>CM070620.1:59674474-60874474 GCA_036346255.1 Ampelocalamus luodianensis
TATCTATTTTATGAGTTAAATTTTGACATTTTAAAGAAGTGTTTGGTCCGACAAGTGTTGGTTAGTGATGGTGCTTTGAGCACGAGATTTGGGTATGTGGTTGACTTGTCTCGACAATTAAGGACCGAACTTTGGGTACTTCTGTTCTAGCAACACTCGTGCTATCACACGCGTATATGGGTGCCGATGGTTAAGTAGGGGAAGGTTTTGTTGTGTTGAGTCCCACTGGTGAAATTGTAAGGACATAGGACCGAGAAATCCTATGTTTCTTTTTGGGCCGATAGGATGGAGATGTTAACGCCTTGTGTTTCCTAGAGCCCGGGTTGAGGGATTTAGCTCAATGGGATCTTCTTGCTAAAAACAACCATATCTTGATTTACCCACAAGCATACCATAGGAAGTATGCTATATTCTGAGGATCCGGAGGCCACGGGCCAATCAAGTCGTGGTGGGTAAAGTAGTACACCCCGCAGGTATAAATCTATTCGAATAGCCGTGTCCACTGCTATGGACGCACCGCCAAATTTGTGGTCGCTTATTGTTAGACTTGATATTAAAATTGTGGTAAACTTCGTGATCGCCATGAATGGGCTATTCATGTGTGGTGTTGTATCAAAGTGGACAGCCACTTTGCCTTTGTATGATTTATTTGTTATTGAATTCATTACTTATACACATGTTTTACTTCTACTTCAAATCTGAATTTGGAATGGCACTTGAAAACTAGTATGTGTAGGTTGTATCTTGTTGCGCCTCTTTTGCAAAATTAAGCCAATATGAGCCATCCTTGGAACAACCTTATGCATAACTAATTTTTATTTGTGTAAGACTTATAGTACTTTTGTACTCAGCCGTGTGTTTGTCGCTTTTTCAGAGAGGAGGATATTGAGACCTGATGAGCTTGTTGCAGGTTTCGCATTTAGGCGACATCGATGAGTAGTGTGCTATCTTTAGCCCCCGCCAAGGCTGTTCGATAGGTTATGTGGCATACCACTACAGCATTTTGGTTTATTTACTTGCTTCCGCTTATGAACTTGTTTAATTTGGCTTGGCCACTACCAATGTAGTTGTAAACTTGAAACCGTGATGTATAACTTTGTACTATTTATGTATGAGTGTTGTATGGATGTGACCAACGTTGTATGAGAGTATGATTATATTGGTCGCCGATCTTGGGAGCCAATATAAGTCGCATCAGCTGTTCATGGCTTCCTATTTAACTCACTATGTAGTGCTTGACTTGTTGGAGAACCGACAATCATGCGTCGCAGAGGAGCCGCCGCATAATCGCTGGGGCTCTAGCTCTAGTTAAGCCTCTCATTTGGATTGAGTTAAGTTGGAATCCATTTATCGAGATCTAGAGTTATGTCCCTAAGACCTTAATTAGTCTCTGGCCTTACGGAGATAACTCCGGGTCCTCACAGCTGCTCGTGAGAAGTTAAAGTTTTCGTGAGTTAGGTTGCTTAATTCCAAAGTCCAAAAAAGCCAAAAATTATAGGAGCAGATCACCTATCAGCCCAAGACCATTGCGCCATTGCATATTTCTTTTCAAGACATTGCATTGTTGAACTTTCATTGCATCGCCGTGTCTTTTGCTGGTCTTAGTGTCTAGTTCCTTTAGAGTTTCGAGTTCTACTCACGCTTGGTCGCACTGCGCGCTTGGGTTCAATCGCCTACTTCCATCAGCATCAATCTTGTCGCGCTTCTGCGCAGAGCCGCTACCGCCTCGCCACACCGCCACACCGTGAGCTGCTTGTCACACCACCAATGCCGCCGCCATCCCTTGCCGCGCCACTGTGGCCACCATCCTCCTCGCAGAAGAAGCCACCATCGCCCCGCCACGCCACACAAGGGGAAACCCTAACCAAGAACAAAGGGGGTTGTTTCGATTTGTTGACAGAGAAAAAAAAGAAAAGAAAAAAAAAGGAAAAAAAGAGGTTGTTTTCGTGCTGCCAAAAGGAAACATAAGATTCATCTGACTTTGGCAATGCAATCTTTTAATTACCTTTATACCCCTACAATTTAGAAAAGTTTAGACTCATATACCTCCCAAAGACTTGGAAGAGGACTTTGAAGAGTTTTGATGAGGTGCACATTTGCAAAAAAAGAGAGAAAAAAGGAGCAAACAAAAAAAGAGCGACAAAAAAAGTTTCTCAACATTTGTTCAAAATTGACAGAGCCCTTTGTTAGTGATTCTATGGTTTCCGTGAAGACGACATCCTTTTTCGAGCTTCACAGACCGCACTTTCGCTTGTGTTCTAGGCTCTGCCTCTAGTACGGTCTAGCCTAGACCAAAGACTAACCGGCGTTGAATGATTTTTCAGCTTGCATTATCGATTTGATTGTTGCTAATCCTTGCTACATATATTACACTGTCCAAACTCCACTAACCGAACAGCATCGCACTCTTCCAATCGCTTTGCTCATCACTTGTGTCACGCTATCACGAACTAAACCACCGGCTTGCACCACCCGCTTGCTTTGGTAAGAATTTGCAAGAGCTTAGTAAGAGCTTGAGCGCAGTGTGACTTGTGACCACCGTAACCTAGTACGCCAAAGAGGTTCACTCGTATTTTCTTTGTTGTTACTAACAATGGCAGGTTCGTGGTCACAAGGGAGTAGGACCAACATTGAGGACGATGCACCTCACGCCGCATTTAAAGACATCATGCCACGCCACGCCGCTCGAATCAACATTCGTGAGCGTATTGAGGGGTTCTAGATTGCACCAATAACGACCTTGCTGCGATTGCTACACGGTGGAGCAGCTGAGAGAGCTCCACCTCCCGCCGCCGTCGACATTGCACAGCCACGCCAGAACCCATCCGCTGTTAGCTCATTGGCCTATGAGGTAGAAGATGAAGCAAACCCATATGTTGCCGACATGTGAGTCCGATGGTGGTTTCAATCCCATCAATGATCATGACCATCGATAACGACGCTTCAATCGACAAGGTATGAGAAGAGACCCACCACGTGAGGTACATGATCGTAATGATGCATTTGGAAAATTAAATTCACTATGCCTCCTTTGTCGGCAAATATGATCCCGATGCTTACCTCACATGGGAGTTAGCAGAGATCAAAAATTTGCATGCCATGAATTTCCTTAAAATAAAAGGATTAGGGCTGCTACTAGTGAGTTCACCGATTTTGCATCTATTTGGTGGAATGAATTGTGCCGAATGAACAACACATACCTAGAACATGGATGCTTTGAAGAGAGCTATGAGAGCTAGATTTGTGCCTTCATATTATTCTCGTGATTTGCTAAATAAATTACAACGTTTAAGACAAGGTAGTAACATCGAGAAGATTACTATCAAGAAATATAAATTGGTTTGTTACGCTGTGGTTTGGAAGAAATCAAGATGCTAAAATGGCTAGATTTTTAGGAGGGCTTAAACGGACATTTAGATTATAAGGAGTATAATTCTTTCACCCGCTTGTTCCATCTTGCTTGCAAAGTGAACGAGAAGTGCAGTGGAAGATAGTCTCGCCCCGAGGCTCTCATGGAGTTCTTTGCAAAGAGGCGAACCAGTACGCCTCCGGCAGGCATCACCTGTCCCCGCCACTCCTAACTGCTCCTACCCCCTCGGCCGTGGCGACCAGCAAGCACCACTCCCACTCCCGAGGCTCTAACGCAAGCAAATCAACTTCGGTTCAGCAAGCTAAGAGTTCTACTTGTTGCTTCCACCGGGAGAACGCGAGACATACAATGCCATCAATGCAAAGGCTTCGGGCACATGATGAGAGATTGCCCAAATCAGCGAGCACTTCTTGTTCGAGATGATGGTGAGTATACCTCAGCTAGTGATATTGATGAAGAACATGCATTACTTGTAACTGACCCCGCAGGCGAGCAATATGAATCTGAACACGACGAAGAATGTTTTAGAGCTGAAACAAGTGATAAGTTTTAAGCATAATTGTGAGGTGTGTCCGAGTGCTCAAATGGAGCTTATGAATAGAATCAACGCCACAATCTGTTTCAAACAAAATTTGTGGTCAATGAGCCGTTTGTCGTGTGATTATTGATGGAGGAAGTTGCAACAATTTGGCTAGCATTGATATGGTTGAGAAGCTTGCCTTGACCACACAACACACCTCGCCCTTACTACATTCAATGGTTCAATTCATGTGGTAAGTCAAGGTAACTCTCGCATTGTGAGAGTACACTTTTCTATTGGTTCATATCATGATTATGCTGATTGCGATGTCGTACCTATGTAAGCCTGTTCATTACTATTAGGTAGACCATGGCAATATGATAAAGATATTGTGCATCATGGTAGCACAAATCAATATACTCTCATATCAAAAGGAAAGCGAGTGACTTTGCTGCGCATGTCTTCAGAAGCAATCTTAAAAGATGAATTAGATAGAGCTAATAGAGAAAAAGAGAGTAGCAAAAGTGAAAATTAGATTGTAGCTAAAGAACTTGCACCACACAAGAAGAAGGAACCTAGTTCTAAGAAAGGTGAAATTAAATTGAAAGGTTCTGTTTTGTTAGCTACAAAGTCTAATATTAGTGAGGTAGAAGTTGGTCATTCTGTTTGCTATGCTTTAGTGTGCAAGGCAACTTTGTTTTCATTTGAGGATATGCTCCTTCCTTGCCTCTGTTGTTGCTCACCTTTGCAGGAGTATCATGATGTATTTCAAAGTTGACTTCGTGAGTGGATATCACCAAATTCGCATGAAATTAGAAGATGAACGGAAACAACGCTCAAAACTAAGTTCGGTCTATATGAGTGGTTAGTGATGCCTTCGTTTAACTAATGCGCCTAGTACTTTCATGAGATTGATGAACTAAGTTTTGCGTGCTTTTATTGGGAAATTCGTGGTGGTATATTTTGATGACATATTGATATATAGCAAGTCACTTGAGGAACAACTTGATCACTTACGTGCTGTTTTTAATGTTCTACGAGATGCACGCTATTTTGTAACCTTGAGAAGTACACTTTTGCAACCGATCGAGTATCCTTTCTTGGCTATGTTGTTACTCCACGTGTATTGAAGTTGATCAAGCCAAGATCGAGGCTATAAAGAGCGTCTCGACTCTAACACGGTCACACAAGCGCGGAGTTTTCATGGACTTGCTGGATTTTATCGACGCTTCGTCAAGGATTTCAGCACCATTGCCGCACCATTGAATGAGCTCACCAAGAAAGGTGCTCCTTTCCATTGGGGCCTCGTGACAAGAACAATCATTCAACCTTCCGAAGAGAAGCTCACACATGCACCACTTCTCCAACTTCCCGATTTTGGTAAGAGCTTTGAGCTTGAATGTGATGCTAGTGGAATTGGGATTGGAGATGTGTTATTGCAAGAAGGTAAACCTGTTGCTTATTTTAGCGAAAATTGATCGGGCCTTGTTTGAACTATTCTACTTATGACAAGGAATTATTTGCTCGCTCGAACGTTAGAAACATGGCAGCATTATTTATGGCCTAAAGAGTTCGTTATACACTCGTATCATGAATCTTTAAAACACATTCGTAGTCAAAGTAAACTGAACCGTCGACATGCTAAATGGGTAGAGTTCATTGAATCGTTCACATATGTTATCAAACACAAGAAAGGGAAAGAGAATGTTATTGCTGATGCTTTGTCTAGGCGTTATACCATGTTATCTCAACTTGATTGTTGAATTTTTGGGCTGGAAACAATTAAAGAACTTTATGCTCAAGATGATACTTTTGCAGATGCTATGTTGAATTGTACTGAGGGAAAGAGTTGGAATAAATTTGTGTTGAAAGATGGATTCTTGTTTAGAGCTAACAAGTTATGCATTCCAAATAGTCTGCTTCGACTTTTGTTGTTACTGGGAGGCGCATGGCGAGGATTGATGGGAGACTTCGTGTCAAGAAGACCGAGGACATTCTCGCCGAGCACTTCTATTGGCTCGAATGAGCGCGACGTTGAGCGCTATGTGTCTCGCTGCACTACATGCACAAAGCTAAGTCCCGACTTAATCCACACGGTTTATATATGCCTCTTCCCGTGCCTAGTGTTCCTTGGGAGGATATTTCAATGGACTTCATCTTAGGACCGCCTAAAACAAAGAAGGGAAGAGATAGTGTTTTTGTTGTTATGGATAGATTTTCTAAAATAGCCCATTTTATACCTTATCATAAGAGCGATGATGCTACAAATGTTGCTAAATTATTTTTTCGAGAGATCGTTCGCCACACGAGTGCCCAATACCATTGTTTCGCATCGGGATGCGTAAGTTTTTGAGTCACTTTTGGCGCACCTTTGGGCGAAATTGGGGACCAAGCTACTATTTTCACTACTTGTCATCCCCAAACGGATGGACAAACTGAAGTTGTCAACCGCACGTTATCCACTATGTTGAGGGCTATTTTGAAAAGAACTTAAAGATGTGGGAAGAATGCTTACCTCATGTAGAGTTTGCTTACAACAGATCGCTGCATTCTACCACAAAATGAGCCCTTTCAGGTAGTATATGGCTTTAATCCTCGCGCTCCTATTGATTTATTGCCTATGCCTACTTCTGAAAAAGTAAATTTAGATACTAAGAAGCGTGCTGAATTTGTCCTTAAACTACATGAAACAACTAAAGAAACATAGAGCGCATGAATGCTAAGTATAAGGTTGCTGGTAGTCAGGGTAGAAAGAGTTTAACTTTTGAACCTGGTGATCTCGTTTGGTTACATTTGCGCAAAGATAGATTTCCTGAATTGAGAAAGTCTAAGTTGATGCCTAGAGCTGATGGTCCATTCAAAGTGTTAGCTAAGATTAATGATAATGCATATAAGCTTGATCTACCTGCAGAGTTCGGGGTTAGTCCCGCATTTAACATTGCAGATTTGAAGCCATATTTGGGTGAAGAAGATGAGCTTGAGTCGAGGACGACTCAAATGCAAGAAGGGGAGGATGATGAGGACATCACTTCCATGCATACAACCAACACTCCTCACAATAGATCTGAACCTATGCACTTGCAAGGTCCAATCACAAGAGCTCGCACGCTAATTGAACCATCAGTAACTTCGTTTCTAGGAGTGCATTTTGTTTCTAATAAGAATATGCTATTACCTAATGAATGTGATCTTCTTTTAATTAGGAACTTAGGAGCTGGTCATGAAAAGAAGCTTGTGCAATCCATTCGCCACAGGAGACAGCACCGACTTCAAACGTGCATAACTTTCACATACGGACTCGCGTTTGAGGCATTTCGAGTACTTGATTGAAAGCTTATTTCATCCTCTTTCCAACGGATCTGGCTTCACCTCCAAATTCCTTTCGAGCGCACCGCAATCGCCAAAAGAGTTAGATGCTGTTTTGAGTCGAACTTGGGCCCATGGGCCTTGTAAACCTAGGCGCCCTGCATCGTTCACATGGTTACTATTCACATGTGAACAGTACCACCGCCCTTTGATGAGGGTATCCCAACACTTATACATCTTTCCCTATTGGTGGTCATACACATATCGAGGTGGACGCCATACATGACGCTACAAATAATTCAAGTATGTATGCATATTGGTCCACCGACGAGAGCAAGAGCTAAACTTCTAAATCAACAGTGCTTTTGTTTCTTAATGAATCTTCTATTGTCATTGATGAGAATTGGGTATTACTCATGCAAATGTTTTGTGCATTCTTAGGTTTGAATATTGTGAAGCCTTTGGAGGAGAGGAGGCCGGGAACAAATTCATGGAGAAGAAACACATGTGGCCAACAAGGGTTACATTGGCATCAAAAGAAGCATCAAGTGTATCGAACAAATTCGCGCAAGCTAAGAGAAGGAAAGCTCACAATACAAGGGGAACCGAGAGGGAGATTAGTTTAAATTTCCAAATTAAAGTAGTACGTTTTTTAATCGGATTACTGTTCATGTGAACAGTAATCGGACTCGGATTACTGTAGCAATGAACAGTGTCGGACTCGGATTACTGTAGCACTCGGTTACTGTTCATCCGAGTTTTGTGCTTGCGTGGGAGGCTATATAAACCCCCCATGGCCGCACCATAGAGGAGACCAGTTTATTCATAAGATTGAAACATAGCTATTGCTTGTTCTTTCGACCCTAGAGTTCATGCGAGGACTTTGAGAGAGAACTAGGCGATCCAATTGTTCGTCTCGCAATTCAAGGTCAAGCCGTCGCCCATTGGGAATCGGGACTTGGCGCTCGCCGCTCGTGGTCTCGCGACGAACAACTACCCAAATGTGTTGTGGGCGTATTCAAGAGTTGAGGGTTCGTGCATTGCACGAGTGTTCAGCTAGCGACATCGCCTACTTCGCATCAACTATCCACGGTTTCACCGAGAAGATCGGGCCTTCCTCGTATCATATGGTATCGATTCTAGGTTTACTCAAGGAGAATTTCTCACCCGTAGTTAGATTCGCTTTCTATCCTATCGCCCAATAAACCAAAATTGCAATACCAAAACCGTAGTTTAATCTGTTATTTCTTGTGCGCTTAGTTAAGTTTTCATCCATTAGAGTTTTTGTTTTTAGTGCTGATCCATGTGTTCCTTTTGCGCTGCTTAATCGCTGTGTTCACATAAACCGCACTCAAATTGCTGATTGAACTCCTCAATTAGCACCCAAAAGAGATAGCTGACCAAACACTTTGGGTTTCTTGAGCTTCACTTATATTCTTTCATCCTTGAGACTAGCTTTTGTACATTGCACTAGGGCTGTTCTTTGGTTTATTTACACGTTGTTGAATTGTGAGACTTGTGCAATCAAGAGGAGCAAACCCTATTTCGCCATTGCAATAAGAAAAGAGGAAAAGACATATGGTTACAAGAAAAAGCCACGCTTGAAAAGGTATTAAAAACAAAAATCAAACCCAAATACAGTACTCAATTTTTTCCTTTCGGTTTCCTTAATAGCCGAAGGGCTAAGAGCTTTGTTCATGCGTTTTGAGAAAAAAACAAACAAAAGGGGCCGGACGAATTGGGAAGAGTAAACCTTAGTCCACAATTTCAGATGTGTATTTAATCTATTTGAGCAATCTTGTGCCCTAACATTGATATCTTTGCAATTGGCTAGCGTCTCTCATAGTACTTGGTGCAAAACGAGCTAGTTTTCATCTCAATTTCAGTTTGTCTCTCACTAGCTCATTCCTTTGTTTGCATTAAGTCACATTTATCTTTGTTGGTGCGCTCATACACTTCGCTTAAACCTTTTGGATCAGCACATAGGCAAAATACTCTAGCTTGGATCATTACTTAGCTTTACAATACCTTGAATATCAGATTGCATAGGATATACACATACCTGTCCGAGCTCCACCTACACCCGCTTGTGTACTCCCTTGCTCTTGGTTACGCCATACATTACGGGTTAAGGTCGCCACGTCACAATCGTCGATTTGTCGCCCTGATTCACTTTGGAACGTAAGCTTGTCTTGTTTTCGTGATGCTGAGTTGCAGCGTAGTAGAGAGCGCTTTTGTTTTACTAACCCGTATATAACCTCGTTTTTGTTTGTGAGTTGTTGCCATGTCGGGTCACGAGCAGATCCACCTAATCCAGAGGCACCGGTTACGTGGGACGAGTACACTCGGTTGCGCGAGATGCCGCAAAAACAACTTCAAGATGGTGACAATGGCGCGCGGCGAACTCGGGAAGTTTAGACTGGATCAACACCTCGGGAGGAGGTCACACATTGCGCACGCCATCAACCATAATCTCCCCGAGCTACGCGCCATGTTCGCACAACACAATCTTCGTGGGGTGCGTAAGTCGATGACACGAGTGTGCACCGCCCCGCCATTTTGCACAATGAGACCGAGGGATGAGCGCGTTATTCGTGGTGGATGAGGAGCGACGATACGGCAGCGCCGCATGGCGGTGCCGCCAAACGCCGGGATGGCGTGCCGCGCACGCTCAGCTCATGGGCGGCCGAGGCAACGACGCCGTGGTGGAGGCGCACCGCAGTGGTGTCCACGGAGGAGGTGTGCATCGTGCACCGTAGCATGGCCGATGAGGCCGAGCAATGGGATGACGATTTCCGCTGACGACTACGATGACCGACAGCGCCACCATCGCGAACAACGCGGCAACACGACACGACGACGCCGACGATTTTGTCGCTAAGCCCAAATTTACTCTTCCTATATTTTCGTGTGGGTACAGATGTGGAGCAATACTCACTTGGGAGCCGAAGGTGGATAAGTTGTTTGAATGAACAACTATTCCAATGAGAAGAAGTCGTTGCTTGCTTCCAATGGCTTGGATGATTATGCTACACATTGGTGGGAGCAGTTCATTCGTAAGCGCATGGAGCGCCATGAGTTGCCGACATCACCGGAGCAGATGAAGCAAAGATTTGCGCACGCTTTGTACCGCCACTACAAGCGCCACTATTTGAGAAGTTGACGGTCGCGATAAGGTATGAGGTCAATTGATGGATATCATAAGGAGATGGAAACTATCATGATACATGCGCATGTCCGCGAGAATGAAGAATGCACTCATGGCGAGATTTCTAGTCGCATGAATCATGTCGTTGCGCATTGTCAATCACCATCCCTATAATGATATGATTGAGTTGTCGCACAAGCACGCCGGCCGAGCGAGAAGTGATTGAAGATGCACGCTCACGCCTGCTCACGCCCTTCACCACCCAGACAGCCATATAACAACAAACACCAAGCAAGAGCACTCCACCAAGCAACCGGCAATGCGCAGCTCCGCAAGTAAGAAGTCGGAGAGTACACCGGCATCGGCGGCGCCGACCGCGCGCCCGCCGCTAGTGTGACCTCGCCTATGGGGTCAACAGGACGTTCACGTGACATCATTTGCCACAAGTGCAAGGGTGTTGGCCATTTTCGAGGGATCCCAAATGTCGAACTATGCTTATCACCGAGGATGGCGGTTATGTTTCACTAGTGATGACGAAGTCGCTCGATGCGCAACCGCCTTGCACACCGATGACATAGAACAATGTGGAGCGCGATCCGAGTTTCCTAACACCGAGCAAGATTCCATTGTTTGCACGCCAAGGTGCTTAGTGTGATGCCATCGCCACTCGAACAATGGCAATTTGTTTCGACATTTGCTAAGCTTGATAAGGGTAAGGTCCGCAAAGTGATCATTGATGGCTAAGTTGTCACAATTTGGCTAGCAAGCGATATGTGTCATAAGTTGGGTTTGAAGTACTTGCCGCATCCACGCCCTTATCATGTGGAATGGTTGAGCGACAAAGAGGAAGTGAAGGTGAACTATATGGTGCGAGTGACGCTTATTGGGAAGTACACCGACACCGTGGATCGCGATGTTGTGCCTATGACGGTGTGTCACTTGCTTTGGGACGCCATGGCAATATGACCGTTCACTGTTCATGATGGGCGACAAATCGCTACACATTTCGATGGAATAATATGGATATCATCTTGAAGCCCCTTAAACCGCAAGCAGATTGTGAATTCTTCAATGCGTAAAATTGAGATGCACGTTGAGACCGCCAAAGAGCGAGAGAAGAATTTAGTGATGTTAGCCACCAAATCAGAAATGAGAGAATTCAGTGAAGATCCCAATTTGGTGCACTTTGTACTATTGTACAAAGACGCTTGCTTCGACTAACGACTTGTCTTCTCTTCCTAGTGGTGTTGCTTGTGTTTTGCAGACTTCAATGACGTCTTTCCAAACGAGGTACCACTGGGCTACCACCAATTCGTGGGATAGAACATAAGATCGACTTGATTCCGTGAGCGCCGCCGCTGAACCGACCACCGTATCGCACCAATCCCGAGGAAACAAAGGAAATTCAGAAACAAGTACAAGAGCTTTCCAAAGGGTATGTACGTGAAAGCTTAAGCCCTTGTGCTGTTCCTCGTTATTTTAGTTCCTAAGAAAGATGGTTCATGGCGATATGCGTAGATTGTCGAGCGATTAATAATATCACAATTCGATATCGCCATCCCATACCTCGCTTAGATGATATGCTAGACGAATTGAGTGGTGCCGTTATTTTTCTAAGATAGATTTGCGATGGTTACCATCAAATTAGGATGCATGAAGGGGATGAGTGGAAAACAGCATTTAAAACAAAATTTGGGTTGTATGAGTGGTTAGTCATGCCTTTGGTTTAACTAATGCACCTAGTACATTCATGCGCTTAATGAATCATGTTTTAAGGCATTTGATTGGTAAATTTGTGGTTGTGTACTTTGATGATATTCTGATTTACAACAGACTGAATCGAACACATAGACCATCTTAGACAAGTTCTACAAGTGTTGCGTGAGGCTAGGTTATTCGGTAACTTAGAGAAGTGCACCTTTGCAAAGATCGTGTCATCTTTTTGGGCTATGTTGTTTCGCATGTGGAGTTGAAGTAGATGAGTCTAAAATTGAAGCGATTAAAATTGGCCAACTCTCGTGAATGTAAGTCGATTAGGAGCATTCATGGTCTCACTGGTTTTATCTGCGCTTTGTGAAGGATTTTAGCACCATAGCTGCCCCTTTGAATGAACTTACTAAAAGGGTGTTGAATTTGTGTGGGGGTAGCGCAAGACAATGCTTTGCTGAACTTAAGAAACGCTTGATCAAGCACCGTTGTTTGTTTTAATTCGATTTCACTAAAAATTTTGAAATTGAGTGTGATGCTAGTGGATTGGGTATTGGCATGTGTTTTAATGCAAGAGGGTAGACCGTAGCTTATTTTAGTGAGAAACTAAATGGTACTCAATTGAATTATCCTGGTCTATGACAAAGAGCTTTATGCTTTAGTGCGCATGTTAGAAACTTGGCAACACTATTTATGGCCTAAAGAGTTTATTATTCATTCGATCATGAGGCATTAAAGTATTTAAAGGGCCAAGCAAACCTGAACCGTAGACATGCCAAATGGGTCGAATTCATTGAGTCGTTTCTTACATTGTAAAATATAAGAAGGAAAAGGAAATGTGGTAGCTGATGCTCTCTAGGAAAAGTGTGTTTTTAACTCAATTAGGAGTGCAAGTTCTGGTTTAGAGAGTTTGCGTGATTTCTATGCTCATGACCATGATTTTTCCGTTCCTTATGCACATTGCAAAGAGGGGAAAGGCTGGGATAAATTTCACATCCATGATGGGTTTTGTTTCGCACTAACAAATTATGCCTGCACTCCTCCAGATTTGCTATTATCGCAGAATCACATGCGCTGGGTTGATGGGACATTTTGGACGTGAGAAGACGTTATCTATGCCGAGCGATCACTTTTATTGGCCTAAGATGAGGCGAGATGTAGAGAGGTATGTGCAACGATGCATTACTTGCCACAAAGCTTAAATCAAAATTGAATCCACACGGTTTGTATACCCTCTACCTGCTCCCAATGCACCATGGGAGGATATTAGTATGGATTTTGTTTTAGGATTACCTAGAACTAAGAGGGCGAGTGATTCTGCTTTTGTCGCTAGGATCGCTTTTCAAAGATGGCACACTTTATTCCGTGCCACAAGAGCGATGATGCGTCGCATATTGCTAACTTGTTTTTCAGGAGATCGTGAGGCTACATGGCGTGCCACGCACTATTGTGTCGATCGTGACGTGAAGTTCATGAGCTACTTTTGGAAGACACTTTGGAGTAAATCGGGACGGTTGTTATTCAAAGACGACTTGTCATCCCCAAACCGATGGTCAAACGGAGGTGGTGAACCGCACACTTCGATGCTACTTCGGACCATGATCAAGAAGAATCGCGCGAGTGGGAGGATTGTTTGCCGCACGCGGAATTCGCTTATAATCGGGCCGCACTCCACTCACGCAGTTGTGTCCTTGAGGTGGTGTATGGTTTCAAACCCTTTACGCCGCTTGATTTGCTGCCACTTCCAAGTCAACACCGTGTTCATATGGAGGCATCCAAGCGAGGTGAGTATGTGAAGAAATTGCATCTCAAAACAAAAGAGGAGATAGAGCGCAAGGTCAAGTCCTATGCCGAGAAGGCGAATAAGAAACGAAGAAGATAATTTTTCAACCGGTGATTTGGTTTGGGTGCACCACCGCAAGGATCGTTTCCGTAACGCCGCAAGTCTAAATTGCTGCCACGAGGTGATGGACCTTTCAAGGTGCTTGAGAAGATCAACGACAATGCCTACAAGATAGAGCTTTCCAGCGATGACTATGGCGTGAGCTCTACTTTCAAAGTTGCTGATTTATCACCTTTCTTTGGTGGTGATGATCTAGCGCCGAGGACGCACGCCTTTTCAAGAGGAGGATGATGAGGGCATCCTTAACACTTATACATCTTTCCCTATTGGTGGTCATACACATCGAGGTGGACGCCATACATGACGCTACAAATAATCAAGTCTATGTATGCATATTGGTCCACCTGACGAGAGCAAGAGCTAAACTTCTAAATCAACAGTGCTTTTGTTTTTAATGAATCTTCTATTGTCATTGATGAGAATTGGGTATTACTCATGCAAATGTTTTGTGCATTCTTAGGTTTGAATATTGTGAAGCTTTGGAGGAGAGGAGGCCGGAACAAATTCATGGAGAAGAAACACATGTGGCCAACAAGGGTTACATTGGTATCAAAAGAAGCATCAAGTGTATCGAACAAATTCGCGTAAGCTAAGAGAAGGAAAGCTCACAATACAAGGGGAACCGAGAGGAGATTAGTTTAAATTTCCAAATTAAAGTAGGACGTGTTTTAATCGGATACTGTTCATGTGAACAGTAATCGGACTCGGATTACTGTAGCAATGAACAGTGTCGGACTCGGATTACTGTAGCACTCGGTTACTGTTCATCCGAGTTTTGTGCTTGCGTGGGAGGTTATATAAACCCCCATGGCGCACTACATAGAGGAGACCAGTTTATTCATAAGATTGAAACATAGCTATTGCTTGTTCTTTCGACCCTAGAGTTCATGCGAGGACTTTGAGAGAGAACTAGCGATCCAATTGTTCGCTCGCAATTCAAGGTCAAGCCGCTGCTCCATTGGGAATCGGGGACTTGGCGCTCATTGCTCGTGGTCTCGCGACGAACAACTACCCGTGTGTTGTGGGCGATTCCGAAGAGTTGAGGGTTCGTGCATTGGCACAAGTGTTCACTAGCGACATCGCCTACTCGCATCAACTATCCACGGTTTCTCACCGAGAAGATCGGGCCTCCCCCCGTATCACCCTTCTTTCACCTCTCCCTCCTATACATAGTGGCCGCCGCCATTAGGGTTTGGTGGATTTCGTTTGCTTAGTTTTTCCATTGTGAAAACTCTTGTTCTTCGCTTGTGTCGACTAGACCAACCGTAAATCAGGTCAATTATATATTTGCAATTCAGATTGCTCGTTACTTTGTTCTTGCTTGTTCTTCGATTGCTTGCGTGAATTGATCCTCGTGATCAGTCAATCGGTTCGCACGGTTGATAACGACACTGTGATTAGTTCAACGCACTACTACGTAAAACGCATCATAGACGCGTCGGAACCTTCATCACGCACGGTTCGCTCAACCGCTCGTATTTTTATACTACCGTGATAATCGGCGGTTATCACGCATTTGCTAAAAACCGCTCATGTGATAAGTAACAATACGACGTTCTAATGAACAACCGTCAGGATATCTATATATCACGCACGGTTATATTTACGAACCGCTCGTAATATCCAATATCACGACATTTCACAACTCTCACCGCTCGTGATGATATGGATATCACGCATTTGTTTGTAAATATAGTCGTCGTGATATATGGATATCACAGACGGGTCATAATTAGCACCGCCGAAATATCCACATATCACGCAGGCGGTGATAATTATGAACGCGATTTTTACGAACCGCTCAGGATATTCATCTATCATGCACGGCAATAGTTATGAACCGTCGTGATAGCTCTTTCAAGATAACTAATTTAATTTGATTTTCGCCAGCCTCAGAATTGCTAGCCACGCCTCCAAAACAAGCAGCGTAAAATAGATACATTACACATGAATCAATCATTGACACTCAAAGTGATCATTTAACTCAAAATCAATTCGACACTAATATGTATCAAATATTGGCTAGTCTCGGAGTTACAATTGAATTACAACTATTCAAAGTGAATTACATTAATAAATCATTCAAGGTCGCTCACGGGTGTTGGAGTAGTGAAACTCTCCGCTGGCGCTAATGATATCCGCCATGATGAAGGTGCAAAGCTTCCTCTAACATCCGAGATCTCTCTCAACAAGTGAATCTAAATCTATATTGAAGATCTGTAGCTAGCAACAATGAAGTAGTAAGCATATATATGTAAATTTATAATTAGGAAATAATTATTAGTAGATTGACCAACCCTGATCCTCCAACTTAGCACTCATGAGAATCGCATATGATGACAAACGTAGAATGCACATTCTTCTACTTTTTGTCGATTTACACGCAAAAATAGAATTACATATATAGGTATAGTCAGCTCGAGATGCATTATTACTAAGTATGATAGAATTATTGTGTTGTAGCACGCATGGAAATCGCGCCTGTGATTAAATGTATGCCTGCTCCTTGTATAGCCCTCCCTCAAGCAATATAGGAGATGAACGACCTACATATTTCCAAAAAGTTAACCTCGGCCATTTCAAACGAAGGAAGACTACAATAGAGTTATGTATGGTGGAAATAAGCACACTGCCGAGTACTCCTCACACAAGGGTGAAGTCATGACCTTTTTCATTAGGGAATCAAGGACCCAAGTGGTGCCTACTCATGTATGTCGCTTGAGTCATTAAACCTAAGTTCGTGCGCGATAAAGTACAAATGGAATTTTTATAGCAAGTAGTGAAGTACTTACTTCGTTGTAGGCACCATTATGTAGTCCTTATCGCTTTGAGCAAGCAATCCTGTCGTTATGTATTTCGACGAGGATGCGCTCGCCAAGATAGTTTGCTCGAGACCACGCGGTGGGTCGAGGAAACCCACCCGTTCTTTCAATCGTCGGGCATTTTTAATCATGTATCTATACATAACCAATGAGTTGTTATATTCGGTATTACGTGAATGTAGAACTTGATTGTACATACTTACAAAGGTCCAAAGATCGTAGAAGTGAGGCATCGAGGGTTTTGAGGTTGAATAGGTCGAATAAGTTGTCGGGCTCACCACGGCGGGGGCTGCTCGTGGAGGAAATAGTCCTCCGTATCCGATGCGTGATTCCATTAGCGCACTTGTCGACGCATCAAGACATCGATCTTACGTAAAATAAAAAGGAGAAAGTGACGGGAAATCTCGTGGAATGATGGACTGGTCTTTATTAATATGAACTCGAATTTACAAGGTATGTACTAAGAACTCGCTTGCTCTCTTGCTAACTCAAAACTATTACACAAATCTATGGCTTGTGTTTTTGTCTTCTTCCTTTTCCTCCCCTTGATCCGTCCAGGTTCTATCTTTAAATAGACCTCGAAGAGGTGACGCCATTCCGAGAAGGCGCTCGATGCGGCGTTACGCCTGGTCGAGTCAAGTGTCGCTGATACGAATCAACCGCTCGGCGGTTATACGTCTATGAAACATATAACCGTATGGAAGTTGTTCACTGGTGTGTCTTGGATAAGATACGTCGTATGGTATGGAATATGCACGTGCTCCATTCATCATACGGTAGAGAATATACCTTGGGATTTATTCCGAGTATCACTCATACTTTCTACTTAGCAGTTTTCTGCCTAAGCTTGGCTTGGGCCTTCGTCCACAGTGGTACCCATTATGTAACCTCCGAATCTCTACAACCAAAGGAGGTCGTGTACCTTAGGGGTTACTTACTATGAAGACGTATGGTCTTTTATATATTAAAGATAATATATAGAGGTTTTAACTCGCCACCAGCCCCGAACTTTAAATGAATAAATTGTGTGAACACTTTCCTTCCGATAAAATCGTGATCGGCCGACGCCATTTTAAATGCAAGGGCATTTGAAGCGGTTCGTATTCACTTTAAAGTTGAAAACTTTGCCTTGGGAATTAAAGAGTTTTGTGTCCGTTGGACTTTTTGGATAACTTTTTATTACGGCTAGAAATTCAAGCTTATAAAACCCTTTGTAGACTTTTGGTTTTTTCACTTCCTCCTTTCCTTCTTCATCTCCCGAGTAAAACTACCTCCCGCCTCCTTTGCTTTCCCGGACCAAAGGAACCCAACCATGTCGAACCAAATCACCAACCGGTCGGTTTCCGACTTGAGTGAGAAGAAGTTGGAGAACCTAGAGAAGATCGGGATGCTTCCAAAAAGACCTGATTTCTTGAGATCTACACTGGGAACATTCCCTAGTAGTGAAGATGGAGAAATTCTGCTTTTTCTTGCATATATTGAATGCGGATTTAGGCTACCAATTCACTCCTTCCTTCCTCAAGTTTTGGAGTATTATGGAGTTGAATTGGTGAATCTGCTCCCAATGCCATCGCCAATCTCAGATTTTTATCTATCTCTTCAAGCGCATTTGGGGATTCCAAAGAACTGGATCTATTCAGTACTACTACGTAATGACAAAGTCCGGGAAGACGACAGCGCTCGAGAGTGCACCTTGCATCTCCATGATGGAAAAGCTGATGAGTACATTTTTATATACTCAAAATCTTCGTGGTCGCGTGGAAGAAGAGCTGGTTCTATATGAAGATCACGAAGAAAGACACCTTTATTATTCGTAAGAAGGTGGTCGAGAATCTGAGATGACGCCTCTACAGAGAAAGAGGAAATGTGAGGAAATGGGCCAAGCGATCAAGCTTTTAGTGTCAAGGGTCTAACATCTTGGCATGTAGTAAAAGATTTTTCTACACGCTGAGTTAGTCCTTTGAAGGACCGAGCACATAAGATGCTTGGTACATTGGTCGTGATGATACGACGAGAAATTCCAAAAATGGTAAGCCATTAATGATTCCGACCAGTTTACCTATTAGTTAATTATTTCCGATCCTTAAATCTTTCATCTTACCTTTACACTTATCTTTCTCGATGAGATTTAGAAGCGGATCAAGATGATTCATACAGAGAGCCTAGCGACAAGGCTAGTTTCTGATCTTAGCAAAAGCTTTCACCAAGAAAGGATTGAAAGACTTAAGGTAAAAATATCAATCATTGCCTTGTTATCGCATATATTATTTCGACGGTCAGATACCATAAATCTTCTTTGATGTGTAGTCGATGGGTTGAGAATCAACGAGGCCATCAAAGATGTGGGCCAATTGATGATCCGATTTCTTCGACCACACAGATGTCATCCTCCAGGTAGGTGACCGAACACAAATAATATTTTGATAAATTATGTTCATCACCTAACTATCTTTGATGATGAATTTAGGCGTCGCGTCATACCTTCCAAAGAAGGTCACTAGGACCTCCGTTGCCTCATCGAGGCTACTGCTTTGGAGGTCGACGATCTACACCACCGATCCGTGATCGTGGACCTTATCCTTGACGAAATAGTCGCGATATTGCTTCGGTTTACAATCGTGGATGTGCAAGACCTAGTCAACCCTACCGTTTAGAACCGTGAAATCGATTGACAAGAAGAGGAAGGCCAGCCAAGAACGAACTTTACTCGATGCTCTACAAGGGTAAATTTTAAAATCAACAAGGTACATATATTAAATGAAGAGGTCGATTTATACATACCTTAGATCTTCCTTACCTTCTCTCTTTGTTTTTAGATCTTCCGTGTTCCGGTCGTGTCCGACAGAGCACCCTCGTGAAGAGGTTCCCGGGAAGAAGTGGTCGTGGAGGTTCCCGATCAAGATACTCCTAAAGCTAAGATTTACTGAGGATGAAGTAATCCTACTCCTTCTCCCGAGCAAGTTTCAATATCCGCTCAGATCCTCTAGTAATCCTTACTCCTTCTCCTGAGGTAGTCATCCTCTGAGACCCTCAACAGTTCCACCTCCTCCGAAAATACTTCGTGTTAACAAATTCTCTTTTCTCACCGATTTATCGAGGATAAGGAACTTGATGAAGCTCGGGAAAGATATCGGACCGTTGTTGAGATAGGTCCAGATACAATCTTTTCGAATATAACGATATGGCAATTCCGTAAGTGTTCTACGACCATCTTACAACTCTTTCTTTGAAGTTTCTCCGAAACTTTATCAAAGAAAGGGATTTTTGTTTTGTAGCATATGGTCTAGAAATATGTCGTGGTCTGAGGACTAACCCAACAGATAAGGTCCTTGGAGCAAGAATACTCCGATCCGAGAAGTAAGAACATTTCTTTTTAGTTTGACTTCCTAAATTTTATTACCTTATTTGTCTCTCAGAACCTAACCTTCTCTTCCTATCATATTGATAGATTTAGAGAAAATTAAAGAAGAGACCGCGCCAAAGAGGCCACAATAATAAAACCGAGGAAGAAAATCATATTAAAGACCTGGCCGATCGAACATGCGATGACCGCATAAAAGGAGGTTTTCACTCTTGTGAGAAGAAAATCAAAGGTAATCGGTCGAGACTTAACCAATATTCTATAACTCCAATTGTAAAGAGTATATTAATTTTTTATCCTCTCGTGCGTAAAAACCCAAGCACTTGAACAAGCTTGAGAAGACTCTCGAGTTTGAGCGTGGTCAAAGGCAACCTTTGTATTCGCCTTGATGAGAAAATCATGGCTCTTAACAAAATGATCTTGATATGGGATCAGATCAAGCTTGCCTTCTTTAGAAGATCCAACGGAAAAGATGAACTACTTTGGTCAACTTCTCGAAGATCTCAAAGGCCTGCTCAAAACTATGAGGGAAAACCATACCTGCACAATGAAGGAAGCTATTGTAATCGGAGATAGTGTTGCTTTAGCAAAACTAAAGGCTTCCGAACCCTCTCTGTTAATCTTAAAGTGTGGAAGAGGACTCGATCGATCAGTGAGGACCCGATTTATTTGGCTTGTAATGCTTAACCATCCACTTGGTCCTAACATTACAAATCAAATAAACTAAGCTCTAGATATGTATACTTCCTGTAAATGCAGATACACACCTCACTACAAAATGGTGCATCAATTCCATCCATTCACATAGGACCAAGCACAACACAAGTTCAAAAGACATACATAATAATAAGTTATTACAAAAGAGGGGCCGACAAAGCAAATACCATACTGATAACTAAGTAGCAATGGAAGCAAAGGTGCCATAAGATGGCGATAAACAAAAGCCAATTAGTGTGCCTTTAACCCACAAGGCAACCAACCTGACCGCCAAGCTAGTCGTCAAACTGCAAAGACATCTCACAAAAAGGGAAGCCCTTGGGGCTCACCTTCTTCCTCTGCAACAAAAATATTAAACAAAGCGATGAGTACAAAATTGTTTTTGTACTGCAAGACCGACGTGTAAGATAACAGAACTATAAATAACTACATGCAAGCTTTATTGAAGTGGAGGAGGCTCGACTTATTATCGCATAAAGCAAGTTTTATTTGCAATAATGTAATACATTTGAAAGCAAGTTTGCAATTAATTTTTATTGTTCAAATAACAGAGACAAATATAACCATAGGTAGATGACAACAACAACTCGAAGTGACTAACCCAATAGTCACCTACAACAATAGCATGAAGTACCCCTTCATACCACCCATGTCAAATTTTAAGTTTTAAAAAGGTTGTAGTCTAGTTCTTGCACGACCTTACTGTAACATCCCAATTTTGGGCTTGTGTTTCAAATGTAAGAAAATGAGTAGAAATTAAAACTTTTTCTTACATCATGTATTTCCGGTGTGTACTAAACAATTATTGTACAAGAGCTATGGAAATACAAAGTCACAAGTCTTTGATCCAAATCTCGATCCTTCAAAAACAATCTTGTCAAACCTTTTGATCATCCTCCGGAAATATTTTTCCTAAGTTCAGAATTTCAGAAGAGATTAATCACAACTTCAGTGTTCATATTGCCATATACCAGAAAGAACCTTGATAGCTTTTATCACGAAACATCCAAGAATTTGTGTGTTAAGAAGTTTCGCCAGCACTGCCTAATAACTAAAGTTTCGGTAGTGAATTATCTTAGCCATAATTCGAAGTTGCTACCGTGAAGCAACAAAGATGGTTATTGGATTGAGAATCATGAGGTTGAAATCCATTCCCTCATAAGAGATCAGTGCAGTGTCAGATGTTTTGAATTAGAAGAGCAACCGCAAGGATCTGTTGATTAGTCAGCCAAGGTTACCTATGAAATTTAGAAGTTGGATCTTGAGTTAGTTGCAAGGATATCTGTTGAAACCCAGAGTTTGAACTGATGCAAGAAATCAGTGCTGACTAGACAGTGAGATGACAGTTTTGTCAAGAAAATCCGTCCTCACGTAAAGCAAAGGAAAGCGTAAGAACCCGCTGAAGGCGAACAGAAATGATACACAAATCAATGAGTATATCTGCATATCTAATGAGAAGAAACTCAAGTAGTTGATGCTCAAACCAACATTTGAGTGCAAGCATTCCATTTTCCCTGAAAGTACTAAGGTGTACAAAGATCTCAAAGTTGCATTGTGATGATCTAAAATAAAGCGAAATATCACAGAATGGGTTACTATGTGGTTGGTCTGTCAAAAAGTCGGCCAAAATGTTGGAGGCCAGTCAGAGTACTTCTATCCCTGAGAACTCAGATATGGGATCTCCTAGGACTCGATCGGGATATAATCTCTTGAAGGGTGATTGTTGATCATTTGATAGAAATTTGTCGCTTTATTCCTGTCAATATCACCTAGTTTAGAGACTGCCTAGTGGAGTGGTATACGTATACAATAGATATGGTATTCACAAGATGGGTGCAGGTCGATCTACAGAGATGGTCAATTTGCACGACATGTCGTGAGAAGTTAGTGTCGCATCAAGTATCCCACTTATCTTGTATTAGCAATGAGTCTATATGATGCTTGGATGGTCATTTCGATTCAAGATCGTATCGCCTAAATCGAGCAGATGATTGAAAAAGATTAATGAGTTGTGACTTAACTGCGAGTACCAAGTCCAACAAGTAAGTGTTATGTGCAGAGTTTCCTACAACCTGATGTCACCACCATAGCTTGTCATGGAGGACCCGGTTTATTTGGCTTGTAATGCTTAACCATCCATTGGTCCTAGCATCACAAATCGATAAACTAAGCCTCGAGGTATGTATACTTCCTGCATTGCAAGATACACACCTGCTACAAAATCATGCATCAATTCCATTCATACACATAGAGTCAAGCAAAAGCAACAACTAAAAGACATAGATAATATAAAGAGTTATTACAAAAGAGAGGCCAACCTACCAAAAGACATACAACTAGATAAGTACAGCGGAAGCAAAGAGCCATAAGATGGCGATAAACAAAAGCCAATCGCTGTGCCTTTAACCCACAAGGCAACCAACCTGACCGCCAAGCTAGTCGCTCCAGACACCGCCACAACAAATCTCACAAAGTGAGGCCCTTCAGCTCACCTTCTTCCTCTCGCAACAAAACAATTAAGATAGCATCCGAGTACAAAAATTGTTTTTGTACTGCAAGACTGATGTGTGAGATAACGTAACTATAATTAACTACATGCAAGCTTTATTTAAGTGGATGAGGCTCGACTTATTTTCAAGATAAAGCAAGTTTTATTTGCAATAATGTAATACATTTAAAAGCAAGTTTGCAATTAATTTTATTGTTCAAATAAGAGAGAAACAAATATAACAATAGGTAGATGACAACATCCCGAAGTGACTAACCCAATAGTCACACAACAATAGTATGAAGTACCCCTTCATACCACCCATGTCAAGTTTAAGTTTTAAAAGGTTGTAGTCTAGTTCTTGCACGACCTACCAAGCATGTCCATAACCTAGACGAGGCTATTCGAATAGTTTTAACCCCGCAGGTGTACCAATGTACCCACACGATAGACCGCTTTCCACCAGCCACGGTTAGCATACTTCCTTTGGTATGCAGCACGGCTAAGTCTAACAAGACGCTTTCCAATGGACGATGCTAATTAAGAGTCAGAACCCACGGGGATAAGGATACATTAGATGCCCTAACCGGATCGCTAATGCCCTCCCACACCACACACACACACACAAGAACACACCCACCGACCAGCTCATAATTAACACCTCCCGTAGTACTTAGTCAAGAGAGGTCCCATATCCCCTCATGTGGTTAGCACGCAATAAGCGCTGGCTTAGTGGACACAAGTAACTCCTGGTCCTTGGGGACTTAGGCACCATTCCAACACATCCAACAGATCACACCAACATACCATTGTGCCCAAGTCAAGATATAGTTTTGTTTTCAGCTTTTGATTTGTAAATCAATAAAACACAAGGATTGGACATAATGGAGTAGTATAAGTATTTAGTGATCAAGATCATCGACTAAGTCGATGATCGCCAATACTACCGATAACTAGGCATGGCTAAGCAATATTCATTCAGAATCTACTAAGTGATAAGAGTTCATCCAACTAACTCTAATCATAGCAAATAACCTAGGCTCGTGTAGTAGAGGATATTTATTTACATACAGATTATGCAACTAGAGGCTTAACTAATCAATTTAACAACAAAATAGCAATGCATACATACAAGTTAAACAAAGTATTAGACTTTAAAAGTAATGGATCAATTGGGAAATGATCAAACTGCTTATTCTGTCTCGGCGCTCAATATGCCGCAGAGGGTCACTCTCAAGGACGGCACAATCGCCTGAACCCACCAAAGAGCGAAAAAGAATCGATAAGAACAAAGAAAACGAAAAAGACTCTAAAACCAAAATGCTCCAAATGCTCTGAAAATTTCACAGCAGCAAGATCATGATTTAAAATAAATTTAGAAACAAGAACCAACTGATTTGGACTCTTAATGCAAAAGATATGATCAAAACAATTTTGCTCATTGGAAAATTGCAATCTGTTATCGATCACATAATTAAATTGTTTGGTGAAAATTTCTAGAAAGGTGGTGCAGCTGAAAAATTTTATTATAGGTGGCTACTGACATTTTAAGGTTAACACAAGTGGTCTCACCTCATTTGGAGTTAAAATGATTTAGTTATGATTTTTCTAAGTTATAAATCTAAGGCATGGTTAATTTTAGAATTAAAGACTACTTTAAAACATGTGTTATGCTAAAGTACTTTAACAGATGCATTATTAGAACTTTAGTTTGTTAAATTTAGAGTTACGATAAAAGATATGCATTTTTGAAGTTTAAAACAATTAATAAAGTGCAAATAAAAGCTTACGGACTTAACTGAAAACCAACTCAAATCGGAGGTCGGGCCGTTGATCAAGAATCACACGGCACACGAGCACAGCGCCGAACTCCACCACAGCACCCGGCGCCAAGACCTCATCGCGCTAGGGAGGTCTTAGCCGCTGATATTGAATCCAACGGCCCGACCACCGAATGCACAAAGACACGCCAAGGAGCTCCTCGCGCACTAGGGAGGTTGTGTCCGTCAGATCTGGATCTGGCGGTCCCGAGCACCATGAGGAGGTCCTAAGGCCAACTCACGCGGGGAGGTCTGGACGGCTAAGATCTCCCGAGGGGAGGTCCTAACGGTCCAGCATTCGAACGAGGAGGTCCTAGACGGCCACGATCTCCGTGGGGAGGTCCCGAACGCTAAGATGAAATCGAGGAGGTCCCGGGTCGCGAGTTAGCAGAGAGATACATGGATGGCTGGGATCTCACCGAGGAGGTCATGGATGGCCATGATCTTCGCGGGGAGGTCCTATGCGACAGGTGTTTAACATAGAGAGGTCTGGACGGTTCAGATCTCCGCGGGGAGGTCCTGGACGGTCCAGATCTGAGCGGGGAGGTCCTGGACGGTTAGGATCTCACCGAGGAGGTCCTAACGGTCTAGATCTAGGCGGGGAGGTCCTGAGGCTTCTTTACAAGGACCAGTAGTGGTCTTTTACAAAGAGGACCTCAGGGGGTAGTTTTGAAGGTTTTCTTTACAAAAGACCAGGGGTGGTCTTTTGCAAAGAGGACCTCGGGGAAGGTCTTTAGGGGTGGTTTTTACAAAAGACCACAGGGAGGTGTTTTGCAAAGAGGAACTCGGGGAAGGTCCTTTACGGAAACACAGAGGTGGTCTTATACGGCTAAGATTTAACAGGGTTGGTCCTATACGGCTAGGATCACCACCAAGGGGAGGTCCAGAGACTTAGATTTTCTGAAAGATCCTAAGGCCCAGATCTAAACTTGGAGAAGTCGTGAACGGCTAAGATTAGCCCGAGGAGGTCCTAGAGTGGATTTAATGGCGCAGGACCTCCGGACAATGACAAAAGGTTGCAGCTAAGACAAATTAAAAGCATCTAATGATTGACAATAAATGAATCCAACAGGAGCACTTAAAGACTTCCGGACTTTAATTCTAAACCCGTGGCCCACACGCCGCTGACTCCACTAAGACACATTAAGACACCATTAACGCACCAAATGATAAGCAATGATTTGAGCATCAAGTTGTCCAAGAACATGATTTAAAACGGAGGTTTTGATCGACAAAACCCGAAAGCGTGTTCCCACAAAGATGTCACGGCGACGTGGACTCGTCGCTTACGAAACCAAGAACACTGATGAGTCCCAAATAGGGAGGAGAACCTAAAGGTGCCAACAGCTAGGCTAGAGCGCACCCTACCAATGGCTAGTCGAGATAACCACGAGACCAAATGCGGTAAAACAAAAACGAAGAGGTCTAAGAGGATCGGGTTTTGGAACTGAGGTACTCACCGTGGATTGAAGGAGAATCGGAGTGGTCGCAAGAGCTCCGGTGATGTGGTGCTCACGAGATGAGGAAGACGACCAACTCGGCCTCAAAACAAGCTCCCAAATTGTCAACCCTCGAGAAGGTTTAACAAAACAAGTTAGGGAGACTTGAGGTGACCAAGAGAACAAATGACAGCCAACAATCTGCAATATTGAACCATCTGGTGCTCTGAGGTCGCCGAGAGCTCCAAAGTTCAAAGAATGGTGGCAAAGACTTTCGGTGTTTTGAGCACAAGAGCAGAGAAAGAAGTTAGAGGTGCAAGAATGGATCCAAAGAAGCTTAAGGGAGAAGCTGGGCTCAATATATAGCCGAGAGGAAGAACAAGGCAGGTCCACAGTTTCAACAAGCTAGACACTGACGTGATGGGAGTAGGTTGTCGAGTGACTTTTGAGCAAAAAGGGGTGCAGACATTTAATGTTGGCAAAGACATAGCCGCTTGTCGCCCCTAGAGTTGACAAGGCACCGCTTTACCGCCATGCACAAAATTTGATAATGACCAGCCCCACCAATGCTGAGAGAACCAGGAGGATCGGTCAACAAGTGTAACGGCTGGAATCGTGACCGAGCTCCCACTAGGAGGTCGTGAGTCGTTGGATTGAAATCTAAGGGCTCGTGTTTAGAACTATGTATTAGAGGTCCTAACACTTAGGGAGGTCTGAGCCACGATCCGAAGATGGACGCCCACGATCACCCAAGTGCTAGGGGTGGTCGTGGAGGGCCGAGGAGGTCGCCCTGGTGGTCTTTGCAAAGGTGCAAAGGAGGTCCTAGGGAGGTCCTCGAGGGTTGTCTTTGAAAATAGAATATGAGGAGGTCTAGGCGGTTGGATGCGGATCGAGGGCTAAGAATGCCCGCAGATTGAGACGGGCTCGGGACACACTAGGTGGTTGGACCGAGCCACCGGCTCGAGCCAGCTCAAAGCGCCCCCGAGGAACAAGTGAAGACCAAGAGGTTTGGATTTTAGAGTCAAGCTTTGGGAAATTAATTTAGGTATCAATTCAACTCTAAAAATTGTGAAATTTTTCAGAGGGATCACATACCACCCCAAGAACTAAGGAAAAATATTTCCAGAAGATAATCAACATATTCGACAAAATTGTTTTTGGAGGATCAAGATTTGGATCAACAGACTTGTGACTTTGTATTTCCATACTCTTGTACAACAATTGTTTAGCACACACAGGAAATACATGATGTAAGAAAAAGTTTTAATTTCTACTCATTTTCTTACATTTGAAACACAAGTACAGAATTTGGGATGTGATGAGGATATCCCTACTACTTATGAGGTTATTTGTGAAGCAGGAGCTAAACTTCTCAAACAACAGGTGCATTTGTTTCTTAATGAATTTCCTTTTGTTGCCAATGAGAATTGGTTACTACCTAAAGCAATACTTGGTGCATTCTCGTGTTTGACAAATTTAAAGACTTTGGAACCAAGAGGGAGGAGAGGAGGCCGGGAACAAATTCATGGAGGAGAAACACATGCGGCCAACAAGGGAGAAGAAACCCATGTGGCCAACGAGAGGAACGTGTTCTCGTGATAAAACCCTAGCACATGCGCGGTCAAGAAAGACATATGGTGACATGGCAACAATGGTTACATTGGCATAAAAGAAGCATCAAGTGCATCGAACAAATTCAGCAAGCTAAGAGAAGGAAAGCTCACAATACAAGAGAAACCGAGAGGGAGACTAGTTTAAATTTCCAAATTAAAGTAGGACGTTTTTTGAATCGGATACTGTTCACGTGAACAGTAATCGGACTCGTTATCTTGCAGTGAACAGTGTCGGACTCGGATTATCAGTAGCATTCAGCCATCGTTCATCCGAGCTTTGTGCTTGCGTGGGAGGCTATATAAACCCCCATGGCCGCACCATAGAGGTAGACCAGTTTATGCATAAGATTGAAACATAGCTATTGCTTGTTCTTTCGACACCGAGTTCATGCGAGGACTTTGAGAGAGAATTAGGCGATCCATTTGTTTTGTTCGCAATCCAAGGTCAAGCCGCTGCTCCATTGGGAATTGGGACTTGGCGTTCGTCGCTCGTGGTCTCGCGACGAACAACTACCCTGTGTTTTGGGCGTATTCAAGAGTTGAGGGTTCGTGCATTGGCGCGAGTGTTCAGCTAGCGACATCGCCTACTTCGCATCGCCTAGTGAGAGACAAACTGAAATTGAGATGAAAACTAGCTGCTTTTGCACCAAGTACTATGAGAGACGCTAGCCAATTGCAAAGATATCAATGTTAGGGCACAAGATTGCTCAAATAGATTAAATATACAATCTGAAATTGTGGACTAAGGTTTACTCTTCCCAATTTCGCCACCCCTTTTGTTTGTTTTTTTCTCAAAACCGCATGAACAAAGCTCTTCGCCTTCGGCTATTAAGGAAACCGAAAGGAAAAAATTTGGTACTCGGTATTTATGGTTTGATCTTTTGTTTTTTTAATACCTTTTCAAGCCGTGGCTTTTTCTTGTAACCGCTGCCTTTTCCTCTTTTCTTATTGCAATGGCCAAATAGGGTTTGCTCCTCTTGATTGCACAAGTCTCACAATTCAACAACGTAAATAAACCAAAGAACAGCCCTAGTGCAATGTACAAAAGCTAGTCTCAAGGATGAAAGAATATAAGTGAAGCTCAAGAAACCCAAAGTGTTTGGTCACTATCTCTTTTGGGTGCTAATTGAGGAGTTCAATCAGCAATTTGGTACGGTTTATGTGAACACAACGATTAAGCAACGCAAAAAGGAACACATGGATCAGCACTAAAAACAAAAACTCTAATGGATGAAAACTTAACTAAATGCACAAGAAATAACAGATTAAACTACGGTTTTGGTATTGCAATTTTCGGTTTATTGGACGATAGGATAGAAAACGAATCTAACTACGGGTAAAGAAATTCTCACTGAGTAAACCTAGAATCTGATACCATATGATACGGGGAGGCCCGATCTTCTCAAGTGAGGAACCGTGGATAGTTGATGCGAAGTAGACGATGTCGCTAGTGAACACTCGCGCAATGCACGAACCTCAACTCTTCGGAATACGCCCAAAACACACCGTAGTTGTTCGTCGCGAGACCACGAACGCATTTAACGCCAAGTCCCCAATTCCCAATGGAACGACGGCTTGACCTTGGATTGCGTAACAAAACAAATGGATCGCCTAATTCTCTCAAAGTCCTCGCATGAACTCGTGTCGAAAGAACAAGCAATAGCTATGTTTCAATCTTATGCATAAACTGGTCTACTCTATGGTGCGCCATGGGGGTTTATATAGCCTCCCACGCAGCACAAAGCTCGGATGAACAGAACCGAGTGCTACAGAATCCGAGTCCGACACTGTTCACTGCTACAGTAATCTGAGTCCGATTACTGTTCACGTGAACAGTAATCTGATTCAAAAACGTCCTACTTTAATTTGGAAATTTAAACTAGTCTCCTCTCGTTTCTCTTGTATTGTGAGCTTTCCTTCTCTTAGCTTTGCCGAATTTGTTCGATGCACTTGATGCTTCTTTTTATGCCAATGTAACCCTTGTTGCCATGTCACCATATGTCTTTCTTGACCGCCTGCATGTGCTAGGGTTTTATCCCGAGAGCACGCCCTCTCGTTGGCTACATGGGTTTCTTCTCCTTTGTTGGCCGCATGTGTTTCTCCTCCATGAATTTGTTCCTGGCCTCCCTCTCCTCCCTCTCGGTTCCAAAGTCTTTAAATTTGTCAAACCTGAGAATGCACCAAGTATTGCTTTAGGTAGTAACCAATTCTCATTGGCAACAAAAGGAAATTCATTAAGAAACAAATGCACCTGTTGTTTGAGAAGTTTAGCTCCTGCTTCACAAATAACCTCATAAGTAGTAGGTTGTTACATGTCACCATTTGAAATTTGCAGTGGTTGATCGCATAAGTCATCACTCAGCTAGGAGCAGATCAAATTACAAAGTATGTGGACGTTGCATTAATCATGAAGTAGAAGACCAAGGGTCCTTAATATTAAATTGAATTTAAGTAGCAGTGTTCGAGAAGAAAAGCTACACAGATTATACAGATTATCACCTTCACAGCCATGTCTATCTTCAGAATACCTGTTGAAGTTCTGTGCTAAGAATTGTATGACAGAGTTGACAGAAATGTGTCAGTTAGTTCAGACTCCGAAGCGCAGAAGACGAGATAGTTTGCCAACCCGAGTTGCCAATCAGCAGCAAGATTTCCTCCACTCCAGAAGTGCCTTCAAGAATCGATCAAGCAGCCCCGGTAGAAGCAATCAAGTTTCAAGATGCCTTCCAGCCAAGAGCCAGTCTGTCAAGTTTTCAGTGAAGCGAGAAGTTTAGCAAGAAGCAAGGCGTTGTTCTGTAAGTGGACAGAAGAGCGATTCTGTCAAAGCCAAAGCAGTTTGAAAGCAAGAAGTGAACCCGAAGGCTGAGTTCCTTATCCTATTCTATAGCCAGCCTAAATCTCGGGGACGAGATTCCTTTAATGAGGGAGGTTTGTAACGTCCCAAAATTTGGCCTTTCAAAACAATTTTGAGTAGTTTAGGTCCCTAGAAAATTTTACCAATTTGATTTGAATTAATAAAGCTTAATTGGGAATTTTTCCTAAATTAAAAATATTTAATTTGACTAATCTAAACATTAATTAAATAAAAACCTGTGTTATTTGGCTTCCTTGTGTTTCAAGGAATTTTTAGTTATTTTCTGAGTTTTGTTCGGATTTGTTTGCTATTTATTTGGTCTCCTTGATTTTTTGGATTTCCTTTAATTCCAAAATCTGCCTTTTTCTCTCTCCTACCATGTGCTACAGTAAATTGTGACTAACTGTTCATCATCATTTCCGACTGAATAGCCGAGAGTTTGTTTCTGAAACCTTCCAAAAATCATCTCTCTTTACGGTGCATATAAAAGCGAACGGTTTGCGCTCAGACGTCTGTATTGATCTCCTCTTCCAATCCCTCAAATTGGTTTCCTCCAAATCGATCTATTTTCGTCGCAATCTCCAGAAAACTGAGCTCCAACGAAGGTCTTCTCCGCGAATCGTGCCTTCATCCGACGACCTCCGACCAACCGCGGTGTGGCGTTGGCTTCGCCGCCGTCGCGTTCTACGCCATGGTTCCTTCCTTCGCCCAAAGATCACCGAGCACCATCGCCATGTCAAGCCATAACGCCAAAACGTGTTCATCGCGTTCCTCGCTTCCTCGGTGAGTTTTTCTAAAATCCGATCGCGTCATCTCGTGCCCTTTGTCGATACCTATTTTTACCCTCTTTTAGATTCAAGTTTCATCCACCGTGCGCCGAGAATCGGGCCGCCTCTTGTACGTCTTCCTTCTCCGGCCAAGTACTCCGCAACCGTTGATCCCCTGCCTTCAACTCCACCGCCATTGAGTTCACATCGCTGCGTTCTACGCCGTGCTCACCTTCCTTTTCGCAGATTGTTGCCCGAAGTGGTACGCACCCGTGAGGCCACTGTTGTCGTCGTTCTTCGCGTCGCTGCCGTCGCATGGAGCCGAATCTCGATGTCCGGTCCGCTCATCATCTCCGGCTCATCGTTTCCTTTCTGTTTAGCCCCTTCGCCACCGCTGGTTCACCTCTGTTCATCGGAATCTCAATGAGTAAGAACAGGCTAACCCTCTATTTATTGTTCATGGCTGTTGCCCTCTGTTGCTTCGTTCAGTCCTCTCTGTTATGTTGTCTTCTGTTGATTCGTGCTATCTGTTGTCTCGATTCGTTGCTCTATATGTTAATTCTTTCTTTAATCTTTGCTTTTCCATGTCAGTGCCAAATCTATGTCATCTCTCTGCCATCACCATGCGCCAGGAACAGATCTTCTCTGTTCGTTCTATTATCTGTTCTTTGGGATTTCTTTCCTTCTTGTGTCTCTCTGTGTTAAATGACCCCATGTGTCATACAAAAAAAAATAATCTTGCTCGCTCACTTACATATTGATCCCACGTGTCATTCAATTAATCCAAACCATATATCTATATCCTCTCACTTACATGTGACCCCACATGTCATCCTCCCAATTAAAAACCCTAATTATTTCTCTCTCTTACATGTGGGTCCCACATGTAAGTCAAATCTTAGTCAACCCTAGCAATGAACTTGGTCCACCGTGGACTAGCATACCTCTATGTGGACTTGGTCCATAGACAAGTGGCCCATATGTCAACCCCTAATTCTATTTTTGAGATTTTATTTAATTCTTGAAAAGTCATTTATCTTATTGGTCCCACTTGTCACTCTCTCTACCTTATTTCTGGAATTATTTTAATTCTAAAAATCCATAAATTCCAGTCGATCCCACCTATCATCAGCTATTTTCTAATATTTTTGGAATAGAATATTCTTGGAATATTCCGTAGACCCCAATTGTCATTTTATGTGAATTCCAATCTTCCGAGAGTCATATCTTCTTCTTCCGAACTCCGATTGAACCCGTTCAAGTTTCTAAACTCATCTAAATTCAATATCCACCTTCCAGTACCATTCAATTTCAATTTGGAGTTTATTTGATTTTGTCTTTTTGAATTTAGTTTGTTTTGCGCTTTCTTTCTCGTTAGACGCCGAAGTCTTGGAATCGTCCGAAGGAACTGAAGTTCTAGGAAGTAGAAGATTGAAGAATAAATAAAATCATCATTGCTATAGCAAGGCAAGTTATACCTTTGATCATATTGAACCCAGTTTTCAAAGTACTTTGATTCAAATTATTGCATTTACTTTAAGTATTTGTTTAAATGCTTTTGGGTATAGCTATTGTCCAATTTGTTATACCCACCTTGGCCAATTGATATGTCATAATCTTTTGTCACGCCAGTTTGGTTCATATTGAGTTGGTGCTATGGTATTACCAACATGGGTTGGCTAGATACGATTAGATTGCTTAGCCAGAAACGAAGTCATCATTATCACTTGAGTTGCAATTATAAATTTGACTAAGTGATTATGGAACTTTGTGATAAAACTGTGCACTATGTATTATTACTTTGTGATAGCATGTGTTGCACTTAACCAACAGGTGGGAAAGGATTTAGACTGAGGCAAGTGGTCGATACTACGTGATATGGTGAACTTTGTGAATGGGAATGATAATCTTCGTGGCATAGTTAGAAAATGGAAGTCTTGCCTTGGTCAATTAACGACTTAACTTTGTGCGCCATTGAATCGAGCTCGACTGCATAACCACATGTCCGTATGGGATGGGCCTAACATAGTAAGTTATGGATTTTGGCATTGATTACTCAGTTTGTAGGTTAGGTTTTGGGTGGAGGTGTATACTACAAGGTAGTTGCGTCACGGGGCGGTTCCCGTGTCCCTGTCCAACGATGTGTGTTATGCCAAAACACTCCGTTTGGGTTGGCATAGTGGTTTGTAAGCACATCAGGAGTGTCAATGTTGAGATAAAGTTTTGTGGGCTCCCCAGATTATTGGAAATGTACTTAATTAAATTCATACAGTAACATGATTATTAATGAAGGAACAGTACTGTCCCTCAATTAAAGATCATGCTAAAGGTATAAATTCAACAAATAACAATCCCAATAAACAGGATCCCCGGATATATATACATATCTCACAATGGTTCCCAGGATCAATGACCATTGCATATATATATCATTTAACAACATTGCATCATACACATACAAGTCGTACATTTGCATAATTAAACATAAGTTTACAACATTCGGGTTTAGTACTACAATATAGAGTGACTTGGTCACTACAACATATTCAACAATGGAAGCAAAATAAACGAAAAAGTCCACCAATGGCCTCATCCACCCGCAGTAATTGCGTGGAGGAAAGAAGTAGCGTTACTCGTTAGCGTCACCCTGATCGGCGCTAACGGGTACTTCATAAAGAAAGCCGTCCTCACCTGCAACAATAGGTGGTAGCACCTTGAGTACGGAAGGTACTCAGCAAGTCTTATACAAACTAATAAAAGAAAGTGGTTATTAGAGCCTATTCAAAGGAGTAGAGTTTTTACATGCATAAGGTTACAATAGGAAGGTATAAAGGTTCAAATTTCCATAAAGCGATACATCTTAACCTACAAAGGCTAACTTTTGATAAAGCAATTTAATAAATCAAAGTTTGCTTAGAACAGTAAGTAAATGACATAAAAGTAAACAGTACAGTGCATGATTCCCTCATGCACAGCCAAAACAAACCGAAACCACATTTTGAAAATCAAAATTTCTATACAGTGACATCAATTCAAGTTATCGCCCATGACCGTGGACACGGCTATTCGAACAGCTTTATACCTGCAGGGTGTACATCTTTACCCACATGACTTAGTTAGTTCGCTGCCTTCTGGATGCCTCCGAATGATGACATACTTCCTTTGGTATGCCGACCGGGAAACTAAGATTTGGTATTTTCAACAAGCTAACAGAGTTGGACCCCATGTGTGAATCGATCCCGCTTAAACAACGATCGATAGCATCCGCTAACCGGGGCACACATGTTGCGTCAAGAATGCCGATCCAAACAATTTAATGCAAATTGGGTTCTCTACCCATAGTAGAATGCTATCGCACTATTAAGGTATCGATATGCGACGAGACACATATACGCCCTCACCCTCCTAAGAACATCGACATCGACATTCAAGCTCACATGGCATAAAACGCAGTCCTCGCACTGCAGCATCTATGCCATGCAAGGTCAATACACATATCCTTACTCTCTGTTTCCAACTCAATAGTCTTAACATTTTACTTAACCAAACAGCGCCCATACACCGCATGTGGAAGTACGTGGGGACTTGAACCGAATAGTCGAGTTCGGTCCTTAATTAACCCTGACAAGTCCACCACAAACCCAATCTCGTGCACAAAAGCACCATCACTAGCTTCCTCTTGTCCAGATCGTTTAAATTTCAAATACAAGACTGATTTAAAGAAACTGGACAAAGAGTTTAAAATAACAATAGTTCATTAGATTCCCATGTTTGACAAGATATGCTTGTCAAACTCTAAAATCTCTAGATCGCATGTCTAAGCTTAAACTCAAAATATAGGTTATGATATACTGAGACTATGCTAGGGCTAAGTGTATGGTGACAATTGAGGTAATCCATCATGTTTGGTCATAGCTAACTACTAACATATCATATTTGTATTTTGGAAAAATAGCATGCACAGTTGTCACTGAATTTAGACAAATCTAATGTATAAAATCTGGGATCAACATGGTGCAAAGAGGATGCTTGCCTTGGTAGTAGTACATTGCTAGTGAGTCTGCATCTTCGAGGTAGATTCAAAAACTTCAAATGAACCAGATTCTAAAAAGAAACAACAAACTCCAATAAATACCAAAACTGACAATAAGTCCAAAATGGAAGAAATATGCATGATTACAGTATGCTTAAGCCATAACTACCCATATTAGTGATAATAACCCATAATATAGCTTCTTGCTTTCAAAAGACAGTAAACTAGAGTTTAGTGCAAAGTCCCGCTTTCAGATTTTAAAAGAGTCAAAACAGACAAAGTTGCAATTTTCTAAAAGGAGTATAGAACATGCAAAAGCTCATAGATGAAACTTAGCATGATCTTTTAGGTAATTAATATCCCAAACCAACCTTAGTCTAACCCTAACTAGTTAGATCACATCAACTAAGAAGAAATTCATTTTTGTCTGTTTAGTCGACAAAAGAAACAGAGACAGATCTCAACTAGAAGTTAAAATAGATGATGACAAGAATGGAAAGATCAACTTGTCATGCTGCTAGGTTTAGTCAAAACCTAAATAAGATGATAAGTTGACAGGAAGAACCCTAGGTTTTGAAACGACATGGAAAACCAAAAGGTATAACAACAACCTTTCGCTTGAAGCAAGTTAAAGCTACTGATGTTCAAAAGAATGATTCACAGAGCTTCTTAAGTCCTTAAGATGCTCAAGATATCATAATTAGGTTTGTAGCTTACAGAGAAGAAATATGCCAAGGGTGCCGAAACCCGATCTTAGAACAACAGAGAATTAAACTTGATTTAACCTACAAAAGATGTCAAATCTTTTCAGTAAGGTAAAACCAGGTTTGGGATGGATAAGCAAAAGAGACAAGAGCAAGAAACTCCACTGCCAACAATGGAGGATGAGTTGCTTTGGCCAACAATGGCAACAAAGAAAAGCTAGGGTTTATATATGGATGTTGAGCTACAGGCAAGAGAGAAAGATCTAGAGTTGATGAGGTGTCCATTTAGCTAAACATCCAAAAATTAGTGCATAGACTTTGGATAAATCCTCTCCTCTGCTTCACAAAAATGGTGCGCAGAGATAAGGAAGAAGAGAGGCAAAACATGACATGTGGGCCCTTTGTCATTCTCATTGCGTGCTTCACAACAGCTCAAAGAATATCACCGTCCGATTGGAAATGGGCGGTCGTGATAAATAGAGAGATTAAATGATTTGAATCGGTATTCGATTAATATGGACCGCACGATCTAGATCGGATGATCGAGATCTAATCGAAATCGGCGGCTGCGAACTCGCTTTCAAAGAGAGACGTTGGATTAAAATCCAACGATCGCCTAAAAGAATACACGCCGCCCGCTTAGTTGCGATGGCACAACACCGTTGGATTTGATTTCTACGGAGGATGGAAAATTGAACCGGATGGTCCGATTGCATACACTTATATGGACCTTACGATTGAAATCCAACGATCCACCGATTTTGGGCTTTAAAGGCCCACGGTCAAAAAGGAGCGTAGAGGATTGAAATCAAGGGCCCATATAATCGCGCCTCGATTTCAAATTGAAGTAAGCGACGCCGTTAGATCAAGAATGAACGGTTGCGATCGTGAGGATCCGAGTCGTCCGAATGCATACACTAATCTCGACCACACGATGAAGATCCAACGCCTGCAGGAGTGCGGGCTTTATAACACCGGTAAAAAGGAAAGCCGAGAATTTGAATCTAACGGCCGGATAAAAGCGCCTTTAAGTTTAAAATGAAAAGAGGTGCGCTGTTGGATCGAGAACGAACGGTGGAGATTGAATAGGAATCCGAGTTGTCCGATTGACACATCGATCTCGCCGTTAGATCAAGATCCAACGGCGGAGATTAAAATGCATACGTGGACAGCTCGCGGGGTGTTATAGCTTCTCCGCTCGATTGAAGATCAACGGCTCATATCACGCGGAGTTTTGGCTCGCGCCAACGTGGATCGCTGCACTAATTTGATTCGGTTGGACCAAGATCCATGGTCCGAGTCGCTCTGAAGACTAGGTTTGGATTTGGACCGGTTTAGTTGACGTAACCTTATTCAAATATTCCAAGGTTTGGTGGGCTTTTAAAAATAGCAAATAAATTTATAAAATCATGAAATTTTATCGAAGCTACCGATAACATATTTCCTGATAAATTTTATATACCACATTATGACTTTGTAAAATACATAAATATTTATTTCAGTAGAAAATATTTATTTAAAGACAATAAATTTTTCTTCAAGCCCAAATAATTTCTAAAATGCAACAAAGTATTTTTAGCCAAGATAATTTATCTAGGCTTTAATAAAAATACTTCCCAGTCATAATACAAGTTTTACCTTGTATTCCTTTAAGACTTCAAATGGTTCTTTAGGGTTTTGGCTAAAAAGGAATGTTTTCAATTGGTAACATACTCCCCAAATTGTAGAAATGAACAGTAACGCTATGAACAGCACCTCATTACTGTTCATAAAGCATTTTATTACTGTTTATGAACTTGGGGCTGTTACAAACCTACCCCCCTTAAGAAAATCTCGTCCCCGAGATTTGGAACAAGTTAAAGATTAGAAAGAAGTGAACTAGAAATGATTTATAAAGGAATTCAACATCTGTTGCCTTGGTTTCCTTCCAAGATAACAAAGAAGAACTTTACATAACAACATAGTGTTATTATTACATCTTTGTTTACATTGCTTTGTTTAAACTTTCCTTTCTTGATTCAAAGGAAAGTTCTAAACAACAAAAAGATGGGGGTGCTCAATCTGCATCAGATCTTCGCGCTCCCATGTGGCTTCATCTTCAAAATGATTAGCCCACTGAATTTTCAAGAACTTGACAGTACGATTTCTTGTCCTGCGTTCCATTGTGTCGAGGATACGCACTGGTTGTTCTTGATATGAAAGGTCAGGTTGGAGATCAAGATGCTCATAAGCAGTTGCCTCAATAGGAACACGAAGGCATTTCTTCAATTGAGACACATGAAAAGTATCATGCATGCGAGAGTGATTCGTAGTTCCAATTGATAAGCTCGACTCCTCGCTGGCAATTATTCGAAAGGTCCGATATAACGAGGTGCGAGCTTTCCTTTACTCAAAACGATGAGTACCCTTCATGGGTGACACTTTAAGATAGACATGGTCATCCACCTCAAAGCTCAATTCACGACGGCGATGATCAGCATAGCTCTTCTGACGAGACTGTGCAGTCTTCAAACAATCTCGAATCAGACGAACTTGCTCCTCTGCTTCCTTTACCAAGTCTGGACCAAAGAATGATCTTTCACCAGCCTCAGACCAATTCAATGGAGTCCTACAAGCTTTCTGATGAGGATATCCCTACTACTTATGAGGTTATTCGTGAAGCAGGAGCTAAACTTCTCAAACAACAGGTGCATTTGTTTCTTAATGAATTTCCTTTTGTTGCCAATGAGAATTGGTTACTACCAAAAGCAATACTTGGTGCATTCTCAGGTTTGACAAATTTAAAGACTTTGGAACCGAGAGGGAGGAGAGGGAGGCCGGGAACAAATTCATGGAGGAGAAACACATGCGGCCGCCAACAAGGGAGAAGAAACCCATGTGTCCAACGAGTGGGAACGTGCTCTCAGGATAAAACCCTAGCACATGCGGGCGGTCAAGAAAGACATATGGTGACATGGCAACAAGGGTTACATTGGCATAAAAAGAAGCATCAAGTGCATCGAACAAATTCGCGCTAGCTAAGAGAAGGAAAGCTCACAATACAAGGGAAACCGAGAGGGAGACTAGTTTAAATTTCCAAATTAAAGTAGGACGTTTTTTTGAATCGGATTACTGTTCACGTGAACAGTAATCAGACTCGGATTACTGTAGCAGTGAACAGTGTCGGACTCGGATTACTGTAGCACTCGGTTACTGTTCATCCGAGTTTTGTGCTTGCGTGGGAGGCTATATAAACCCCCATGGCCGCACCATAGAGGTAGACCAGTTTATGCATAAGATTGAAACATAGCTATTGCTTGTTCTTTCGATACCGAGTTCATGCGAGGACTTTGAGAGAGAATTAGGCGATCCATTTGTTTTGTTCTTGCAATCCAAGGTCAAGCCGTCGTTCCATTGGGAATTGGGACTTGGCGTTCATTCGCTCGTGGTCTCGCGACGAACAACTACCGGTGTGTTTTGGGCGATTCCAAGAGTTGAGGGTTCGTGCATTGGCGCGAGTGTTCAGCTAGCGACATCGCCTACTTCGCATCAACTATCCACGGTTCCTCATCGAGAAGATGGGGCCTTCCCGTATCATATGGTATCGATTCTAGGTTTACTCGGTGAGAATTTCTTTACCCGTAGTTAGATTCGTTTTCTATCCTATCGTCCAATAAACCGAAAATTGCAATACCAAAACCGTAGTTTAATCTGTTATTTCTTGTGCGTTTAGTTAAGTTTTCATCCATTGGAGTTTTTGTTTTTTAGTGCTGATCCATGTGTTCCTTTTTGCGTTGCTTAATCGTTGTGTTCACATAAACCGTACCAAATTGCTGATTGAACTCCTCAATTAGCACCCAAAAAGAGATAGCTGACCGAAACACTTTGGGTTTCTTGAGCTTCACTTATATCCTTTCATCCTTGAGACTAGCTTTTGTACATTGCACTAGGGCTGTTCTTTGGTTTATTTACACGTTGTTGAATTGTGAGACTTGTGCAATCAAGAGGAGCAAACCCTATTTCGCCATTGCAATAAGAAAAGAGGAAAAGGCAGTCGGTTACAAGAAAAAGCCACGGCTTGAAAAGGTATTAAAAAAAACAAAAAGATCAAACCCGCAAATACCAGTACCAAATTTTTTCCTTTCGGTTTCCTTAATAGCCGAAGGGCGAAGAGCTTTGTTCATGCGGTTTTGAAAAAAAAGGGCTGGCGAAATTGGGAAGAGTAAACCTTAGTCCACAATTTCAGATTGTGTATTTAATCTATTTGAGCAATCTTGTGCCCTAACATTGATATCTTTGCAATTGGCTAGCGTCTCTCATAGTACTTGGTGCAAAAACGAGCTAGTTTTCATCTCAATTTCAGTTTGTATCTCACTAGCTCATTCCTTTGTTTGCATTAAGTCACATTTATCTTTGTTTGTGCGTTCATACACTTCGCTAAACCTTTTGGATCAGCACATAGGCAAAATACTCTAGCTTGGATCATTACTTAGCTTTACAATACCTTGAATATCAGATTGCATAGGGTATACACATACCTGTCCGAGCTCCACCTACACCCCGCTTGTGTACTCCCTTGCTCTTGGTTACGCTCATACATTACCGGGTTAAGGTCGCTCATTGTCACAATCGTCGATTTGCCGTCCTTGATTCACTTTGGAACAGTAAGCTTGTCTTGTGTTCGTGATGCGGTGAGTTGCTAACGAGAGAGCAAGTTTTTTTTACTAACCCGATATAATCTCGTTTGCTATTTGTGAGTTGTATCCATGTCGTCATCGGAGAATCCACCTTACGTGGACTGAGTATACACGGTTGTGTGGGACGCTACAAAAGCAACTTCATGATCGTGATAATGGTGTGCGCGATGAGCTCGGGTCCGTTGATGGATTGAACAACCTCGAGAGGAGGTTACGCAACTACGTGCGGACATCAACAACAACTTCTTGAGCCGCACGCCATGTTCAATCAACCAAACGTGCATCGTAAGGATTTTCACGATAAGCCCAAATTTTCTATCCCTATATTTTCTGGTCGCATGATGTACAAGAATATCTCACTTGGGAGCTAGAAATTGATACTCTATTTCGGATGCACAACTATACCAATGAGAGGAAGCTCTTACTTGCGCTTAGTGGCTTGGTGATTATGCCACACATTGGTGGGAGCGATTTATTCGTAAGCGTATGGAGCGCCATGAATTGCCGATTATCACGTGGGAGCGGATGAAGCAAAGCATTTTCGGCACGCTTTGTACCTCGCCACTACAAGCGTTCTCTACTTGACAAGTTGACTTGTCCACGAAAAGGTTTAAATGCCGCTAGTATATCACATGTGAAGGCGATCGAGCATGGGACATTCCCTTCGGTACATGTTTCGTGTTGTGCTGCCCCATTGCTTCATGAAGAGTTTGTGGTTACTGGTAATTGCTCAATTGCTGACCCACAATCTTTGGGGACGGATGTATCCAAACCCATATGAGAATAAGTGCCACATAGCCAAATTGAGTGAGAATGATAAAAGAGTGAGCTGTGTGATTCCACCATATGTGAGGTTGAGAGCATCTCTATTGAGTGTGAGAAAGATGCACCAACAGAAAAGAGAGAAGTAGATGATAGTCAAAGTGAGGTTACTACTGAAATTCACGATTTATTTTCTACTTCTAGTGTTGTTTCTCACATTGTGTGAGTTGATATTAAAGAAAATGAGTTGAAAGTTGAACAACCGCACCGTTGGACGTGAAAGACGAGGAGATAACCACGGTGGGGATAGAGTGCTTGCGATCCAATGGTTTCATGATGATGATTTGATATCTACAACACCTACAACAACCGAGGAGGATGGTAAAGGTAACAAAGAATGGTGTTGAATTGCATACTCATCAAGAAGAGGTACGTACGAGTTCGATCTCTAGTGTTCCTTTGAATATTCCATGTTCTGAAATTTGTACGCTCAATTTACATAATGTGGAATTGATTACCCATAAGGACGTTCTTACTAAAATATCTTTTGATGATCTTTTATACTATATCATGTTCGATGTTCATAGAGAGCTATCTAGTGTGATTGAGAATCTTGCTAAAGTTTCATGTTTAAAATCACTCGTTAGTACTTATGCCTACACATATACATTCAATTTGATTGGAGATTATGGTGTAGATGACAAGTTCTATGTTTATCGCATATGCATTACCTGTGATAATCTTGCTGATTTAAACTTGCATGTTTTGCGCAAACCATCTATTGAGAAATATCATGATCATTTTGAGATGGATTTTAATACAAGTGCCTATTGTTTAGAACGCAATATGATGCCTACTTGTTTCTCCTATACATGTAAACAACGAGTCGAGTTGAAGCATGGAAGAAACTAAAATTTTCTCTCCAATATTTTAACAACTTGATCTAGTGGGTCCCTCTTATATCTTGTCCATGTACTTACCAAAGTCGAGGACGATTTTTTCTCATGGGAGGGAGAATGATGTGACTGAAAGTATCGCAATGTATATATCAAATACATCCTATGGCTGCTATGATCCTAATTATTTTGTGCGCAACAACGAGAATGTCACAACAATTGATGCATACATATACCACGTATATCGTTGTTCTTTTGTTTATTACACTTTGACAAATCATCATGTGCTAAGCGAAAGGAGTTTGGATGAAAAATATATATACCATGCATATACGTTGTATTTTTTGTCTAGGACATCTTCAGGCTATCAAAAGGCGAGGACGGCTTTTTTTGAAGAAAGGGAGGATGATGAGGATATCCCTACTACTTATGAGGTTATTCGTGAAGCAGGAGCTAAACTTCTCAAACAACAGGTGCATTTGTTTCTTAATGAATTTCCTTTTGTTGCCAATGAGAATTGGTTACTACCTAAAGCAATACTTGGTGCATTCTCAGGTTTGACAAATTTAAAGACTTTGGAACCGAGAGGGAGGAGAGGGAGGCCGGGAACAAATTCATGGAGGAGAAACACATGCGGCCGCCAACAAGGGAGAAGAAACCCATGTGTCCAACGAGTGGGAACGTGCTCTCAGGATAAAACCCTAGCACATGCGGGCGGTCAAGAAAGACATATGGTGACATGGCAACAAGGGTTACATTGGCATAAAAAGAAGCATCAAGTGCATCGAACAAATTCGCGCAAGCTAAGAGAAGGAAAGCTCACAATACAAGGGAAACCGAGAGGGAGACTAGTTTAAATTTCCAAATTAAAGTAAGACGTTTTTTGAATCGGATTACTGTTCACGTGAACAGTAATCAGACTCGGATTACTGTTCACGTGAACAGTAATCAGACTCGGATTACTGTAGCAGTGAACAGTGTCGGACTCGGATTACTATAGCACTCGGTTACTGTTCATCCGAGTTTTGTGCTTGCGTGGTAGGCTATATAAACCCCCCATGGCCGCACCATAGAGGTAGACCAGTTTATGCATAAGATTGAAACATAGCTATTGCTTGTTCTTTCGATACCAGAGTTCATGCGAGGACTTTGAGAGAGAATTAGGCGATCCATTTGTTTTGTTCTGCAATCCAAGGTCAAGCCGTCGTTCCATTGGGAATTGGGGACTTGGCGTTCGTCGTTCGTGGTCTCACGACGAACAACTACCCGGTGTGTTTTGGGCGTATTCCGAAGAGTTGAGGGTTCGTGCATTGGCGCGAGTGTTCAGCTAGCGACATCGTCTACTTCGCATCAACTATCCACGGTTCCTCACTGAGAAGATCGGGCCTTCCCCCGTATCACTTTCCCATACAAGGCTTCAAAAGGTGACATTTGAATACTTACTTGGTAGCTGTTATTGTAGGAAAATTCCACATATGGCAAAGATTTCTCCTAGTCTTTGCTATAAGATAGCACATAGGCTCGAAGAAGATCTTCCATTACTTGATTCACTCTCTCAGTTTGACCACTAGTTTGAGGATGATAAGCAGTACTGAAAGAGAGTTCAGTCCCCATAGCCTGATGAAGGCTATTCCAAAAGTGGGAAGTAAACTGAGGACCACGGTCAGAAACAATGACCTTGGGAACACCATGAAGACAAACAATTCTAGCAATATAAAGCTCTGCTAGTTGCTTGCCATTGAAATCGGTCCCATTTAATAAAATGGGTCACTTTAGTTAAACGGTCGATGATTACCCAAATGGCATCAGACCCTTTGGAGGTCTTGGGAAGACCAGTCACAAAATCCATACCGATCTCTTCCCACTTCCACTGTGGAATAGGCAAAGGCTGAAGGGTACCAGTTGGCTTGGATGTTCACTTTAACCCTTTGACAAATATCACACTCGGCAACATACTCGAGCAATTTGCCTTTTCATTTGGCTCCCAAAATGATTTCTTCAAATCTGATACATCTTGGTACTTCCGGATGTAGAGAAAACTTGAATTATGAGCCTCTCTAAGAATTAGACTTCTTAGATGGGGATCACAGTACTACCGAACGATTGCGATATCGAATCATACCGCGATCATCTTGTAAAACTCGTTGGCTTTACACGCTTTCATGTTTTCCTTAATTTCGCTACCTCGGCATCGCTTCTTCGGGCCTCAAGAATCTGGGATTCTAAGGTAGGCTCCACTTGTAATCTGTGAGAAACCTGCTCCCACCAATTCAAGACTTAAGCTACCAAAATCAGCACACAAGTCTTTTTCGGCAGGTAGAGAAGATATGCAGTTGCATTGTGACTTTCTGCTTAAAGCGTCTGCCACAACATTGGCTTTACCAGGATGATAATGAATACCCATGTCGTAGTCCTTGATCAGTTCAAGCCATCTTCTTTGTCTCATATTCAAATCAGATTGAGTGAATATGTACTTCAGGCCTTTATGATCAGTGTAGATCTCACAACGATTACCTAGAAGGTAATGTCGCCAAATCTTCAATGCATGGACCACGGCAACAATTCTAAATCATGAGTAGGATAATTAACTTCATGAGGGCGCAATCGCAGGGATGCATATGCCACAACTCGCCTTCTTGCATAAGCACACACCAAGTCCATGGCGAGATGCATCGCAATAAATGTCAAGCTCTTAAGAACATCCTAAGAGTAAGAATGGAGCTTTAGTCAAGAGAGTTCTCGAAGTCTAAAACTCTCTTCACATTTAGTGACCATTCAAATTTCTTCTCTTTCGCAAGAGCTAAGTCGAGGTCTAGCAATTTTGGAGAAATTTTCAATGAACTGCGGTAATAACCCGCAAGTCCAAGAAAACCGGATCTCGGGACACTTTGGGAGGCTTCCAATTTAGCACATCTTGTACCTTGCTTGGATCAACAAAGAATGCCTCCTTGAGATAACACATGCCCCAAAATGCAACCTCTACGAGCGAAAGCACACTTGTCGAACTTAGCATATAATCGATGCCGACGAAGTGTTTCCAGCACAAGTCGCAAATGTTGTTCATGATCTTTATCAGACTTGGAATAAATAAGGATGTCGTCAATAAACACGACAACAAACTTATCCAAGAACTCCATGAACACCGAATTCATGGGATTCATGAAATAAGCTGGAGCATTGGTCAGACCAAAGGACATAACAGTATACTCGTACAAACCGTAACGAGTAGAAAAAGCTGTTTTAGGAATGTCCTCAGCTCTAACCTTGATTTGATGATAGCCCGACCTCAAATCAATCTTTGAAAAGACGGGCACCAACTAAGCGATCAAAAGATCATCAATTCGAGGCGAGGATATTTGTTCTTGATGGTGACCTCATTTAACGGACGGTAATCCACACACATCCGTAAAGTATTGTCTTTCTTTTTGACAAAGATTGCCGGGCATCCCCAAGGTGAGGAGCTCGGTCGAATAAATCCTTTGTCAAGCAATTCTCCGAGTTGCTTCTTCATTTCAACCAACTCATTGTGGGCATTCGACACGGACTCACGGATATCGGGCGATTCAGAACGAGTTCGATAACAAACTCCACTTCCGATCCGTGGCAAACGGGAAGGTCTTGAGAAAAACATCAACATACTCGCGACAATTGGTACTAACTCCAAAGAAGGAGTGGTATCAACTTAGTGAGCACAAAGATGAGAGCCAATTGCTTTGGAATGGTAAACAACTTGAATACCGTCTGCATTGGTCATAGAAATAGACCGTTGGGAACAATTGATTTGACCCTGGTTCTTGGACAGCCAATCCATACCCAAAATGACGTCCAATCCTTTAGAGTCAATCACAATTAGATTTGCTAAAAACTTTACCCCAAGGATTGTTATGTTGACCCCATAGCAGATCTGATCGGTTTTAAAGACCGACCCAGGTGATTGAATAATAAAAGATGGTTGGAGGGTATGCATGTCTAACTGGTGTTGAGCAACAAAATGATTGCTAACAAAAGAATGAGATGCTCCAGAGTCAAATAAAACAGTAGCTGGACTGAAATTAACTAGGAGCATACCCATAACAACCGGGTGTATCACCGCCTCTTCGCGGTGATCCGTTCACATGCCCATGGTGGAGCGGATCGGCTTTAATAGGAGGCTCTGCGAAGGGCACGCGCCGCAGGCATCTGGATAGGGTCGAGCAGAGGCAATCCTTGCCGCTTTGCCACACAATTGTTGGCATAATGCCCGGACGACCACAATGAAAGCAGATAACCTCAGGTTAACATTGTTAATGAGGCGGGCTGATTTCCACTTGGTCTGGATCGATCGATGTGGGAGGAGATGGACGAGGGCAAACACCGCCGGCCTTGGTGAAAATGGAGCTGGTGCTCGTGGTGGTCTAGACAACCACATACGAGGCCTTGGTGAGTCGCCACCAGAATAAAGCGAGAAGTCGCTGCCGCTATGACTCCTCCAACGCCTTGCTCTTACTCTCGCCAAAATTGCTTTATTGACCAAATGAGAGAAATTTCGAAGTCATGCAAAGCCACCGCCATCTCATAGCTTCTTCAGATAGCCCATTCAAGAACGGTTTAAACGACGAAGGTCAATAAACGTCATCGAGCATATCCGCAAGGAAGTTGAACTCATGAAGATTTAGGGTAAGCCACCATGACAGGTCATAACTACTTACTAACAGACCAAAATTGTATTTTGAAAAAATTAGCATGCAACAGGTGTCACTGTATTTGGAAAATCTATTGTATAAAACTTTGGGATCAACATGGTGCAAAGAGGATGCTTGCCTTGATAATAATATACTTCTTGTGCAGGCTCTGGTTGCTCAGAAATAGAATCAAATACCTCAGAAGTACCAGATTCTAAAAAGAAACAATAAACTCCAATGAATAGGAAAACTGACAGCAAGTAAAAAAAATTAAATAGAAGATATATGATCAAGATGGTAATGCATAATTAACAATATGCTTAAGTCATACTTACCCTAATAAAGATAATAACCCATATTATCATCTACTGCCTTTAAATAACAGAAACTAGAGTTTCGGTCAAAGTTACAGTTTTTAGATTTTGAAAAGAATGGAAAACAGGGCAGGCTGCAGAGTTCGAGTTGATTGAAAATAGACTAAGTAAAAGATCCTAAATTGAAGCTTAGTCTGATCTTTAGGGTAAATAATACCCCAGGCTAACCTTAATCTAACCCTAATCGGTCAAGTTACAGAAACTGTCAGAATTTCAAAAGGTGTCGGTTTAGCCGACAATAGATGACAGAGGTAGATCTTGCTACAAAACTAAATAGATGATAACAAGAATCAAAAGAACACTAATTATCCTACTAGGGTTCAACTAAGAGTTTACTAGGCTAAAAGGATAGGCAGTGAAACCTTAGAACTAGAAAACGATATGAAAGACCTAAAAGTTATGAAAAACAACTTTTCGGTTTAAAGAAGGTTGGAGCTACTTAGGTACAAGTGAAAGATTCATGTGAGCTACAGAGGTCTTTAGTATGAGAAACTAGGGCCTTAACTTACCAGAGTATGAGAAACACCGAAAATTCCCAAAACCGGCTTGGATCAACAGAGAAATAAACTCTGGTTCAACCTACAAAAGATGCCAATTCCTTATTACAAGGCGAAACCAGGGTTTAAGATGGATAAGGAAAATGTAGGAGCAAGAAACTCCACTGGAACAACAATGGAAATGAAGAGCTCCTTGGGTCAACAATGGCAGTAGCAAAAAGCTAGGATATATATATAGATGTTGAGGGCAAAGGGGAAGTGTCTAGAGCTGGTGAGGTGTCCAATTAGTGCTAAATATCCGGACAATAGTTGCATGATCTTTGGAAAATGCCTCTACTCCGGTCACAAAGCCGGCGGCGGTGCACAGAGATAAGGATGAAGAGAGACGACTCCCTGACATGTGGGCCCCGCTGGCAGCCGCAGTCGCGCGCGCCTCCTAAAACCCCAAAAGAACATCGACCGTCTGATTAGATGGGCGGCTACGATCAAAATGGGTGTTAAAAGAATTTAATCGAGATCGTTTAATATGGACCGTGCGATCTCAAGTGGACGATTGAGATTTAAAGGAGCCTTAGGGAAGTTCGGAGGTTATATTCAAAGAGAGACGTTGGATTTGAATCCAACGATCGATCTAAAAAGATACACGTCACTTTAAATGGGATGACGTGGTACCGTCAGATTGGTTTTCTACGGTCAAGATTGAAGGAAGATCCGGAGTGGTCCGAATGTCATCTCGATAGGGACCCTACGATTAAAATCCAACGGTCCAATAAAACTGAGCCCTAAATGGACGCGGTCAAAAAGGGGCACCGTAGGATTTGAATCGGACGGCCAAAGACGATTGCGCGCCTTTAAGTTCAAATTAAAAAGAGCGGCGCGGTTGAATCTAATATCAACGGTGGAGATCAAGAGGGGATCCAGAGGTCCAATTATTATCGCTCCTCTCGGTCGCTCGATCTAGATCCAAAGGTGGAGATTGTTTCGCGCACGTGGATAGCCCACGCGGCTTCGCAAATCTCGTCCGTTCGATGGGAGATCAACGGCTTGCGTCACGTGTGGGATTGGGCTCGCGCCCGAGCGTGACTGAGCCGGACCATATTGCACCGGTTGGACTCAACCTCATTGGGTTCGAGTCGCTACAGTGCTAAGGTTTGGGTTTAGACCAGAAAGGTTGGCTAGCCCTAAATTCAAAGTTTAAAAGTTTGACCGGGCTTTAGAAATAGTAAATAAATTTGTAAAATCATGAAATTTGGCAAGGGTGCTACTGGGATGATATATTTCCCAAATAAAGTTCGAAAACCACGGTTTCACTTTTAAAATTCATAGATAATTATCTTAGCCCGAAAAGGTTTATTTAAAGACAAGTATTTTTCTCCAAGGCAAAATAATTTCTAAAAATTCAACAAAATTATTTTTGGGCAAGATAATTTATCTAGGCTTTCATAAAAATACTTCCCAGTCATAATACAAATATTGACTTGCATTCCCTTTAAAACTTCAAATGGGTTTTGGATTTTGGCTAGGAAAGGGAAGTTTTTATTTGCAACATAATGCTCAATCTGTAAATATGAACAGTGATGCCATGAACATCATCTCATTACTGTTATGAACAGTACATCATTACTATTCATAAAATATTTTATTACTGTTCATAAAATTGAGGTTGTTACAGTTGTGTACTCACACTTGTTGTAAAACTTGCACACAAATCTACAGAAGTGGAGGAATCGTCAGTCAACAAGGTCTACTTCAAGGATCGAGGAGAACTAGGTTGCGCACCCCAGCCGATTGTCTCTGGGCATATGGATGGGCTTCACTAAAGTTATTCCATTTCGTTCCGCTGCAGCTTCATTGAGCTATTCGCCTTCTGAGGTATTAATTGTAAACTTTGACCTTAAGGTCTTTACTCTGATACTTATTGTTATTTGCCTATTTATTAGTCATCTTTGTATATGGAAATGATATTTCATCGATGTTGCCACTGTGTGTACTATCGTGATCCTAGACTAGTGCAGTATATATAGAGGGTCCAGAATTGCATTTTTGGGTCCCGACAGAGGATTTCTTGGAGCAATTCCGAGCTAAGTTTTATCCAAATTCCTTCCTCGAGAGGATGGAAGATTCCTTGATGACCTTTGTTCAGGGGAAGCTGTCTGTAGCGGATTATGAGGCTGGATTCAATAACTTGGTTCGTTTTGTACCACCGTGGTCGGTAATGACTATGAGAAGGCAAAGAGGTTCCATAGGAGACTTAATCATGAGTATCGCCATGTCTTAGGGGGCAACCAGCTTGCTTGACTTCAACTCTGTGGTCGATCAGGCCAAGGGTATGGAGCTGGACAGAGATCTCACTAGGGAGAAGCAGTCTTCTAGTGGCTTCACACCATCTAGAGGATCTGGCAGTGGTTAGAAGAGGAGCTTCAGTGGTGGGGGTGGGTCTTCTCAGCGACCTACTTCCAAGAAGTTTCAGGTAGGCCATCGTTCTCAGCCTTCAGAGCGGTTTGGTCATCAGAGGCAGACTATTTCTTCAGCACCGCGCAGTTCTTCGGCTTTGCCAGTGTTGCGTCTTATCCCTGGTCAGGGCATGATTTGCTTCAAGTGTGGTGATGGTCACCGTGCTTCTGAGTGCTCCTTTACCGGAATTTGTCGTCACTATGGCCTGTCGAGCCATAAGATGTTAGTATACAAACAGAATCCAGTGAGTATCATCAAGTGGGAGTCAGTCCTAGCAGCATCTTCTTCCAGTGCTCCACGTGGTTCAATTCAGACTCGCCGCCGCTGTTCTCGCACCTCGCACCCTCCGGTGGGTTCCTCCGCAGGCGCACTCTCCAAAGACCTCCCGCAGGTTTCACTGGAACCCTGTACCTTCTGCACCGCCTTCGTTCACGTCACCTACGGTAGGCCCTGCTCATCCTTCACTGAGTGTCGAAGTGTCCTCTGCTTTGACACCACCAGGAGTCTACGCCATGCCTACACCTGATACTGTGAGCTGTCCTGACGTGGTGACAGGTACCTTGCTACTTGATTCCCATGAGGCTTTTGTTATTTTCGATTCAGGGGCTACCTATTCTTTTGTGTCTTTTGAGTTTGCTAGAAGAGCGGGTTTAAGTATGCAGCAAATATCTAAGTCCGTCGTAGGTAGCTCTCAGGGGGTCATATTTCTAGCTCTACAGCATGTCCAGGTTGTTCTATCACTATTGATGATGAGAATTTCACAGCTAATCATATGGTGATTTAGTGGTTGCCTTTTGATGTTATCCTTGGTATGGACTAGTTATTCAGTTACCATGCTAAGATTTGTTGCTTCTAGAAGACGGTGTGTGGGGACCCGGGGTATTTAACTAGTAACACTTAACCTCCATATGGTTCTAGCATTACTAATTAAATATCCTAAGCCTCGATGGACATGTGCTTCCCAGAATTGCAGCACATGCTCATCATCACAAAATTATACATCATTTCCATACAACATTTAACACTAAATTCAACAACGACATACATAAAGTAAAGTTATTACAAAAGAGTCGACCGGCCAAATGACACAATATACAAGAATGACAGCGGAAGCAAAAGCGCCATAAGATGGCTAAGAACAAAAGTCGACCGGTTAGCCAACACAACCCACAAGGCAACCGGCCGCCGCATGACTAGTCGCCAGAACACGCCACAACACTGACTCACAAAAGTGAGGCCCATCGAGCTCACCTTCTTCCTCTGCAACAATTTACATTTAAGCAAGAACAATGAGTACACAAGGTACTCGCAAGACTAACGTGTGGAATAGCAGACCTATTCATATTCTACATACAGGCTTATTTAGGTGGAGGTTGTATGTCTCATTTTGCACAAAGCCAACTTTATTTGCAATAATGTAATACCTTTAAAAGCAAGTTTGCAAATCTGTTTTGTTGTTGGAATAATAGCGAATTAATGATAAATACAAGTAACCACCTGAAAGTGACTAACCCAATAGCCACCACAACATACCACGAATCCCCGACTCGTACCACCCATCAAGTTTTAATTAAAAGATTGTAGTCTAACTCTTGAAAAGCTTACCCAAGCGTGTCTATAACCTAGGACGAGGCTATTCGAATAGTTTTAACCCTGCAGGGGTGTACCAATGTACCCACACTTCAGACCGCCTTTAAGCCACAAAGCACACTTCCAAAGGTATGCCGGTACGGCTAAGTCCTACGAGATATTTCCAATCTTGTGCATTAACTACGAGCTGTTCGTATGGATAGAAACCCATACGCTTACATTGCAAGCCGAAAGACAACAAATCCCATCACGGGTGAAGTCTTTCAGACACTACAATGCTCCCAACACCATCCCTCCTGCGACTCCCTGCGACCCGAAGCCAATACACGCCAAAGTACTAAGTCAAGAGAGGTCCCATACCCTCTAGTGTGGTTAGCATGCACAAATTGCTTGGATAACAGGTACTCACAAGATGTTCGGTCCTTAATTGACTCGGGCACCATTCCAGTCACACCCAAAAATCACACCGTCTTACCATTGTGCCTAAGTCCAAATCCTTTTGCTTTTAGTTTTGGTTTTTGCAATTGAACATAGCATCAAGCCGAAATATAGATACATAGCAAGCATTTGTGTGATCAAGGTTATCGACAAGTCGATAACCGCCCATTTCTACCGGAAGCTAAGCATGGCTAAGCAATTAATCCGTAAAACTACTAAGTGACAAGAGTTCATCAACGAACTCCAATCACAACAATAACCTAGGTTTATGGTAGTAAAGGATAATCATTTGCCTAAGGAAATGCATCTACTAGGTCAACTAACGACAATAGTTAAACACAAACTAGCAATGCGTACATAGAATTTGTAGACAACATAAATACTTGAAAATACAGGGATTAACATGATCAAACTGCTTGCCTTGCTGGAATTGTTCTTGCTGCAGAGGAGGATTCTCAGGTTCAATATAATATTCGGAACCTAACTCGAAAATGCGATAAAACCCGATAAGAATGAAGAACACCAAACAAAACTCAACAGCAAAAGAAATCCAAATCCTATGAAATTTATACAACAGTAAGAGGTTGATTTTATAAAATTTTAGGAATAACAATTACTTCATTTGGACTTAGCATGAAGAAGTTATGACCTAAACAATTTCTCTCAGCCTGAAAAATTCTAATTAAATTAATTATGGCTACTGTTCATGGCAAAAATTTCTAGAATGATCTGGAACCTGAAATTTTTATGGTGGGTAGATAAGGTCATCCTAAGAACAGCAACGTTGAGTTTACTACATTTGGAGTTGAAATGAATTAGTTATGATTTTTCTAAGTTCTAAAACTAGTAGATCATTAACTTCAGTGGCAAGGATCATATCAAGACCTATTCTACACTACAGTACATTCCCAGTGGGTTTTAACAAAATTTTGTTTGCTCAGTTTGGAATTACAGAGAATAAGTTATGCATTTTACAAATTTTCAATGAATTTCTAGACAACCTTTTATATTAAACAAGTTAAAGCGGTTTATAACGTTTTCTGCTACATAACAGCGCCTAATTTCATTCTCAGATTAAAGTTCATTCTTTTACAGAGCTAATGCAACTGGAATCATTCAAAAAGGAGCTAAAATGACAAAGTTATGCACTTTTGAAATTTGAACAATCCAAATACTTTGAAAATTTGAGCTCTCGGGAGGTCTAACAGACTTAACGAAAACGGGGAGGTCGTGGCCGTTGAGATGAGATCCGACGGCTATGAACCTCGAAGCACAGCTCACCACGCGGCGCGCATAGGGGAGGTCTGGACCGCTAGATCAAGATCTGACAGACCTGACCTCCGAGGGAGGTCCTAAGGCTAAATCTACGGAGGGAGGTCTGGACGGCTAGGATCTCTCGGGGGAGATCCTAACGGTCTAGATATCTAGAGGGAGGTCCTACGGCTAAAGTTCACCCGAGGAGGTCCTGACAGCTAAGATCTCGCAAGGGATGTCTTAACGGTCACGATCAAGCGAAGGAGGTCCTGGGTGGCAATTTAACAGAGGGACACTTGGATGGCTAGGATCTCACCGTGGAGGTCCTGGATGGCCAAGATCTACGCGGGGAGGTCCTACGCGACAGGGTTTTAACGGGAGGAGATCTGGACGGCTCAGATTGGATCTAGGGAGGTCCTGAACGGTTGGGATTTACACGAGGGAGGTCCTGGGCGGTCAAGATCTCTCGGGGGAGGTCCTAAACGGTTGGGATCTCACCGAGGAGGTCATGGATGGTCAAGATCTACGCGGGGAGGTCCTATGCGACAGGGTTTTAACGGGAGGAGATCTGGACGGCTCAGATTAGATCTAGGGAGGTCCTGAACGGTCCAGATCGACGCGGAGGGAGGTCCGGAGGTTTTCTTTATAAAAGACCAGGGGTGGCTTTTTACAAAGAGGACCCCGAGGGTGGTCTTAGGGGTGGTCTTTGCAAAATGACCATGGGGAGGTCTTTTGCGCACGGGGAAGATCTAAACGGCTAGGATTTAACCAGGGGAGGTCCTAGCGCTTAAGATTTTTCACAGAGCCAGATCCAACGGCTAAGATTCGACCTAAGGAGGTCTCAAAGGTCAGGATTAAGCTAGGGGGAGGTCATACACTTAAGGGTTTTACGGAAAAGATCTAAGGGTCCAGATCTAGTGATGAGACTACGGCGGCCCGATCTTCCGATAGGTTCGATTGATTTCGTCGTGAGGATGTTGACGCTTTGAGGCTTTCGCCCAGTAGATCGTCACCTCGCAATTCGCTACAGCCGCACGACTGTCGTTATCGACCACGCTCGCACGCGATCGACCTTAGATGACCTCAGGATGCTCCAGAACCAGGGAATCGAGTAGAGGAACCTCACCGGAGATGGGGACGAAGGAGTGCCCTTTCGGTCGCAAACCGCGAAACCTCCGATTCCTGCCGCTCCTGCGGAAAACAACCCAAGCCGGTATCAGGGCAAAGTTTGCAGTGATCCTAAGCCCCAAAGAGAACGAGAAGAGGGCGGGAGGAGCACTGGAACACCGACACCACCACCGAGCTCAGAGGTCCGGAAATGGCGAAGGAAGAGGAACTCGGTGGTTTGCACTCAACACACAGAGAGATGGCTAAGGGTGACGGAGAGCGTGGAAGAGGACTCAAGGGAGGCACTGAGGCTCTCAAGTAGCCCCAGAGTCTAGGGTAGCGCGAGGACGGAGCTCTAATGGCGAAGTGACCTAAAGTGGCTGCCGCGCGAGAAAATGAGGAGAGGAGTAGGTGCGGGTCAGCGCGGCTCCTGACATGGGCAAAAGCGGGGCTCAGAGCCGTTGACAGGCCCCACGACGCGACGAAGCCTCGATCGCCACCGCTTCTTCAGCGCACACGCGCGGTATGGAGAGCCAAAGGAGGAAGAAGAACAGAGGAGAAGATGGGGGTGGTCGTGAACCCCACGATGAAGATCGGACGGCTGATGATGCCCGAGAGCTCCGGAGACCTGAGCGCGCGGGGGAGGTCTGGGGCGTTGGATTCTAATCCGATGGCTCAAGAGGAGCAAGCCCGAGGAGATCTAGGGAGCTGGCTCAACCGAGTCCAATGGCTAGGTCGGACTCGAGTCCGAGTCAGACTCAGACCTTCGGTTCAAAATTTGGGTTCTAAACTGATCTGAAGTTTGGGGATTTATTTGAGGTAGCAAACTCACTCAAAAAATTATGAAATTTTTACAGGAGCTTGCTAGCTGAGTTATTGACCTTGTGTAAATTCTTTATGGGTTTTTGTGCTATACATTTTCCTCCAAAAATTTTACAAGGTGCTGGTATTCTATTTGACCAGAATTTGATTTGGTTTGACTGACCTCCAAAAATATTCAAACAATTTCTAAAAATTGTGAAACTTTTCAAAGGGTCACACATCAACCCAAGAACTTAGGAAGAATATTTTTAGGAGATGATCACAAGATTAGCCAAGAATGTTTTTGAAGAATAAGATGATGGCTAAAATGACTTGTGATTTTTTATTTCCATAACTTCTTTACAACAAATGTACAGGGCATACAGGAAATACAAGATGTAAGAAAAAGTTTTAATTTCTACCCCTTTTCTTACATTTGAAACACAAGTCCAAAATTGGGATGTTACACGGTGACTTTGCAAATCCTGTCTAGTGAAGAATTTGTGTTTCAAGGCAGTGCGTCGTCTGATTCCCTGTTTGCGTTGGCTAGTCTATTTCCCAGCCGTCGGGCATCAACCATTGGGTTTCTTTGGTCTCTCAGTGCAAAGACTGACTCTTCTATGCTCATTGAGGAGATTACTGTAGTGTGCGAATATCCTGTTATCTTTCCGGTAGAGCTTCCTAGGATGCCTCCAGAGCGGAATGTGGAATTCCGGATTAATCTTATTCTGGGAACTCAGCCTATTTCAATGTCTCCGTACCATTTGGCACGACCCTTCCAGGAGGAGTTGAAAAAGCAATTGGACGATTTGTTGTCCAAAGGTATGATTCGGCGTAGTGTTTCGCCGTGGGGAGCGCCTGTTTTATTCACACACAAAAATATGGCAGCTGGCGTATGTGTGTGGATTATCGGGCTCTCAATCAAGCGACTATAAAGAATAAATATTCTTTGCCCCGCATTGAGGATCTTTTTTATCACCTGAAGGGAGCTAAGGTGTTCTCCAAAATAGACCTTCAATCGGGTTACAATCAGATTCGAGTTCGGGAGCAAGATATTGAGAAGACGGCTTTCCCTACGAGGTATGGTCATTATGAGTACAAAGTTATGTCTTTTGGACTCCTGCAGCTTTCATGGAAGCCATGAACAGTATGTTGCATCAGTATCTTGATGATTTCGTTGTGGTATTCATTGATGATATCTTGATCTATTCCAAGACGGAAGAGGATCATGATCAGCATTTGTGGTTGGTTCTTGAGGCTTTGAGAGGGAACCAATTTTATGCCAAGCTGAAGAAATGTGAGTTCTGGATTTCTGAAGTTGGGTTTTTGGGTCATGTAATTAATCAAGAGGGCATTTCAGTCGACCCTAGCAAGCTCTCAACAGTGGTAGAATGGAAAAGGCCAACCATGTCAAGGAAGTGAGGAGTTTTCTGGGTTTAGCTGGTTATTACCAGCGATTTGTGGAGGGATTCTCTATCATCACTAAATCGATGTCTCAACTGACACAGAAAGGTGTCAAATTTCAGTGGACAGATGCGTGTGAGCGCAGCTTTTGTACTTTAAAGGATAAATTAGTGACTGCTCCTATTCTTACTCTTCCTGAGCCTGGGAAGCATTTCACCATTTATTCAGATGCATCGCGAGTTGGGCTTGGATGTGTGCTCATGTAGGATGGCAAAGTGGTTGCTTATGCTTCTAGGCAATTGAAGAAGCACGAGCAGAATTACCCTACACATGACTTAGAGCTTGCCGCGGTGGTCTTTACTCTAAAGATCTGGTGCCATTACTTGTATGATGAATCTTGTGATATATTCACTGATCACAAAAGCCTGAAGAATATCTTTACCCAAAAAGATTTGAATCTGACACAGAGGTGGTTAGAATTGATAAAAGACTATGATCTCACTATCCAGTGTCACCCTGGCAAAGCAAATGTTGTAGCGGATGCTCTAAGCCGCAAGGCGACAACTCCTATCCTCAGTTGTCTAATTGCTGATTTTGAGCGTATTGATATCTCTTTCTACTTTGCAGGTAACACGTAGACTGAAACTCGTTTACTTCTCGAGTCAGCTATTCCAGATCGAGTGCGGGAAGCACAGCAGTTTGATCAGTTGCTCCAGCGGACAAGGAAGCGTCTGGATGAGGGCAAGAAAGGTCATTTTATTATATATGATTCTGGTGCATTGCGATTTTAAGGCCGCCTCTGTGTGCCATAGGAGGCTCAGGTCAAAGATGAAATTCTAAAGGAAGCACATCGTACTCTGTATACCGTACATCCTGGTGAGACCAGGATGTACAAGGATTTGAAGAAGAGTTTCTAGTGGAAATGAATGAAGGTTGATATCGCCCAGTATGTGGCATCTTGTGGTGTATGTCAGCAGGTCAAAGCTGAGCATAAGCATCCAGCGGGATTGTTGCAGCCTCTGGAGGTTCTAGATTGGCCGTGGGATGACATCTCTATGGATTTTGTGGTTGGTTTACCTCGCACGCAGCGAGGGAAGGATGCTATTTGGGTTATAGTGGACCGGTTCAACAAGTCTGCACATTTCATTCCTATTCGTACAACCAATTCTGCGAGTGATTTGGCTCCTCTCTATGTGTGAGAGATAGTGCGGTTGCACGGTGTGCCTAAGACTATTGTTTCTGATCGAGATGCCAAGATTGTCTCCAAGTTTTGGGAGAGTTTGCAGAGTGCTTGGGCACATAACTTCGTCTTAGCACCGCGTTCCATCCTCAAACAGATGGTTAGTTTGAGTGCACAATTCAGACACTAGAGGATATGCTCAGATTTTGTGTTATGTCTTGGAAGGGAGAATGGGAAGACCACCTAGCTTTGGCAGAGTTGGCCTATAACAATAGTTACCACGCTAGTATCCGAGCTGCACCATTTTAGGTTCTCTATGGGCGAAGGTGCAGAGCCCCGTTGTGCTGGGATGCAGTTGGAGAGCGGGCAGTTTTGGGTCCCGATTGGGTTCAGCAAACTGTGGCCAGAGTAGCAGAGATTACGAAGAATCTGTTAGCTGCTCAAAGCCGATAGAAGAACTATGCAGATGTGAGAAGGCGGGATTTCGAATTCGAAGTGGGGGATTAGGTCCTTTTGAGAGTGTCTCCTACCAGAGGTGTAGTGCTGGTACTAAAGGGAAGCTTAGCCCGAGGTATGTTGGACCATTTCCAATCGTGGCATGAATTGGAAAATTGGCATATCGCTTGGATCTTCAAAAATCCATACGTGGCGTGCACAATGTGTTCCATGTTTCAATGTTGAGAAAGTATTTGAGAGACACAGAGCATGTTATTCCATTGGAGCTGTTGAGCATTGAACAAGATCTTACTTTTGAGTCCCGGCCAGTATGAATCCTGGAAGAGTCAGAGCGGGTTCTGAGGAACAAGACTTTGAAATATGTCAAGGTTCTTTGGTCACATCAGTCTGAGAGAGAGGCCACTTGGGAGCTAGAGTCTCCCATGCGCGAGCAGTATTCGGATCTGTTTACTCCTGGTACGTGTTAACTTGTTGCTCCATTTCTGTGGCAATTGTTTCTTGTATTCATTTCGACGGTTAGAATTCGGAGTCGAATTCTGTTTAAGGGGGGTAGAATGTAATACTCCGAAACGTGTTAGAGAGAAAACAAAAATAGTTAAAGGGCTTTTAGGATTGTTAAAGAACACTTTTTTTGGATTTGTAGAACAAAAGTTATGTATGTTTCAATTTAACTGTCTCAGCCTGCTAACCAGCTATGCGGAGTCATCCCCCCGAAGCTAGCTTCTTAGAGGGACCATGGCCGTTCTCAGTTGGTGGAGCAATTTGTCTAGTTACTCCACTAACGAACGAGACCTTAGCCTGATAACTCGCTATACGGAGTCATCCCTCCGCAGCTAGTTTCTTAGAGGGATTATGGCCATTTTGGCCACAGAAGTTTAAGGCAGTCACTGTCTGGGATGCCCATGGATGTATAGGGAAGGAAAGGTGCCACTCAAGTCAAACGATTGTTGAGCAGACTTGATCCGATCCACCAAGGTTGGTCGCACAACCAAGGCAGCGAAAAAGCCATGCTCAACCACTTCCAAGTTGAGCAGCTAGAATTCTTTCAAAAAGGGTGAGCTGATGCTCCTGATTCAAACAAAACAGTAGCAAGATGAAAGTTGACAAGAAGCGCACCCAACACAACGTCAGGTGCCTCCAAAGCTGAAAGGATGGGTTAGCAACGTAACCCGAAGACTAGAAGCTGAAGGACGCGAAAGAAAAGTCAAGGACTAGGGAAGCGGGACATTATCCTATATGAAAACCACAAAACATCAAGGAAATGAACTTTAAAAGCTTACAAAAAGACTCAAGAAACAACGAGAGACCTCAAGACTTAAAGCCAACTTCCCGACACGACTAACTCGTATTGAAAGAATGAGCAATTGGTTAGGAAGACAAATTTCAGCACGCAACTCAAGTTCTAACATGACTAAATAGCAGGGTAAAATCACTAATATGGGGGGTTAGATACTTAGTCAACTAATATCACTTCTTACCCTTTTATTCCCACAAGTTTTAGTTGAGTTAACTTCTCATTATCTACCCTATTTAGAAACCATAAGCTTGTTGTTTAGAAATTGGAGGCTTGCTGTCCAGATTTTGCATCCAAGCTCCTCGCCGAAATTTTCAACTCCAGAAGCTTCAAAACCTTGTAAAAGGGCAGCCAACACTTTAATTTGCCAATCTCATTTGTTCCCAAAAACCAAATTTAAACGATAACAACTACCTTTGGAAAGGAAGAGAGGAAAATAATTTTTTAAAACTCAATCCAGAGTAAGATGAGATAAGCAATCTCAGATACGTAAGGAGTAAAATCTGAGAACTTACTTAAGTTTTTCAAAATCATTTGATAGTTTTGAAACTAAGTTTCTCAAAACATCCTAAGGACGATCAAGCTAGGGGTTTCTACGGTTGGTATGGCTCTGATACCAAGTTTTGTGAGACCCCAGTTTATTTAGCTTGTAATCTTAGTCTTCCATTGACTCTAGCATCACAAACAAATACATCGTGCCTCGGGAAAATGTATACTTCCTAGAATTGCAGTATACACACCCTTTTTACAAAACATTGCATCAATTCCATACAACGCACAGAAATAAAGCTAAAGCTTTACAAACAAAAGACATACATAATAGTTATTACAAAAGAGAAGCCAACCGGCCAAGAACTAAAAGAATTAAACGACAGCAGAAGCAAATTGCCATAAGATGGCTATGAACAAAAGCCAACCGGTTTGCCATACACCCACAAGGCAATCCGATCGGGCCGCCAAGCTAGTCGTCCACACCACAGCAAAACTCACACAAGTCGATCCCTTGGGGATCAACCTCCTCTTCAACAATTAAGCAAAGCAAATGAGTACAAAAGTGTACTCGCAAGACTTACGAGTAACAAACCTAGATACTACTATATGCAGGCTTTAATCAAAGGAGAAGGCTCAATGTTTATTTTCAATAGATAATATGTTGAAGGTAGTTTTAATAATCTGAATTTTATTTGCATAAATAATAGCGAGACAATAAATAATAATCATAAAGACATCCTAGAGATGACTAACCCAATAGCCATCACAACAATAGCACGAATTACCCATTCATGCCACCCACATCAAGTTTTAATTAAAAAGGTTGTAGTCTAGTTCTTGCGGAAAATAACCAAGCGTGTCCATAACCTAGGACGAGGCTATTCGAATAGTTTGAACCCTGCAGGGGTGTACCAATGTACCCACACTTCAGACTGCCTTTTTTTCCAAGCTATTAAGCACACTTCCTTTGGTATGCCGGCACGGCTAAGTCCTACGAGACGCTTTCCAATGGGTTGAGTTAATCAAGAGCCGCACGCATAGGGGTTAACCCTTAGTGGACTACCCTCACGGCGCCCACTAAGGACCCACACGTAGAGTAGGATGCAGCCATTGCGGGTGCTCCCCTCCCTACAAACTTGTCCATGTTGTATATAGCAATATACAACCTATCACGCGACTCATTAATTAACACCCCCAAAGTACTGAGTCAAGAGAGATCCCATATCCCTCTAGTGTGGTTAGCACGCAAAATTGCTTGGATCAATGGTGCAAGTAACTCGGTCCTTAATGACCTGGACACCATTCCAGTCACACCCAAAAGCACACCATCTTACCATTGTGCCCAAGTCCAAATCATTTTCTTTTTAGTTTTAGTTTTCACAAATAAACAGGGCACAAGATGCTGAACATAAGCAATAATATGGTTTTGTGTGATCAAGGTCGTCGACTAAGTCGATAACCGCCCAATTCTACCAGTAACTAAGCATCGATAAGCATCATATCGTAAAGACAACAAAAAAACAATAAATCATTCACCGGGCTCTAATTCACTAGTAAGGATAATACCCTAGGTTTGTGGCAGGGGTGAACCATTTTAGGGAAACTATGCATTAGGATTAACTACCTCTATACGATAAAATTAACTTTGACACAAAGAAGCATGCATCCTTAGTTTTTACAAACAAGATATTAGATTTTAAAAGTAATAGGAGCAATATGATCAAATGATCCTACATCTGCTTGCCTTGTTGGAGACCACTTTCTTGTTGTAGAGGATCACTCATGCAATCAACACAATCGTCGAAACCTATCGAAAGAATGGGGAAATCCAATAAAAACGAAGAACACCGAAAGAAACTCAAAAACCAAAGTGCTCCAAAATCCACGGAATTTATACAGCAGGAAGAACGTGATTTTAGACAAGTTTAGCAACAAGAATCATTTCATTTGGATTAAGTATGCAAAAGTTATAGCCTAATTATGTTCAATCTGCGAGAAAAATCAAAATTAATTACTATCTGTTACTGTTCATGACACAAATATCTAGAAAGATCTAGAACCTGAAATTTTCATGGTAGGAAGATATTGACATTCTAAGGTTAGCAAAATTGAGTTTACTACATTTGGAATTGAAATAAATTTATTATGATTTTTCTAAGTTATGAAACTAGAGTATATCATTTTTCAGAGGTACATGCATGAACAAAACCTATTCCATATTAAAGTACACTAACAGAGGAATTTTACAAACTTGAGTTTGCCCAGTTTTAAGTTATACAGAAAAAAGTTATGCATTTTACAAGTTTTATTTGAATTTCTAGAATACCAAATAATGCCTAAAACAAGTTAATATTATTTACAAAATTTTCTGGCACAGAACAATGTCTAATTGTATTTTTAAATTAAACTTTAGTTAAACAGGAATTTAACACAGTTGGAATTATATAAAAAGGAATTAAAATGAATTAGTTATGAATTTTTAAAGTTTAATATAATTTTAAGTTGACAAATAAGGGCTTACCAAAATTAAACAAATCCAATTGAAAAGAAAAGACGTGGAACAACGTGGGCCGTTGATGCGGAATCCTACGGTTCACGCGCACTGGATCACAGCCACGCGCGCAGCCCACGCGAGCCTCACCGTGGCCACCGTTGGATCAAGATCAACGGTTCACGGCGGAAGTGACATTCGGAGAGTCGAACATTCGCGACGATCTGAGCCGCAGATCTAAGAACGGACGACTCAGAGCGAAAGGGACAACCGGAGGTCCGAACGTTCAACAGATCTAAGTTGCAGATCTAAAAATGAACGGTCAGGATCTAGCCAAGAGGGGAGGTCCTCGCACAAACGTTTTTGCAGACTCAGATCCTATGGTGAAGATCTAGCCTGAGGAGGTCATTAACGGCTGAGATTAACTCATGGAGGTCCGGGGACTTGTCGAAAACACGACAACAGAACAAAGTGCCGCACTTTGCCCACCGGCTCACCGTCGGCGACTCCGATTACGACGGCGCGAAACCAAACACTGGACTAGGTTCGCAATAGCTTTACGGACCCGATGGTGATGACCTCGACGGTGGCGGCGACCTAGAACGTCGGCGAGCCGGGGAGAAGCGGTGACAACAAATGCGGCTAAACCCGAAAAGTAAAAAACGAACTCCGCATTGTTTTGAGAAGCAGGTGCCCAAGCCTCTAAGGACTAATAAGAGTGTACCTGGACACAGAGGAGGTCCAGGGGTGGTCGGAGAAGCTCTGGCAACGACGACCACCGCCGGAGTTGAAGAAGACGATGGGGATAGGGAGGTCTGAGCAAAATGGAGACAAAAGAATGGTAGAGTTAGATGCAATAGGGCCTAAAGAGGGCCCAAGAGCAGGAAATTGAGAAAATAAGGTTCTTACCGGAGTTGAGGAAGAAGAGGGTAACTTTCAGTTGAATGTGAACAACCCCAAATTTGACAATCTCTGTGAATGCCAAACAAAATTAAGTTAGGGGTTTTACTTCAGGAGATCAGAGGAACAAATAGGAGCAAAAGATTGGAAAGAGAGCCACTGGGACACTGAAGACCAGGAAGCTCGCTTGCGGCCTTCAATGGTGGATTTAGAGTTTATTATAATTGAGCTCAAATACACAGAGGGCGCTAGGGTTTGCAAGGGGATGTGCAAAGGAAGCTTAAGGAGGAGCTCAAGGGCTTTATATAGCCGAAGGGCTAGGGTTTGGGGCAAAGCAACCTCCCACGGTGAACTTGGTTTGTAGCGCTGCCATGGACCACTTGAGCGACGGGAGCAGGTAAGAACGACGACTTTGGAGGAGAAACTCTGACGTGCAATAAATGAGGCAAAGAGCCGTTTAAAGTTTCCCTAGATATGACAAGGCACTGCCTCTCCCATGCCATGACGTACACACGCGGCGAGGAAGAAGATGACCAGGAGGCGAGGGCCCACATGTAAGCGACATAAATTTAAGTGGCCCGGGCGTAAACTCCCGAATGGGTTGAGTCGAACCAACTAACTTGAGTCAACGCTTTATGGACGGTTGAGATTGATTCTCCAATTCTGAGGTCCAAACATTTCAAGGCAATCTGGAACGTTCGATTTAGATCCAAGGGTTAAAACATGTGCACCGCTTTAGAACGAGCCCGATACGAATATTTGGTTAGGTCCAACCAAGTGGCTCGAGCAAGATGTTAAAAGGCGACCGAGCGCGAAGGGGTACGCTCCGCGATGGTTGGATCAAGGTCTGACGGCTAAAAAGAAACGTGGGACTCCGGAGGTCCGAACGTTCCTCGCGATCTAGGGCGTTGAAAAGAAATCCAACAGCTGAGGTTGATTGCGCGCTTGAAAGGGCTCGGGGCTGGTACTAAGATGGTTAGGTCGCACCAGAATTGGGGGTTGGGCTCGAGTCCGACTCGAGTTCAACAGTTTTGACTTAGGATTTTAGAAATAGGCTAAAAACTTTGGGAAATTTTTAGAGATAGCAAACTAACTCCAAAAATTCTGAAATATTAACTACAGGTTATTAATTCCAGGGTAAACCTTGTGTAAATTTTCCAGAGGTGTTTATGCACAAAGTTTTTCTCCAGAAATTCTACAAGGTTTGTTTTAGGGTCTGACCAAAGGTCAAACTGGTTTGACTGCCTCTTAAAATTTTTAAACAATTTCTAAAAATTATGAAATTTTTCAGAGGGGTCACACACCATCCCTAGAATTTAGAAAAAATATTTTCAGAGAATAATCACAAGGTTTGACAAAGGTTGGAAAAGAAGGGTCATGACTTTATTCAATCTGGAGGTTTGGGTTTTTGATTTCCCATAATTCCTTTACAAGAATTACAGAAAATCTCAAAAACTTCGAAATGCAAGAAAAGTTTTAATTTCTACATATTTTCTTATATTTAAAGCACAAACCCAGATTTGCGCTGTTACACAAGGTGTGTCATCACCTTGACACATCGTCAAGTGCAGTCAAGAACAACTAGCATATGATGAATTGCATCAGTCACATCTGAAGAGAGTAGCATATTTTGCATTGTATACTAATTTTTTTATTGGAATTATTATTTCCATTGCCTTTGACATATATGTGGTATGATCTGTAGGTCATCTATGAGGTGCTTCTTGAACATTGCAGGGCACGAGATCTTAGTGCAGTTAAGAATTGATTACAAGATGACTGTCAAACTAGATCAATTCAAGAAGCATGTATCTAAACTTGATGATCCTGTTTGAGTTCAAGCATGCCTATTAAATTAGTTATACAGAGTTTTGAATTTTGATCAAGAGAAAATTTAATCTCTAGAGTTCGAAAGGTCACCATGTTTGTCGTAGTACTTGATTGGTAGTGCTCGGAATGGAGATTGGTAGTGCAATTTTGGAATGAAGGCATAGAAAAGATATATAACATGTGTATTCCTTTCTCAGGATCTTAATGCGGTGGTACAAGGATTTCAATATTGCAATATCGAAATGTGTGCTCATGTGTATTTCCATAAACTTATGTGCTAGACCCTAATATATAGTTAAACAAGATAGAGACATAATTATCTAACTAAATTAACTATATGATGTTTGTTTATCTTTGTATAGTAGTGAGGATATATATTTTTTCTATATAGTTTTATGAGTTGTTGTGCAAAGAAGTACATAGATGGAATTGTAGGGTGAGATGTTACTCTATTTGATAAAAAAAATTGTTACTCTATAATTTAAGCAGAATTGCTATATAATACTCAACTAAAAATTTAAGAAAATCAGTCGATTGTCTCATCATTCGATTTGCACCCACAATTCGTTCTCTGGATGAGAGGTCTTTGACTTCTCCAATGGCCATGATAAGGTTTGAGTTCGTATTCACCATTTAGGTTTTGGGTTCACCGAAATCCCCACCTATATAGGGTGGAGAACAGCGACAGATCAACGTTGGGCGACAAGGCGGTGGTGACACCACTGGCTGTGGGTACATAGGAGGACGGTGAACGATGTCAGGGGGAGGGGGTGATTGTAAGTAGTGAGTTAGGTCTTCAGTAGGCGGCGGGTGATGGGGGCGACGGATGTAGCGGTGGGGAGGTGGAGAGGCGAAGAAAGAGGTTGTTGTGACTTACACTAGGATGGAGATGGTTATAATAAGATCAAGTGCATAGAAAATCTAACTATTTTTTAACGATCAATGACTGGTCATTATCTCGTTTAGAGCTTGTTTGGGAAGCCCGGTCTCGACCAAATCCCATGGATCAAAACCACGGGGGGAATCTAGCCCCACCCAGCTAGGATGCGTGTTTTGGAAGGCCCTTAGGGTCGAAAGTTCCCCATCCACCCTGTGGCCCAATCCACAGGGAAGATCATTTCCTGGCCACACTAGTGCTAAACTCCCATATTATACCAGGGATGACAATATGGTAGGGAGTGATGGTAAAAAAGTTATCAAAGAGAGAGGAATCCTATAGGGCTTAGATATTTTCTCCTTCAAACGACAACTCCCAAAACATACCATTATATGATACCCTTTAACCAACTCTTATCTTCTTCCTCATTTTTTCTATGTGGAAAAAGGAGTGAAAATTGGGAACCCAGAGATCCCAGCGATTAGCACGCTTGATATACTTCGTTTTTTTTTTATCAAACATCATCTTGTACTACTTCATTATTTGTATCTTTGAAATCAAATCACTGGATTTTTTTAGAATGATTTCAAGTAGAGAATATCCCAATTAGTAAGATAGAATTTGTGCTTTCTCCCATGCGATCGTCTTCGATGGCACACTAGCGATGCGAGATAACAATGGCGGAGTTTGAGCCAAAGTTTAGAGAGGGTTAGAAACAAGTGATAACCGAACTAGGTAAACAATGGGACGCTATTTGAAGCCTACTCAACAAAAAAAAACATGATACCTACTACTTTAATAAACACACACACACACACACATGGAGAGGAAGTAGGCATGGCCCATGTGGTCTCTAGTGAAGCCCTGTCCCTACTAAACAACTAGAATTTCCGATATGAACCTTGTGGTCATGATGCTAAATGTAGACAAGTGCCCCAACCATTCATCTACTTGCAACTAATGCCAACACCAAAGAAATCTTGTGATCAACAAGGACTCCTCAAGCCCCTTGGCATGCTAAGGACTCCATGGCCCATTAGAGCACCCAAGTGTGTAGTACCCCTTAGAGGCCACAAAAGGGTACCAAGTTAGCACAAAATGCTGCAAATGTGTAGTGCCTCTTAGTGGGACCCATAGAATAAAAAAAAAATCCTCATCTTCCTCTCTCACCGTCTGTATCTCTTACGCCCATGCCATCTTCCTTTCTCACCGCAACCCTCACAACCCTCACAACCATCTCCATCCTCTCTCCCAACTTTCTTACTCCCCTTCCTCTGATTTGACGACGTTGTCAGCAAGGGCACGACACACATGGCGGAGGCCAACAACTGTTCTTGAGCGTCTCTATCCTCCTGTCCCTTCCTCGCCATGGTGAGGCAAGATCTGGATGTGGTGGCGCGCATGGTGAGGCCACCAGATCTGGAGGCGGCAGCAGCCACAACTAGGAATCCCCTTCCTACTGCAAGCGTCTCCATCCTCCTGTCCCTTCCCCACCATGATGAGGCAGGATCTGGAGGTGGTGACATGCATGGAGAGACCGCCAGGTCTAGAGGTGACGGCAACCACGACGAGAAATCCCCTTCCTAGTGCAAGCGGGATGATATTGGCGACGACAGTGGCCACTACGAAACCTCCCCTGTATATCACCTAGTTGGTCGTCGCTCCATCACAACACGCCGATCTGCCACTGATGTGATAGCATCGCCACCATCGCCGCAAGTATTCAATGGCCCACCGCCTACTAGCCATGGCCAGTTTCTCCTTTGCAACCGCCACATCAGCAATTTCTACCTTCGCTTCCTCTGCTATGCTACAAATCAAAACACAAATAAGGCTAGGGTCGGCTCCTCGACAGACTGACGGACTGTGTGGCGGCAGTGGGGCCTAGCCGACAGAGAAGAAACCCTAGAAAGGTGATTAAGCGGAAAAGGCAACGACCTGTTCGGGGTCGTCGTGTGTCTCCCCTCCGAACAAACGTCGCACAAAATCCCGCACGAAATTTCCCCACCCTCACCAGACCCCCGCAAACCAAATTTGAGGGTTTGCGATTTTCTCCCCGTGCGCAGATCCAATTGCTCCAGTCAGGTACGTAAATCTTTACCTCCTCTTCTCCTCCGTTGGTTCAAATCTTGAACTATGTGCTGCTCTTGCTGGATCGGTAGCTGGTATCCGTAGATTGGCCCAGGAATTCGTGCTGAGGATTTTGTATTCGATTTGTTTTCTTTGGGCTTAAAGATTCGGTCGTTGGCGAATTTGAAGTGAACTTAGGGATGAATCGGTGAGCTTGGTCTGGATTCGTACTGAATGTTGGGATCTTTTCATTGTTGGAGGGATTGACCGTAAGGCATATGTAGAATTCGTCGTAAAGTTGTCACTTTTCCATCCTTATGTAACTACGATAGAATATCTGGTGGGATAAATTGTTCGTCGGACTTGGACTAGGTGTAAATTATTCGTCCGGCTTGGACTAGCTTGTGAGAATTCTGGATTTATTTCAATCAAATTTGTTAATTTTCCTAATGGTGGACGGATGAAAAGTTGTGCTTTGTTCTTGCAATTCAAATTGCCCAGAAACTGGGATCACTTTATTAACGGTGGAATTGGTTGAAAATACACAGAAGTTTGCCATCGTTGACAAGTAGAGCTTTTTAGCTGCCTTTCTTTTTCGCAAAGCTATTAGCCTGTTATTATTTTGTCGCCCAGCACGCTTTCACTTGATACCTTCTTAGTCAACTTTTATTTTATCTCTGAAACTCCTCATGACCTCATGGTACTTTGCATATGTGAGGAGAGTTCATTATAATGACCTTGTATAGCTCAACTACTGGTGTTCAACTAGAAGTGTGCAGACTAACTTGTTTAATGCTGCTGCCGTTAGCAGAATTGGAGAAGTTAAAATTGCTTTGATAGCTGTGACCTACTTCACCTTTTTAGTCGGGGAAAGAAATTAAAGAGTATCTCGTCAATCGTCATATCTTATCTGTCAATATAATTTAATTTCCTTTTTTGGCGATGAGAAACTTTTTATTATTTCTGTTAATACCTGGTTAAAGATAGCTAGAAGAAAGATGAAAAAAAAAATGTTCACGGCATAGGGCTTAGTGAATACAGATATAGCAAGCTAAGGGCTTAGTGAATACAGTTATAGCAAGCTATCTAGATCCTTGCACAACTGTCTGGTTTAGTTAACATTTGCATATATTTGTTTGTCATTTCCTTACATCTATAGTGTCTGTTGCTCCACTCTAGCAGTATGTCGATGTACGGCAGTAGATATTTCCTCACATAAATTTTGTGGCTCTGCAGGTTGTTCAGCACAAGTGATAAACATCCAGTATACGAATAGCCAAGAGTTATTTCTGCAACTTCCTCTGAAGGTTTCAGGGGTGAGTTGCGGAGGGGCTCTCAAGCAGGTCCTCTCAAGTATACTAATGGATGTGGTATCCAAGATCATTGAGAAATTATCATGTGAGCACATGTACTCTTGGTACTTCACCAGAGAAGAATTAGAGAAGTTTTCCCCATCAAGGAAAGATGGTATTACTGAAAGCAAGGAGTCAGAAATTCGGCTCTTATATTGTTCATTTATTCGGGATGTTGGGATTAGACTGAAACTGTACGTGATTTCCTTCTCCCTCTCAAGTGAAGCTTTTAATGTCAGCACAAAATCAATCTCATTTATTTTGGAAGTTTGCTATGCTTGCCTGTCTATTTTAACATTCTTGTTTCTTTCAGACCTCAGATGACAATAGCGACAGCGATAATGTTTTGTCATCGCTTCTACCTACATCAGTCCCTTGCCAAAAATGGATGGCAGGTGAGGAACTCGTTCTGTTGTAGCAGTGGTGGGTTGGTGTTGTCTATGAAAATCGATTCGAGTGCACTTTTTTTTATAAGCATTTATTGCAACAGGTGCTCAAGGAAACATGAAACCCTTGCATATTCTTGACTTTATTAGCTCGAATGCTCTGGGCAATTTATTCTTCATTGGCCTGCTTCACTTTCTAAAATATAGAGAAAATTCCGTACATGCCGCTAAAAGTTACCCTGATCCTGGATATGCCACTAAAAAAAGTTCGATTCCTTGTATTCCATCAAGTTTCTTCTTTGAGTTCCTCCGTGCCACTTCTGTCAACACTGTTAGCCCGAGTCGCTCTTAACCCCCAATAGGTTGTTAGATTTCTTCTCAATATGCCAAAATTGCCTCTAGTCCCACTTGTTGGGGAGTCCCTCTCTTCTTCATTCCTACCTCCTTTCTCTCTCTTTGCATCCACTAGCAAGCAACTTGAGGAAGATGCGGTGGGAGGTAGGGCCAGCGCTGGAGGCGGAGGTGGGTCGGCTTGGGATGGAAGCGGTGCATGCAGTAGCGATGTCGTCATGCCAGACGGAGGAGCTGACGACGCATGGAAGGTGGGGCCAAAGGCGCGCCTGACGCGGGAGGTCGAAGGTGGCACCGGCGGCGAGGCAGATGGAGGCGGTGCAATATGCCGGTCACCACCGCGAACTGCCCCTCTTCCTCGTCAATGGTGAGGCCTACAGTGGTGCTCCTCCATGCATGTCGTGACGCTGGCAAACATGGCAATGGCGGTGGATCTGGTGATTGGAGGGGTGGGGTCGTTGACCACTAGCAAGGGGTTGGGTCCGGCCATTCACTAGCCCAGTGAAGCAAGGAGGAGGCCGATGGCGTGTAGGGTGGCCTTGTTGGACGACGCGTTGGCGCGAGGGTCCATGGAGGATGTGTGTGTCGGTGGCCATGGCTTATGGAAGAAGAAGAGGAAGAAGGGTAAAAGAGTCTTTTCACACCCCCACTTAACAGCTCCCCTACGGTTGGCTGATGGAAGTTGCATGGAGGGACTCAAAGAAGAAACTCGGTGGCATACAGGGATCGGACTTTTTTTATTGGCATATCTGGGATCGGGATAACTTTCTGTAGGCATACAGGGAATTTTCTCTCTAAAATATCAGAAGTATTGCTGAAAAATGTGCGACCACATAATACTACTAACCTTTAGTTTTCAGTTACTTGTTAATTCATTGTGATGCTACTGTACCATGAGGTAATTTGGAAATTCCTAACCTATCCACTAAAACCTGCAAACTGTAGCAATGATATTACAGAAATATTCTTTTTTGGTAAAAGATTTACTCACGTATCCATTTCTCTTACTATATTACAAAATTTTGAGGTAGTTAGGTTTATTTTCCATTTGTCCAGGAAGTTCAGAAGATATATTAACATTGAGATTATATTGTACAATACTTTATATTATTTGAGGACAAGTCTATTCAGCATTATCCTGTTGAAGCTACTTAACTGGCATCAGCTAACTGGAGTGCAACTTATCATTCCAACTTAAGCAAGTTTAACATACTTTGATGGATCATCTTGTGAAATATTAATGCTCCAATAAGTTCTATAGATATGACCAGCCTTACTACATTCCTCTAATTATGTGGAATTTGGTATTCTCATTCTTGCCTGCCCAATTAATCTGGAGTTTCCTCATTGTCTGCACCTCCAGTTGTTATGTGCTGACAAGTTTGATTTGTTGTTCAAAAAACAATCTGTACTTGATTTTATTTATCTATAACATTTACTCTATTTAGATTACTTGGTATGTTTTTTATTTGCTTGTCATTTCTGGAGAAGTATCTTTCCCCTGCTGTTATGTTAGTTATCATTCAACTTTTTTTTGATTTTACCGGTTTTAATAGTCCCCTTTGTTGTTTTTTTCTCAATTCCAGACAGTTGCAACAGTATGTATATTTCTTGCATCGAAAGTTGAAGATACACCTTGTCCTGTGGACCTGGTAACTAGAGTAGCTTATGAAACAATGTATAGGAAGGACCCAGCTACAGCTCGAAAAATCCACCAGAAGGTGCCACCAAATCATTATTTGAACTTTCTGTATACTGTTATTTTGTCCAGTTAGTTGTTGACCGTCATCTGTTAAACAGGATGTTTTTGAGAAGCAGAAAGCACTCATCTTGATTGGAGAGAGATTGGTTCTTAAAACTATTCGTTTTGATTTCAACATTCAGCATCCTTATAGACCACTTCTAGATGCTATGAAAAATCTTGGGATCACTCAGAAGGAAGTGAAACAAGTAGCATGGAACTTTGTGAATGATTGGTATGTGATGTATCAGTCTGTAACATCAATATTTTGATGCTTCATTCGGTTCAGCAATTTGGATGTATTAATTCTGTTGCTCACTTTCAGGCTTAAATCAACACTGTGCCTACAATATAAGCCACAGTACATAGCTGCTGGTTCGCTCTACCTAGCTGCTAAGCTTCGCAATGTCAAGCTTCCTTTGGATGGGGCACATATATGGTGGCACCAATTTGATGTTGCCCCAAAACCTTTGGAAGGTACGTAGACTACGAAGTGGAGCACATAATGATAGTAGTACTTTGTGCATTATTGTAATTTACAATAAAAGTTGCATTGCTACAGCGGTCATTCAGCACATGATGGAGCTGGTTGGCTTGAAAAAAATACTGTTAGCTCATCCGAGTACGGTTAAGCAAAAGGAAGCTCCATCTAAAGCAAAGCTGCTCATATCTAACAGCCCAGACTCTGTGTTGAATCAATCTAGAAGCAGCTCAAGTCCTGATGTTGGTGAGCCCAGTGACCACCTGCAGGTGGATTCAAATCAAGACATGATAAGCAGGCATACTGGCGATGCTGGGAACTCTCAACCTGGCGTTAGTTTATTGAATGTTAGTGCTAGTAGGAACAGTCCCAGTAAAATGCACAATGAAGAGAGCTTGGATCAGACCTTAATAACCAAGCATGGTGATGGGTTGGTCTCATGCAGTTATCAGACATCATCAGATACAATTGTAACCATTGACAGCAGTGCTAAATGTGTGGAGCAGGGCGGAAGCAATTGTAATAACTCCAGTAACACACTGAATGGTGAAAACTTGAACCAAGCCTTGAGAAGTCAGCACAGTGATTATGGAGTGAACTCATGCTCAGCTGGAGGATCATTGGATACTGATGTGGACAGCAAGAGCGCTCAGTGTGTGGAACCACCCACTATAAACTGCAATCATTCTAGTGACTGTCTCAATGTGGACTGCTTATGCTCTGATCAGAGATTGGCTGGTGCTGCTACAGGTATCATGGAGAATGCACCATGTGTACTGCCAGTTCAGATGGAGCTTGATCATTTGAGTGTGGAACTTAAAAAGGTTGACGTGGCCCACATAAAGGATTTGTTGATGAAGAGGAAGAGGCAGAGACAAATCCAAGAGCAGGACATTTATTCAGATGACCTAAGTGAAGAAGCCTGGATCGAGAGAGAGCTTGAATCTGGGATTGTTACTAAACAAGAAGCTGATCGTGCTGTTGCCTCAGATGATTTAAGTGTCGAAGCCTGGATCGAGAGTCAACTTGAGTCTGGGATTGTTATTGGACAAACAAATGACCAGATAGTTTCTTTAGATGGTTTGAGTGAAGATGATTGGATTGAGAGAGAGCTCGAGTCTGGGATTATAGTTCAGCCAGGACCTGCTTGCAAGAAGCAGAAGCTATAATCAAGCTACTTCTAGCTCATCTTCTGCTGCGTTCAGAGGGTGTTTGTTGAGCAAGTGAATAACAACAGAGGGAAGTACATGGGAAACCAAAGAACATTCAAGTCACACAAATCGTCAAAACAGATAGGAGCTCCATTGTTACACATTTTCTATTTAATTGTATTACCAGACACCTCGAGTACTTTAATCGAAGGGGTGTGAACAGTCAGATCTCGTTCTCCCTTTCTATAATTCAGATTCATGTCTGTTGTGATGATTTTTTGTTCTCAGTATAACATGTGGCATTCCACAAGTTTGGCCTTTGTCACGACCCGACTTCGTCAAGAACGAACGCAAGAAATATGAGTGCGAGCGAAGTGGACGCGGAACCTCATGCTTGCGCCTTGGCGGTGCCGTAATGTCGGTGTGCCAAAGCAACCGCCGTGATGTTTGCGTGCCAAAGCACAGGGCGCGGCAGGTTTGTGGGTAGAAACCCTTTTGATATTTCTTGCTTAATCCTAATGAGGTTTCGGCTGGCTATTAAGTAGCATAACCTAACAATCGATCTCTAACTTTATCTCTTATTAAAAGAACTAATCTAATCTCTAATTCAAATATCCAATCTCTAATTTAAATAGTAAACCTTATCTCTAACAAATTATCTTATCTCTAATTCAATGGGGAGATAAGGAAATTAAGGGATAGCTTATTCGGCTGCTGCCGAGTTGGATGGGGCTGTGGCGTGCGCAGGTTGAGGCTAATTCTGCCGTCGCGTCTCCGGTAATAACGTCACCACATGATATGATGCACGCGTCTCCGCATTATGTTCGGGGCTGCTACTCAATAGCAAGCCGAAACCTCATTAGGATTAAGCAAGAAATATCAAAAGGGCTTCTACCCTCAAACCTGTCGCACCATGTGCTTTGGCGCGCTGACATCACGGCACCACCAAGGCAGGTGTGCAGTTCCACGTCCACTTCCCTCGCACTCATATTTCTTGCGTTCATTCTTGTGGGCGAATTCAGGTCGTGACAATTTGGGTATCAGAACCAACTATCACACTTTCGATAGCCGACACAATCACACCCGATGAGATCGCCAAGCACCTAAAGCAGATCAATGCTCACCTAGAGCATTTGCTGGTCATGAGCGGCAACATTGGCAATCTTAAGAATTAGACGGCCGCGCACAACCTGGCCATCTCTCGGGTAGAGGGAGCTAGCGGATCAGGCACCAGGAAACTTGCCATCGAAGGAGGTCTCGGCGTCAGAGTGGCCGAACCCACCACAGAGCGAGGAGACGATCGTCGGCCACCACGATTCCACCGCCTGGAATTCCCGACCTTCGACGGGAAAGAAGACCTGCTGCCTTGGCTGGATCGCTGTGAGCAATTCTTCTGGAGGCAGCACACGATGGAGGAGGAAAAGGTTTGGTTCACGTCATACCATCTAGTGGGAGGAGCCCAACAGTGGTATTTTGGGCTCGAGCGAGACTCGCACAACTATGAAGAACTAACACAGTGGATCATGTGAGCAATTCTTCTAGGCGCTAGGCGGAAGGCGGGCGGAGGGTGGCTGCCTAGCACCTAGCCCGCCTAGGCTGTGGTTTGTGCAGCCGATGGTTCAACAGAGCAGCCGGAGAGCAGCCGGAGGGAGAGAAGTAAGTGAAGAAGAAAAAAGAAAAAAGAGAAACTTACCTGGCGGCCGGCCTGGTCCAGCCCATGCCCAGATCGCGACTGAGTGGCCGGCCTGGTCCACGCCACTACGATGACCTTATCCTCTTGCCCAGTTGCCCCTGCTGCCCCATCCCCCTCTCCACTTTCCCATCCCGCTGCCGCCTCCTCCTCATCCCTCTCTCGCTCTCCTCTTCACCGGGGAGGAGGCGGCACGAGACGTGGAAGCGGCAGCACATGAAGGGGACCCTATAAGGAGGCGGCGCACGACGTGTAGAAGGAGGCGCATGAAGGGGATTCGCGGAGGAGGCAGCACGCCATAGAGCTGGGGAGGAGGCGACACGCTGTGGATCTGGGGAGGAGGCGACACCATAGAGGAGAGGACCACGGGTGAGTTCCTTCACCTTTTTTCTCCCGCCCGACCCGCCCAGCTCCGCTCGACCCCGCCTAGCGTTGCCCCACCTTGCCCGCCTCTGTCTGCCCAAGTCCGCCCTTGACCGCTTTGGACTGGCTAGGTGGGCTGAGCTCCTAGGGCACCGATTAGGGCTGAGTCGCAGTGGTGGGGCTTGGCCCAGCGCCGCTTAGGGGAACACTGGTGGAAGCTTACCAAGAGCAATTCCTCGCGCTCCTCTGCTGCTGCGAGGCCATGATCGAACGACAACATGCTCAGCTATTCACCACCAGCCTCAACCCACTACGTACCGACGTGAAGCTTTAGAATCCCTCCACCTTGAAGATGGCCATGAGCGTGGCACGCATGCATGAGCAAAGGCAATAGGTGAACTCGATGGCCGAGACGCTGCAGCCCGAGAGGCCAATCACTCCCAAACTCACGGCGTGCACAGGAAGGGAGCTGACACCAGTGTCGACCCCTAACACTGTGGCTGGACCCCCCAAGACCCATCGCTTCTGGCATCTGACATCGGAATAGATGGAAGACCGAAAAGCCAAGGGAAGAAGGATTTGGGGGGAGAAGATGAGGCAGAGGAGCAAAGGGGCAGGATGACGAAAAATTCTCTCGCAACCACAATTACAAGTGACTCTTCCGGTTGGTCCTTGACTTTCTAGAGGATGGTGGCGGCCACGAGTCAGAAGCAGAGGAAGAAAAACCAAAAATCTCTATGCATGCCTTAACCAGCATTAATACCGACAAAACCATATAATTGGAGGTGCACATCGGAGACCATAAATTGGTAGCATTAGTTGATTCTAGTTCGACTCACAACTTCATCGCTGACAAAGTCATATAGCGAACAGGGTTGTGACTGCAGCACCGCGCGGACATGAGTGTGGCCAATGGTGACAGTCTAATGAGTGTAGGCATATACCACAACATGGCAGTACATATCGCTTAGGAAATTTTTCGCTTGGACTACTACATGATTGCCCTTAGCGAGTTCGATGTGGTTCGTGGTGTGCAATGGCTTCGTACACTCAGACCCATCCTCTGGGTTTTTGATCGGCTCACCATGTCCTTCTGGTGAACCAACCATCGCATCACACGGCAAGCCACGACTGGGCGGTCACCACAGCCGGCGCACACGCATGCACAGAGCAGGCTCTTGGCCGACCTCCTCAGCAAGTTCGACGGCTTGCTGAGCCAATTGGCCTACCACCGCCACATGACTGATCATCAGATTCATCTCCTCCCAGGGGCACTTGTGGTGGTGGTTCGGCCCTACCGTTACCCGGCCACATAGAAAGATGAATTGGAATGGTAGTGCGCAGACATGCTGCACCAAGGCCTCATCAGGCGTAGTATGTCAGCATACTCGTCACCCGTTCATGTTAAGAATCATGACTTCGCATGGTGATTCTGTATCGACTATCGTGCCCTCAATGACAAGACAGTGAAGGACAAATTCCCCATCCCAATGGTTGACGAACTGTTGGACAAACTCAAGGGTGCTTGCTTCTTCACTAAGCTGGATTTTTGCATTTGGGCTATCACCAAGTCCGGATGCATGAACCCGACATCAGGAAAATGGCGTTCCGTACGCATTAGGGGCTGTTTGAGTTCATGGTCATGCCATTCGGCCTAACCAATGCCCCAACCACGTTTCAAGTCCTCATGAATGTAGTTCTACGGCCCATCCTTTAATGTTTTGTTCTAGTTTTTTTACGACATTTTGATTTACAGTGGATCATGGGTGGAGGAGCACCTTTGCCATGTATGTGGTGCCATCTTCCAACTCCTTCGAAACCGCGAAGGATGTGGATTTGATTGGCCTCATGATGCAGATTGAGCGCGGCGAGCTGCCTGCACCGTGGGCCATGACCGATGGGCTCATCACGTACAACCTCAAGGTGTTCATCCAGCCATCCTCCCCATAATTGCTGGTCATCATTGCATCAACACATAACATCAGCCATGAAGGGATCCAGAAGACCTTCTATCATGTCCGCGCTAAACTTCTATATGCCAAGCATTCGTCGGGCTGTCGAGGATTTTGTTGCGCTTGCACCATATGTGAACGTAACAAGACGGAAAATTTACATCTGGTCGGCCTACTCCAACCCTTGTCGGTTCCATCGCAAGTCTGGGAGGACATCGCAATGGATTTCATTGAAGGGTTTCCTAGCGTCAATGGCAATATGGTCATACTTACGACCGTCAGCCGTTTCTCAAAGTATGCCCACTTTATTCCCTTGGCACACTCCCGACACTGTGACTTCTATGGCACAGCTTTCTTCACTGACATCGTCTGTCTTCATGGACTATCGGCCACCATCGTCTCCGACCGTGACCCTATCTTCACTAGCCAATTTTGGAAGAAGCTCTTCCGTCTCTCCGGGGTGAGCCTTCACATGAGTACCACCTTCCATCTGCAGTCTGACAACCAATCCGAGGTGGTCAACAAGGTCATCGTGATGTATCTCCGCTGCATGATTGGAGATCGACCACGATAATGGGTGCAATGGCTCACCTGGGCGAAGTTCTGCTACAGTACTTCCTACCACTCCACTCTGTGTGACACGCTGTTTAAGGATGTCTACGACCGTTCTCCCCTGGCCAACCGAACTTATGATCAAGGCATGACAAGGGTAGTGGCCATTGACCATCAGTTGGCCGACCATGATGAGTTTCTGCAGTAGGTTCGCGGTCGGCTCCTTCAAGCCCAATAGCATGTTATGCACTACTACGATGACAAACATCGTGAAGTCGTTTTCTCTGTTGGCGGCTAGGTTTGGTTGTGGTTGCAGCACAAGATGACCTCATTACTCACCAGCGGCAACCACAATAAATTATTGTAACATCCCAAGTTTTGGCTCGTGTTTCAAATGTAAGAAAATATGTAGAAATTAAAACTTTTCTTACACTTTGTTGTTGTTGGAATTTCTGAAAATTCTTGTTATGGAAATTCCAAAAGCACAAGTTCCTTTTTATCAAGTCATGACCCTCCTTTTTCAAATCCTTGTCAAACCTTGTGATCATTCCTTGAAAATATTTTTTATAAGTTCTAGGGTTAATGTGTGACTCCTCTGAAAAATTTCACAATTTTTAGAAATTGTTTAAATATTTTTAGAGGCCAGTCAAACTAGTTTGACTTTGAGTCAAACTCTAGTTCAAAACCTTGCAGAATTTCTGAAGGAAACTGCACTGCATAAAAACCTCTGAAAATTTTATACAAGGTTAACCCTAAAGTTAGCAAGCTTCTGTAGAAATTTAGGATTTTTGGAGTTAGTTTGCTACCTTAAACAATTCCTCAAAGTTTCTATCTCAAATTCTAAACCCTAAATTCAAATCACTGTTGGGCTCGAGTTAGACCCGAGCCCAACCACTTGACTCGGTCTAGCCAAGTCTTTTAGAACCGCACTCGGGCTCGGTTTTGGACGCATGTGTTTCAGCCGTTGGATCTCGTCCAATGCCCCAGACCTCCGATGACATTTTGGACCTCCGGAGGTCTTGAGCAATCATAGTTGTCCGTCTCAGATCTAACCGTCACGACCTCCTCCCCTGTTCTTCTTCCTCCTCCTCGTGCCTGTACAAGCATGTGCCATGGCGGGGAATGCGGGGCAGGCTCTGGTCACTTCGCTGGGGCCCTCAACAGCTCTAAGCCCCGCTTTTCAACCATGTCAGTGTTTAGCCCTGCTACATACCTGCTCCCGTCGCCTCCGTGCTGCCCCAGACCAGCTTTAGGTCTTGTCCACCATTAGAGCGTGTCCTCGCCCGACCGTTGACCCCGAGCTATTTGAGGACCTCTGAGCTCCTCCTTGGGTTCCACTTTAGCTCCTCTCTATCACCCTAGCTTCCTCTCTGTGTGTTTGTGCGCAAATCACCGAGAGTCCCCTTTTCCGCCATTTTCGATCGCTTAAGCTCCTCACCGCCGACGGTGCTCCAGTGGTTCCCTGGCTTTTCTTTTCACGTCGTCTGGACCACCTCATCATCTCGAGCAAGTCCCCTAACTTATTTTTGGGTTGCCTTCGTAGGAGCAGCCTAATTGTGAGTTTTGGATCCTCGCGGCCGAAATCCTTCCCTTCTTCCCCAACTCCGGTAAGTGTCTTCGTTGGTCAATTGTTTGCTCATGGACCTTCTATGGGTCCTAATGGAGCTCTTTTGACACCTAGTGGCTTTCCTTTTCGCTCAGAACCGCTGGTCCTCATTGTCGTCCTCAGTTCCGACACTGGTCTCCACCGCTAGAGCTCCTCCGACCTCCTTTGTGCCCAGGTACTTTCGCAATAGTCCTATAGTGCTCGGGCACCTGCTAGTTGGACCGCTGCGGAGCTTTGCGCTGTTTTCGTAGTTTGCCGTATTTGCTCCTCCGCCCCTTTCCGGCTCACCGGCGTTTTAGGCCAGCTCCGTCGTCGAAAGTGCTCCCATCGTGTTCGCATTCGTATTGCGCTTGTTTTGCCGCTGTAGGTTTGCGCCATCGTGACCGGAGTCACCGGCGGCGAGCCATCGGGCAAAGTGCGGTACGTGTCTTGTTGCCATAAGTTTGACAACCTTCAGGACCTCTTAGATTTTAATCTTAGCCATTAAGACCTCTTTGGGTTAGATCTTAACCGTAGGATCTCCCTCTGTAAAACCTTAGTTGTTAGGACCTCTTAGGTGTGAGATCCTAGCCGTTAAGGACCTCTTTGGATTTAATCTTGACCGTTAGGATCGCCCCTTGTGTTTTCGCAAAAGACCACCGTGGTCATTTTTGCGAAAACCACCCTCAGGACCACCCTCTGAGTCCTCTTTGCAAAAAGACCTCCCTTAGGGCCTTTTCGCAAAAACCACCCCTAAGACCACCCTTGGGGTGCTCTTTGGAAAAGACCACCCCTTGGTCTGTTGTGAACAAAACCTCAGGACCTCCCTCTTCGCAGGTCTTAACCTTTTAGACCACCCCTAGGTAGATCTTAACCGTTCAGGACCTCCCCATGGAGATCTGAGTCGTTCAAGACCTCCCATCTCTTTTAGACCTTATCATTAAGGACCTCCCCGTGGAAATCTTGACCGTTAAGACCTTCTCGTGTGAGATCTTAGCCGTCAGGACCTCCCTCTGTTTAGATCTCTACCATTAGGACCTCCTCTGGTAGATCTTAGCCGTCCAAGACCTCCTCTGGTAGATCTTGGCCGTCCCAGACCTCCTCTCTTAAGCCTCCCCCTCAGGACCTCCCCTTGCAGATCTGGACCGTCAAATCTAGATCTGACGGTCTAGACCTACTCAGCGCGTTAGGGGCTCTAACATTCCTGTCCCTAGGGACCGTCCGTTTTTAGATCTGCGGCTCAGATCTGTTGAACGTTCGGACCTCCGGTTGTCCCTTTCACTCTAACCTGTCCGTCTTTAGATCTACGGCTCAGATCGTCGTGAACGTTCGGACCTCCGAACGTTTTCTTGGATGTGGACCGTTGGATCTAATCCAACGGTAGGCACTATTGGGCTGTGTTCGCGTGCGCTGTGCGCTTGGGCCGTTTGATTTGATCTCAACGGCCCAGGTTTTTTCACTTTGGATTGGTAATAAGTAATTCCCGAAATCCTTTATTTGTGAACTATTAATTGTTTTAATTTCAAAATTTCATAACTAATTCATTTTAACTCTATTTTAGATGATTTCAATTGTGTTAAATTTCTGTTTAACTAAAATTTAATCTAAAAATGTGTGTAGACACTGTTCTATACCAGAAAAATTGTGTAGGTTGAATTAACTTGCTCTAGCATTAATTGTTGTTCTAGAAATTCCTTTAAAAATTGTAAAATGCATAAGTAATTCTCTGTAGCTCTAAATTGAGTAAACTAAAATTTATTAAATCCCTCTGATAATATGCTTTAATATAGAATATGTTTTATTCATGTATTTTCCTCTAAAAAATGTTATACCCTAGTTTCATAACTTAGAAAAATCATAAGTATTTCAATTTAACTCCAAATGAAGTAAATCCAATTTTGATGTTCTTAGAATGCCTTGTTCTACTTACCGTAAAAATTTCAGGTTCTAAAACTTTCTGGAAAATTGTGCCATAAACAGTAACAGAAAACAATTTAATTTGAATTTTCCAGCTCAAAGAAATTGTTTAGGATATAACTTTTGCATACTTAGTCCAAATTGAATGATTCTTATTGCTAAATTCATTTAAAATCATAATATTACTGCTGTGTAAATTTCATGGAAATTGGATGACTTTGAATTTTGAGCCTTTTTTGGTGTTCTTCGTTCTTATTGGATTTTCGCGTTCTTGCGTGTTAGGTTCCGAAGGATTTGTTGAACCTGAGAGTGATCCTCTGCACCAAGAGGACTACCAGCAAGGCAAGCAGATGTAGCATCATTTGATTATATTGCTCCTATTATTTTCAAAGTCTAATATGCTGTTTGAAAATTCTATGTATGCATTGCTATCTTGTTGTGAAACTATTGTCGTGTGGTTGACCCATTAGATGCATAATCTGTAGGTAAATGTTTATCCTCTACTACTGAGCCTAGGATTATCTTGTTGTGATTTAGGGTTCGTTGGATGAGCCATTGTCACTTAGTAGTTTACGAGTCAATGTTGCTTAGTCATGCATAGCTACCGGTAGAATTGGGCGGTTGTCGACTTAGTCGATAACCTTGATCACACAAAAACTTATTATGACTTTATATTCAGCACCTTGTGCTATGTTTAATTGAGAAAACTAAAACTGAAAACAAAATGATTTAGACTTGGGCACAATGGTATGATGGTGTGCTTTTGTGTAACATCCCAAGTTTTGGCTTGCGTTTCAAATGTAAGAAAATGAGTAGAAATTAAAACTTTTTCTTACATCTTGCAATCCTTGTTTGTTCTAAAGAATTCTTGCAAAAGAATTATGGGATTACATGTCACTAGTCACTCTGATCGAAAACCTTGTCTTCCAAAAACATTCTTGTCAAACCTTTTGATCATCTCCGGGAAATATTTTCCCTAAGTTCTTGGGATGGTATGTGACCCCTCTGAAAAATTTCACAATTTTTAGAAATTGTTTGAATATTTTTATGGGGCAGTCAAACTTATTTGACTTTTAGTCAAACCTGAAATCGGAGCCTTGCAGAATTTTTGGAGATTTATTCACAGTATAAAAACCTCTGAAAATTTTACACAAGGTTAATATCCGAGTTAGCAAGCTCCTGTAAAAATTTCATAATTTTTGGAGTTGTTTTGGTATCTCAAATAAATCCTCCAAAGTCTCTGTTGTAATTGGAAAGTCAAAACCTAAATTCACTGTTCTTTGGGTTCGAGTCGACTAGGCTCGAGCCAATCGACTCGGTCCATCAACTAACCGCAGTCTCTCTTTAAATTCGCACATCAAATCGCAACCGTTGGATCTTAATCGCGCGCCCTTGTGCTTTTAAACATTCGGACCTTAGGTTGCGCCATAAATTTGAACCGTTGATTCCCATCTAACCGCCCGGATCCTCAAACGATCGGACCCTCCGGTTGTTGGTTTGAATCGGAGCCATTGGATTAAAATCCAACACTCGCTTGTCCCTCTGTTGTAAACCACGTTCGCGACGTGGGGCAATCTGAGCCGTTCATTTCTAATCCTAGGGCTTGCGATCTCCTTTGTTGTGTTTTAAACCTCAGAGGCGTGGCGTAATCTCACCCGTCCAATTTAAATCGTAGGGCTCAGGATCGCCCGAGCTTCTCCTCTGGTCATCTTCAACCTCTAGCATTCTCCTCTGGTGAACAGTAGGGTAGTGATGGCAGTGTCAAATCGTGCTTCCTACGGCCGCCCTAGTCGACAGTAAGGGTCGTGGGAGACACATTCGGCCGTGCCATACCTTAATGCACATCTACTACCTTTTTTCATGTCGGCCGCGTCTGGTGCTTTGTGCTTTGCCGCCCGAAAAGCTTTTGGTCCAAATCCTAATGTTTTCAAAGCTTTATAAGCACCCTTTTCACTTCCTGGTATTTCTTTAGACCACCCTCAAGCTCCAATTTCAGTATTGGAGCTTAACTCCTCAAAACCCCCAAATCGCCATTGTTGACCCGAAGAGCTCCATTGGTGTTCTTAGTGTTCCAGTGGTTCTCCTTCACGTTTCTTTATCCTATTCTTATCTCCTTACTATCTTGAGCATTTCCCCTCACTTTATGTTGGATTTGATTTTTAGGAATTGTCCAATTTGGGGTTTGTTCAAATTCGGCTGAAATTGGTCATCTTCTTCCTCAGCTCAGGTGAGTGCTCCATTTTCAAATTACTTGCTCATGTAGCTTCTGTGGACCATAATGAAGCTATATTGATGCCTTGGAATCACTCATTTGGCTCGGGTGCCATTTTCAACCTTTCTTCTCCAAGTCCGTGAGCCTCCACCGTGGACCAATTTTCTCAGGCCATCTTTGAAGCTTCTCTTCATCAAGGTAGCTTCTTATTAGTCTCTAGAGGCTCGCACACGCTTCTTTGGACCGCAATGAGCTTTTGCCATTTTCATGTTTAGCGTTGAGAGCTCCATTTCCATTTTCAGGCTAGCTGGCTGCGTTCGTCTCTCACCACGCGAGAATGCCACCGATGAGGTTCAGAGTGCTATTGCGATTCCATTTTAGTTCTTAGTTGGCGCCGCCGCGCAGAGTCGCGGCAAGCCGTTGAAGTCACTCGAGTTTGCCGACAAGAAGCTCCGTGCTGTCATTTGGTTAAGGCACATTAATTACGGTGATTGATAATCATTAGTTCATTAATTGTGTCTTAAGTGTGTCGTTGAGCCATCGCAAGGCCCAACATCCTTGAATCACCCTCTGGCACAACTCCGTACTGTTCCGACATCATTAATGCCTAATCATTGGTTAATTAATGTGTCGGGGTGTTCGATGTCGGAAATTAACCCCTTGGGTCTCTGACATGCGGGCCCTCCAATCTCTTAAATCGCATCGGTGCCTGTCATTAGGACGCATTAATTACTAGTTAATCACTAATCATTGGTTCCTGGTAATTAATCGCTGTCTTAATTGTCCCTTTGTCTCTCTGACATGTGGGTCCTCATTAAAATTGTCCCCGCGCACTTAAGTCCCGTGCGTGGTGCTTGGTTGATCGTGGACCGTCGATCCCGTGATCAACGGCCCAGATCTAGAGTGCAGTCGGACCCTCCGGTTGCCTCTATCATTCTTGACCGTCGATCTTGAGGTCAACGGCTGAGATCTGATATGCATTCGGACCAACCGACTGATGGTGCGCTTTGGATCGTCCATCTGTAGATCTGCGGCTGTGATTGGCCCAAGCAACCGCACCGTCCGGATGCCTTCCCTCGCGTGAGCCGTTGGATCTTGATCCAACGGTGGGCTTCTGTTAGGTGTCGCGCGCGTGCGTTGTTCCCGGCGCGTGTGAGCCGTAGGATTTTAGATCAAAGGCCCTCGAGCGTCCACGTCATATTCTGTTGTTTAGGTTTGTCTGTATTTCGGTAAGTATTTATTTAACAACTGAAAATGGTATAAAAATTTTAGAAATTCATAACAAATTCATTTTAAATCCTTTTTAGGTAATTCCAACTGCAACAAATTCTGTTATCACTTAAGTTTATTATAAAAATGGAATTAGGCATATTTCAGTAGCATAAAATTGTGTAACTAGAAATAACTTGATTTCTGTCACTTTGAATATTCCAGAGATAGATTTAAACTTGAAAAATACATATCTTTTTCTGTATAAATCCAATTTGTGCAAAATCAATTTTGTTAAACTCATATGTTAGTGTACTTTCATATGGAATAAGTTTTGAGCATGTTCATAATTCTGTAAAGTAACTTGCATTAGATTTAAAGCTTAGAAAAATCATAAGTAAATGTGTATAACTCCAAATTTAGTAAACTCAACTTTGCTGTTATTAGGATGTCATAATCTACCTGCTATAAAAATTTCAGATCTTAGATCATTCTAGAAAATTTTGCCATGAACAGTACTAATAATTAATTAGGTTGATTTTAGGCTGAGAAAGAGTATTTTGTCCATATCTTTTGCATGTTAAGTCCAAATTGTATGATTTTTGTTCCTAAAATTATCTAAAATCATTCTCTAGCTGCTGTAGAAATTTCATGGGATTTGGATGTTCTTTGCTGTTGAGTTCCTTTTGGTGTTCTTCGTTCTTATCGGTTTTTATCGCCTTTTCCCGTTAGGTTCCGAAGAATTTATTGAACCTGAGCACTCCCCTCTGCAGCAAGACCAATCCCAGCAAGGCAAGCAGTTTGATCATGTTAATCCCAGTATCTTTAAGTATTTATGTTGTTTACAAATTCTATGTATGCATTGCTAGTTTGTGTTAAACTATTGTCGATAATTGGCCTAGTAGATGAATTTCCTTAGACAAATAATTATCCTTTACTACCATGAGCCTAGGTTATTGCTGTGATTGAGAGTTTGCTGGATGAACTCTTGTCACTTAGTAGTTGCGAATTATAGCTTAGCCATGCTTAGCTTCCGGTAGAAATGGGCGGTTATCGACTTGTCGATAACCTTGATCACATAAAACTTATTATTACTTATGATTTCAGCCTTGTGCCATGTTTACTTGTGAAAACCAAAAATTGAAATAAAATGATTTAGACTTGGGCACAATGGTACGTTGGTGTGCTTTTGGGTGTGACTGGAATGGTGCCCAAGTCAATTAAGGACCGAACTTCTTGTGAGTACCTGTTATCCAGACATTTTGTGCGTGCTAACCACACTAGAGGGTATGGGACCTCTCTTGAATTAGTACTTTGGGAGGCATTAATTAACGAGTCGCTGGCTGTAGTTTATAGAGAAAAATGATCACAGAGGCGTGACCGGGGTGGTTCCTTTCTAGGTCCTCCACCCCGACCGGGGTCTTGCAAATGTCCGGCTAGCGTTACCCTAAATGGCTAATGACTCCCGGCTTTGCTTGACTCCACCACAACGTGTGGTCCTAGTGGCCCATTTCGCCGGCTGGTCACTAAGGGTTAACCCCATACGTGCGACTCTTAATTAACGCATTCCATTGGAAACGTCTCGTAGAACCTAGCCGTCTTAGGCATACCAAAGGAAGTGTGCTTAATAGCTTGGCAAAAAGGCGGGCCCAAGTGTGGGTACATTGGTACACCCGCAGGTTAAAACTATTCGAATAGCCTCGTCCTAGGTTATGGACACGCTTGGGTAAGCTTTTCAAGAGTTAGACTACAACATTTTAATTAAAACTTGATGGGTGGTACGAATCTGGGATTCGTGCTATGTGTGGTGGCTATTGGGTTAGTCACCAATAGGTGGTTACTCTTGTACTTATCGTATCTCGTGTTATTTCATTCAATAAAAACTGATTGCAAACTTGCTTTTGAAATGTACTACTGTTATTACAAATAAAGTTGGCTTTGTGCAAAATGAGACATATAACCTCCACTTAAAAAGCCTGCATGTAGCATATTGTTAGGTCTGCTATTCCACACGTCAGTCTTGCGAGTACATTTTTGTGCTCAGTTGCTTTGCTTAATGTTTTTGTTGCAGAGGAAGAAGGTGAGCCCCAAGGGCTTCCCTTTTGTGAGATGTGCTTCGGGTTTGACGTCTAGCTTGGCGGCCCGGTTGGTTGCCTTGTGGGTAAAGGCACACTAATTGGCTCTTTTGTTTATCGCCATCTTATGGCACTTTTGCTTCCGCTGTTTATTTGTTATTTAGTGTCATTTGGCCGGTTGTCCCTTGTTGTAATAAATCTCTATTATGTATGTCTTTTGTTAGGATTAATGTTATGTGATGTATGGAATTGATGTGTGATTTTGTAACGGGTTGTGTATACTGCATTTCTGGGAAGTATACATGTCAAGGGAAGACTAAGCATTACAAGCCAAATAAATCAGGGTCCTCACATTTTGGGTGTGAATGGTTGGTGCCCGAGTCAACAAGGACCGAACATCTTGTGTCACACTTGACGAGGATCTAATAATCCTTATTTTATTTCATAATCATGTAATATGACATCACATGACATACACCTTAATATTGTAAGGGAAGAGCAAGTCAGGTAGTCGTAAGTTCTTCTATGACTACTCCCTAGTCGTAAGCACTTCTACGACTATAGTGTAATCGTAAGTCCTGCTACGATTACGTCCGGTCGTAAGTCTTTCTACGACCAGTACCCAGTCGTAAGCCTTTTTACGACTACCCCCTAGTCGTAAAGTTCTGCTATGACTAGGTCTGCTACGACTTCCTCACGACCAACTGGGTCCACTTGCCAGAAGGCCCATTTAATAGTGAGAATCCAAGTAGTCAAAATACGTAGTTATGCCCGGCATAACTACAGATAATTCTCCACTATCTCTGACTGATAACCGTTTGACAGCATGGGGAGGTTACTACTCCAGTAATTACTCTCATTATTACGCAATAATGAGCGACTAATTAGCTCGAACGACAACGATACCTGCTGCATAGTATAAATAGGTGTCTTTTGGAGATAGAAAGGGAGGCTTTTTGGGAGACAGTTAGTAAGACCCTCAGTTGATTGTAATCCAGATACCCAATATAAGATACATAGGAGTAGGGTTGTTATTCTCTTCTAAGAAGGTCCGAACCTGTATAAAAATCCCCGTGTCTCTTTCGTCTGCGTGATCAATTGTGGAGACCCCCCGAATCAAACAATCTTTACGTAAGATCGGTTCTAAAACACGGACAGTTGACGCCGACCGTGGGAATCTTCTGGTAATTCCTTGTCAACAGTTCTTTCTTTTCTCTTTGATCCTACCATGGCAGGAGAATGGAACGAGGAGAATTGGTTCGACTTGTTCGATTACGCAAACGTCGACATGGATGCCGGTTTCGACTATGAACCAAGTATCGAATCTTCTGATGGTGTTGCCGCCTCTGGAGATCTTCTATCAGATCTCGGAGACTGCACCATTACCGGAGTTGAGGAGGGATCCTTATCCCCCACGACAGTACGCTCAGTCGAGGAACCAACTTCCTCGGGGGGCAAGGGTCAACTTGACCAACAGCAAGACTGCATTGGGGCAAATTCGCAACACGACGAGAGTTTTTCCTCCAAGTGTTCGAGTCCCCCCAAGGCAGTACAACTTAGCAAGACAGGTTCTGGAAGCCATCATTCCGGAACTCCACCGACATCTGATGGTCCTCTCTCTCCGAGTACTTCCGCAGGGAAGAGGATCGCACACGCTGTTCATCCAAATCCAACCGTCCCGCCGCAGGACCCACCTGCAGACGGAGACGGTTATAACCCGGAGTTCCCCTACCTGGAGGGGTTTACTCCAAGTCGCCAGATGGTGTCGCTTGACTACTCCTCAAGTGAGGAGGTCTCGAGCGCAAGTGGAGGTCACCGAAGGGAGGTCTTCGTCCTTCCCTCTGATAAGGATCATTCTCCCAGAAGAAGGATTGGCGATGCTTCCCGACGGGCATACTCTACACCACCTCGTCGCAACGGCAAGGACACCACTGCTGGCGAGCGAGACGAACACCTTAATGAATGTGCGGGACATTCTCAACATTCTCGCACTCCATTAAGACCAACTCAGGGGTATGAAATAGGCCATTCTGAGACGACCCGACGGAGGAAAATAGCGGCTTAGAAAAACTTTCCTGAGCGTGCTTATTTCCAGTCGGAGGAGGCTCAAGAACTCCAGCGCATTAATGACTTGCTGGAAAACCCGACTCAAGAACTCGCTCGAGCGCCAGGATATGATCTCTTTGCAGAAGAGATCACACAAAGGCTTCGCGACACTATGGCCAAGCTCGAGCGTCTTCGTCGACCACGACCAGGAAGTCGTAATAGTACGACTCCGTCTTCTGCCAGTCGTTCAGATAACTCGTCGCATAGGAGGCGACATGACCTTCATTCACGTCGTTCTCCCGACGTAAGGAAGACGCAACAAGCCTCCAGGAGAGGAGATCTTTCACCACTTCGGCGACGGGATGCACGGCAGCAAACGGAGTACGAGGAGTATTTCCCTCGTAAGGCTGAGACCTATCATAGGTCCAACCCTCCTGCGGCTGGGTATCGACGAGTACGATCACCCGGCGACATTAACCCTTCTTTTCTGCAAAGAAGGAGGCAAGAGGTTATCTCGGGGTGTTGGGCGTTTTCACCCGACCTTCGAGTAGTTCGCTGGCCGCCTCGTTTTCGACCAGCGAATATGGAGAAATTCGGCGGAACTCAGAATCCCATCGAGTTCCTCCAGATTTATACTACAGCTATCCGAGCTGTAGGAGGAGGAGAACATGTCATGGCAAATTACCTTCCGACTATGCTCGAAGGATCGGCACGATCATGGCTTCTAAACCAGCCATTCGAATCGATCTACTCGTGGCAACACCTCTGTGATCTTTTGCTGGCAAATTTCCAGGGCACTTACAATCGCCCTGGAAAGGAGGATGATCTGCACCGGATAAGGCAGAACGACCATGAAACGCTACGCCAATTCATCAGGCGCTTCAGTCAGGTTCGAAACTCTATTCCGGAAGTTTCTGACTCATCTGTTATCAGGGCTTTCAAGCAGGGAGTCCGTAGCAGAAGAATAACAGAGGATATCGCTTTACATCCACCTGCCACCGTCGCCGAACTCTTTGAGATGGCCGATAGATATGCGACTGCTGCTGAAGCAGTCGAGTGGAACAATACTATCGATCGTGAAGACAACATCCCTCAGGAGGCAGGCGAAAATGGTAAGAAAAAGGATAAAAGGCCAGAAAATCTCTAGTTGCGGGTTCTAAGGAGGTCCTGGCTGTAAGCGATAAGGAGCCACATAACCCCAAACAAAATCCCGATCGAGGCAAAGGTAAGCGCCAAGATCGGAGAAACGACAAACCCAGGTGGTGTCCCTTTCATAAAAAAAGAAAGGCATGATCTTCGTAACTGCCGAGTTTTCCTACGGAAACTCGAAGACTATTACGCTGGCAAGGGGCCACTTCCTACTCTTGAACAGGTTGGTCAAACAAGTGGACAGAAGGAGTCGGATGATGAGGAGATGCCGTTCCAGGATCCACAACACACCATCGATCATATCTATGGGGGATCTTCGGCATACGAATCGCGAAGGTAGCTGAAAGCTGTCGAACGTGAGGTAAACACAATCTACTCCCCTCTTGTCAATAAACTACCGCAGTGGTCGGAAGTCACCATTACTTTCGAGAAAGGTGATTGTCTGATCCCTTCGACTAGACCAGGTCGATTTCCGATAGTGGTCGAACCTACCATCAACAATTGTCGAGTCAATCGAGTTTTAGTTGATGGTGGAAGCTCGCTAAACATACTGTTTATGAGTACCCTAGATGAGATGCAGGTACCCAGGACAAAGGTAAGGCCGGTACGATATTCATTTCATGGAATCGTACCGGGGTCTTCGGGCCAAACCAATTGGCCAAGTTTCTCTTCCTTTGATGTTTGGATCACCAAGCAATTTCAGGACAGAGAAGGTCTCCTTTGATGTGGTCGACTTCGATACGGCATGCAATGCCATACTCTGACGACCTACTTTGGCAAAATTCTTGATAGCTACTCACTATGGGTATCAATGTCTTAAGATGCCAGTCCCAAAGGAGTGATCACGATATATCGTGGACAAGAAGATGGCGACTCGCGATCGTCGCTCCTCGAGATGGTTGGACAACTACCAACTCGAGATGAAAGTCACCGACTAGCAAGTCGGCTTCAAAGATGCACCTAAGCCGAATGACCAGGTCAAAGAGGTTCCTCTAGACGCAGAGGAGCCCTCGAAGACTGTTCGCATTGGGGATTCTTCCGACCCCAAATAGGAAGACGCCCTCATCACTTTCCTCCAGGCAAACGCTGATGTCTTCGCGTGGCAAGCATCCGATATGCCAGGAGTCCCCATGGAAGTGATCGAGCACAGACTAGCTTTACAGCCTGATAAACTACCCGTAAAACAAAAGTTATGGAGATTTGCCCCTGATCGACGAGATGCTATTAGGTCAGAATTAGACAAGTTGCTTAAAGCAGACTTCACAAGAGAAGTCAACCACCCTGAGTGGTTGGCCAACCCTGTAATGGTTAGAAAGTCGAACGGCAAATGGCATACATGCGTAGACTTTACTGATCTTAATAAACCTTGTCCAAAAGATGATTTCCCTTTACCTCGTATCGATCAGCTGGTTGACTCTACTGCAGGATGTGAGATGCTGAGTTTTCTAGATGCATACTCTGGTTACCACCAGATTAGTTTGTGTCAAGAAGATGAGGAGAAGACCGCATTTATTACACCGTTTGGGATATTTTGCTATGTCAAAATGCTATTCGGCTTAAAAATGTCGAGCTTCTTTTCGCTTGATGCAAATGACTTTGCTCCTCAACTAGGCCGAAACACGAAACCTACGTTGATGATCGGTCGAAAAGCAAAGAAACGACTCAATCATATCACAGACTTACATGAGACTTTCGACAACCTCAGAAAACACCATTTGAAACTCAATCCCGAGAAGTGTGTGTTCAGGGTCTCTTCAGGAAAATTACTTGGATTCCTGGTCTCTGCACGGGGAATTGAAGCAAATCCCGAAAAGATAAAAGCCATCACTCAGATGCGCCCCCCGACCACGAAGAAAGAAGTCCAAAAACTCACAGGATGCATGGCGGCGTTAAGTCGTTTCATAGCACGTCTAGGGGAAAAAAGACTGCCTTTCTTCAAACTTCTAAGGAAACATGACGGCTTTGAGTGGTCGAAAGAGGCTAATCTAGCCTTCGAGGAAGTCAAGTGGTATCTTATGAGTGCTCCTGTTCTGGTTTCCCCGAAACCAGGAGAGACTCTCTTAATTTACCTAGCTGCCACGCCACAGGCAGTGAGCGTAGTGCTAGTCGTAGAATGTGAGAACATTCAACGACCAGTCTACTACGTCAGTGAGGTTTTACACGGACCTAAGGAGCGTTACCCTCAGGTCCAAAAACTTCTATATGCCCTCCTCATGTCTTCGAAGAAACTGTGGCCTTATTTTGAGGCGCACAAACTAGTTGTGCCGTCTCAGTTTCCCTTGGGAGCGATCCTCCAGAATAGGGAAACAGCGGGACGCATGGCAAAATGGTCAGTTGAACTTGAGGCGTTCGACATCCATTTCGTGTCCCGAACGGCCGTAAAATCCCAGAACTTGGAAGACTTTGTCGCCGAATGGACAAATCTTGAACCTGTTCAGGATCCCTAGTACGATTCCCACGACCAATGGACGATGTACTTTGACGGGTCACTTACTGTAAGTGGCTTGGAGGCTGGGGTGGTCCTGGAATCTCCTACCGGAGAAAACTTAAAGTATGCCATACAATTAAACTTTCAGGCCACTAATAACGTGACAGAGTATGAAGGTTTTCTAGCTGGTATATGAGCCGCAAAAGCGCTCTCGATTCGACGACTACTCGTAAGAGGAGACTCTCAACTAGTCATGAATCAAGTCGGAAAAGAGTACCAGTGCTCTAATTCGATCATGTCCCGATACTTATCGGAAGTTCGAAAGTTAGAAAAGCACTTTTTGGGTTTTGAGGCACAATTTATCCCTCGAAAGGATAATTTTCTCGCAGACCAACTGGCTCGTCTAGCTTCTTCTCGATCCTTGGTACCGAAAGGGGTGTTTCTGGAACAGCTTCAAAAGCCGTCTATAGTCGAAGAACTAGGGACGCCTCCTATAGAAACAACCTCTCTAGAGTACGAAGATACATGGATGGCACCCATCTACGAGTATCTTCAGACGGGTTTCCTACCCGACGACGATCTAGAAGCAGATCGACTATCCCGAAAGGCCAAAATGTATACTTTGGTCGAGGGTGTCCTTTATAAAAGAGGAACCCAGGGGGTGCTCATGCGATGTATTCCACAGAGCGAAGGATTAAAACTCCTTCACGACATACACGGAGGGATCTATGGAACTCATGCTTCTTACAGAACACTGGTCGGTAAAGCCTTTCGACAAGGGTTTTATTGGCCAATAGCCCTCTACGATGCCAAAGAGCTGGTTAAAAAGTGTGTACAGTGCCAGTTTCATAGCGACAAATACACCAACCAGCTCAGGCATTACAAATAATTCCTTTGTCTTGGTCTTTTGCGACCTAGGGTCTTGATATGTAACAACCCTAGATCACTAAATTGGTTTAGTTGAGCATTTAATGTGCATTTGTAAAATTTTGGACTTTTTAAAACTTTTATTCGAAAGCAAATATGTTAAAACCTAGTAATCCAATACCCCTTCTTCAATTCAAAAGTCCAACTTGAATTTGGGACAAAGCTAAAAAGGTTTCAGATGTGAGAATACCTTATTTTGATTCAACTGCTCTGCCTTACTTGTTTGAATTTTCTGGAAATTTTGGAGGATTATTTGGTTTCTTTTCTTTTTGCATGTCATTTTTGAATTTGAATTTAAAATACAAACAAAACTTATGAACAGTGCCTGGAAGTATTTTTCCTAGGTTCTGTAACACCTTATAAACTCACATTCAAAAATTCACAATTTCTAGGAATAATTTGCTATTTTAAAACAGTTGATCAAAGAAGAAATTTGAAAGTCAAACATCAAGAACATGCACTTAAAATAATTTTAGGACAAAATGTACTGCAAGCAAAACCCTATAAAATTTACTGAATAATCTTCTCTACATTTTTAGCCTCCCCTAAAAATTTCATAATTTTTGGAGCTATTTTGCTCTGTCTGAAAATTACCCAAACACTCCAGCCTTTTTTTTTCAAAAACCAGAAAACCTATTTCTAACTCATCCACTGTTCCTCCAACCGAACCCCTTCGCCACCCGGGTGTGGCCGAACTAGTTCGCCCGAGCCACCCCTCCCCTCTCACTTACCTGTGGCCCCCCGCCGTCAGCGTTCTTCCTCCACGGCATGTTCGCGAGCATTCGCCTGGGCACCGTGGACACGCGCTCTGCGCCGCTGCCTCTCGCGCCGCGTGCCTTCGCTCGGTTTTGGCCGGCCTCGCCCACAGATTCTCCTACCCATGCCGCGCCCACGCTTGCCGATCGCGCGCCCATGCTTTGCCCGGTTTTTCTCGTCGCATGCGCCGAGCTTGCCGCCACCCTGCCCACCGACCTTCTTCTCGGTTTACTCCGCCTCCTCTCTATTTAAGCCAAGCACCGGGTGCCCCGACTCCCTTTCTCCATTTCCCCCACCTCCCTTCTTCAAATCCACTCCTCTATGAACTCTAAACGAGCGACACTCCGAATGCCGCTCTTGGAACCGCCGCGCCGCCTCCAAACTCTCCGGCTACTCCGGTGATCTCCAGCCGGCGCCCACCGCGTCACGGTGTGTCCCACATTCCCAGAAGACAAACCCCTTAAGCAATTTGGGATTGAAGCCACCGAGGAGCCGCGCACATGTCATCTTCTTCGGCTCCGGCCGAATCCGCTCCCTCCGCCGCCGTGTCTTCTCGAGCGAACCCCAGCTCAATTTCTCCCTCCCTGAGCACCTTCTAGTCTCCCTCTTCCTTCCCCGATCACTCACTTGATACGGGGGAGGCCCGATCTTCTCAGTGAGGAACCGTGGATAGTTGATGCGAAGTAGACGATGTCGCTAGCTGAACACTCGCGCCAATGCACGAACCTCAACTCTTCGCACGCCCAAAACACACCGGGTAGTTGTTCGCTGCGAGACCACGAACGATTTAACGCCAAGTCCCCAATTCCCAATGGAACGACGGCTTGACCTCGAGTTGCAGAACAAACAATGGATCGCCTAATTCTCTCTCAAAGTCCTCGCATGCACTCTGGTGTTGAAAGAACAAGCAATAGCTATGTTTCAATCTTATGCATAACTGGTCTACCTCTATGGTGCGGCCATGGGGGGTTTATATAGCCTCCCACGCAAGCACAAAGCTCGGTGAATAGTAACCGAGTGCTACAAGAATCCGAGTCAGACGACATCGCTCTTTGCTCTGATGATCCGAGTTCGACATCGTTTCACGTGAACGATGAATCGATTCAAAAACGTCCCACTTTAATTTGGAAATTTAAACTAGTCTCCCTCTCGGTTTCCCTTGTATTGTGAGCTTTCCTTCTCTTAGCTTGCGTGAATTTGTTCGATGCACTTGATGCTTCTTTTGATGCCAATGTAACCCTTATTGCCATGTCACCATATGTCTTTCTTGACCGCCCGCGTGTGCTAGGGTTTTATCCTGAGAGCACGTTCTCTCTCGTTGGCCACATGGGTTTCTTCTCCCTTGTTGGCCGCATGTGTTTCTCCTCCATGAATTTGTTCCCGGCCTCCCTCTCCTCCCTCTCGGTTCCAAAGTCTTTAAATTTGTCAAACCTGAGAATGCACCAAGTATTGCTTTAGGTAGTTACCAATTCTCATTGGCAACAAAAGGGAATTCATTAAGAAACAAATGCACCTGTTGTTTGAGAAGTTTAGCTCCTGCTTCACAAATAACCTCATAAGTAGTAGGGATATCCTCATCATCACTTGTGCCCTTTTTCTCTCCAGGGACCCATCCACGGTGACCACCTGCGCGCCGCAGCTCCGTCATGGGCCACTCCGCCACCCTTCGCTGCGTCGACTACTCTACCGAAGTTCCTCGCACCACACCGGTGCTTATGCGCACCTTACTCTGCTCCAATCGCACCGACGCCGCCGCCTCTTTCCACCTCCACGGCCGGCCGCCGCTCACCATCGCCACGCCACCACAGTGCAGCCCGTGCCACCAAGTCGCCACCCCTAGCTCTTGTAACCTCTGGGCGACCCATTTTATCCCTCGCCACCGCCTCGCTGTAGCTCCACTGCCGGCGACGACCACAACCCCATTTCGGCCAGAGCCTCCCCTATTCCTCCCTTGCGCTCTCTGTGGCTGATAGTGGGGCCCACTCTCTTAAACCAAACCGTTTGCTGCCAATCAGCTATGTCAATGTATTTAGGTCACTCTAAATGGTTTATCAAATTTGAAGTTGAGTTTTGAAAGAAGTTTAGACATTAGTTCTCTGAAGCTTTTCTCTGTGTTGTGAGTGAACTGAAGATCATGTATAAGGTGAATGGTAAAGAGGGTGAGGATAGCTAAATGGCAGTGAGCCCTTGGCTGTGTAGATAGCATTCACCAAGATTGGTTAGTTTTTAAACGCTCGGTGGATAAGTTGTTTTGTCAGAAAATCAGCTAGTGTGTATAATTCAGTGATTGCCAGTGACCTTCTATCCTTATGTGATTCTCAGTATTGGTATGTGTGCTTGGATGGATGGCAGTGAGCTTTCAGCTTATTAGGTGATTGGATGAGGATCTAACAGGAGCAACCTTGAGTAGGATGTTATCATCTAGTAAGTAGCTGACAGTGGCTCTCTCCCCCAGTGTGTATAGTAATAGGCCTATCTATTTTGCATGTCTGTTAGCATAGATTAGCTTAAGTGAGTTGAGGGCCAATGGAAATGGTTAGTAAGGTCAGTTAGTTGTGTGTACCTCAACTAGCAGTAGCCCCATCTCTGTGTTGGATCTTAGTGTATGATCTTATGGCAGTAGACCTCCTTTCAAGGAAAGTAACTAGTTAGTAGATAACCAATGAGTAGATTAAAGAGAATAAATTGAGTACTAGTGTTAATATCAGTCAAACTAAGAAGTGAATTCAACTATGAGTTAGTGGCTGACAGTGGACACCATCCGACTAATTGCCCAGCTAAGGTAGTGAGTTTGGAAAGAACAGTAAGAAGAAATCCTAACTATTTTAAATAAACTCTGAATCAACTAATTTTTGTTCCTAAATTCATAATCTATCTTTTGTGTTATTAATTTTTTGATACTTTTTGAATTTTGGTGTTTATTCGATGTGATTCGTTCTTATTGGTTCTTCTCGATTCTTTCGTTAGGTTCCAGCGATTACTTTGAATACGAGAGTGATCCTCTACAGCAAGTCGAATATCTCTAGCAAGGCAAAGGCAAGCAGTTTGATCATATCCACTCAATCCCATTACTTTTAAAATCTAATACTTTGTTTTACTCGTATGTATGCATGCTTTTGTGTCAATGATTAATTTTGTCGATTAGAGGTAGTTAATCCCATTGGATTGTTGCCCTGAAATTGTTCACCCCGCCACTATCTTAGGAATATTATCCTCACCGTGAATTAGAGCAGGTGAATGATTTAGGCCTTTTATTTGTCTTTACGATATGATGCTTAGCAATGCTTAGATACCGGTAGAATTGGGCGGTTATCGACTTAGTCGATAACCTTGATCACACAAACTTATTATGACTCTATGTTTCAATCCTTGTGCTATGTTTATTTATGAAAACTAAAATTGAAAATAAAATGATTTGGACTTGGGCACAATGATAAGATGGTGTGCTTTTGGGTGTGACTGGAATGATGCTCGAGTCATTAAGGACCGAGTTACTTGCGCCACCGTACTGAGCATTTTTGCGTGCTAACCACACTAGAGGGTATGGGACCTCTCTTGACTTAGTACTTTGGCGTGTGTTGGCTACGAGTCGCAGGTGGGTGTGTGTGTGTGTTGTGTTGTGGTAAAATGAGGTGGTTGTGTGCTGGGAGCATTGTAGTTGTCCGTAAAGCTTTACTATAACAGTCCAAAATCCCTAAGTTGGATTAGTTAAGCATCTAATGTGCATTTGTGAAATTTTGAATTTTTTTAAAACTTTTTGTTGCAGCAAATAGGTTTCAAGTGTCGGAATATTTTAGTTAGATTCTATATTATCTTACATGCTTGTTGGATTTTCTGGAATTTTTGGAGCTTAACTGGTTCCCTGATTAATTTGCATGTTGAACTTTGAGTTTGAATTTAAAACACCAACCTAATAGATAAATAAAACAAATAGAAATGAAATTGATAATTTAAAATCTAGACTCAGTATAATTATTCTAAATATAAATGGAGGAATTAATTAAAGCATGTTTTGCAATTTTCTCACATCAAGTAATAATAATCAATATTAAATCAAATTGTTAGGAAAATTGCAATTAAAAATTTAATTATTTTGATTTTATGTTTTCACATGCATCACAAAAATCATGTCATTATGCATGCATTATTATCATCATCTTTCTTTTCGTTCGATCGATCGCAGTGAAACGCTGCGTGTCCCTTCTTTCCGTTCTCGCTAACTCCTTCGCTTCTCTCCTTCAAATCTCATCTAAAAACTCAAAACCAAGCCATGCATGTCGCACCACCGTGATCGCCATCGCACGACTAACCCATTTCTCGCAATCCGCTTGCGCATGCATGGCGTTTGAGCGACGAGAGGAGAAAGAAGTAGCGGATGAAACGTCCGCGAGTCTATTTCCTTTTCCCAACTTCTCTCGCAATCACAAACCGAGAATCAAGAATCCAACGATGCTTGTTATACCGCTGCGATCATCGCCTCGAGGCGTGCCCGCTTCGCAATCGTATCTCGCATGCAAGGTCATATGAGCAAGTTGGAAAAATATGGGAGAAATACACTGCTATTTATTCCACTGCTAATTTCTCTCACAGCCATCCCCTTTCAACCCCACTAACCATTTCTTTATCTCACTCCCAGCCGAATCATCCACCTCCCAGCTTCATCTTCCCGGCCCCACCGGCAGAAGCTCTTCTCCACGCGGTGTCTGTGCCAGCTCGCCCGCGCGCCAGCTCGCCCATGCCTCGCATCTGAGCAAACCGCCGAGCCACCACCGAGGCAATCGCCTTGCCACATAGAAAAGGCAGCACCGCAGACCCTGGCCTCCTTCCCCTGTTATTTCATCCCCTGCCTCCCAGCTTCCCCACCGAGCTCTCCTCTTCTATCGTCGGCCTCAGCAGCTCCGCTGGCCTCCTCGCCTCCACCGCCGTGCGGCTCTCCCCTCCCTCGGTGCTTCTCCGTGCCGTGGCTGCCGCCGCCGCCGCGCCTCCCACCGCCGCCATCTCCCAACCCACCGGCCGCATCCTCCCCGGATCCGCCACCTCCTCGGTCCATGGCGCGCTGCCTCCCGCCGCTCGCCGCCTCGATTCGCGGCGGGCTGCCCCGCCGGCCACGCGCTCACCGAGCACTCCCTCCTCCCCGCCCTAGAGCCCGTGGCGCCGAGCCCCGGCCGGTTGCAGCCTGCGCCCGCCCAGCTCCTCCTCCGCTGACCGGCTGCTCCGCCGCCACCTTTCGGCCGCTCGAGCCGCACCGCCTCCACCGGCACCTTCATCGCCCGAAGTCGCCGCGTCTCCTCCTGCTGGCCGGCCAGCCTCGCACGAAGCGCCGCCACGGTGTCGTTCCCCTCACTCTGGTGCCGCTTGGCTCCTCCACGCTGTGGCCACCGCATGTAGTCGCCTCGCTGACTTTCCGACTGCCGGCGACAAGCCATTGATGAGCTACCTTTGGTCCCTTCTGCTTACCCTCTGTGTGTTTGTATGAATGCCTAAAAGGCTGATTTTTGTTTCTCTATAGGTGGGCCTCACTCACTGTGTGTGTATAGAATGAATGTCTGGTGGCTGGTTCCAGTTTGCCTGTATGCGGCGGCCGCCGTCGACCCTCCTCACCGGCGTCAAGCCATGCCCGAGCCACTCCCGTTTTCGCGTCGGCCTTCACTGCCTTGTGATGTTTCTCTATGTATGGTTTTGGGTCCTTTTGATTAGCATGTCAATTAGCTTGTTTTAGCTTAAGTGAGGACTTTTAGAATGGTTGGTGAGAGTGGTGTTGAATATTTTGCAAAGGCAAGGTTTAGGTAGTACCAAAGTTATTAGCTGGCTCATTTGAATGCTCCCTGTTAGTAGATAACTCATTAGGGTTATTTGGAAAATGCTAGTGGTATGTCCTTATACATATGTGTAGCCTTGTATGCTTAATGAATGGTTAGTAGCTAGCAAATGATCATTACATGGGATAGATGACCGAGAATTGATCTCAATACTTGTAGTAACATTTGACCAATAACATTTCTAATGTAAGTACTAAGAAAGCTTCCGATTCAATTAGTACTTAAACTAAGTGTTGTGTATGTCATCACTCAATTAAGTAGCATTAGAATCTAAAAATCAACATGGTTATAAATTTTCAGAAAAACCAACAGAGAATAGAAGGGATTAGTTGAATTTTAGGTTGGAATTCTCTGCCAGCACCTCCTGTCTTTTGCTATCAAATCCTTGTAAATGTCAATTAGATCATTTCAGTAAGTTAGCATTTGGAAGTTTGAGTGAAAGGGAGGCTAGTTGTAACATTTCTGTCAGAGGTAAGTGTACAATTGTAGGTATATGAGCAGTACTGGTTTTAATCAATTTTTGTTAGTAGGCTGATAACCTGATTAATACAAGCAGTTGAAAGTCTTTCGTAAACACTGTCATTAGATGAGCATTTAGTTGTCAAGTAGTTTCAAGTTTATAATTTGTACCCTTGCTAGATTTTTCAACAGAGGAGAAGAATTGGTAAATAGGTAATATAAGGCCAAATGCAAGAAATAGCAAACCTAGTAGCTAACAGTATGCCACCCCAAAATGTGATTAGCAATTTCAAACTTGGGTTAGTAAGGAGGTTAGCCAGCAGCACTCCACTCTGGAGTTGTTCTCTTGCTAAATAGTTTGCACAGATGAGATAAGGTGATCAATTTCGCTAGTAGCTTTGTAGTTTTGAGAGTGGTTGGTTTGTAGGTTGTAGTAGTAGTCGGGGAGAAAATTAATTGATTAAAATGATAATTAAGTTAATGGTTAGGCTAGAATAGTTAAGTAGGTATCTAGAGCCCATCTGCGGTTAATAGATGTGCACACAATCACCATCAAAGTCTACCAAAAGAAGAGAACATATAAAAGGATTGATTTTGACTGTATGATTATCGTGGAAAATAAGTGAGTTTGGAAAGAACAATCAGAAGAAATCCTAACTAATTTAAATAAACTCTGAATCAACTAATTTTTGTTCCTAAATTCATAATCTATCTTCTGTGTTTTTAATTTTTTGGATACTTTTGGCATTCTGGTGTTTATTCGCTGTTTTTCGCTTTGGCAGTTTTTATCGTTAGATGACGTTGATATCTAGAGTGATCCTCTGCAGCAAGTCAAATATCTCTAGCAAGGCAAAGGCAAGCAGTTTGATCATATCCACTCAATCCCATTTCTTTTAAAATCTAATACTTTGTTTTACTCGTACGTATGCATGCTTTTGTGTCAATGATTAATTTTGTCGATTAGAGGTAGTTAATCCCATTGCATTGTTGCCCTGAAATTGTTCACCCCTGCCACTACCTTAGGAATATTATTCTCACTGGTGAATTAGAGTCCGGTGAATGATATAGGGCCTTTTATTTTGTCTTTACGATATGATGCTTAGCAATGCTTAGATACCGGTAGAATTGGGCAGTTATCGACTTATTCGATAACTTTGATCACACAAAATTATTATAACTTTATGATTCAGCAGTTTTGCTATGTTTAATTGTGAAAACTAAAAATGAAAACAAAATTATTTGGACTTGGGCACAACGGTAAGATGGTGTGCTTTTGGGTTTGAGTGGAATGGTGCCCGGGTCATTTAAGGACCGAGTTACTTGCGCCACTGTAATGAGCATTTTTGCGTGCTAACCACAGTAGGGGGTATGGGACCTCTCTTGACTTGGTACTTTGGCGTGTATTGGCTCCGAGTCGCAGGAGGTCGCAGGAGGGATGGTGTTGGGAGCATGGTAGTTGTCCGAAAAGCTTTACCCTTTGTGAGTAGTTGTTTTTTCGGCTTTACCATGTAAGCGTATGGATTTCTATCCATACGAGCTGTGAGGACCCGGGTATTTAACTAGTAATACTTAACTTCCATATGGTTCTAGCATTACTAATCAAATATCCAAAGCCTCGATGGACATGTGCTTCCTAACTGCAGACATGCTCATCATCACAAAATTATACATCATTTCCATACAACATTAATACTAAGTTCAACAACGACATACATAAAGTAAAGTTATTACAAAAGAGCCGACCGACCAAATAACACAATATACAAGAATGACAATGAAGCAAAGCGCCATAAGATGGCTAAGAACAAAAGTCGACCGGTTAGCCAACACAACCCACAGGCAACCGACCAGGCCGCCAAGCTAGTCGCCATAAGCTACCACAACATACTCACAAAAGTGAGGCCCATCGAGCTCACCTTCTTCCTCTCGCAACAAATACATTTAAGAAGATAACCGAGTACACAAAGGTACTGCAAGACCGACGTGTGGAATAACAGACCTATTCATAAACTACATGCAAACTTATTTAGGTGGAGGTTGTATGTCTCATTTTGCACAAAGCCAACTTTATTTGCAATAATGTAATACATTTAAAAGCAAGTTTGCAAATCTGTTTTGTTGTAAAAATAACAGCGACATAAAGATACATACAAGTAACCACCTGGAAGTGACTATCCCAAAAGCCACCACAACATAGCACGAATCCCCGATTCGTACCACCCAACAAGTTTTAATTAAAAGGTTGTAGTCTAACTCTTGAAAGACCTTGCCAAGCGTGTCCATAACCTAGGACGAGGCTATTCGAATAGTTTTAACCCTGCAGGGTGTACCAATGTACTCACACTTGCATCGCCTTTAAGCCACAAAGCACATACGAAGGTATGCTACACGGCTAAGTCCTACGAGACATTTCCAATCTTGTGAATTAACTACGAGCCGCTCGTATGGATAGAAACCCATACGCTTACATTGCAAGCCGAAAGACAACCAACCATCACGGGGGAAGCCTTTCGGACACTGCAATGCTCCTAGCACCATCCCTCCTGCGACTCCCTACGACCCGAAGCCAATACATGCCAAAGTACTAAGTCAATAGAGGTACCATACCCTCAGTGTGGTTAGGACGCTAAAATGCTTGGTTTAGTGTAACAAGATGTTCGGTCCTTGTTGACCCGGGCACCATTCCAGTCACACGCAAAAGCACACCAATCTTACCATTGTGCCCAAGTCTAAATCATTTTGTTTTCAGTTTTAGTTTTCATAAGTAGACATGGCACAAGGCTGAAATCATAAATCATAATAAGTTTTATGTGATCAAGGTTATCGACAAGTCAATAACCGCCATTTCTACCGTAAGCTAAGCATGGCTAAGCAATTAATTCAAGAACTACTAAGTGACAAGAGCTCATCCACGAGCTCTAATCACAGCAATAACCTAGGCTCACGGTAGTAGAGAATAATCATTTGTCTAAGGAAATGCATCTACTAGGTCAACTAACGACAATAGTTTAACACAAAGTAGCAATGCATACATAGAATTTGTAATCAACATAAATACTTAAAATACTGGGATTAACATGATCAAACTGCTTGCCTTGCTGGGATTGGTCTTGCTGTAGAGGGGAGTGCTCAGGTTCAATAAACTCTTCGGAACCTAACGCGAAAATGCGATAAAACCAATAAGAACGAAGAACACCAAAAGCAACTCAACAGCAAAGAACATCCAAATCCCTTGAAATTTATACGGCAGCTAGAGGTTGATTTTAGACAATTTTAGAAACAAGAATCACTTCATTTGGACTTATCATGAAAAAGTTATGGCTAAACTAAGTTCTCTCAGCCTGAAAAATCCTAATTAAATTAATTACGGCTACTGTTCATGGCAAAAATTTCTAGAATGATCTAAGGTCTGAAATTTTTATGGTGGGTAGGTAATAGTATCCCAACAACAGCAAAACTGAGTTTGCACAATTTGGAGTTGAAATAAATTAGTTATGATTTTTCTAAGTTGTAAAACTAGCATATATCACTTTTCAGGAACATAAATAAGGACAAGGCCTAGTTCATACTAAAGCATGTCTACAGATAAATTGTACCAAGTTGAGTTTGCTCAGTTTGGATTTACAGAGAAAAAGTTATGCATTTTACAAATTTTTAATGAATTTCTAGGCCACGGACCGTTGATCTTGCATCGCAAGGCCACGGACCTCGAAGCACAGCGCCCAAAAGACCTCCTCCCGCTCTGGGGTGGTCCGGACCGTTGAGATTGGATACAACGGCCACGACCAGTGCATGCACCGCGCACGCAAAGGAGGTCATCGCGCCTAACAGAGGTCGTGACCGTTAGATCAAGATCTGACGGTCCAGAGCTCCACGAGGAGGTCCTAAGGCTAAATCTACGGAGGGAGGTCTGGACGGCCAAGATCTCTCGGGGGAGGTCCTAACGGTCTAGATATCCAGAGGGAGGTCCTACGACTAAAGTTCACCCGAGGAGGTCCTGACAGCTAAGATCTCGCAAGGGAGCTCTTAACGGTCACGATCAAGCAGAGGAGGTCCCGGCGCATGTGGTTTTAACGGAGATCGGACGGCCGAGATTAGATCTAGGAGGTCCTAAACGGTCCCGGATCGACATGGAGGGAGGTCCCGAGACTAAAGATTTTACAAAGAAGATCTAACGCTCGATCTAAACACGGGAGGTCGTCTACGGTCAGGATTAATTCGAGGAGGAGGTCCGAGGTGTTCTTTATAAAAGACCAGGGGTGGTCTTTTACAAGGAGGACCCCGAGGGTGGTCTAAGGGGTGGTCTTTGCAAAATGACCAAGGGGAGGTCTTTTGCGCACGGGGGAAGATCTAAACGGCTAGGATTTAACCGGGGTGGTCCTAGACGGTTAGGATCGACTCAAGGGGAGGTCCTAGCACTTAAGGTTTTCGCAGGCAAAGATCTAACGGTCTAGAGCTAATCCAGAGTGGTCTTTAACGGCGGAGATTACTCTAGGAGGTCTTGGGACTTAGAATTTACACAGAAACCCTCTACGGTGCAGATCTAACTTGGGGGTGATCTTAACGGCTGAGATTAAACTAGGGGGAGGTCCTGAGGAGGGAGGTCTTTGCGGACGTGCGAGAAGAGGTCCGACAGCTAAGATTAACCACAAAGAGGTCTTTAACGGCCAGATCTTCTCTGGGAGGTCGAGCGGGGAGGTCTGGGTGGGGTTTTGCCGTACGACAACAGGAGGAAGACTTACGGTCGCGCCGCTATGGCCGAAACAATGTGACGGACTTAAGTTAGGTTTTCCTTTTGTGTGTTTTTAGGTCTTAGCCGAGTTAGAGTATGATTCGGCATGTGTGGCGGCCCTAGGCCGTGCGTGAGTCGTGGAGGCGCCTTAAATACCCTTGCCCCTCCCTTGTATCCATTAGACCAGTTTATTCATAAGATTGAAACATAGCTATTGCTTGTTCTTTCGACCCTGAGTTCATGCGAGGACTTTGAGAGAGGACTAGGTGATCCAATTGTTCGCTCGCAATTCAAGGTCAAGCCGCTGCTCCATTGGGAATCGGGACTTGGCGTTCGGCTGCTCGTGGTCTCGCGACGAACAACTACCGTGTGTTGTGGGCGATTCAAGAGTTAAGGGTTCGTGCATTGGCGCGAGTGTTCAAATTTAGCGACATCGCCTACTTCGCATCAACTATCCACGGTTTCTCACTAAGAAGATCGGGCCTCCCCGTATCATGTGGTATCGATTCTAGGTTTACTCGGTGAGAACTTCTTTACCCGTAGTTAGATTCGTTTTCTTTCCTATCGCATAATAAACCAAAATTGCGCATTAAAACCGTAGTTTAATCTATTATTTCATGTGAGTTTAGTTAAGTTATCATCCATTAGAGTTTTTGTTTTAGTTCTCATCCTTGTGTTTCCATTGTGTAGCTTAATCTTTATCAAAAAAATTTGTTGATTGAACTCCCTCAATTAGCACCCAAAACCATCATCCGATCCGTCCGCGCATTGCCTTGCCAAAGACAATCTGAGTTGGTGTTGTGTCCTGATCCGAACTCCTTGGTGGGACTAGAGTCCGAATCAAACTCTAGCTCAAACACAATCCGAGTCCAATTGCTCCATCTTGAGTTTCGCCACTACATCATAGCCGCCGAACCACATTTGGTGTCCTTTATATCCTTTCGTCTTGAGACTAGCTATTGATATTGCACCTAGGGTCGCTCATTCAAGTTGATTACACGTTCTTTGCTTTGTGAGGGTTGCGCAGTTCCACGGGGAGCAAAGCGAGAGGAAAAAGAAGGAAAAGGCAGCCGATATAGAAAGAGCCGCGCATAAAAAAATAAAATAAACGCTAACTTTGCATACGACCTCCGATTGAGCGTTTCTTGATCCGTTGGAAAGGAAACGGAAAATAGAGCCAAAAAGAAGTCCAGGAAATCTGGGGTTTTACATCCGCGTAAGCCACCAGCTGCGCAGCGGAAAACTTCGACCCAAAAAGGTCGCTTAGGGCCTCAAACGGGCCCGCAAACCGAGAAAAATTCCATTTCTCGATTTCGCTCAAAATTGTGAGCCCTTCGTAGGTGATTCTAAGGTACCCGTGACGGCGACATCCTTTTTCGAGTTGATCCGCGCATACTTTTAGCTACTACATGCATCGGTCATCTTTTAGCTTGTGTTTTTCAATTTTGATTGAGCAATCTTGTGCCCTAGTATATTCCTTTGCAATTGGCTAGCGTCTATCCTCGTACTTGGTGCAAAACGAGCTGGTTTCATCTCTTTTTCTGCTCGCTAGCTCAGTCCTTTGTTTGCATTAAGTCTCATTTATCTTTGCGTGTGCGTTCATACACTTCGCTTAAACCTGTTGGATCAGCACATAGGCAAAATACTCTAGCTTGGATCATTACTTAGCTTTACAATACCTTGAATATCAGATTGCATAGGATATACACATACCTGTCCAAGCTCCACCTACACCCGTTTGTGTACTCCCTTGCTCTTGGTTACGCTCCTACATTACCGGGTTAAGGTCGTTCGTTGTCACAACTGTCGTTTTGCCGTCCTTGATTCACTTTGGAACGGTAAGCTTGTCTTGTTTTCAGGACAGTGAGTTGCGAGCATAGAGCTTTTGTTTTAGTAGATCCGGGTCAACTTGCTTAGACATGCTTAGCTATCGGTAGAACTGGGCGGTTATCGACTTTAGTCGGTAACCTTGATCACACAAAATCTACTATAACTTTATGTTTCAAAGATTTTTGCTATGTTTAATTGCAAAACTAGAACTGAAAAACAAAATGATTTAGACTTGGGCACAATGGTAAGACGGTGTGATCATCTGGGTGTGACCGAAAGGTGCCCGAGCCGCTTAAGGACCGAGTTATTTGCGCCATCATATCGAGCATTTTGCGTGCTAACCACACTAGAGTATATGGGACCTCTCTTGACCTAGTACTTTGGCGCCTATTGGCTCCGGTCGCAGGAGGTCGCAGGAGGGATGGAGGTGGGAGCATGGTAGTTGTCCAAAAGCTTTATCCCGAGTGGGTAGTTGTCTTTCGCCTTTACCATGTAAGCGCATGGATTTCCATCCATACGAGTGCTCAGTAGTTAATACACAATATTGGAAAAAGTCTCGTAGGACTTAGCCGTACAAACATACCTTCTAAGTGTGTTTTGGCTTAAAGGCGATGCGAAGTGTGGGTACATTGGTACACCCCAGCAGGTTAAAACTATTTGAATAGCCTCGCCCTAGGTTATGGACACGCCTGATACGCCCCAAGAACTAGACTACAACATTTAAATTAAAACTTGATGGGTGGTACGAATGGGATTCGTGTATATTGTTGTGGTGACTATTGGGATAGTCACTTCTAGGATGTTTTATCTTTATTCTTTTGTATTATTATCTTTATCGTTAGTTCAACATTAAAAACGAATTGCAAACTTGCCTTCAAACAGTATTATATTATTGCAAATGAAAATTGGCTTTATGCAAATGAAACATATGGCTCCACTAAACAAGCTGCATGTAGCATATGAATAGGTCCGCTAGTTCACACGTCGGTCTTGCGGGTACAAAGACAATCTTTGTACTCGTGTGCTTTGCTTAATGTCTTTGTTGCGAGAGGAAGAAGGTGAGCCCCAAGGGCCTCACTTACTGAGTGAGTGTTGCCGTTTAAGTGGGACGACTAGACTTGGCGATCCGGTCCGATGCCTTGTGGGTTGGAGGCACACCGATTGGCTTTGTTTATAGCCATCTTATGGCACTTTTGCTTCATTGTCGTCTCGTTTATTTGTGTATCTTGTGGCCATCGGCCTTTGTGCGTAATAACTCTACTATTTGTTTATCTTCCGCTTGGTAGTGCAAAGTGTTTGGACTCTATGTTTGGAATGGAGTTGATGTCTAATTTTGTACCGAGGTGTGTATACTTGCTCGGGAAGTATACGTATCTCGAGGATCGATTTATTTGATTTGTGATGCTAGGACCGTGGTTGGTTAAGCATTACAAGCCAAATAAATTGGGGTCCTCACAAAGTTGGTATCGAGCCATTCGATCGAGTAACAACCCAAGCTTAGTCGTCTTTAGGATATTTTGAAAAAGCTTAATTTCAAAGTATAAAAAGAGTTTATGAAATCCTAGGCAGATTCTCAGATTTTACTCCTTACCTATCTTAGCCTTCTACTCTCATCTTACTCTAATTTGAGTTTAAAAACTTGGTTTCTCTCTTTCCTTTCAAAAGATAGTTACTACCGGTAGAATCAGTCTTTGGGAGAACCATAGAGAATTAGTCTAATTAAAATTTGTGGGGGCATAAGGGTAAGATATGTATGAGTTTGCTAAGTGTTTGATTTTTGTCAATTAGTTTTGTAACTAAAAAGTCTTGTGTTTGTTTTGTGCTGTTAGTAAGTTATTTGCAGTGGGTTGTCGACTTCGTGTTTTCCGGCTATTGTTAACTTGTCTTAGTGAAACAGATGGCGGGAGAACGCGTGGCGATCAGCAGGTGGTCATGATGAGGAGCTTCCTCCTCAGACCATGGTCGAGGTTCTCGCCGATCGAGCGAAACCGCATGGATCGACACGCATCTTGGAGGTTATTGCTAGGAATACCTCCACTCCTGCCGGTGGTGGCGGCCACCAGACTCGCGGGGGACTTGCAGAGTTCCTCCGTACGCAGCCACCGACTTTCTCCCGCTCCGAGGACCCTCTTGATGCGGATGATTGGCTGCGCATGGTTGAGCGAAAGCTCAACATAGCTCGATGCCGAACACGGATAAGGCACTCTTCGCCCCACCACCTTGAGGGCGCAAAGACTCTCATGGTGGGAGAACTATCTCGCCATGCGCCCGCGGCCATGGTCGGCGTGGGAGGAGTTCGATCGACTTTCGTCGGGCCCACATCCCCGATGGCCTGATGAAGTCAAGAAGAAAGAATTCCTCGCGCCAAGCAAGGGCGCAAATCGTGACGGAGTACCATGCGAGTTCAATCATTTGGCTCGTTATGCTCAGGAGGTGGCCTCGGATGAGGCTAGCAGAGAAGTTTATGGATGGCTTGTCCGAGGAGCCGCAGACAAGCTATCTATTGTGGACTTCTCCGACTTTCGTGCCTTGGTAGATAAGGCCATTGTTGCCGAGCATAAGGTAAAGGCGCTGGCGAGTCCCATAGCGCAAATGGGAGGCGATCGTCTACTCATACCGGCCTCATTCGTCCTCGGTGGGCGGCACCGATGGCCGTTCTTTTGCTCCACCGCGCCGAGGCCATCCGCACCAGCTCCTCGCCCACCGCAGCCGTGAGCCACCACGCGCGCCGCGATCCAGCCAGACAGGCGGCCTCCGCAATCCGGCGCCGAGGTTACTTGTTTTCGCCGCCACAACAAGGGCCACTACGCCAACGCTTGCCTCGAGTGTTGCGGTAGCCCTCGCCCTAATGGAGGACGCGCAGGCGGGAGTGGTCACCCACGACCGTAAGGTTATCCGAAGACCTGGTGCGAGCGTGGTCGAGTCAACCACCTTTGGTGAGGAGGCTCAGAGGCGCCGATGTCGTGATGGGTACACTTCTTGTTAATTCTCGTCCCCGCAGAATTATTTGATTCTCGAGCATCGCATTCTTTATTTCAAGATCATTTGCTGCTGCTAGTGGTCTTCTTTGTGTTCCTTTGGGAGTTCCTTTGCTCATCCGCTCCGGGTCGGAAATGAGAGCCGATTACTGATGTCGGGATGTTCCTATCGTAGTTAAAGGAGTGGGATTTTTGGCAAACCTTATTATGCCCAGTTCAGCGAGTCTGGATGTGATTCTTGGCATGGATTGGTTGTCCCAACACTTGGGGCAAATCGATTGTGTCAGGAAGATTGTCTATCTCACCAGCCCTTCAGGCGAGCAGGTCGGATTTTCGCCGCAGCTGCAGGGGCCACATCTATGTGCAATAGAGGCGAAGCCAGCCTCGCAGATTCAGGATGTACCCATAGTATCTAACTTTGTGGATGTCTTTCCTGAAGATTTGCCCGGGATGCCTCCAGTTCGAGACCTTGAGTTTGTCATTGAGTTCTTGCCCAGATCGCCCGATTTCAAGGCGCCAGTCGAATGTCTCCCAATGAGCTAGAAGAATTGAAGAAGCAGCTTGGTGAGCTCCAAGCAAAGGGTTTCATCCGTCCCCGCCATCTCCTTGGGGTTGTCCGGTGATCTTTGTGAAGAAGAAGGACAAGACTTTGCGCATGTGCGTTGATTACCGCCCTCTCAATGAGGTGACGGTGAAGAACAAATACCCTCGCCCGCATCGATGATCTGCTCGATCGCTTGACTGGAGCCTGTGTGTTCTCAAAGATTGATTTGAGAATGGGGTATCATCAGTCGATCGATCTCAAGATATTCCAAAACAGCTTTCACTACTCGTTATGGTCTGCATTTAGTACACCGCCATGTCCTTTGGCTTAACCAATGCTCTAGCTTTGTTTATGAACTTAATGAATTCAGTATTCATGGAGTTTTTGGACAAATTTGTGGTGGTCTTCATTGATGATATTCTTATTTATTCCAAGGTCAAGAAGAGCATCTTGAGCATCCAAGATTGTTTTGGGCAAATTATGGAGCACCACTATATGCGAAGTTCAAAGAAATGCGAGTTTCGTTGAAGGAAGTGGCATTCTTGGGCCATGTTCTTTCACCGAGGCATAGCCGTGGATCCCAAGAAGGTCGTTGATGTTCTATCTTGGGGCAGCCAAGTCGATCCATCGATGTGCGGAGTTTTCTCGGCTTAGCGGGCTATTACCGCCGCTTTATCGAGAACTTCTCCAAAATCGCAAAGCCAATGACCGAATTGCTCAAGAAGGACAAGAAGTTTGTGTGGTCCTCGCTTGTGATGAGAGCTTTGTGAGCTCAAACAACGATTGACTTCAGCCCCATCCTTAATCTTCCCGATATCCGCAAGAGCTTCGATATTTATTGCGATGCCTCTCGCCGTGACTTGATGCGTTTTATGCAGAAGGCAAGGCAGCTTGCCTATGCATCCGTGCGCTTGAGACCTCATGAGCTCAACTATCCCACCCATGATCTAGAGCTTCTGCTGTGGTTCATGCACTCAAGATTTGGCGGCATTATTTGATCGAAACCCCCGTGAGGTGTATTCTGATCACAAGAGCTTGAAGTATTTGTTCACTCAGCCAGATCTGAACCTCAGGCAGAGGAGATGGCTGGAATTGATCAAAGATCGCACATGGGTATTCAGTATCATCCTGGCAAGGCCAATGTCGTCGCTGATGCACTAAGCCGAAAGGTGTACTGCAATACTTTAATGATCCAAGAGCAACAGCCTGCACTTCTTGCAGAATTTCAGAGTCTCAACTTGGGTTTGGTTGAGCATGGCTCCCTTGCTGCCTTGGTTGTGCAACCAACCTTGGTGGATCAAATCAAGTCAGCACGGCAGTCAGATGTTTGTGTGGGTAAAATCAAGCAGAACATTTAGAATGGATCAGCCAAATGTTTTACAGAAGATGAGCACGGTGTTGTGTGGTTTGGGCAGCGTCTCGTGGTCCCAAAGGTCCCCGAGTGGCGGGATTTGATTCTCCAGGAGGCCCATGATTCGCCTTTGTCTATCCATCCCGGGGCCACCAAAATGTACCAAGATCTGCGTCGAATTTCGTGGACTCGCATGAAGCGCGAGATTGCCGTGTTCGTTGCCGATGTGACATATGTTGTCGTGTCAAGGCCGAGCATCGGCCCAAAGAGTCTTCTTCACCCTTGCCCATACCGAGTGGAAGTGGGATTCGTAGGCATGGATTTTATCACCGGTCCGCCTGCTCTCGCGGGAAGGATGCATTATGGGTTATCATTGATCGATTGACGGTGGCCCATTTCCTTCCCGTGCGATCAAGATTGATGTGAATCACCGCGGACCTTTACATATCCCGCATTGTGAGCTTGCATGGTGTGCCACTTAACGATTGTGTCGATCGTGGCTCTCTTTTCACTTCTCGGTTTGGCATAGTCTCAGTGAAGCCATGGGGACCCGCTTTCGCTCATTTCACCTATCATCCTCAAAGCGATGGTCGACGAGCGCGTCAACCAGTGCTTGAAGATATGCTCGTGCTCGTGTTCTTTCCTATGGGAAGAATTGGGAGAAGAGTTTGCCGCTTGTCGAAGTTCTCTTACAACAAGCCTTCCGTGCTAGTCTCGTATGGCACCATTTGAGGCTTTGTATGGACGCGCCGCAGTAACACCGTTGAACCGGTCGAAACCGTGAAAGGCGGTTCTTTGGTCCATTCCATCAATGAGGCCGAGAACCAAGTGCGATTGATTCGTGAGCACTTGCGCGTAGCTCGACCGAGCGTAAGAGCTATGCCGATCGGCGCCGCCGTGAGTGAGTTTCGGCCCAATGACTTTGTGTATCTCAAAGTTTCACTTTGAAGGGACACCGTCGTTTGTGTCAAGGGCAACCGCTCCTGCATGTCGCCTTATCGCCATCAAGAAAGTGGGAGCTGTTGCATACAAGTTAGAATTGCCAGCTACACTTGAGGGGGTGCATGATGTTTTCCATGTATCGCAATTGAAGAAGTGCCTCCGTGTTCCTGTGGAGGAAACACCGTTGGAAAATATCGATGTGCGGGAAGATCCGTCATATCGTGAGCGCCTCGTTCGATCCTCAAGAAGTCGAACGCGAACGAGGAACCGTGTGATCAAGTTCCTTAAAGTTCATGGTCGAACCACTCAGAGGATGAAGCCACTTGGGAGCGGAAGATCGTCTCGAGCAGATTACCCATCCTTCTTCTCCCAGTGATCGTAATCTCGGGCAGATTCTGTAAGGGGAGATTTGTAACAGCCCTAACTTAGGGTTTGTATTTCAAATGTAAAATTTTGAGGAGAAATAAAAACTTTTGTTGTCTCATCAAATCATTTGGAAGTTTTCCAAATTTTCCCTAGCAATTTCCATTTTCTAGAATTAAATTCTTGTGAATGGAAATTGTTGTCAGCAAATTATTAGCCTTCAAACTTGTGATCATCCTCTGAAATTATTTTTCCTATCATCTTGATCATCCTATCTACCTCCCTGAATTATTTCACAATTTTTAGATTTTATTTGCTATTTCAAATGCCCAAGTCAAACCAGTTTGGAAATCTGGTCAAACCTCTGAACAGCAGCTTGTGAATTTTATTGGGAGAAATCTAGTGCATGAAAACTCTTGGAAAAATTACACAAGGTTTTCCTCTGTCCCAGTAAGCTTCGATAAAAATTTCAGAATTTTTGGAGCTCAGCAGCTACCTGTAAAAATTCCCCAAACCTTCTCTGCCCTTTTAAATCAAATTTGGAATCACTGTTCCTCGGGCTCGGACCTGACCTCTGGCTCGAGTCCGACCGCGCCACTTGACTCGGTCGCGCCGCCTAACTGTACCACCCGAACCCGATCGTTATCAGCCGTCCGATGGAGATCAAACGATCCACGTTCGCGTATGCAATCGACCGGTCTGAATGCATACAGAGATCTCGACCGTCCATTCCAGATCCAGCGATCAACGTCTTCTTGATCGAGTCGGACCAGCTCATCGCGCCGCATCGGACTGCTCGCGACCGCCGTCATTGTCATCGACGAGTGGGTCCCCTTGTCGTTCTTCCTCGTCTTCTCGCGTCTCACCGGAGCTTCGATCGCCGCAAGATGCATGCCACGCAGCTCGTCGCTGCCACGTCGTGGACGCGTGTTCGCCTCCGGAGAATCGCCAGGAGCTCACCTATCTCTTTTGGTCACCCATTCGTCCTCGCGTGCATTCTCGGACTTTCTCCGCCCAAATTTCCTTCTCGGCCGGAGAAGAACCCGAGCGTAGCGCCGCCGTATCGGAGCCGCCCTCGAGCCCGCGACCGCACCATCGTGATCCTAGCTCGACGCCACCTCCATTTTTCCCAGTCCGGATCATCGGCGTGCACTGTATCGCCAGAAGCGACTTCATCGTCTCCGCCTCCGGTGATCTTGGTCCTGTAAGCCTTCTGGCGTTCTAGTGAGTATTTTGCTTCGGCGTTTGGTCACTTAGGATCGCCTTGATCCACTGAGTCTAATGGAGGTCTTGTTTTGCTCTTTGGTGCATCACCGAGGTAGCGCGACCAGTTCTTCTCCGGGCTCGGTATTTCGCCGCCGCGGTGATTCCCGCCGCCTCAGACCTTCTTCGTCGGCGTAATCTGGGGCTTATCCTTCACAGGATCAAGGCGAGCGGGCGCACCTTCCGGGTCTTCGGCTCGCGGCGCCTTCTCCGCAAGCACCGCACCTTCTTCTCCGCCTCCGCCGCCGCGAGCTCATCTCCGCCGACCATCGGGCTCCGCCACCGCCACCGGTTCGCGAGATCGTTGCGAACACTCGGGTATAACTCACTCGCCGAGACCTCCTGGTTCGCAAGAACAGTTGCGCCGCCGCCGTCCCCGTGGTCGCCGGTGAGCCGCCGGCAACGTTAGCTCTAACCTCCCCCTTTAGTTCTTAATCGCCGTTTAGCTGTATCAGCCGATCGTGGGCCTCTCGTTAATCGCGCGCGAGAATCTTTAATCCAGCCCGTTATTTGTTCTCTGAGTCGCTGCCATGTGGGTCCATGCTGTCAGTTGGTGGTTGTGTAGCTCTGATACTTCGTTTTCTCTGTTCGGAAGCGTATTTCTCTGCGAGAGTATGTTAGGATTACACTTTGATAAGCCAAAGACGTATTCTTAGAATACGCCTTCGACATCGCCGTTGGCACGGCTGGGTCAAGTTTGACCTGGTCGTCGTTTCTCGCGCGGGCCCGCATGTCTGTGTCTGTGGCTAGCTGCGCGCCGGTAGAAAAAGTATTAAATGCCTTAGTATTTCTGAAATGGTTTTCTGTTGTGCTGTTAATTCATTTAAACTTAGAAAATGCATAACTAATTCATTTTTTCTCCAAATTGCATGAAACCAGTGCTGTTAATTTTCATTTTAATTGTACTATTTACTAAAATCAGTTTCAACCATGTCTCTGTTAACAAAAATCTGTTAATTAATTTAATGTTGTATATTGCAATTTCCAAATTAGAAAATGCATATCTCTTTCAATAATTGTCCAAACCTAGTGAAACCAATTTGGTAAATTTTCATTTTTAATATACTAATTATCAGAATAGGTTTTAGTTATGTTTCTGTTATTAAAATTTTGCTAAGTATTTAACTAGTGCTTTAACGTGTATGTTAGCTTAGGAAATTGTTAGAAAATTCATCACCACTTCAAATAATTATTTCCCTGTTTCTAAAAATGTGTTAGATCATGTTTAGGCTGTTGTGTAAAGCCTGGAATGTTTTGATGTTGTGTATGTTTGAGTTTTGTCGGTGTTATTCGTTCTTATTCGCTGTTATTTGTTCAATCGGTAGGCTTCGACATTTGCGGTAACCCTGAGAGCGATCCTCTGCAACAGGTTGAGCATTCTGAGCAACAATAGCCAGGCAAGCAGTTTGATCATGATTAATCCCAGTATTTTAAAGTCTAATATTTTGTTTCAGCTGTATGTATGCATTGCTTAATTTGTGTTAAATTGATTAGTTAAATCCGTAGCTGCATATCCTGTAGACAAAATATTGATCTCTACTACCTGAGCCTAGGTTATTTGCTGTGATTAGAGGTCTGGGAAAATAGAGCCAAAAAAGAAGTCTGGGAAATCTGAGGGTTTTACATCCGCGTAAGCCACCAGGCACACGTGTGCGGAAAACTTCGACCCCAAAAAAGGTCGTTTAGGGCCTCAAAGCCCGCAAACCGAGAAAATTCCAGTTTCTCGATTTCGCTCAAAATTGACAGAGCCCTCTGCAGTGATTCTAAGGTACCCGTGACGACGACATCCTTTTTCGAGTTGATCCGCGCATACTTTTAGCTACTACAGATCGGGTCATCTTTTTAGCTTGTGTTTTTCAATTTTGATTGAGCAATCTTGTGCCCTAGTATATTCCTTTGCAATTGGCTAGCGCCTATCCTCAGACTTGGTGCAAAACGAGCTGGTTTCATCTCTTTTACTCTTTCGCTAGCTCAGTCCTTTGTTTGCATTAAGTCTCATTTATCTTTGCGTGTGCTCATACACTTCGCTTAAACTCGTTGGATCAGCACATAGGCAAAATACTCTAGCTTGGATCATTACTTAGCTTTACAATACCTTGAATATCAGATTGCATAGGATATACACATACCGTCCAAGCTCCACCTACACCCGCTTGTGTACTCCTTCCCTTGCTCTTGGTTACGCTCCTACATTACGGGTTAAGGTCGTCATTGTCACAATCGCTGCTTTGCCGTCCTTGATTCACTTTGGAACGGTAAGCTTGTCTTGTTTTCAGGACAGTGAGTTGCGAGCATAGTAGCGAGAGCTTTTGTTTTAGTAGATCCGGGTCAACTTGCTTAGACATGCTTAGCTATCGGTAGAACTGGGCGGTTATCGACTTTAGTCGGTAACCTTGATCACACAAAATCTACTATAACTTTATGTTTCAGCATTTTTGCTATGTTTAATTGCAAAACTAGAACTGAAAACAAAAATGATTTAGACTTGGGCACAATGGTAAGACTGGTGTGATCTGTTGGGTGTGACTGGAAAGGTGCCCGAGTCAGTTAAGGACCGTGTTACTTGCGCCACCGTACTGAGCATTTTGCGTGCTAACCACACTAGAGTATATGGGACCTCTCTTGACCTAGTACTTTGGCGTGTATTGGCTCCGGGTCGCAGGAGGTCGCAGGAGGGATGGAGGTGGGAGCATGGTAGTTGTCCAAAAGCTTTATCTCGAGTGGGTAGTTGTCTTTTCGGCTTTACCATGTAAGCGTATGGATTTCCATCCATACGAGCGGCTCGTAGTTAATACACAATATTGGAAAAAGTCTCGTAGGACTTAGCCGTGCCAGCATACCTTCGGAAGTGTGTTTTGGCTTAAAGGCGGTCTGAAGTGTGGGTACATTGGTACACCCCTGCAGGGTTAAAACTATTCGAATAGCCTCGTCCTAGGTTATGGACACGCTCGGATACGCCCCTCAAGAACTAGACTACAACATTTAAATTAAAACTTGATGGGTGGTACGAATCTGGGATTCGTGCTATTGTTGTGGTGACTATTGGGATAGTCACTTCTAGGATGTTTTATCTTTATTCTTTTGTATTATTATCTTTACTGTTAGTTCAACATTAAAAACGAATTGCAAACTTGCCTTCAAACTGTATTATATTATTGCAAATGAAAATTGGCTTTATGCAAATGAAACATATGGCCTCCACTAAACAAGCCTGCATGTAGCATATGAATAGGTCTGCTAGTTCACACGCTGGTCTTGCGGGTACAAAGACAATCTTTGTACTCAGGTGCTTTGCTTAATGTCTTTGTTGCAGAGGAAGAAGGTGAGCCCCAAGGGCCTCACTTCTGTGAGCTGTGTTGCCGTTTCGTGGACGACTAGACTTGGCGGTCCGGTCAGATGCCTTGTGGGTTGGAGGCACACTGATTGGCTTTATTTATAGCCATCTTATGGCACTTTTGCTTCCGCTGTCGTTCTCGTTTATTTGTGTATCTTGTGGCCTGTCGGCCTTTGTCTGTAATAACTCTACTATTTGTTTATCTTCCGTTTGGTAGTGCAGTGTTTGGACTCTATGTTTGGAATGGAGTTGATGTCTAATTTTGTACCGAGGTGTGTATATCGCAGGAAGTATACGTATTCGAGGATCAGTTTATTTGATTTGTGATGCTAGGACCAGGTGGTTGGTTAAGCATTACAAGCCAAATAAATTGGGGTCCTCACACCCACGTACTTCCACATGCAGTGTATGGGCGCTGTTTGGTTAAGTAAAATGTTAAGACTATTGGGTTGGAAACAGGAAAGTAAGAATATGTGTATTGACCTTGTATGACATAGATGCTTTGGTCTTATGACTGCGTTGTATGCCATGTGAGCTTGTATGTCAAGCTCGATGTTCTTAGAAGGGTGAGGGCGTATATGTGCTCCGTAGCATATACGTACCTTAAAGATGCCGATTGCATCCTAATATGGGTAGTGAGTCCAGTTCGCATTTAATTGTTTGGGTCGGCATTACTGACGCAACATGTGTGCCCCGGTTAAGCAGATGCTATCAGTCGTTGTTTAAGCGAGATCAGCTCACACATGGGGGTCCAACTCAATAGTGTTAGCTTGTTGAAAAAAATACCAAATCTTAGTTTCCCCGGTCGGCATACCAAAGGAAGTATGTCATCATTCGGAGGCATCCGAAGGCAACGGGCTGACTAAGTCGTGTGGATAAAGATGTACACCCCTGCAGGGTATCAAACTGTTCGAATAGCCGTGTCCACGGTCATGGACGATAACTTGAATTGATGTCACCTGTATAGAAGTTTTGATTTACAAATCTGGTTTCTGTTTTTTTTTTTGGTTTAGCATGAGGGATTCATGCTCTGTACTGTTTACATTATGTCATTTACTTACTGTTCTAATCCAACTTTGATTTATTAAACTGCTTTATCAAAATTTAGTTTTTGTAGGTTAAGATGTCCTGCTTTATGCAAAACATAACCATTTTACCTTCCTGTTGTAGCCTTATGCATGTATAAATTCTACTCCTTTGAATAGGCTCTAATAAACACTTTCTTTTATTAGTTTGTGTAAGACTTGCTGAGTACCCTCCGTACTCAAGGTGCTATAACCTAATGTTGCAGGTGAGGACGGTTATTTATATGAAGTACCCGTTAGCGCCGATCAGGGTGACGCTAACAAGTAGCGCTACTTCTTTCCTCCACGCAATCGCCTGCGGGTGGATGAGGCCATTGGTGGATTTTGAACTTTTATTTTGCTTCCGCTGTTGAACTGGTTGTAGAGACCAAGTCACTCCATAATGTAGTACTAAAACCGCAAGTTGTAAACTTATGTTTAATTATGTCAATCTATGACTTGTATGTATTTGATGCAATGTTGTTGAAGGATATATATGCAATGGTCGTTGATCCTGGGAACCATTGTGAGATATATATATCCGGGAATCCTGATTATTGGATCGGCTACTTGTTAAATTTATACTTCTAGCATGATCTTTAATAAAGGGGCAATACTGTTCCTTCATTAACAATGGTGCTACAGTATGAATTTAATTAAGTACATTTCCAATATACCAACAATGCTCCCAACACCATCCCTCCTGCGACTCCCTGCGACCCGAAGCCAATACACTCCAAAGTACTAAGTCAAGAGAGGTCCCATACCCTCTAGTGTGGTTAGCACGCACAAATTGCTCGGATAACAGGTACTCACAGGATGTTCGGTCCTTAATTGACTCGGGCACCATTCCAATCACACCCGAAAATCACACCATCTTACCATTGTGCCCAAGTCTAAAACATTTTGCTTTTCAGTTTTAGTTTTCATAAGTAGACATGGCACAAGGTGGAAATCATAAATCATAATAAGTTTTATATGATCAAGGTTATCTACAAGTCGATAACCACCCATTTCTACCGGAAGCTAAGCATGGCTAAGCAATTAATTCGCAAACTACTAAGTGACAAGAGCTCATCCACGAACCCTAAATCGCAGCAATAACCTAGGCTCACGGTAGTAGAGGATAATCATTTGTCTTAAGGAAATGCATCTACTAGGTCAACTAGCGACAATAGTTTAACACAAACTAGCAGTGCATACATAGAATTTGTAAACAACATAAATACTTAAAATACTTTGGGATTAACATGATCAAACCGCTTGCCTTGGTTGGTCGGCTCTTCTCGCAGAGAGGAGGATTCTCAGGTTCAATATATTCTTCGGAACCTAACGCGAAAATACGATAAAACCAAATAAGAACGAAGAACACCAACAAAACTCAACAGCAAGAGACATCCAAATCCCATAAATTTACACAGCAGTTAGAGGTTGATTTTAGACAATTTTAGAAACAAGAATCACTTCATTTGGACTAAGCATGAAAAAGTTGTGGCTAAAACTAGTTCTCTCAGCCTATAAATTCCCTAAATTAATTATTGGTACTGTTCATGGCGAAAATTTCTACAATGATCTAAGCTCTGAAATTTTTATAGCAAGTAGATTATGACATCCTAATGACAGCAAAGTTGAGTTTACTAAATTTGGAGTTATAATGATTTTTCTAAGTTGTAAACCTAGCACATTATATTTTCCAGAAACATAAACAGGTGCAAAACCTATTTCATATTAAGGTACACTAACAGAGGAATTTAACAAAGTTGATTTTTGCACATTTTGGAGTTGTACAGAAAAATATATGCATTTTACAAGTTTAATTCTATTTTTGGGATATTCAAAATTGGCAGAAAACAAGCTATTTGAGCTACACAATTTTGTGTGACAGGAACATGGCCAATTGCATTTTTATATTAAACTACAGAGGCATAGAAATTTATTACAGTTGGGAACATCTAAAAAGGAGTTAAAACGATTTAGTTATGAATTTCTAAAGTTCTGATACAATTTTTAGTTGATAAATAAATACTTACAGAAACGAAATCCAACTTAAACGGAAATAAACGACATGGACGCTCGTGGGCTGTTGATGCGAAATCCAACGAGCCACACGCACGGAAAACAGTGCACGCACGCGATCCCTAAAAGAGCCCACTGTTGGATCAAGATCCAACGACTCACGAAGACGGATGCAACCGGACGGTGCGGTTGCCTCGGCCAACCACGACTGCAAATCTAAAGATGAACGGCCCTGAGCACATCTTCAATCGGAGAGTCCGATTGCACACACGATCTCAGCCGCAGATCGTGGGATGGACGGTCCAGAATGATTTAGGCAACCGGATGGTCCGAATGCATACCAGATCTGGGCCGCAGATCGCAAAATGGACGGCGGTCCAAGATCGAAGTGCAATCTGGAGCGCTGGCACGTGGGGCCGCATGGCAGTGAGTGTGAGTCACACACGCAAGCTTTAACGCGCGTGCACAGTGCACGGGGTCCACATGGCAGCGAGACACTCGGAGGTTTTAGGACAGACAATTAATGACTAATGACCAATGATTAGTGATGATTAGCATTTAATGTGCCCTAACGATTTTGTGCAGAGGTGATTTGAGGACTGAGGGCCCACACGCCAGTGACCCAAAAAGGCAATTTCGGACACATTTATTACTAACAATGATTAGCGATAAATAAACCCAAAATTAGCTCTAATGACTTCTGGTTTTTGGCTTTAAGCTTACGGGCCCACCTGGCAGTGGCACAGGGGTTATCCCCGACAACCAATAGTGCTGACACATAACTAATCAATGATTAGACATTAATGATGTCCAAAACACACTGATTAGCGCCAGCGGAGGGGATTACAGAAGTTGGACCCACATGTTAGTGAGACATTAGGCCAGATTAAGACACCATTAATACTTCTAATGATGGGGTATTAACTGTGTCCTAATTAGATGACGAAAACGGGAGTTTACGCCCGGCAAAACCGAGTGGCTTTCACGGCTTGTCGCCGGCGACTCCGGTCGCGGCGGCGCCAACCAAATACCAAAATGGGTTCGCAATAGCGATGCGGACCCAATGGTGATGACCTCGCCGGCGGTGGGGGTCTAGAACGCCGGCGAGCCGGAAAACACAGAAGGAATCCATTACGGCAAAACATGAAAATAGCAAAATGCTCCGCTGCGGTCCACGAAAGCGAGTGCCAACACTTCTAGGGACTAAATAGAAGCTACCTTAACCGAGATGAGCTTCAAAAGATGGCCGGAGAAGCTTGAACACGATGGAGTTCACCGGAGCCGAGGAAGATGAAGAAGAAAATGGCAACCTGAGCAAGATGAACACCAATGGGTGATCAAAATAGCTTCATTAAGGTTCCCATAAGCTCCACAAGTAAGTAATTGCAAAAAGAACCACTTACCGGAGTTGGAGAAGAAAGGGAGTGAAATCAGCCAAAAATCTTCAAACATAAAATTGAGTGATTCCTGTGAATGCAACCCAAAATTAAGTTAGGGGAAATATAAAGGAAGTTGAGGAGCTCAAAAGGGTGCAAGAAATATTGAAGTTGAACCACTGGACACCCAGATCCACATTGGAGCTCCTTGGGTCAACAATGGTGCCAAGTTGATTTGAAGTGGTTTTGAGCTCAAACACAGAGAAGAGCTAGGGGTGGTGTAAAGGAACACCAGGATGAACCAAGGGGTTATTTATAGAGGAAGGATTAGGGTTTTGAGCAAGAACAAGAGCTCACGGTGGGCTCGGTTCATGCTACGGCCATGGACCAAGAAATGATGGGAGCAAGTGAGACTCGGGATGGAGGAGCCGAAAGCCTGGGGTGCATTAAATGCCCCACAAAGTGATGTTGACGACAGCAAGCTTGAAAAGACAAGTCTGGCGCGCTCTCTCTCTCTCTCTTTCGCCATTGCTCGCATGCCGCACGCCTAACCCAAGGAGGAAGAAGAACAGAGATAACCACCACGATCGTTGGATTAGAGATGGGCGGCTGCGATTTAAGCGGGTCCATTGGACGGTCCGATTGTTTTAGAATCGGACGGTTGGATCGAGATCCAACGGTCCCAATTGAATAGTGCAACCGCACGGTCCGAATGCTCACGCGAACGAGGGCCGAGCGATTTAAATCCAACGGCTGAGAGCAACCGCGTGCGTTTGAAAAGGCTCGGTGCAGTTAGTTGACTGAGTCGAGTCAAGTGGCTCGAGCCCGAGTCCGACTCAAACCCAAGGAACAGTGAATCAGCTTTAGGTTTTGAATTAAGCCGAGACTTTTGAGGATTTATTAGAGGTAGCAAAATAACTCCAAAAATTCTGAATTTTTTGCAGGAGTTTGCTGACTTAGATATTGACCTTGTGTAAAATTTTTAGAGGTTTTTATGCTATGCATTTTTCTCCAAAAATTCTGCAAGGTCTTGGTTTTAGTTTGATTGGAAGTCAAACAGTTTGACTGCCCTCTAAAAATATTCAAACAATATCCAAAAATTGTGAAATTTTTCAGAGGGGCCACATACCATCCCAAGAACTTAGGAAAAATATTTCCGGAGGATGACCAAAAGGTTTGACAAGATTGTTTTTCAAGGATCAAGATTTGGATCAAAGACTTGTGGCTTTGTATTTCCATGGCTCTTGTACAATAATTGTTTAGTACACACGGGAAATACATGATGTAAGAAAAAGTTTTAATTTCTACTCATTTTCTTACATTTTAAACACAAGCCCGAAATTAGGATGTTACAGGTGACAAAAGGGTATGTAGCTTTTTTTGGTGAGCCTTGTGGGCTTTGTAAAGGAAGAGTTGACAATAGCAAATCTTGTTAAGAGAAGATTATTCTTGATGGATTGTCCATAAGGGATTCTGACCTGTTGTAGTGGTGGTGATTCTTCTAGAGATAAAAGAAGTTAATTGCCTTTCGTAATAACAGTGAAAGGAAATATTTGGAGCTTGCATCTGTGGTCTTTTGGGAGTTCCTGACTTACATAGTAGATGGAATAAATTGGGCAATGTGACGTATGGGAAGGTTTCGTTTGGTACTTAAGTGGCTAATGTGATTTGGTTTTAAAGGGTATTTCTGGTTTGTGTCAGCAAGCAATGTTGTAGTCGAAGAAAAATTGCCTTCTTTGTTAACGAAAATTGTGTACCATCAGTATTGGAGGTTGGAGTTAAGTGTGGTAATTTGCAACCTTCCTGTTCTTACCGCTTAAGAGTTTCTTGGGTTTTCCTTTAGCAGTGTTGTATTTTGATTCTTGGGGGTTGAAAGTCCCTTCTTGTGGGACACGTGCCCTCGTCAGCGGACTTGTAGTTTTGTTTTTAGAGATCATTTCCTTTTGATTGTTTCTCTTGGTCTCGTGCTCACTCCGAGGGGCATCGTTTTCTTGTGTGTTGAAACTTGTTTTAGTTTGCCTCTTCCTTCTTGAGAAAGGAATTGACCAACTTGTGTTGCTGGGTCTTCTAACGTATAATTTGGCGACTGGTTGGTGGAGGACAATATATGATAGTGGTGAGATTTTGGGAACCAAGCTATGTGAAGAGCAGTAGACAGTGGATTGATTTTAACCTTTAACACCTGGAGAGGATTCGATGGAATGCTTTGGCAATGAAATAAAATTCGATTAGTGTTACAACTAGTGGAACCTAAGGCGAATTTTAATCCAAGAACCTTTGTCCATGTTGGAATGATGGGATTATCGAAGTACGGAATCTTGATAAATTTATTAGAGTATCGCGATTGGGTGAATTTTAATCATCAGATTTGAGAGTTTTGTATCCGTTACACTGAATTATGTTTATAGGAGCCTTGGGGATTGAATTTGGGGTTTGATGATCTATACTAGACCCTTAGTTGCTCAATGACTATGTGTAGAAGAGTTTTGATGGTGAAGTTTAATGAGAATAGCGGTGTGGAGAAACCTAAGTGTTGTGCTAATTAATAGGATAGCAGGAATAGTTGAGTATTGTCAAGTATGACTCGGCCTCAGTGACTAACCCTATAGGAGTTAGATCATCTCTAAGGATAGCTTGATCAAGAATTTATATATTTATTTGTTGATGATAGTAATTGAGTATGTTTGAATCCTAGTCAATCAGTTAGGGTATTGTGAATGGGTATGTTGTGGTCGGGTAGCTGCATTTGATTGATGTGGGTTATAGGTCTAAGATTGGTAAGATAAATCGCCTTGGGCGGTTACTTGATTAGTAAGGAATGTTGACATTAATGACTGAGAATACTGTTGAGCTGTGTGAAATTTTGGTCATCAGATCTGAGGGTTACCTATCAAGTATACCGAAAATTCATTGTAAGAGTCTTAAATGTTGAATTTGGGCTTTGCATTATTTTGTGCTAGCATATTGGTTTTCCATGATTGGGTTCCAAGAGTTAGGGTGATCTTTGATGGAATCCTTTGGAGGTAGTAAATGAGAGTGTGTGATGTGAATTTCAAATTGATTATCCTTAGCAGATTGAGAGGTGTGATGGTGGGTGAAATCTATATTGAGTTGCGATGGGAATTATTTTTGTCAAAGTAATTCTTTTGGTAGAGAGGTTAGCTAGAGTGTGAAGTTGTGGATTGGAAGAGTCTCCCTGCAAAAGTATGGATTTTATGTTCGGTTGAACATAGCTATGAGGTTGCCAATTTAAGAGAAATGAGCTAATGTGCTATGCGATGATTTGGGATCCTATGGTTTAAGATAAAGTTAAATTCTTAAAAGGGAAATGGTGGAAAAGGGTGTGATCTTGGATAGTGGGATATTCTCTTAGCTCTTATTTGAACTATGTGCTTATGGCTGATGTCAATTTCTAATTGAGTTGGTTCTGGTCAGTAAGTGTGAATCCTTCCTGTGAAGAAAAAGAAATGGAATGGTTAATCTGGTTATTCGAGTGTTTCGCTTTTGTCTTGTGTGGTATTTATTTCTAAACTGCCTACTTGAAAAGTGGAAAAGTTTTCATGTTAAATCCATTGATTATGGATTGAGATCTTCTAAGGGAAGATGGTTTTGAGTTGGATGCATTTTAACTCCTTTGTTTTCAGTTGAATTCTTCGGATAAGTGAGTTGGTAGGCGGGATCTTTGTGCGTCCCTTGTTAAAGGAGATGCTGCTTGCAATGGTAGAGTGATCAGCTGGGAGTTGGAACAAGAGTTCTGTGTGTTTTGTGGAGACGGTGTAAGTTTAATCAAAGGTGTGTTGGATAGGTTCCGATAGTTACGGGGATTTGTAGAATGGTATATCGCTAGGATCGTACCGAGTACATGCGTGGAGTACGCAATGTCTTGTATATTTTGGTGATGAGGGAGTACATGAGAGGACCGGAGCTTGAGATTTCGTTAGAGCTGTTGACCAGCGAGTAAGACCGTGCCTTCGAGCATGTCCATTCGATGACTCTTGAAAGGTACGGACGAGTATTAAGGCGTAACTGTGAGGACCCCGGTTTATTCGACTTGTAATGCTTAGCCTTCCATTGACCCTAGCATCACAATTCAAATAAACCAACCCTCAGGATATGTATACTTCCCAGAAATGCAGTATACACACCCTGTTACAAAATTATGCATCAATTCCATACACGAGAGGTTACAATATCAAAACTTCATAATATACAACAGATTGAACTTACAAGATAAAATAACAAACTACACAGCGGAAGCAAAAGCTATAAGATGGCGATAAATAAAAGAGCCAATTAGTGTGCCTTTACCCACAAGGCAACCAACCGGGCCGCCAAGCTAGTCGTCAACCCGCAGCACATCTCACAAAAGGGAAGCCACGGGCTCACCTTCTTTCTCTGCAACAAAAATATTAAGCAAAGCAACTGAGTACAAAAATTATTTTTGTACTCGCAAGACTGACGTGTAAGGGTAACAGAACTATAATTTAACTACATGCAAGCTTTATTTAAGTGGAGGGGGCTCTGGACTTACTTTTAGCAGAAAGAAAGTTTTCTTTTGCAATAATGTAATAGTTTGAAGGCAGTTTTATCAATTCAAATTTTATTTGCAGAAATAACAGCGATATAGTAAGTAGTAACAAAAAGACATCCTGGAGATGACCAACCCAATGGCCATCACAATAATAGTATGAACACCCGTTCATACCAACCCATCAAGTTTTAATTAAAAGGTTGTAGTCTAACTCTCGAAAGACCTCCCCAAGCGTGTCCATAACCTAGGACGAGGCTATTCGAATAGTTTTAACCTCGAGGGTGTACCATGCACCACACTTGCATCGCCTTTAAGCCAAAGCACACTTCCAAAGGTATGCTGGCACGGCTAAGTCCTACGAGACACTTTCCAATATTGTGTATTAACTACGAGCCGCTCGTATGGATAGAAATCCATACGCTTACATGGTAAAGCCGAAAAGACAACTACCCACTCAGGATAAAGCTTTTCGGACAACTACCATGCTCCCAACACCATCCCTCCTGCGACCTCCTGCGACCCGGAGCCAATACACACCAAAGTACTAAGTCAAGAGAGGTCTCATATACTCTAGTGTGGTTAGCACGCAAGAATGCTTGGTTTAGTGTAACAAGATGTTCGGTCCTTGTTGACTCGGGCACCATTCGATCACACCCAAAAATCATACCAACTTACCATTGTGCCCAAGTCCAAATCATTTTATTTTCAGTTTTAGTTTTCACAATTAAACATAGCAAAATCTTTGAATCATAAAGTTATAATAATTTTTGTGTGATCAAAGTTATCGACTAAGTCGATAACCGCCAATTCTCTAGGTATCTAAGCATTGCTAAGCATCATATCGCAAAGACAAATAAAAGGCCCTAAATCATTCACCGGGCTCTAATTCACCAGTGAGAATAATATTCCTAAGGTAATGGCAGGGATGATCAATTTCAAGGCAACAATGCAATAGGATTAACTACCTCTAATCGATAAAATTAATCATTGACACAAAAGCATGCATACGTACGAGTAAAACAAAGTATTAGATTTTAAAAGTAATGGGATTGAGTGGATATGATCAAACTGCTTGCCTTTGCCTTGCTAGAGATATTTGACTTGCTGCAGAGGATCACTCTCGATACCAACGTCATCTAACGATAAAAACTGCCAAAGCGAAAAACAGCAAATAAACACCAGAACGCCAACAGGATCCAAAAATAAAAAACACAGAAGATAGATCATAAATCCAGATAAATTTAAGGGCAGAAATTATTTGACTTGGAGTTGATTTGAATTGGTTACAAATTTTGAAGTTTAAATCTACTGCCCAAAAACATACATGTAGTTTTTCTAAATATCTTAACCCCTTTTAGATGGATAAACTAATGGCTAGCCACTAAGAGTTTTACTCACTGATCTTAAGCATTCAACAAGGTTTTAGTTTTTAATAATGAGGTTAGAAAATTTTGAAAGCTTCAAAACTAGAGAGCTTATTGACTGTTTTTCAGATTAGGCTTACTCCTGCTAACTTAGGTGTGTGGAAGTCCAAAAAATCCAAATAATTTCTAAGCCCAGAAGAAGCTCTATCCTAATGCCCATTTTTACCATCTACATATTACTGTTGAGTTTAACTACTAGCAAGATATTTCATACTACAACGCTATGAACTAACCTCCTTCCAAGTCTGATACTTTCCAGACTAATAAACATGCAACCTACAACAGCAAGATTCTCAGAACTTAAGTGCTGAACATTTTGAATTAATCCCCAAGTAGATTTGTCTTTGCAATTTAGTTGATAACAGTTGGTTCCATACTGTCATCCATCCTCTAATTAAACATGCAATTCTAAACTAGTATTCATTCCCAGGTTAACTACTTAGTGCACTTATCACCTAACCTTTGAACTAACCACTGGTATTAGGATGGCACAAGCCCTCTGAACATTTCTAATTCCCCTCAGATTTCTTCACTGTTCATGCTCATCCACTCTGATTATTGAGAAGAAATGCTTACTGGGAGTACTATTTGACTAAACTTCTTGCTATGTAAGTTTCTTTCAAAATGGCTAATTGAATCCCTAGCTTTCTAATTACTTGTATCAGAATGATACTAGCCTGTTGTTAGGCTAGATCATCTTCAGACTTACCTCTTCTGTTTATACATCCTACAAAGCAAATCTTTCTAAACTGAATTGTTGCTAACTAAATTCTTACAAATTAAATTTTTAATTTTTGTTGACCCTTCTGAGTTATTCAAATGACAGTTATACTGTCTAATAGCAGAAGAGGGCTTGGGCTGCAAGGGAGGTCTCACTGTGAGTTCAGTTTCTTATCTAAGCACTTCTCTGTTCAACATCTTGCAACAGAATATTTTCCTGAAAAAAATGCTAAGTACTCTTGGCTACTTCCTTCAGAAGTTTAAACATTGAATTGTTTACTCAAAAGCTTGACTAAAGAGCCCTACTGTCAGATAGACTTTCACTCACTAAATGAAGCAAGGAAAATTTTATCTGCTGGAGTGAGTCATGCTATTAACCCACTCACAAAATTACTTATCATCCAACACCTTCTCTGCTTATTCACTTTAACCAAAAGATCTTGCTAAAATTGAATTGTTGTTATTGGTCTCCTAACTAATTCTCTTATCTATTTGCTAAGCAAATTTTCGGTGATTCATTAGTTAGGCATAACACTTAGCACTAATCTCCTTACAAGATAATCTATTGTCAGTGACAACAATACACACAGACATAAACATACAGAGAACCGAGAGGAACAGGGCGACTACGCCGAAATGGGTGTGTTCGCGCACGGCGGTGGAGGCTGGCGAGACGGTGGAGAGGACCGAAATGGGTCGCCCAGAGGATACAGGAGCTAGGGGTGGCGACTTGGTGGCACGGTCGGTACTGTGGTGGCGCGGCGATGGCGAGCGGCGGCCGGCCATGGAGGTGAAAAGGGGGCGACGGCGGTGGAGAAGAAGGGGGTGAAAATAGTGCGCGCATGAGCACCAGTGATGTACCTGGAGCATAACTGGGTGGTCGGCGGAGACGGGGAGGCACCGGAGCGGGGTGTCCACGGTGACCCGGGGCGGCACAAGGTGACCAACGGCGGCGGCAACCTAGGGAGGAGAAGAGAGTGAATGAGTGTTGGGGTAGGGTATAGGGGGGTCTAAGCTTACTCAAGAAGAGAGGAATTGGGCCGGGGATCGCCGGATTTGAAGTGGCGGCGGTGGAGACCGATTCGGCCGATGCCGAAGAAGAAGAGGCGCGTGCGGGCTCAAGTGGCTTCAATCCCCAAATTGACTTTGGGAGAATGCGTCCTGGTTGCATGTGGCGCATCGCGACGCGGTTTAGGGCGGCTGGAGCTCATCGGAGTGGCTAGGGAGCTCGGAGGCGGTGCGGCCGACATTCGGAGCTCGAGCTGGGAGCTTCGGTTTGAAGTTTGGTTTGGGCTCGGAGAAGATCGGGACGAAGTAGAAATGGCGGCAAGGGAGGCAAAGCCGCCATTGCTTGGCTTATATAGGGAAGAGGCGGAGAGCAAGATGGTGGCCGGCGTTGCGCTCGGTTGGCGTCGGCATTAATGAGGGATGGGATGGCAGCAGGGCATGGGCTTGACAGGGATGGGTAGCGGCATGGTTAGGGGAAGGAATCCACGGCGGCCGGCCAAGCCGAAGGCGCGGTGTGGCGTGGCGAGACACGTGCGCGCGGCGTGTCCATGCACGGCCGGAGCTGGGTTGATGCGGTGGAGAAGAAGGCCTGGCTTGTGGGGCCGGCTGGTCAGTGAGTGGAAGAGGGGTGAGGTGGTGCGGTGGAGACAGGCTGCTTTAGGAGTAGTCCGGGTTGAGTCGGAGGAACAGTAGATGGGTTAGATTTAGGATTTAGTGTTGACCGAAAATAACACAAGTTTGACTAGCCGTTTGTGGTAGAAATAAAATCCTAAAAATCCTAAAAATTTTCGCGGACACTCTGAGATTCACAAGGGACTTAGGAAAAATACTTCAGACATTTTATAGATGAAAATTTGTTATAATTAAATTACTTTCAAATCTGCATTAGTGATTTGATTTGAATTTTGGGGAAGTCAAAATCACTTCTAAAAATTTGGTAAAAATAATTACAATTCAAAATAAATAATCTAGTATTTGAATAAATTATTTTTGGAAACTTTCATTCACACATTTTTCTGGAATTCAAATAGAAATGGAATTTAAGTTTAAAAATTTGAAGTCTCCACACAAACTTTAATACAAACATCAAAAATTTAAAATTATGCACAAGTTTGTAGAAAACCAAGAGCATGACCAAGAGATACAACAAAAGTTTTAATCTTTAATATTTTTATACATTTAAAATACAAACCCTAGTTTTGGGGTTGTTACAAATCTACCCCCCTTAAACAGAATCTCGTCAGAGATTAGGAGTTCAGTCGAACGGAAGGTGTGGCAACCTAGGTGGGTTTGGTCACGGGGTCACTTTTCGGATTCCGGTGCAAACCGAAATCAAATCCGAAACCAGAGAGGTTCTTCAGAAGTTTTAGGTTCTAAAGTGGGAAGCTTTAATGTCCTCCCTCTAAGTGTTTTCTAGGTGGTTCTTTTCAACTCTAAACGAAATGCACCGTCTGTTGTCTTGATTTCCTTCAGAGATAGTGCTGGAAGATCATGACGCACTATCCTGACGTTGCTATCACATTTTCCTTTCCATTGCTTTGTTTAAACTTTCCTTTCTTCATTCGAAGATAATTTGACATCATGCTTCACGTCGTCTTCTGGTAGTACGAAAGACTTGACTCCACTCAGTCGACCAAGAAGGGGCGTCGATCGATAGAACGGAAAGACTAGTTAGATGGTAATCTAGTATCAACACCAGGATTCAGTGCAGAAAAGAGAAGGCAAGCAAGGTTTAAGGTGGTCTCGCTTAATCTCACCTCTGTAGTTCTATTTGCTTGGCTGGGACAGGAAATACACAGGAAGAATGCACGAGGGGATGCATGTGTGCAAATTAGTCCTAAGGCAAATTTTAAATTTTTAAATTTTGGGTTAGTGAGAGTGCAAATGCTCACATGTATGCCTACATGCTTCTTGTTTTATGCAACTTGAGTAACATGACATGCTTGACTTAATTTAGAAACTATATGCATGATCAAAGTATAGGAATCAAGATGCCTAACAAGTATTTTGAGGTATCTTCTACCCCCCTTAAATATTCCGGTGCATGAAAGATAAGTTGAGGAAAGAATGGGCATAAGGTGAGGGAATGGCAATGGTATGCAATTTTAATCCTAACATGTACTAACTACTCTAAAAGCACCAAAATGAGATAAAATAAACCACCGATGGTTTTCCGACATAATTGCGATGCATGCCGCCCATAGGCGATGCGCAACTATTTGGACAAGGAGAGCAAAGGGTTACAAAATCCCACGTCTACAAGCTAACTAATATCATTAGGGTGTATATATTCTACGAATAAACCCTAATTTAATCCTAATGTCGCAATAAGGCATCGTCTAGGGGAAATTGACAATACCCTAACCCGATTGCAAACACATAACAAACAAGAAATGAACTCCAAATGTTTGTATGAAAGCATAAGACTAGCGCAAAACCACAAAGCAAAAAGATTTGCTTCCCAGTACGACTAACTCGTATTGAATGAACGAGCAATCGTTTAGGATGATAACATTTTAGAACACAACTCGAGTTCTAACGCATCTAAAAGGCATGGCAAAAACCATATAAGGGTGCATTAGTGTAATACCCCGAATGTTTCTACGGAAGGAGAGTAAACGAAAAGGGGTTTTTTTGTAATACTCCAACTTATTGTAATGAAGGAAGCAGTGAAAAGAGAAATTAAACTTCTGTTCTTCAGTTGTGTCGGACGACCACCTGTCAAGAAGCTTTCGAAATCCCAACTTATAAATATTTCAATCCATATTTGCAATTTCAGATTGCGTTTTATCTTGTTCTTGCGTGTTCTTCGATTGCATGCAGGAATAGGCCTTAAATGGTCGAGTTGATCGCGTTTCAAGCCGCGATCAATAACGTCGCGGAGTTGGTTCAACGATTGCTAAGGCGCAAGCGTCGTCGTACGGTTGTAGTTGGATCGCGAGAGTTACCTCCACCAAAATCGATAGTTATCAATCTCATCGAAAGATCGGGAACCCCAGCTCCATCCGGTGGTATCAGAGCTTCAGTTGATCTGTGAGATTTTCCAGTTTTCTAGTAGTAGATTCGTTTTTCATACCTAGAGTCCAGAAAATTGCCCAAAAAAATTATTGCACCTATCATCTGTACCGAGCCCCTTTGAGCCATTGCAATTTTCTTTTCGGTATTTTGTTTGTTGAATCATTGGTTGCATCGTCGTGTCTAGTTGCTGATTTCTAGTTCTAGTTATTGTCTAGTTAGTCTTTGCCTAGTTGCATCTCGTGTTTCCTTTGCGTCGCTTGATCGTTCTTTTAGGGTTCTTAGTTTTTGCATCTAAAACGGAAAATTTGTGGGTCATAACTCCTCTAATCCGCACCAAAAATAGAAAATTCGTATTGTTGTTAATCAGAAAAAAAAAGAGAGGATTACTGTGATCTTTTGGGAGAATTGATGTTATTTGCGACTTCCGGCAAATCCTAGGGTTGGCCAAATAGTAGAAGGAGAAAGAGGCAACCGCAAAAAAAAAAAAAACAAAAGCCGTGGTAAAAAAAAAAGAAAAGAAAAAGAAAACGAAAAGAAAAATGCATAAAAATTAGTCGAGACCTTCTACGTACAGCCACAAGCTTCCATAAAACAATTCAGCAAGTTTGGCCCATGGAATCAAAAGATATAGTCATTTCAAGATTGAACACGAGACGGTTTTGAGTCCGAGTAGGATTCCGTTTCCGAGACACCTTCAGTAAAACGGGCATAACTTTTGCATACCGCGTCCGTTTTTGATGTTCTTGTGCTCGTTTCGAAGCTAATGACGAGGCGCATCTTTTCAACCTAAGCCACAAGTTGCCCTCCTGGTGCCCCAAAATCGGCCATCTTCGGCCCCGAATTCACGTCAAAGTGATGCCAGCCTATGATATGATTGGTTGTACTTCATGTACAGTACTAGTGTTGTTCATGCATCTTGCAACCATGTTATGATTTATATGTACATTTGGAGCATACGTAAAGATGCATGATTGAGATCCCCACATTCGCGGAATGTGGGCAATTGAGGAGGGATCCCCATCGTGTAACAATGGGCAAAGATCCCCACACTTGCGGAGTGTGGGCTTGAGGTCCCCTATACCTGTGGAGTATAGGGCAATTGGTCCCTGTGCTTGCGAGCACAGGCATGGGCTCGCAGCGACGGTTGCTTGCTCCACATTATAGGTGTAATGCGCAAAAGAGTGAAAAGGGAAAGGTTGCATTGCATGTCTGCATTCATGCTCCATGTGTTAAAGTTTTGTGTAATATGTAGAATTGAAGGTCGATGTTTCAATTATGCTGTAGTGTCTCATTTGTGGTACTTGCTGAGTTCTTGAACTCACCCTTGTTTTCATTGTGTTTTTAGGTACCGTTACAAGAATGTCATGCATGGGGGGGAAATAGGCTTGATCCAGTTGCACACACTGCCACCCAACCATTATATTGATAACATTTGGTCTGTTAGCTAATAAATGAGCAAACTGCTTAAGTTTGGTTTATGGATATTTCATGCAATTAGTTTTGTAATAATGATGAGTAGCACTCCTTAGACTTTTGGTTCATGATCTAGTTGTTTATCATAATTATAATGATTAGTGAGGATTTTGGATGAAGAGATTTGGAGTTATGATTCACTTATTTATGTTGGAACCCCCAGCTTGCTACTATTATAGGGGAGGTTCTGCCGAAAATTTTAATAAAGTGACTTTGGATTCATTTGTTTAGTATGGGTTGGTTGCATTCCATGCTCATGACGGGCTGGGGTGTTATAGTTGGTATTAGAGCGGGCTGTAGGTCCGTGGTATAGGAGATAATAATTTTTACACACCACACACTGTAGGTGGGATTGGGTTTTCCTTTCTTTTTGCATTGCATACACGCTTCAATTGATAGTATAGTTAAACTTGTATTGTTGGTGCTAGATGCTCTCTGTGCTTAACGATTGATTGTTCCTGTTGTGATGTTTAGAGATGGCAAGGGGCGGAGGCCGTGGTCGTGGGCATGGCCGGCAGGGTGCTGGACGAGGCCAGGCAATGCCCCCGCCTGAAGCTCAGCACTCTATGGCTGGGGAGGCAAGTCATGCGGCTTCGGAAGAGGAGGTTGCTTCTGCGGTGCAGGGGGCTCAGGCTCCACCGGCTGTCCCTATTGCCACTCCACTAGCGGCCCCCGCAGTGGTACCTGCGGCGGTTACCATGGGGCTGCATCAGTGGAACGCCCTGCGCCTAGACACCTTTGATGGGTTGGGCACGCCAGTTGATGCTGCCAACTGGCTACGTCACATGGAGAGACATTTCGGAGCACTGGGAACGACTTCTGAGATGAGGGCTCAGTATGTGGCTTTCCAGCTAAAAGGTCAGGCGGACATCTGGTGGGAGGGAGTCCTAACAGCTAGGACCACTGCCCACGGCCCAGTTACTTGGGAGCAGTTTGTTGAGCAGTTTCGGAGGAGGTTCTACTCAGCTTCGTTTGTGGAGAGAATGGAAGTCACCTTGCAGAGTTATAAGCAGGGCAAGATAGACCTCCTCATGTTCTATTTTCAAAGACAACCCTCGAGGACCTCCCCTAGGACCTCCTTTGCACCTTTTGCAAAGACCACCCTGGGGCGACCTCCTCAGCCCTCCACGACCACCCCTAGCACTTGGGTGATCGTGGGCCGTCCATCTTGAGATCTGTGGCTCAGACCTCCCCTAAGTGTTAGGACCTCTAATACATAGTTGTAAACCTGAGCCCTTAGATTTCAATCCAACAGCTCACGACCTCCCTAGTGGGAGCTCAGTGCGGATTCCAACCGTTACACTTGTTGACCAGTCCTCCTGGTTCTCTCACCGATTGGTGGGGCTGGTCATTATCAAATTTTGTGCATGGCAAGAGAGAGCGATGCCTTGTCAACTCTAGGGTCGACAACGGCTATGTCTGCCAACATTAAATGTCCGCAGCCCTTTTGCTCAAAAGTCTCTCTGACAACCTACTCCCATCATGTCGAGTGTCCTAGCTTGTTGAAACTGTGGACACTGCCTTGTTCTTCCTCTTCGGCTATATATTGAGCCCGAGCTTCTCCTTAAGCTTCTTTGGATCCATTCTTGCACCTCTAACTTCTTTCTGCTCTTGTGCTCAAAACACCGAAAGTCTTTGCCACCATTGCTGGACCTTGGAGCTCCCGAGCGACCACGAGCCCAGTGGTTCAATATTGCAATATTGGCTGTCTCTTTGTCATCTTGGTCACCTCAAGTCTCCCTAACTTGTTTTGTTTAAACCTTCACAGAGGTTGACAATTTGGGGAGCCTGTTTTCGGGGCCGAGTTGGTCGTCTTCCTCATCTCCGGCGAGCACCACTGTCACCGGAGCTCTTGCGACCACTCCCGGTTCTCCTTCAATCCCTGGTGAGGACCTCAGTTCCAAAAAATCCGATCCTCTTAGACCTCTTCGATTTTCGTTTTCGGCCGCATCCACGGTCAGGACCTCCCCTGTGCGTGCCGCGCTGGTACGCTGTGCATCGGTGCTCTGTGACCGTTGGATCCCGCATCGACGGTCCAGACCTCCTCCTTTTCGCTAGCTCCCTCAGACCTCCCGAGAGCTCCAAGTTTCAAAGTGTTTATGTGTTCTAATTTTCAAATGTGCATAACTTTTCATTTAAACTCCTTTTTGAGTGAATCCAATTCTGTTAGCTTCCTCTAGTAATAAACTTGTTAATAAAACTGACTTTAGGCATGTTACTGTTTCCAACAAGATTTCGCATGCAAATTAGTTTTGTTCATTTTCATAACTTGAAAAATCATAACTAAATCATTTTAACTCCAAATGAGGTGAGACCACTTGTGTTAACCTTAAAATGTCAGTAGCCACCTATAATAAAAATTTCAGCTGCACCACATTTCTAGAAATTTTTGCCAACCAAATTAATTATGATGAAAAGTAACAGATTGCAATTTTTCCAGCTGAGCAAAATTGTTTTGATCATATATTTTGCATTAAGAGTCCAAATCAGTTGGTTCTTGTTTCTAAATTCATTTTAAATCATGATCTTGCTGCTGTAAAATTTTCAGAGCATTTGGAGCATTTTGGTTTTAGAGTCTTTTTCGTTTTCTTTGTTCTTATCGATTCTTTTTCGCTCTTTCGGTAGGTTCCGACGATTGTGCCGTCCTTGAGAGTGACCCTCTGCGGCATATTGAGCAGACTGTGCAAGCAGTTTGATCATTTCCATTTGATCCCATTACTTTTAAAGTCTAATATTTTGTTTAACCTCTATGTATGCATTGCTATTTTGATGTTAAATTGATTAGTTAATCCTCTAGTTGCATAATCTGTAGGTAAATAAATATCCTCTACTACCTGAGCCTAGGTTATTTGCTGTGATTAGAGCTCGTTGGATGAGCTCTTGTCACTTAGTAGATTACGAATACATATTGCTTAACCATGCCTAGATATCGGTAGTATTGGGCGATCATCGACTTAGTCGATGGTCTTGATCACACAAATACTTATATTATCACACAAACACAATTTTCTGCGACAGAAACATGTCTAAAAGCATTTTTATATTAAACTACAGAGGCATAGAAATTTATTACAGCTGGAAACATCTAAAAAGGAGTTAAAACGACTTAGTTATGAATTTCTAAAGTTTTGATACAATTTTCAGTTGATAAATAAATGCTTACAGAAATGAAATCCAACTCAAAAGGAAATAAACGACGTGGACGCTTGAGAGCCCTCGATCTAACATCCTACGGCCCATGCGCGCCGAGAACAGCGCACGCGCGCGATCTCTAAAAGAGCCCACCGTTGGATCAAGATCCAACGGCTGACGAGGAAGGATGCAACCGGACGGTGCGGTTGCCTCGATCAACCCCGACCGCACATCTAAAGATGAACGGCTCTGAGCACAACTCTAATCGGAGAGTCCGAATGCACACACGATCTCAGCCGCAGATCGTGGGATGGACGGTCCAGAATGAAGAGGGGAACCGGATGGTCCGAATGTTTTTCAGATCTGGGCCGTTTGATCACGAGATCGACGGCCCACAACCAACGAAGAACAACGCACGGGACTAAGTGTGTCGTGAGTGATTAAATGGGAGGACCCATAAGACAGTGAGACAGAGGGGATTCTAAGACAGCAATTAATTCCTAAACTAATCATTAGCATTAAATGTGTCTTAATGACTTTTCTCGGAGAGGGTTTAAGTGGGCGAGGGCCCACCAGGCAGCGACATAGGGGTTATCCCCGACAGTCATTAATGCCGACACTTAATTAACCCATGATTAAGCATTAATGATGTCGGAATCGCACGGCAATGCGACAGCGGGTGATTACAGGGGATTGGGCCCACATGTCAGTGAGACATTAGGCCAGATTAAGACACAATTAATATTTCTAATGATTGGCAATGATTAAGCATTTACTATGCCCTAATTATTTGACGACAACGAAGGCTATGCCCGGCAAAACCCCGAGCGAGAACAGTGGCTTGTCGCCGGCGACTCCGGTCGCGGCGGCGCCCACAAAATACTAAAATGGGTTCGCAATAGTGATTCGGACCCAATGGTGATGACCTCGCCGGCGGTGGAGGTCTAGAACGCCGGTGAGCCGGAAAACACAGAAGGAGGCCATTTCGGCAAAACACGAAAATAGCAAAATGCTCCGCTGCGGTCCAAGAAGCGAGTGCCAACACTTCTAGGGACTAATAAGAAGCTACCTCAGCCAAGATGAGCTTCAAAAGATGGCCGGAGAAGCTTGAACATGATGGAGTTCACCGGAGCCGAGGAAGATGAAGAAGAAAATGACAACCTGAGCAAAATGAACACCAATGGGTGATCAAAATAGCTTCATGAAGGTTCCCATAAGCTCCACAAGTAAGTAATTGCAAAAAGAACCACTTACCGGAGTTGGAGAAGAAAAGAGGTGAAATCAGCCGAAAATCTCCAAACTTAAAATTGAGTGATTCCTGTGAATGCAACCCAAAATTAAGTTAGGGGAAATATAAAGGAAGTTGAGGAGCTCAAAAGGGTACAAGAAAGATTGAAGGTGAACCACTGGACACCAAGACCGCCATTGGAGCTCCTCGGATCAACAATGATGGTTTGAGGATTTGAAGTGGTTTTGAGCTCAAACACAGAGAGGGAGCAAGGTGTGGTGTAAAGGAAAACCAGGAGGACCTAGAGGGGGCAATATAAAGGGAAGGGATTAGGGTTTCGAGCAAGCACATGAGTCCATGGTGGGCTCGGTTCATGCTACGGCCATGGACAAGAAATGATGGGAGCAAGTGAGCACGGTGACAATGGAGGAGAAAGCCTGATGCGCATTTAATGCCCCGCAGAGAGACGTTGACGAGAGCAAGCTCGAAAAGACAATGCGAAGCTGCCCTCTCTCTCTTTCTGCCATTGCCTACATGCGCCGCACGGCTAACCCAAGGAAGCAGAAGAACAGAGAAGACAAGCCCCGACCGTTGGATTTGAGATGGACGGCTACGATTTAAATGGTCCGCCGGGCAGTCCGATTGTTCTCGGAAATCTGGACGGTTGGATTGAGATCCAACGGTCCCAATTGAATAGTGCAACCGCACGGTCCGAATGCTCACGCGAGCGAGGGCCGAGCGATTAAGATCCAACGGTGAGATGGGGCGCTACACTAAAAAGCGAGGCTCGGTGCAGTTAGTGGGTTCGACCGAGTCAAGTGGCTCGAGCTCGAGCCCGACTCGAACCCAAGGAATAGTGAACTAGGTTTTGGATTTTAAATAGACAGAGGCTTTTGAGGATTTATTAGAGGTAGCAATTTAACTCAAAAAATTCTAAAATTTTTACAGGAGCTCGCTGACTTAGATATTGTCCTTGTATAGAATTTCCAAAGGTTTTTATGCATTGCATTTTTCTCCAAAAATTCTACAAGGTACTGGTTCAAGGTTTGACTAAAAGTCAAACAAGTTTGACTGCCCTCTAGAATTATTCAAACAATTTCTAAAAATTGTGAAATTTTTCAGAGGGGTCACATACCATCTCAAGAACTTAGGAAAAATATTTCCAGAGGATGATCAAAAGATTTTGACAAGGTTGTTTTCGAAGGATCAAGATTTGGATCAAAAGACTTTGACTATGTGTTTCCATAACTCTTGTACAATAATTGTTTAGTACACACAGGAAATACATAATGTAAGAAAAAGTTTTAATTTCTACTCATTTTCTTACATTTGAAACACAAGTATGAAACTTGGGATGTTACAACTCTCCCCCCCCTTACAAGAATCTCGACCCGAGATTCTGTTTACTCGGAGAAGAAGGATGGATAATCTGCACGAAGGCGATCTTCCCGCTCCCAAGTTGCTTCATCTTCAGAATGGTTTGACCACTGAACTTTAAGGAACTTGATGGCCCGGTTCCTTGTTCTTCGTTCAGATTCCTCGAGAATACGAACAGGATGCTCGCGGTAGGTCAAATCTTCTTGCACATCGACAACCTCCAATGGAGTTTCCTCAGTCGGGACACGAAGGCACTTCTTCAGGTGTGATACATGGAACACGTCATGCACACCCTCAAGTGTAGCTGATAGCTCCAATCTGTATGCCACAGCCCCAATTCTCTCGACGATGCGATAAGGCCGAACATAACGAGGAGCCAACTTGCCCTTGACGCCAAAACGCTGATGGCCCTTCAAAGGCGAGACTTTGGGATACACAAAGTCATTTGGCTCAAAGCTCAACTCACGGGACGACGATCTGCATAGCTCTTCTACCTGGACTGGGTCGTGCGCAAATGCTCGCGAATCAACTGAACCTGACTTTCGGCCTCGTCGATCGAATCTGGGCCGAAGAACTGCCGCTCGCCAGTTTCTGACCAGTTCAATGGGGTTCTGCATCTCCTCCCATACAAAGCCTCAAATGGTGTCATGCCAAGACTGGCCTGAAAGCTGTTGTTGTAGGAGAACTCAGCAAATGGTAGGCATTTCTCCCACTTCTTTCCATAGGAAAGAACACAAGCACGGAGCATATCTTCCAACACTTGGTTGACTCTCTCCGTCTGACCATCAGTTTGGGGATGAAAAGCTGTACTGAAATGAAGGCGGGTCCCCATAGCCTCTTGCAGACTATGCCAAAACCGAGAGGTAAAAAACGCACCACGATCGGAAATAATCGTTTTCAGTACACCGTGAAGACTCACAATCCTCGAGACATAAAGTTCGGCCAAAGGCCCCACACGAAGCTGAGTCTTGACAGGAAGGAAATGTGCCACTTTAGTCAACCTGTCAATCACGACCCAAATAGCATCATTTCCTTTGGACGAGCGGGGCAAACCAGTGATGAAATCCATGCCCACGGAATCCCATTTCCATTCTGGCACAGGCAAAGGCTGAAGAAGACCTGCTGGACGCTGATGCTCGGCCTTCACACGACAGCACACGTCGCACTCGGCAACGAACTTGGCAATCTCACGCTTCATACGGGTCCACCAGAATCTCTGACGAAGGTCCTGATACATCTTGGTAGCCCCGGGATGGATAGACAAGGGGGAATCATGGGCTTCGCGGAGAATCAAATTCCGCAATTCCATGACCTTAGGAAGCACAAGTCGTTGCCCAAACCACACAACTCCGTGCTCATCCTCTGAAAAGCATTTGGCTGTCCCATCCTTGATGTTCTGCTTGATTTGGCTCACACCAACATCTGTCTGCTGTGCAGCCTTGATTCGGTCCACCAAGGTTGGTTGCACAACCAAGGTAGCAAGAGAACTGAGCTCGACCAAACCCAAATTGAGGCACTGAAATTCAGCAATGAGGGTAGGCTGCTGCTCTTGGAGCATTAACATGTTGCAATACACCTTCCGACTGAGTGCATCCGCAACGACATTGGCCTTGCCCGGATGATACTGAATGCCCATGTCATAGTCCTTGATCAATTCCAACCATCTTCTTTGCCTGAGGTTCAGATCTGGCTATGTGAACAAGTACTTCAAGCTCTTGTGGTCAGAATACACCTCACAACGGTTACCAATCAGATAATACCGCCCAATCTTGAGTGCATGAACCACAGCCGCTAACTCCATGTAACATCCCAATTTTAGGCTTGTGTTTCAAATGTAAGAAAATGAGTAGAAATTAAAACTTTTTCTTACATCTTGTATTTCCTATTTGTACTGAACAGCTATTGTACAAGAAGTTATGGAAATACAAAGTCACAAGTCTTTGATCCAAATCTTGATCCTTCAAAAACATTCTTGTTCCATCTTGTGATAATCTCCTGGAAATATTTTTCCTAAATTCTTGGGCTGGCTTGGGGCTCCTCTGAAAAATTCCACAATTTTTAGAAATTGTTTGAATGCTGTTGGAGGAAAGTCAACCCAATTCAAAATCTAGTCAAACCTTGGACCAGCACCATGGTAAATTCTTGGAGGAAAATCCACAGCACCAAAACCTCTGAAAATTTTATTCAAGGTCAATCCTTTAGCTGGCAAACTCCTGTAAAAATTTTAAGATTTTTGAAGTTGTTTTGCTAGTTCAAACAATTCTCCAGATTGGTTCGAGTCAGGCTCGAGCCCGAGTCCGACCCAGCCAATTGACTCGCTCGAGTCAAGTCACCAGGCCGCACCCGAGCTTGATCCTGGTCCTCCGTGGGTGAGCCGTTGGATTTAAAATCCAACGCCACAAACCACCCCGCCATCTCTTCTGTTCTTCTTCTTCCTCCTCTCATCGTCTGCGCGCGTGCAGCGAGGGCGAGTGGCGATCGCGAGCCTCGTCGCATCGTGGGGCCCGTCAACGCTACGAACCTCGCTTTGCCCATGTCGTGCGTGGCGACCTCCCTCGCCTTCCTCGTTTTCACCGCTGCGAAACCTTTGTCCCATCGCCATTAAACCTCGTCCTCTAGCTCGGCCACGAGCTACATGAGCACATCAGAGGCTTTCCTCTAAGTCTCTTCCACCTCCGATCGCCCTCCCAAACCGTTCTCTGTAAGGTTGAGCGCCAAATCTCACCTTGAGCTCATTTCGCAATTTACGCGCGTGAGCTCCATCGGCAACTTGGGTCCCCCAGTGGTCCTCTTGCCCTGATCTTTGTTTCCCTGGAGACCTCTGGTCATCGCAAGGTCGGCCCTAACTCCTGCTTGGGTTGTTTTCCACAGGAGCAGTCGGGATTGGAGATTTCGCGGGTTGCGGCCGTAAGGGCACTCCTTCGTCCCCATCTCCGGTGAGGTTCCTCCACTCGATTCCCTGGTTCTGGAGCCTCCTAAGATCATCGCGAAGTGTTCCTCATCACCCTTTCTATCTATGTTTGCTCAGGAGCCGCTGTCGCCGTTATCTTCCTCATCTCGTTGCGGTCTCGCCGCCGACCTCCTCCGAGCTCCTCTGGACCTCATCTTGGCCCTGGTAAGTTCGTTCTAGCCTCCTAGAGCTCGAGCACTTGTCAGGTTAGGTCGTATCGAGCCTCTTTCATGTTTTCGGTTTGCCGAAAACTTGCCCTCCGCCCTCCTCCGGCCGACGCGTTGCGGTCCGCGCCGTCGAGAATGCCTCCGTTAGATTCGCAATAGTATTGCGCTCGTTTTGGTACCTTCAGTTAGCTCCGCCGTGGCCGTGGTCGTCGGCGGCGTGCCGGCGGACAAACCGCGGTGCTCTGTCCCTTGTCGGATTTTTGACAAGTCTTAGGACCTCCTCGGGTTCATCGTGGCCGTCCACGACCACCCCAGTTTAGATCCGAGCCTTTGGCTCCTTTCCGAAAAGCTTAAGCCTCTGGACCTCCCCCTAGTTTAATCTCAGTCGTTAAGACCACCCCAAGTCGGATCACATGCAGTAGAGGGTTTTCCGTGTAAATTTCTAAGTCCCAAGACCTCCTAGGATTAGCTCTTAGCCGTTAGATCCTGGTCCGCGAAAACTCTTAGTGCCAGGACCTCCCCTAGGGTTGATCCTAACCGTCTAGGACCACCCCGGTTAAATCCTAGCTGCTAGGACCACTCCTGCGCAAAAGGACCTCCTCTTGGTCATTTCGCCAAAACCACCCCTGGACCTCCACCGAGGTCCTCTTTGCAAAAAGACCTCCCCTCGGTCATTTTGCAAAGACCACCCTCGGGGTCCTCTTTGTAAAAAGCCACCCTGGCCTTTTACAAAGAAAACCCCGCTCAGGACTTCTTAGGCTCAATCCTAGCCGTTCACGACCTCCCCGGAGTTAGATCTGAGCGTTAGATCTCCTTTACAAAATCCTTAGTCTCAGGACCTCCCTCCGTGGCGATCTGGACCGTTCAGGACCTCCCTAGGCCTTATCTGAGCCGTCCAGATCTCCTCCCATTAAAACCCTGTCACTTAGGACCTCCCCGAGTAGATCTTGGCCGTCCAAGACCTCCTCGGTTGAATCCCAGCCGATCAGGACCTCCCTCGTTTGATCTTGATCGCCCAGGACCTCCCTCACTTGATCATGTCCGTTAAAGACCTCCTTCTGGAGATCTAGACCATTGAAGACCTCCTCCGTGAGATCTTAGCCGTCCAGACCTCCCTCCGTAGGTTTACCCTTAGGACCTCCCCTAGTGCTCGGAACCGCCAGATCTCGATCTGACGGTCACGACCTCTGTTAGGCGCGTGGACCTCCTTTGCATGCGCTGTGCATGCACTGGTCGTGGCCGTTGGATCAGATCTCAACGGTCCAGACCTCCCCAGTGCGGGAGGAGGTCTTTTGTGCGCTGTGCTTCGAGGTCCGTGGCCCTGCGATGCAAGATCAATGGCCCATGACCTCTCCTTTGTCTTCCAGTTCATTTGGACCTTGCGAGAGCTCAAATTTTCTATGTCTTTTATTGTTTCAAATTTCAAAAGTGCATAACTTTCTCATTTTAGCTTCTTTTTGAATGTTTCGAGTTGTTGTAGCTTTGTTATAGTATGAACTTTAATCTGAGAATGAATTTAGGCACTGTTATGTAGCAGAAAATGTTTGATGGCTGCATGATCTTGTTTAGTGAAAATAGTGGTTTAGAAATTCATTGAAAATTTGTAAAATGCATAATTTATTCTCTGTAATACCAAGCTGAGCAAACTAAGTTTTGTTAAAACCCACTAAGAATGTACTGTAATATAGAATAGGTCTTCACATGATCATTGCCACTGAAATTAATGATTCACTAGTTTTAGAACTTAGAAAAATAATAACTAATTCATTTCAACTCTAATTTGTGCAAACTCAGTTTTGCTGTTGTTAGGATAACCATATCTACCTACCATAAAAATTTCAAGTTCCAGATCATTCTAGAAATTTTCGCCATGAACAGTAACCGAAATTAATTTAATTAGGATTTTGCAGGCTGAGAGAAATTGTTTAGGGCATAACTTTTTCATGCTAAGTCCAAATGAAATGATTCTTGTTTCTAAAATTGTCTAAAATCAACCTCTAGCTGCTGTAGAAATTTCATGGGATTTGGATGTTCTTTGCTGTTGAGTTCCTTTTGGTGTTCTTCGTTCTTATCGGTTTTTATCGCCTTTTCGCGTTAGGTTCCGAAGAATTTATTGAACCTGAGCACTCCCCTCTGCAGCAAGACCAATCCCAGCAAGGCAAGCAGTTTGATCATGGTAATCCCAGTATTTTAAGTATTTATGTTGTTTACAAATTCTATGTATGCATTGCTAGTTTGTGTTAAACTATTGTCGCTAGTTGACCTAGTAGATGCATTTCCTTAAGACAAATGATTATCCTCTACTACCGTGAGCCTAGGTTATTGCTGTGATTCGGGGTTCGTGGATGAGCTCTTGTCACTTAGTAGTTTTGAATTAATTGCTTAGCCATGCTTAGCTTAGGTAGAAATGGGCGGTTATCGACTTGTCGATAACCTTCATCATATAAAACTTATTATGATTTATGATTTCCACCTTGTGCCATGTCTACTTATGAAAACTAAAACTGAAAAGCAAAATGATTTAGACTTGGGCACAATGGTAAGATGGTGTGATTTTCTGGTGTGACTGGAATGGTGCCCGAGTCAATTAAGGACCAAACATCTTGTGAGTACACATTATCCGAGCAATTTGTGCGTGCTAACCACACTAGAGGGTATGGGACCCTCTTGACTTAGTACTTTGGAGTGTATTGGCTTCGGGTCGCAGGGAGTCGCAGGAGGGATGGTGTTGGGAGCATTGTAGTGTCCGAAAGACTTCACCCGTGATGGGATTTGTTGTCTTTCGGCTTCCAATGTAAGCGTATGGACTTCTATCCATACGAGCGGCTCGTAGTCAATGCACAATATTGGAAAGCGTCTCGTAGGACTTAGCCGTGCCGGCATACCTTGAAGTGTGCTTTGTGGCTAAAGGCGATGCAAGTGTGGGTACATTGGTACACCCTGCAGGTTAAAACTATTCGAATAGCCTCGTCCTAGGTTATGGACACGCTTGGGTAAGCTTTCAAGAGTTAGACTACAACCTTTTTAATTAAAACTTGATGGGTGGTACGAATCAGGGATTCGTGCTATGTTGTGGTGGCTATTGGGATTGTCACTTCTAGGTGGTTGCTTGTATTTATCATTATTTTCGCTGTTACTTTCAACATTAAAATTGGTTTGTAAACTTGCTTTTAAATGTATTACGTTATTCCAAATAAAGTTGGCTTTGTGCAAAATGAGACATACAACCTCCACCTAAATAAGCTTGCATGTAGTTTATGAATAGGTCTGCTATTCCACACGTCAGTCTTGCGAGTACCTTTCTGTACTCAGTTATCTTGCTTAAATGTAATTGTTGCAGAGGAAGAAGGTGAGCTTGAGGGGCCTCACTTTTGTGAGTTGTGCTGTGGTAGCTTGCGAGGCGTCTAGCTTGGCGGCCAGGTCGGTTGCCTTGTGGGTTGTGTGGCTAACCGGTCGACTTTTGTTCTAGCCATCTTATGGCACCTTTTGCTTCCGCTGTCTTTCTTGTATATTGTTCTATTTGGCCGGTCGGCTCTTTTGTAATAACTTTACTTTATGTATGTCGTTATTGAACTTAGTGATGTATGTTGTATGGAAATGATGTGTAATTTTGTGATGATGTGCATATGCTACAATTCTGAGAAGCATATGTCCATCGAGGCTTAGAATGTTTAATTAGTATAGCTAGAACCATTTGGAGGTTAAGTGTTACTAGTTAAATATTCCGGGTCCTCACAAAGTTGGTATCAGAGCCATACTGACCGTAGCAACCCCTAGCTTGGTCGCCTCTAGGATATTTTGAAAACTTACTTTCAAAAGGTTTACAAAACTTAAGTAAGTTCTCTGATTTTACTCCTTACCTGTCTTAGCTTGCTCATCTCACCTTACTCTTGATCAAGTTTTGGAAACGCTGTTCCTCTCTGCCTTTCAAAATTTAGCTATTATCGATCAAATTGGTTTTGGGAGAACCATGAGAGCTTGGAGAAAGAAATTTGGATAGCTAGCTAGTAATTAGTATAGGAGGTAGGAAATGAGAGGTTAATTCAACTAAAACTTGAGGGAATGTAAGGGTAAGAAGTGATATGAAATTAGCTAAATGCCTATACTCTATTAGGTGGTTATACCTTGATCTTTGGGCTGTTTTGAGCTAGAATTTAGTTCTGAAATTTTGGGTCTTCTCAAATGATTACTCGTTCTTCCATATGGGTTAGTCGTTTCGGGGAGTTGATTTGGTGACATGGTCTTGCGTTCTTTGGTGGTTATTCTTGAGCCCTTTTTAATTGAGTTTGGATTTCTGTGCCTTTTGATCTCGGGCTTGTAGCTAACTTGTCTTAGTGAAACAGGATGGCAGGAGGGACACGTAGTGGTCGGAACCAGCCGGGTAGTCCCGATGAGGAGCTTCCCCCTCCTCCGACCATGGCGGAAGTCCTCATGCAGATCGAACGCAATCGTTCGGAGGACCGTAGGGTGTTGGAGGTTATCGCGAGGAACACCTCCACTCCCTCTGGTGCCTCTGGATCCGGAGGTGGTCACCAGTCTCGTGGGGGACTTGCGGAGTTCCTTCGCACGCAGCCTCCCACCTTCTCCCGGTCCGAGGATCCCTTGGACGCAGACGACTGGCTGCGTCTAGTTGAGCGGAAGCTCAACGTTGCTCAGTGCCAGGAGCAGGAGCGGGCACTTTTCGCATCTCATCAGCTGGAGGGTGCGGCACTCTCATGGTGGGAGAACTTCCTCGCCATGCAGCCTGCGGGACACGTGGTCTCGTGGGAGGAGTTCAGGTCGGCTTTCCGTCGGGCCCATGTCCCCGCCGGCCTGATGAAGCTGAAAAAGAAGGAGTTCCTTGCGCTCAAACAGGGGCGCAAATCTGTGACTAAGTACCTCCACGAGTTCAACCATCTCGCGAGGTACGCTCCTGCTGAGGTGGCCACTGATGAGGCCAAGCAGGAGAAGTTCATGGACGGCTGTTCTGAGAAGCTTCAGGACATGCTCTCTATTGTGGACTTCCCCGACTTTCAGACCTTGGTGGACAAGGCCATCGTCGCCGAGCACAAGGCGAGAGTGTTGGGCGAGTCCCGCAAGCGCAAGTGGGAGGCCCGATGCGCAGACAGCCAGCCTCGTTCGTCCCCGGTTGGGCTGCACGGTGGCCCGTTCTTTGGCTTCATCACGCCGAGGCCTTGGCACCCGGCTCCACGTCCTCCGCAGCCGTGACTCGATCCACGTGTGCTGCGATCCAAAGAAAGTTGCTCACCGCAACCCCGCGCCGACGCCACCGCTTCTCGCCACAACAAGGGTCACTACGCGAGTAGTAGGCCGCAATCTTGGAGAAATCAATAAAGCGCGATAGTAGAGAAATTCGGTGACTCGACTTGGGCTGATCCACCGATAGTAGCCAGCCAAACCAAGATAGCACATCACTGACCTTGCTAGGATCCACAACCACACCTCCTGCCGAAAGAACATGGCCCAAGAATGCCACTTCCTTCAACCAGAACTCACACTTGCTAAATTTTGCATACAGCTGGTGCTCACGCAGCTTGCCCAACACAAGCTTGAGATGCTCAGCATGCTCTTCATCGCTCTTGGAGTAGATAAGAATATTATCAATGAAAACCACTACAAACTTATCCAAATACTCCATGAATATCGAATTCATAAGGTTCATGAATAAAGCGGGAGCATTGGTCAAACCAAAAGACATAACGGTGTACTCGTAAAGACCATAACGAGTAGCAAAGGCTGTCTTCGGAATGTCCTCGGCCCTGATCCTGACTTGATGATGATGAGGGCATCCCTAACACTTATACATCTTTCCCTATTGGTGGTCATACACATACTGAGGTGGACGCCATACATGACGCTACAAATAATTCAAGTACAGAAGTGCATATTGGTCCACTGACGAGAGCAAGAGCTAAACTTCTAAATCAACAGGTGCTTTTGTTTCTTAATGAATCTTCTATTGTCATTGATGAGAATTGGGTATTACCTCATGCAAATGTTTTGTGCATTCTCAGGTTTGAACATTGTGAAGCCTTTGGAGGAGAGGGAGGCCAGGAACAAATTCATGGAGGAGAAACACATGTGGCCAACAAGGGTTACATTGGCATCAAAAGAAGCATCAAGTGCATCGAACAAATTCGCGCAAGCTAAGAGAAGGAAAGCTCACAATACAAGGGGAACCGAGAGGGAGACTAGTTTAAATTTCCAAATTAAAGTAGGACGGTTTTTTGAATCGGACTCGGGTTACTGTAGCAGTGAACAGTGTCGGACTCGGATTACTGTAGCACTCGGTTACTGTTCATCCGAGTTTTGTGCTTGCGTGGGAGGCTATATAAACACCTCATGGCCGCACCATAGAGGTAGACCAGTTTATGCATAAGATTGAAACATAGCTATTGCTTGTTCTTTCGACACCAGAGTTCATGCGAGGACTTTGAGAGAGAATTAGGCGATCCATTTGTTTTGTTCTGCAATCCAAGGTCAAGCCGTCGTTCCATTGGGAATTGGGGACTTGGCGTTCGTCGTTCGTGGTCTCGCGACGAACAATTACCCGGTGTGTTTTGGGCGTATTCCGAAGAGTTGAGGGTTCGTGCATTGGCGCGAGTGTTCAGCTAGCGACATCGTCTACTTCGCATCAACTATCCACGGTTCCTCACTGAGAAGATCGGGCCACCCCCGTATCAGATGATAGCCCAATCTCAAGTCAATCTTGGAGAAGACACGTGCTCCGGTCAACTGATCGAAAAGATAATCAATGCGGGGCAAGGGATACTTGTTCTTCACCGTCACCTCATTAAGCGGACGGTAATCAACACACATGCGCAAGGTCTTGTCCTTCTTCTTCACAAAGATAACTGGACAGCCCCAAGGAGATGAGCTAGGACAGATAAAACCCTTCTCTTGCAGCTCACCTAGTTGCTTCTTCAGCTCCTCCAACTCATTAGGAGGCATGCGATACGGCCTCTTTGAAATAGAGGCGGTACCGGGCAGCAACTCTATCACGAACTCCAGGTCTCGAACAAGAGGCATCCCGGGCAAATCTTCAGGAAAGACATCCGTGAAGTCACACACAGTGGAGATATCGCGAATCTCCAATAATGTAATACATTTAAAAGCAAGTTTGCAAATATGTTCTGTGTCAAAATAACAGCGAAATAAACATACATACAAGTAACCACCTGGAAGTTGCTATCCCAATAGTCACCACAACATAGCACGAATCCCTGATTCGTACCACCCATCAAGTTTTAATTAAAAGGTTGTAGTCTAACTCTTGAAAGACCTTGCCAAGCGTGTCCATAACCTATGTGAGGATCCCGGTTTATTTTGCTTGTAATGCTTAACCATCCATTGGTCCTAGCATCACAAATCAGATAAACCAAGCCTGACGTACTTCCCAGAATTGCAGTATACACACCACGTTACAAAATCATGCATCAATTCCATTCATTCACATAGAACCGAACAAGCAAAGAGCTGAAAGACATACTTAATATAAAGAGTTATTACAAAATAGAGGCCAACCGGCCAAAATACATACAATTAGATAAGTACACAGCGGAAGCAAAAGTGCCATAAGATGGCGATAAACAAAAGTCAATCAGTGTGCCTTTACCCACAAGGCAACCAACCGAACCGCCAAGCTAGTCGTCCCAGAACCCGCACAACTCGCAAAAGTAAGGCCCTTGGGGCTCACCTTCTTCCTCCGCAACAAAACAATTAAGCATAGCATCTGAGTACAAAAATTGTTTTTGTACTCGCAAGACTGACGTGTAAGATAACAGAACTATAATTAACTACATGCAAGCTTTATTTAAGTGGATGAGGCTCTGGACTTATTTTCAGCATAAAGCAAGTTTTATTTGCAATAAGGTAATACATTTAAAAGAAAGTTTGCAATTAATTCTTATTGTTCAAATAAGAGAGAAACAAATATAACAATAGGTAGATGACAACATCCTGGAAGTGACTAACCCAATGGCCACCACAACAATAGCATGAAATACCCCTTCATACCACCCATGTCAAGTTTAAGTTTTTAAAAAAGGTTGTAGTCTAGTTCTTGTGGGAAATAACCAAGCGTGTCCATAACCTAGGACGAGGCTATTCGAATAGTTTTAACCCTGTAGGGGTGTACCAATGTACCCACACGATAGACCGCCTTTCCACCAGCCACGGTTAGCATACTTCCTTTGGTATGCAGGCACGGCTAAGTCTAACAAGACACTTTCCAATGGACGATGCTAATCAAGAGCCGCAACCCACGGGCGAAGGACAAATTAGACAGCCTAACCGGTCTGCTAATGCTCCCCTCCAACACCACACACACACACAATTTCAACACACCCACCGACCAGCTCATAATTAACACCTCCCAAAGTACTTAGTCAAGAGAGGTTCCATATCCCCCTCGTGTGGTTAGCACGCAACAATTGTTTGGATCAATGGCACAAGTAACTCGGTCCTTAGGGACTTAGGCACCATTCCATTCACACCCAACAGATCACACCAACATACCATTGTGCCCAAGTCAAGATATAGTTTTTGTTTTCAGTTTTTGATTTGTAAATCAATAAAACACAAGGATTGGACATAATGGAATAATATAAGTATTTGTGTGATCAAGATCATCGACTAAGTCGATGATCGCCCAATACTACCGATAACTAGGCATGGCTAAGCAATATTTATTCGAAATCTACTAAGTGACAAGAGCTCATCCAACGAACTCTAATCACAAACAAATAACCTAGGCTCGGTAGTAAAGGATAATTATTTACCTACAGATTATGCAACTAGAGGATTAACTAATCAATTTAACAACAAAATAGCAATGCATACATAGAAGTTAAACAAAATATTAGACTTTAAAAGTAATGGGATCAAATGGGAAATGATCAAACTGCTTGCCTGGCTGCTGTTGCTCACTATGCTGTAGAGGATCACTCTCAAGGACGGCATAATCGTCGGAACCTACCGAAAGAGCGAAAAAGAACCGATAAGAACAAAGAAAACGAAAAAGACTCTAAAACCAAAATGCTCCAAATGCTCTGAAAATTTTTCAGCAGCAAGAGCATGATTTAAAATAAATTTAGAAACAAGAACCAATTGATTTGGACTTTTAATGCAAAAGATATGATCAAAATAATTTGGTTCGGCTGAAAAAAAAATGCAATCTGTTACTGTTCACATAATTAAATTGTTTGGTGAAAATTTCTAGAAAAGTGGTGTAGCTGAAATTTTTATGGTAGGTAGCTACTGACATCTTAAGGCTAACACAAGTGGTTTCACCTTAATTGGAGTTAAAATGATTTAGTTATGATTTTTCTAAGTTATAAATCTAAGGCATGTTTAATTTCGGGATTAAAGACTACTGTAAAACCTATACTATGCTAAATTACTGTAACAGATGCAATTATAGAACTTTAGTTTGTTAAATTTGGAACTACAGAGAAAAATATATGCATTTTTGAAGTTTAAAACAATTAATAAGTGCAAATAAAAGCTCTCGGGAACTAAATCTGAAAAACCAACAAAAACTGGGGAGGTCATGGGCCGTTGATCAAATATCGCACGGCTCACGAGCTCAGATGCCAAAACCCACACTAGCACCTGGGCGCAAAGACCTCATCGCGCCTAGGGGAGGTCTTAGCCGTTAGATCCAGACTTGATGGCCCAGATCCAACAGGAGGTCCTTAAGGTGGAGGTCTGGACGGTGAGATCTGAAGGAGGGAGGTATTTGACGGCTAAGATCTACAGAGGAGGTCTTAACTGCCAACGACTCCACCGATGGATTTAGATCCAATGGCCCAATATCAAGATCGCATCCGGAGTGGTCCGAATGTTCTCCAGATCTGAGTCGTAAATCTAAAGATGAACGACAAAGAGAGAAACTAAGCGATAAAGCTATAAATAGACTGAGGAGGTCTAGCCCGTTAGATCTAAATCTAACGGTCCAGAGCTGACGGGGAGGTCCTAAAGCTACGGATCTAATGGAGGAGGTCCTAGACGGTCACGATATCCAGGGGGAGGTCGTGAACGGCTAAGATGAAAACGAGGGAGGTCAGGACGGCTAGGATCTCACCGAGGAGGTCATGGATGGCCATGATCTTCGCGGGGAGGTCCTATGAGACAGTGTTTAACAGAGAGAGGTCAGAGGCAGTTCGGATCTCGCGAGGAGGTCCCGAGCGGTCCAGATCTGAGCGGAGGGAGGTCTTGCGGCCTTCTTCACAAAGGACCGAGGTGGTCTTTTGTAAAGAGGACCCCAAAGGTAGTTTTGAAGGTTCTCTTTACAAAAGACCGGGTGGTCTTTTGCAAAGAGGACCTCGGGGGGGGGGGTGGTCCGAGAGGGTGGTTTTGATAACACGACCGGGGTGGTCTTTTCGCATGAGAGGACCTCAAGGAGGTCTTTGCAAAGAGGACCCCAAGGCGCGGGTGATCCTAGCGGTGGGATTTAACCTACGGAGGTCTTTAACGGCCAGGATTTCAATGGGAGGTCTGGCGGCTAGAGACTTACACAAGGAGATCTAACGGCTGAGATCTGGTTCAGGGTGGTCCTAAACGGCCACGATTAAAACTAAGAGGTCGGGGACATTAACTACACCCACGGCTTGCCGACAAGAACAACATTTAACCCTAATGATTAGGCTCTCGGACAACTTAAATGCTAATCATTGGGCAAAGACTTGTCCGAGTAAGGCACGTCAAAAACATGAACTCGGTTTTTAGCTCACCACGGCGATGGGGACCTCGTGGCGAGAACCAAAGGCTCTACTGGGTTCCAAATAGTGAGAAGAACCTAAAGGTGCCAGCACTAGGGCTAAAGCGCACCTACGGCTGGCTGGCCGGAGATAACCATGGAGACCAAATGCGCCGAAACGAAAACCGAAGAGGTCTAAGAGGATCGGGTTTTGAATCAAGTACTCACCGAGGATTGAAGGAGAACTGGAGTGGTCGCAGGAGCTCCGGTGACGGTGGAAGTCGCGGAGGTGAAGAAGACGAAGCTCCCGCCACGAACAATGAGCTCCCACTTTGTCAACCTCTCGTGAAGGTTTAAACAAAGCAAATTAGGGAGATTTGGAGGTGACCAAGAGAACAAATGACAGCCAACAACGCAATATTGAAGCACTGGAGCTCGGAGGTCGTGGAGAGCTCCAAAGTTCAACAATGGAGGCAAAGAGCTTTTGGTGTTTTGAGCACAAGAGGAGGAAGAACTAGAAGTGCAAGAGAGATTCAAAAGAAGCTTTTGGGAGAAGCTAGGTTCCTCTTATAGCCATTCGCAAAAGGAACCGGGCCGCCACTCATGTGCACCGATCTAGGGCACCCTCGAAATGATGGGAGTAGGTTGTCAGAGAGACTTTTGAGCAAAAAGGGGCTGCCAAACATTTACTGTTGGCAGCACATAGCCGTTTGTCAGCCCTAGAGTTGACAAGGCACTGCTCTCTACTGCCATGCACAAAATTTGATAATGACCAGGCCCCACCAGTCAGTGAGAGAACCAGGGAGGACCGGTCAAAGAGCTCAACGGCTAAAATCAGCACAGAGCTCCAACTAGGGAGGTCTGAACGGTTGGATGAGAATCTAAGGGCTCATATTTTAAATAAGGATTAGTGGTCCTAACACTTAGGGGAGGTCTGAGCCCCAGATCCAAAGATGAACGGCCCAAGATCACCTGAGGGCTAGGGGTGGTCGAGGAGGTCTGAGGAGGATGCCCCAGGGTGGTCTTTGCAAAAGATACAAATGAGGTCCTAGGGGAGGTCCTCGAGGGTCGTCTTTGCAAATAGAACCTGAGGAGGTCGTGCGGGTGAGAGGCCTTTTTCAAAGACCAGAGGAGGTCTTTAATCGTCGGATTGAAATCCAACGGTCCAGACCACACGTGGCCAATTGCCCGAGCCCGACACGGCTAAGCGGCTCGGTGCGACCGAGACCTGGAAGTCTGAGTCTAAGTCTGACTCGGACCAGGGCTTAAGGTTTATTTTGAACTGAGATCTTGAAGGGACTTTTAGAGATAGCAAACTAGCTCCATGTTTCTGAAATTTTGTGAGAGCTTGCTAACCTAGAGATGGAACTTGTGTACAGTTTCAGAGGTTTTATCTTGAGCATTTTCTCCAAAAATCATACGATGTGCTAGGCTAGGTTTGACTACAAGTCAAACAAGTTTGGTAGCCCTTAAAACTATTCAAACAATTTCCAAAATTGTAAAATGTTTGAGAGGGCCACAAACCATCCCAATAACTTAGGAAAAATATTTCCAGGAGATGATCAAAACATTCGACAAGATTGTTTTTGAAGGATCAAGATTTGGATCAAAAGACTTGTGACTTTGTATTTCCATACTCTTGTACAATAATTGTTTAGTACACACAGGAAATACATGATGTAAGAAAAAGTTTTAAATTCTACTCATTTTCTTACATTTGAAACACAAGTACAGAATTTGGGATGTTACAAACCTCCCCCCCTTACAAAAATCTCGTCCCGAGATTTGTCTCACTCGGAAAAGAAAGAGGGGTAGTCTGCGCGGAGACGATCTTCTCGCTCCCATGTAGCTTCATCCTCAGAATGATTCGACCACTGAACCTTAAGGAACTTGATGGTCTTATTCCTCGTTCTTCGTTCAGCTTCTTCAAGGATGCGAACAGGATGCTCGCGGTAGGTCAAATCCTCCTGGACATCAAGAGTTTCCAACAGAGCTTCCTCAGTTGGAACACGGAGGCACTTCTTTAGCTGGGACACATGGAACACATCATGTACCCCCGCCAGTGCAGCAGGTAACTCCAGCTTGTTGGCGACAGTTCCCTTCTTTTCGATGACACGGTATGGACCGACATATCGAGGAGCTAACTTGCCTCTGACGCCGAAGCGTTGATGGCCCTTCAAAGGGGAGACTTTGAGATAAACAAAGTCATTGGGCTCAAAACTCAACTCACGACGACGGCAATCCGCATAGCTCTTTTGCCTGGATTGAGCCGTGCGCAAACGATCACGAACAAGCTGGACTTGACTCTCGGCCTCATTGATCGAGTCCGGGCCAAAGAAAGGTCTCTCGCCGGTCTCAGACCAATACAACGGGGTTCTACACTTTCTCCCGTATAAGGCCTCGAATGGTGCCATGCCGAGGCGGCTTGGAAGGCGTTGTTGTAAGAAAACTTCGCGAATGGCAAGCACTTCTCCCAATGCTTCCCATAGACGAGACACAAGCTCGAAGCATGTCCTCTAAAACTTGGTTGACCCTTTCGGTCGACCATCGGTTTGGGGTGATCTGTTGGTGAAAGAAAGACGAGTTCCCATAGCTTCTTGCAAGCTATGCCAGAACTGAGAAGTGAAGATGGAACCACGATCAGAAATGATCATCTTCGGCACCCCATGCAAGCTCACGATCCGGCAATATAGAGCTCCGCAAGGTGGCCGTCACGAATCTTGGTCTTGATGGGAGGAAGTGTGCTACTTTAGTCAATCGATCAACAACAACCCAAATGGCATCATTGCCTCGGTGACACTGGTATGCGGTGATAAAATCCATCGGACGAATCCCACTTCCACACGAGGAGCAGGCAAGGGTGGCGATCATGCCGGACGATGTTCGGCCTTGACACGACAAAGACACGCGTCGCGCTCGGCAACGAACTTGGCGACTTCCCTCTTCATTCGGGTCCACCAAAATCTCGCGGAGATCATGATACATCTTAGTGGCCGGGATGAATGGATAACGGAATCGTGGGCCGCGGAGGATCAACTCCGCAACTCCATGTCCTTTGGAACCACAAGGCGTTGCCGAACCTCACAACACCAAGCTCATCTACAGAGAAGCACTTGGCTGTCCCATTCTTGACATTTTCCTTGATGCGGTTCACTCCAACATCCATCGTTGAGCGGAGTTGATCCGATCCACCAAGGTTGGTCTGTACAACCAAGGCGGCGAGGGAACCATGCTCAACCAAACCCAAGTTGAGACAATGAAACTCCTCCAAAGGGTGGTGGGGCTCTTGGAGCAACAATGCATTGCAATGCGCTGCGACTAAGTGCATCCGCAAGCGACATTGGCCTTGCCGGATGGTAGTGAATACCCATGTCATAGTCCTTGATCAACTACAACCATCTCCTTTGCCTGAGGTTCAGATCTGGTTGGGTAAACAAATACTTCAAGCTTTTGTGATCCGAATACACTTCACAACGATTACCGATTAGGTAATGTCGCCAGATCTTAAGTGCATGGATCACCGCGGCTAGCTCCAAGTCATGGGTAGGATAGTTGAGTTCATGAGGTCTCAATTGCCTTGATGCATAGGCCACTACCTTGCCTTCTTGCATAAGGACACAACCGAGGCCCCGACGAGATGCGTCGTAGAAGATATCGAAGCTTTGATGGACATCGGGAAGAACAAGAACGGGAGCGGTGGTCAACCGCTTCTTGAGTACTTGGAAACTTTCCTCGCAATCGGCAGACCACGAGAACTTCTTGTCCTTATTGAGCAACTCCGTCATTGGCTTCGCTATCTTGGAGAAGTTCTCGATAAAGCGACGATAATATCCCGCTAAACCAAGAAAACTCGGACTTGGCCAGAAGAGGGTTGACTCCAGGAAAGCACATCACTGATCTTGCTAGGATCCACAGCTACACCTCCTGCTGAAAGAACATGGCCTAAGAAGGCCACTTCCTTCAACCAGAATGCGCACTTGCTGAACTTCGCATACAGCTGGTCCTCACGAAGTTTGCCCAACACAAGCCTCAGATGCCCAGCGTGTTCCTCATCGTTCTTGGAGTAGATAAGAATATCATCGATGAAGACCACCACAAACTTATCCAAATACTCCATAAACACCGAATTCATGAGATTCATGAACAAGGCATGAGCATTGGTTAAGCCGAACGACATGACGGTATACTCGTACAAGCCATAACGAGTAGAGAAAGCCGTCTTGGGAATATCCTCCGGTCGAATCCGAACTTGATGATATCCCACTCTTAAATCAATCTTGGAGAAGACTCGAGCTCCAGTTAATTGATCGAAGAGATCGTCGATGCGGGGCAGAGGATACTTGTTCTTTACCGTCACTTCATTAAGTGGCCGGTAATCCACGCACATGCGTAGAGTATTGTCCTTCTTTTTGACAAAGATTGCAGGACAACCCCACGGGATGGTGGGGACGGATGAAGCCCTTCTCCTGAAGCTCCCCCAGTTGCTTCTTCAACTCCACCAACTCGTTTGGAGCCATCCGGTAGTGCCTCTTTGAAATCGGAGCAGTACCGGGAACCAACTCAATGGCGAACTCGAGGTCACGGTGGCGGCATCCTGGGAGATCTTCGGGAAGACATCGTGAAGTCACATACCGTAGGGACTTCACTAATATCTAGAGCTGGCTTCGCTTCGAGCACAAAGAGATACGGACCTTGCAGCTTCGGTGAAAAGCGAACCTGCTCGCCAGAAGGACTGGTGAGGTAGATGAGCCTCCGGGCGCAATCGATTTGTCCCATGTGCTGAGACAACCAATCCATGCCCAGAATTACATCTAAGCTTGAAGAATGGAGGAGCATAAGGTTCGCTAAAAATCCTACTCCCTCTATCTCAACAGGGACATCCCAACACTCAAGCTTAGCTGATGAGGATATCCCTACTACTTATGAGGTTATTCGTGAAGCAGGAGCTAAACTTCTCAAACAACAGGTGCATTTGTTTCTTAATGAATTTCCTTTTGTTGCCAATGAGAATTGGTTACTACCTAAAGCAATACTTGGTGCATTCTCAGGTTTGGAACCGAGAGGGAGGAGAGGGAGGCCGGGAACAAATTCATGGAGGAGAAACACATGCGGCCAACAAGGGAGAAGAAACCCATGTGGCCAACGAGAGGGAACGTGCTCTCAGGATAAAACCCTAGCTCATGCGGGCGGTCAAGAAAGACATATGGTGACATGGCAACAAGGGTTACATTGGCATAAAAAGAAGCATCAAGTGCATCGAACAAATTCGCGCAAGCTAAGAGAAGGAAAGCTCACAATACAAGGGAAACCAAGAGGGAGACTAGTTTAAATTTCAAAATTAAAGTAGGACATTTTTTGAATCGGATTACTGTTCACGTGAACAGTAATCGGACTCGGGTACTGTAGCAGTGAACAGTGTCGGACTCGGATTGTTGTAGCACTCGGTTTCTGTTCATCCGAGCTTTGTGCTTGCGTGGGAGGCTATATAAACCCCCCATGGCCGCACCATAGAGGTAGACCAGTTTATGCATAAGATTGAAACATAGCTATTGCTTGTTCTTTCGACACCAGAGTTCACGCGAGGACTTTGAGAGAGAATTAGGCGATCCATTTGTTTTGTTATGCAATCCAAGGTCAAGCCGTCGTTCCATTGGGAATTGGGGACTTGGCGTTAAATCGTTCGTGGTCTCGCGACGAACAACTACCGGTGTGTTTTGGGCGTATTCAGAAGAGTTGAGGGTTCGTGCATTGGCGCGAGTGTTCAGCTAGCGACATCGTCTGCGCATCAACTATCCACGGTTCCTCACGAGAAGATCGGGCCTCCCCGTATCATATGGTATCGATTCTAGGTTTACTCGGTGAGAATTTCTTTACCGTAGTTAGATTCGTTTTCTATCCTATCGTCCAATAAACCGAAAATTGCAATACCAAAACCGTAGTTTAATCTGTTATTTCTTGTGCGTTTAGTTAAGTTTTCATCCATTAGAGTTTTTGTTTTTAGTGCTGATCCATGTGTTCCTTTTGCGTTGCTTAATCGTTGTGTTCACATAAACCGTACCAAATTGCTGATTGAACTCCTCAATTAGCACCCAAAAAGAGATAGTGACCAGACACACTTTGGGTTTCTTGAGCTTCACTTATATCCTTTCATCCTTGAGACTAGCTTTTGTACATTGCACTAGGGCTGTTCTTTGGTTTATTTACGTTGTTGAATTGTGAGACTTGTGCAATCTAGAGGAGCAAACCCTATTTAGGCCATTGCAATAAGAAAAGAGGAAAAGGCAGCGGTTACAAGAAAAAGCCACGGCTTGAAAAGGTATTAAAAAAACAAAAGATCAAACCATAAATACCAGTACCAAATTTTTTCCTTTCGGTTTCCTTAATAGCCGAAGGGCGAAGAGCTTTGTTCATGCGGTTTTGAGAAAAAAACAAACAAAAGGGCTGGCGAAATTGGGAAGAGTAAACCTTAGTCCACAATTTCAGATTGTGTATTTAATCTATTTGAGCAATCTTGTGCCCTAACATTGATATCTTTGCAATTGGCTAGCGTCTCTCATAGTACTTGGTGCAAAACGCAGCTAGTTTTCATCTCAATTTCAGTTTGTCTCTCACTAGCTCATTCCTTTGTTTGCATTAAGTCACATTTATCTTTGTTTGTGCGTTCATACACTTCGCTTAAACCTTTTGGATCAGCACATAGGCAAAATACTCTAGCTTGGATCATTACTTAGCTTTACAATACCTTGAATATCAGATTGCATAGGATATACACATACTGTCAGAGCTCCACCTACACCCGTTTGTGTACTCCTTGCTCTTGGTTACGCTCATACATTACAGGGTTAAGGTCGCTCATTGTCAATCGTCGATTTGCCGTCCTTGATTCACATTGGAGCAGTAAGCTTGTCTTGTGTTCGGGGCGGTGAGTTGCGGCGTAGAGAGCAAGTTTTTACTAACCCAGATATAATCTCGTTTGCTATTTGTGAGTTGTATCCATGTCGAGTCATCGGAGAATCCACCGATTCACGTGGGCGGAGTATACACGGTTGTGTGGGGCCTACAAAAGCAACTTCATGATCGTGATAATGGTGTGCGCGATGAGCTCGGGTCCATTCGGACTGGATTGAACAACCTGGGAGAGGAGGTTACGCAATTACGTAGGGACATCAACAATAACTTCTTGGAGCTGCACGCCATGTTCAATCAACCAAACGTGCATCGTAAGGATTTTCACGATAAGCCCAAATTTTCTATCCCTATATTTTCTGGTCGTACAGATGTACTGATGAGGGCATCCCTAACACTTATACATCTTTCCCTATTGGTGGTCATACACATACTGAGGTGGACGCCATACGTGACGCTACAAATAATTCAAGTACAGAAGTGCATATTGGTCCTTGACGAGAGCAAGAGCTAAACTTCTAAATCAACAGGTGCTTTTGTTTCTTAATGAATCTTCTATTGTCATTGATGAGAATTGGGTATTACCTCATGCAAATGTTTTGTGCATTCTCAGGTTTGAACATTGTGAAGCCTTTGGAACCAAGAGGGAGGTCGGAGTCAAAGCAATGGAGGAGAAGCTCACGTGGGTCAACCAAGGGAGAAAAGCCCAAGAATTCAAGCCCAATTCGGATCTTCCACAAGTGCAACCGAAATTCATCTCGGAATCAACTCAGAATTCAATTCGGATTCGGTTCAGGACAGCCCAACAGGGCTGTAATAAAAGGCCATAACTTTTGCATACGGAGTCCGATTGGGGTGTTCTTGGACTTGTTTGAAAGCTTATTCCAAGGCCCACACAATGGTTTTGGCCCCAGCTTCAGAAGACTTACGGTCGCGCCGCTATGGCCGAAACAATGTGACGGACTTAAGTTAGGTTTTCCTTTTGTGTGTTTTTAGGTCTTAGTCGAGTTAGAGTTTGATTCGGCATGTGTGGCTGGCCCTAGGCGTGCGTGAGTCGTGGGCGCCTTAAATACCCTTGCCCTCCCTTGTATCCATTAGACCAGTTTATGCATAAGATTGAAACATAGCTATTGCTTGTTCTTTCGACACCGAGTTCATGCGAGGACTTTGAGAGAGAATTAGGCGATCCATTTGTTTTGTTCGCAATCCAAGGTCAAGCCGTCGTTCCATTGGGAATTGGGGACTTGGCGTTAAATGCGTTCGTGGTCTCGTGACGAACAACTACCCGTGTATTGTGGGCGTATTAGAAGAGTTGAGGTTCGTGCATTGGCGCGAGTGTTCACTAGCGACATCGTCTACTTCGCATCAACTATCCATGGTTTCTCACTGAGAAGATCGGGCCTCCCCCGTATCATGTGGTATCAGATTCTAGGTTTACTCGGTGAGAACTTCTTTACCCGTAGTTAGATTCGTTTTGTTTCCTATCGTACAATAAACCGAAAATTGCAGTACCAAAACCGTAGTTTAATCTGTTATTTCTTGTGCGTTTAGTTAAGTTTTCATCCATTAGAGTTTTGTTTTAGTGCTGATCCTTGTGTTTCCATTGCGTAGCTTAATCTTTATCAAAAAAAATTGCTGATTGAACTCCTCAATTGCACCCAAAACCATCATCCGATCTGTCAGTGCATTTGTCTTGCTAGCACAATCCGAGAGCAGTGTTGTTTCCTTATCCGAACTCCTTGGTGGGACTAGAGTCCTAATCAACCTCTAGCTCAAACACAATCCGAGTCAATTGCTCCATCTTGAGTTTCGCCACTACATCATAGCGGCGAACCACATTTGGTGTCCTTTATATCCTTTCATCTTGAGACTAGCTATTGATATTGCACCTAGGGCTGCTCATTCAAGTTGATTACACGTTCTGTTTTGTGAGGGTTGCTTGATTCCACGGGAGCAAAGCGAGAGGAAAAGAAGGAAAAGGCAACCGCATATAGAAAGAGCGCGGCATAAAAAAACGCTAACTTTTGCATACGACCTCCGATTGGGCGTTTCTTGATCCGTTGGAAAGGAAGCGGAAAATAGAGCCAAAAAGAAGAAGTGCAGGAAATCGGGGTTTTACATCGCGTAAGCCACCGGGCATACGTGTGCGGAAAACTTCGACCCCAAAAAGGTCGTTTAGGGCCTCAAAACGGGCCATAAGCGAGAAAAATTCCAGTTTCTCAGATTTCGCTCAAAATTGTGAGCCCCTCTGCGGTGATTCTAAGGTACCCGTGGCGACGACATCCCTTTTCGAGTTGATCGCGCATACTTTTAGCTACTACAGATGCGGGTCATCTTTTAGCTTGTGTTTTTCAATTTTGATTGAGCAATCTTGTGCCCTAGTATATTCCTTTGCAATTGGCTAGCGTCTATCCCGTGCTTGGTGCAAAACGAGCTGGTTTCATCTCTTTTTACGCTCGCTAGCTCGGTCCTTTGTTTGCATTAAGTTTCATTTATCCTTGCGTGTGCGTTCATACACTTCGCAAACACTGTTGGATCAGCACATAGGCAAAATACTCTAGCTTGGATCATTACTTAGCTTTACAATACCTTGAATATCAGATTGCATAGGATATACACATACTGTCCAAGCTCCACCTACACCGTTTGTGTACTCCCTTGCTCTTGGTTACGCTCCTACATTCACGGGTTAAGGTCGTTCATTTGTCTGGCGTCGTTTTGCCGTCCTTGATTCACTTTGGAGCAGTAAGCTTGTCTTGTTTCGGGGCGGTGAGTTGCGGCGTAGTAGCGCGAGCTTTTGTTTTACTAACCGGATATAACCTCGTTTCTTGTTTGTGAGTTGTTGCTATGTCGAGTCACGAGGAGGATCCACCTAATCCGGGCGCGGTTACGTGGACAGAGTACACTCGGTTGCGCGAGATGCTACAAAAACAACTTCAAGATGGTGACAATGGCGTGCGCGATGAACTCGGGGAAGTTCAGACTGGAGTGAACACCCTCGGGGAGGAGGTCACACAATTGCGTACGACCATCAACAATAACTTCCTGGAGCTACGCGCCATGTTAGCTCAACACAATCTCGTGAAGTGCATGGCGATGACACAGCAGTGTGCACGCCCTCGCGTTTTGCAATGAGACCGAGGATGGCGTGCTATTCGTGTGGATGAGAGCGGCGGCGGCGGCAGCGCGTCGCATGGCGGTGCCGCCAAACGTCGGGATGGCAGCCGCGGCACGCCCTCAGGCTCATGGGCGTGGCCGAGGCAACGGCGGCCAGGGTGGAGGCGCACCACAGGGTGTCCACGGAGGAGGTGTGCATCGTGCACCTCGTAGCATGGCGATGAGGCGAGCAATGGGATGACGATTTCCCCGTCGGCGACTACGATGACCAGCAGTGCCACCATCGCAACAACGTGCAGCGTCGACACGACGACGCCGACGATTTTGTCGCTAAGCCCAAATTTACTCTTCCTATATTTTCAGGTGGTACAGATGTGGAGCAATACCTCACTTGGGAGCTGAAGGTGGATAAGTTGTTTCGAATGAACAACTATTCCAATGAGAAGAAGTCGTTGCTTGCTTCCAATGGCTTGGATGATTATGCTACACATTGGTGGGAGCAGTTCATTCGTAGCGCATGGGCGCCATGAGTTGCCGATTATCACACGGGAGCGGATGAAGCGACATTTGCGGGCACGCTTTGTACCTCGCCACTACAAGCGCTCACTATTTGAGAAGTTAGCGAGGTGCGACAAGGTATGAGGTCAATTGATGAATATCATAAGGAGATGGAAACTATCATGATACATGTAGATGTCGCGAGAATGAAGAAGCGAGACCATGGCGAGATTTCTAGTGGCATGAATCATCTTTATCAGCGCATTGTCAATCACCATCCCTATAATGATATGATTGAGTTCTTTGCACCAAGCACGCGGCCGGCGACAAGTGATTGAAGATGCGCGGTTCGCTGCCGTTCACGTCCTTCACCGATCCCAGACAGCCATATAACAACGGCCGACCAAACAAGAGCACTCGTGGAAGCAATTCGGCAATGCGCGATTCGCAAGTAAGAAGTGGATAGTACACCGGCACCGGTGCGTCGACTGCGGCGCGCCGTTGCTAGTGCGACCTCGTCTATGGGGTCAACGGGGCGTTCACGTGACATCATTTGCCACAAGTGCAAGGGTGTTGGCCATTTGGAGGGCTGCCCAAATGTCGAACTATGCTTATCACCGAGGATGGTGGTTATGTTTGACTAGTGATGACGAGTCGCTGATCGCGTGATCGGTCTTGCACACCGATGACATAGAACAATGTGAGTGCGATCTGAGTTTCCTAACACCGGCGATATTCCATTGTTTGCGCCTAAGGTGCTTAGTGTGATGCCATCGCCGTCACTCGAAGCGGTGCAATTTGTTTCGGACTTGGGCGAAGCTTGATAAGGGTAAGGTGCGCAAAGTGATCATTGATGGCGGAAGTTGTCACAATTTGGCTAGCAAGGATATGTGTCATAAGTTGGGTTTGAAGTACTTGCGCATCCCGTCCTTATCATGTGCAATGGTTGAGCGACAAAGAGGAAGTGAAGGTGAACTATATAGTGCGAGTGGCGTTTTCTATTGGGAAGTACACCGACAACGTGGACTGCGATGTTGTGCCTATGACGGTGTGTCACTTGCTCTTGGGGACGGCCATGGCAATATGACCGTTCTGCTGTTCATGATGGGCGTACAAATCGCTACACATTTCGATGGAATAATATGGATATCATCTTGAAGCCCCTTACACCGCAACAGGTTGTGAATTCTTCAATGCAGAAAATTGAGATGCACGTTGAGGCTGCCAAAGAGCGAGAGAAGAATTTAGTGATGTTAGCCACCAAATCAGAAATGAGAGAATTCAGCGAAGATCCCAATTTGGTGCACTTTGTACTATTGTACAAAGACGCCTTGCTTTCGACTAACGACTTGTCTTCTCTTCCTAGTGGTGTTGCTTGTGTTTTGCGGGACTTGGCGACGTCTTTCCAAAGCGAGATACCGGTGGGCTACCACCAATTCGTGGGATAGAACATAAGATCGACTTGATTCCAGGAGCGTCGCTGCCGAACCGACCACCGTACCGCACCAATCCTGAGGAAACAAAGGAAATTCAGAAACAAGTACAAGAGCTTCTCTCCAAAGGGTATATGCGTGAAAGCTTAAGCCCTTGTCTGTTCTGTTATTTTAGTTCCTAAGAAAGATGGTTCATGGCGTATGTGCGTAGATTGTCGAGCGATTAATAATATCACAATTCGATATCGTCATCCTATACCTCGCTTAGATGATATGCTAGGCGAATTGAGTGGTGCTGTTATTTTTCTAAGATAGATTTTTGTGATGGTTACCATCAAATTAGGATGCATGAAGGGATGAGTGGAAAACAGCATTTAAAACAAAATTTGGGTTGTATGAGTGGTTAGTCATGCCTTTTGGTTTAACTAATGCACCTAGTACATTCATGCGCTTAATGAATCATGTTTTAAGGCATTTGATTGGTAAATTTGTGGTTGTGTACTTTGATGATATTCTGATTTCTGATCATGTGAATCTGAACACATAGACCATCTTAGACAAGTTCTACAAGTTTTGCGTGAGGCTAGGTTATTCGGTAACTTAGAGAAGTGTACCTTTGCAAAGATCGTGTCATCTTTTTGGGCTATGTTGTTTCGCACAGGAGTTGAAGTAGATGAGTCTAAAATTGAAGCGATTAAAATTGGCCAACTCTGTGAATGTAAGTCGATTAGGAGCTTTCATGGTCTCGCTGGTTTTTATCGGCGCTTTGTGAAGGATTTTAGCACCATAGCTGCCCCTTTGAATGAACTTACTAAAAGGGTGTTGAATTTGTGTGGGGGTAGCGCAAGACAATGCTTTTCTGAACTTAAGAAACGCTTGATGAAGCACCGTTGCTTGTTTTACTGATTTCACTAAAAATTTTGAAATTGAGTGTGATGCTAGTGGATTGGGTATTGGCGGTGTTTTAATGCAAGAGGAAGACCGGTAGCTTATTTTAGTGAGAAACTGAATGGTGCTCAATTGAATTATCCGGTCTATGACAAAGAGCTTTATGCTTTAGTGCGTGCATTAGAAACTTGGCAACACTATTTATGGCCTAAAGAGTTTATTATTCATTCGATCATGAGGCATTAAAGTATTTAAAGGGCCAAGCAAACCTGAACCGTAGACATGCCAAATGGGTCGAATTCATTGAGTCGTTTCCTTACATTGTAAAATATAAGAAGGAAAGGAAAATGTGGTAGCTGATGCTCTCTCTAGGAAAAGTGTGCTTTTAACTCAATTAGGAGTGCAAGTTCTGGTTTAGAGAGTTTGCGTGATTTATATGCTCATGACCATGATTTTTCCGTTCCTTATGCACATTGCAAAGAGGAAAAGGCTGGGATAAATTTCACATCCATGATGGGTTTTGTTTCGCACTAACAAATTATGCGTTCGGACTCCTCCGTGCGTTTGCTATTACTGCAGAATCACATGCAGGTGGGTTGATGGGACATTTTGGGCGTGAGAAGACGTTATCTATGCTGAGCGATCACTTTTATTGGCCTAAGATGAGGCGAGATGTAGAGAGGTATGTGCAACGATGCATTACTTGCGACAAAGCGAAATCAAAATTGAATCCACACGGTTTGTATACCCCTCTACCTGTTCCCAATGCACCATGGAAGGATATTAGTATGGATTTTGTTTTAGGATTACCTAGAACTAAGAGGGGGAGTGATTCTGTTTTTGTCGTTGTGGATCGTTTTTCAAAGATGGCACACTTTATTCCGTGCCACAAGAGCGACGATGCGTCGCATATTGCTAACTTGTTTTTCAGGGAGATCGTGAGGCTGCATGGCGTGCCACGCACTATTGTGTCGATCGTGGCGTGAAGTTCATGAGCTACTTTTGGAAGACACTTTGGGGGTGGCGGGGCGAAGTTGTTATTCAAAGACGACTTGTCATCCCCAAGCGATGGTCAAGCGGAGGTGGTGAACCGCACACTTTCGATGCTACTTGGACCATGATCAAGAAGAATCTGCGAGTGGGAGGATTGTTTGCGCGCGTGGAATTCGCTTATAATCGGGCGTGCACTCCACTACGCGATTGTGTCCTTTTGAAGTGGTGTATGGTTTCAAACTGTTTACGCCGCTTGATTTGCTGCCACTTCAAGTCAACACCGTGTTCATATGGAGGCATCCAAGCGGTGAGTATGTGAAGAAATTGCATCTCAAAACAAAAGAGGAGATAGAGCGCAAGGTCAAGTCATATCTTGAGAAGGCGAATAAGAAGCGGAAGAAGATGATTTTCAACGGTGATTTGGTTTGAGTGCACTACCGCAAGGATCGTTTTCGAACGCCGCAAGTCTAAATTGCTGCCACGAGGTGATGGACCTTTCAAGGTGCTTGCGAAGATCAACGACAATGCCTACAAGATAGAGCTTTCGGCGATGACTATGGCGTGAGCTCTACTTTCAATGTCGCTGATTTATCACCTTTCTTTGGTGGTGATGATCCAGTGCCGAGGGCGACGCCTTTTCAAGAGGGGAGGATGATGAGGGCATCCCTAACACTTATACATCTTTCCTATTGGTGGTCATACACATCCGAGGTGGGCGCCATACGTGGCGCTACAAATAATTCAAGTACGAAGTGCATATTGGTCCACTTGCGAGAGCAAGAGCTAAACTTCTAAATCAACAGTGCTTTTGTTTCTTAATGAATCTTCTATTGTCATTGATGAGAATTGGGTATTACCTCATGCAAATGTTTTGTGCATTCTCAGGTTTGAACATTGTGAAGCCTTTGGAACCAAGAGGAGGTCGAGTCAAAGCAATGGAGGAGAAGCTCACGTGGGTCAACCAAGGGAGAAAAGCCCAAGAATTCAAGCCCAATTCGGATCTTCCACAAGTGCAACCGAAATTCATCTCGGAATCAACTCAGAATTCAATTCGGATTCGGTTCAGGACAGCCCAACAGGGCTGTAATAAAAAACCATAACTTTTGCATACGGAGTCCGATTGGGGTGTTCTTGGACTTGTTTGAAAGCTTATTCCAAGGCCCACACAATGGTTTTGGCCCCAGCTTCAGAAGACTTACGGTCGCGCCGCTATGGCCGAAACAATGTGACGGACTTAAGTTAGGTTTTCCTTTTGTGTGTTTTTAGGTCTTAGTCGAGTTAGAGTTTGATTCGGCATGTGTGGCTGGCCCTAGGCCGTGCGTGAGTCGTGGAGGGCGCCTTAAATACCCTTGCCCCTCCCTTGTATCCATTAGACCAGTTTATGCATAAGATTGAAACATAGCTATTGCTTGTTCTTTCGACACCAGAGTTCATGCGAGGACTTTGAGAGAGAATTAGGCGATCCATTTGTTTTGTTCTGCAATCCAAGGTCAAGCCGTCGTTCCATTGGGAATTGGGGACTTGGCGTTCGTCGTTCGTGGTCTCGACGAACAACTACCGGTGTATTGTGGGCGTATTCCGAAGAGTTGAGGGTTCGTGCATTGGCGCGAGTGTTCAGCTAGCGACATCGTCTACTTCGCATCAACTATCCACGGTTTCTCACTGAGAAGATCGGGCCTCCCCCGTATCACATACATAATATAAGTTATTACAGAACAGCCGACCGGCCAAATGACATAAGTATCAAATAAGTAACAGCGGAAGCAAAAGTTGCCATAAGATGGCTTAAACCAAAAGACGACCGGTTAGCCACATAACACCACAGGGCAACCGACCGGGCCGCCAAGCTAATCGCCCCTTAAACTGCCACAGCACAACTCACAAAAGTGAGGTCCATCGGACTCACTATCATCCTCTGCACAACACAAGCAATGCAGGTGAGTACAAAGATGTACTCGCAAGACTTACGAGTAACAAGCCTATACATAGCAACATGAAAGCTGTATGCAAAGGAATGTGGTTATATGGTTCTTTGGACGCACAAAGCAAGTTTTATTTGCAATATTGTAATAGGTTGAACAGCAGTTTGTAAAATCTGTTTTTAAGCATTTAAATAACAGCGAGTAAACATAAGTAACAAGTATCCACCTAGAAGTGACTCTCCCCAAAGCCACCACAACATAGCATGAATCCCTGATTCATACCACCATCAAGTTTTAATTTTAAAAAGGTTGTAGTCTAACTCTTGAAAGACTTCCCCAAGCGTGTCCATAACCTAAGATGAGGCTATTCGAATAGTTTTAATCCCTGCAGGGGTGTACCAATGTACCCACACTTCAGACCGCCTTTTTGCCAAGCTATTAAGCACACTTCCTTTGGTATGCCAGGCACGGCTAAGTCCTCTGAACCCTTTCCAATGGAATATGCTAATCAAGAGACGCACGTATGGGGGTTAATCCTTAGTGATCTGTCGACGAAATATGGATCACAAGGACCCATACGTGGAGCAAGATACACCGGCCGCAGCGGGTGCTCCCCTCCCCACAAACACGTCCATGTTGCATATAATTAAATATGCAACCCACCACGCGACTCATTAATTAACACAGCCCAAAGTACTCAGCTAAGAGAGGTCCCATATCCCCCTAGTGTGGTTAGCACGCACAGATGCTTGGTTCGGTGTAACAAGTAGCTCGGTCCTTAATTGACCCGGGCACCATTCCAATCACACCAAAAGATCACACCATCTTACCATTGTGCCCAAGTCTAAATTGTTTTCATTTTTAGTTTTAGTTTTGCAATTTAGACAAAGCACAAGGCTGCAATATACATATTATAACAGTTTGTGTGATCGAGGTTATCGACAAGTCGATAACTGCCCATTTCTACCGATAACTAAGCATGGCTAAGCATAATGACACGTAAACTACTAAGTGACAAGGGTCCATCCAGCGAACCCAAAATCACAGCAAGTAACCTAGGCTTCAGTAGTAGAGGAATAAACATTTCCTACTGATAATGCATCTAGTAGGCCAGCTATGGACAATAGTTTAAAACAACGTAGCAATGCATACATAGAATTTGCAAACAACATATTAGAATTTGAAAATAGTAGGAACAATATGATCAAATGATGCTACATCTGCTTGCCTTGCTGGAGTGCAGGATCTGATGGCTGCTGTGGCTCAATATCAGCAATAAAATTATCTTCGGAACCTAACGCGAAAAGGCGATATGCAAATAAGAACGAAGAACACCAAATAAACTCCAACAGCAAAACACAACCAAATCTAATAAAATTTACACAACAGCTAGGGAATGATTTTAGATAGTGATAGGAACAAGAATCATACAATTTGGACTTAACATGCAAAAGATATGGACAAAATACTCTTTCTCAGCTTACAAAATCCCAATTTAATAATTAGCATTGTTCATGGCGAAATTTTCTAGAATGATCTAAGGTCTGAAATTTTTATAGCAGGTAGATTATGACATCCTAATAACAGCAAAGTTAAATTTACTAAATTTGGAGTTATACATATTTACTTATGATTTTTATAAGTTGTAAACCTAATGCAAGTTACTTCACAGAATAATGATCATGCTCAGATCTTATTCCATATGAAACTATACTAACAGATGAATTTAACAAAATTGATTTTGCACAGATTGGATTTATACAGGAAAAGATATGCATTTTACAAGGTTAAATCCATTTCTGGAATACTCAAAGTGACAGAAATCAAGTTATTTCTAGTTATACAATTTTCTGCTACTAGAATACTCTTAGATGCATTTTTATATTAAACTTAAGTGACAACAGAAATTATTAAAGTTGGAAATACCTAAAAAGCAGTTAAAATGAATTAGTTATGAGTTTCTAAAGTTTTTATATCATTAACAGTTGTTAAATAAATACTTACCGATAAACAGACAAACTTAAACAAAAGAATAAGACGTGGACAAATTCCAACCCTTGATTTAAAATCCTACGGCTCACGCGCGCCGAAAAACAGCGTACGCACGCGAAACCTAATCGGAGGCTACCGTTGGATCACGATCCAACGGCGCACACAAGTGTATGCATTCGGACGGTGCGGTTGCTTGGGCCAATCCCAGCCGCAGATCGGCAGATGGACGGTCCAGAGCGCACCAACGGTCGAAAGGTCCGATTGCATACACGATCTCAGCCGTTGATCGCAAGATCGACGGCCGAGAATGATCAAGGCATCCGGAGGGTCCGAATGCACTCATGATCAGGGCCACAGATCTGAAAACGAACGGTGGCTAAAGATCGAAGTTCAAAAGTGAGATGCTGACACGTGGGACCGCATAACAGTGACCTCAAGTCACAACCGCGAACGTTTAACCCACGTGCACAGTGCATTGGGCCCACATGTCAGCGACTGAGAGTGGCGGTTTAGGACAGAATTAATGCTCCTAATGATTATCATTAAATAGACACTAATGACTCCTGGATTTGGATTATAACCCCTCGGGCCCACAAGTCAGCGACCCAGAGGTAATTTCCGACAGCGATTAATGCCGACACATTAATTAATCAATGATTAAGCCTTAATGATGTCGGAACAGCGCGGAGTTGAGCCAGAGGGTGATTTAAGGGTGTTGGGCCCATCGGTCGCTGGCTCAACGACATAGATTAAGACACAATTAATTAACCAATGATTAGCTTTCGCAATTAATATGTCCTAATCAAATGACTAAAACGGAGTCTGCAGGCAAAATACCGAAGCGACTTCAATGGCTCGTCGCGTGGCGACATCGGCGCGCTGGCTCAGAACAAGAACCAAAATGGAATCGCAATAGCACTACGAACCTAATGGTGGCATTCTCGCCGTGGTGAGGACTAGAACGCCGGCTAGCGGAAAATGAAAAAGGAGCTTTCTCGCTAAGAATGAAAATAGCGAAAGCTCATTGCGATCAAGGAAGCGGTGCGAGCCTCTAAGGACTAATAAGAAGCTACCTTGATGAAGGGAAGCTTCAAAGATGGCCGGAGAGGCTTGATCACGGAGGAAGCTCGCCGGACTTGGAGAAGAAGGATTGAAAATGACACCCTGAGCCAAATGAGTGATTCCAAAGCATCAGTATAGCTTCATAATGATTCACAGAAGCCACAAGAGCAAGGAATTAGAAAATGGAGCACTCACCTGAGCTGAGGAAGAAGATGATCAATTTCGGCCGAATTTCAACAAACCCCAAATTGGACAATTCCTGAGAATCAAATCCAAAATTAAGTGAGGGGAAATGTTCAAGATAGTAAATAGATGAGGATAGGGCAAAGAAACATGAATGAGAACCACTGGAACACCAATGGAGCTCTTCGGGTCAACAATGGCGACTTGCCATTTTTGAGGTGTTAAGCTCCAATACTGAGAATGGAGCTTGATGGTGGTCTAAAGAAATACTAGGAAGTATTGAGAGTGCTTATAAGGCCTTGGAGGCATTAGGGTTTGCACCACAAGCCTTTCAGGCGGCAAAGCACAGAGCACAAGGTGCGGCCGACAAGGAAAAAGCTAGTAGACGTGCAATAGGGTATGGCTCGGCCGAATACCTCTCCCACGCCCCTCACTATTGAGTAGGGTGGCTATAGGAAGCATGACAAGACACTGCCAATTCCTACACTGTGCTCGCACGGCCGGAGGTTGAAGATGACCAACGCAAATGGCTCGGGCGATTTCCAGCCGTTGGATTAGACGCGGCCGGCTGAGATCGCGCCACGCCTCCCAGGTTTAAATCACAACGAAGGAGATGAGCGAGCGTTGGATCTTAATCCAACGGTTCTGATTTAAACTAACAACCGGAGGGTCCGATCGTTTCGGAGGATCTGAGTGGTTGGATGGAGATCTAACGGTCGACATTCGCACATGCAACCGGAAGGTCCGAATGGTTACACGCACATGGGCCGCGCGATCAAGATCCAACGGTCGAGAATGGACGCGCGTTTTTAAAGAGAGGCTCGGTGCAGTTAGTTGACTGGACCGAGTCGATTGGCTCGAGCCCGAGTCTGACTCGAACCCAAAGCACAGTGAGACTAGGTTTGACTTCAAAATTAGAACAGAGACTTTGAAGGATTTATTTGAGGTAGCAAAACAACTCCAAAAATTATGAAATTTTTACAGGAGCTTGCTAACTCAGATATTAACCTTGTGTAAAATTTTCAAAGGTTTTTATGCTGTGAATTAATCTCCAAAAATTCTGCAAGGCTCTGTTTTAAAGTTTGACTGGAATTCAAACAGGTTTGACTGCCCCTAAAAATATTCAAACAATTTCTAAAAACTGTGAAATTTTTCAGAGGGGCCACAAACCAACACAGAAACATAGGAAAAATATTTTCCCAAGATGATCATAAGAATTGAGATGAAAATTTTGGAATAACAAAGTTTGGATCAATTGGACTTGTGACATTGTAATTCCATAACTTCTTACAACCATTGTGCAAAGCATACAGGAAATACATGATGTAAGAAAAAGTTTTAATTTCTACTGATTTTCTTACATTTGAAACACAAGTCCAAAGTTGGGATGTTACAAAACCTCCCCTTACAAGAATCTCGCCCGAGATTGGATTTACTCGGAGAAGAAGGATGGGTAATCTGCACGAAGACGATCTTCGCGCTCCCAAGTTGCCTCATCTTGTAATGGTTTGACCATCGAACCTTAAGGAACTTGATGACGCGTTCCTTGTCCTTCGTTCGATTCTTCGAGAATACGAACAGGATGCTCATGATAGGTCAAATTTTCTTGCACATCGAGATTTTCCAACGGAGTTTCCTCAACTGGAACACGGAGGCACTTCTTCAAGTGTAACACATGGAACACGTCATGCACACCCTCAAGTGAAGGCGGCAACTCAATCTGTATGCAACAGCCCCAATCCTCTCGATGATGCGATAAGGCCCAACATATCGAGGAGCTAATTTGCCCTTGAAACCAAAACGCTGATGGCCCTTCAAGGGTGAGACCTTGAGATAAACAAAGTCATTGGGCTCGAAGCTCAACTCTCGACGACGACGATCTGCATAGCTCTTTTTGCTGGATGGGCCACGCAGATGCTCACGAATCACCGAAACGACTTTCGCCTCATTGATGGAATCGACCAAGAACCGACGCCACCGCTTTCGACCAGTTCAAAGGGTTCTACAACTCCTCCCATACAAAGCCTCAACGGTGCCATGCCAAGACTAGCTTGAAAGCGTTGTTGTAGGAGAACTCGCAAAGGGCAAGCACTTCTCCCACTTCTTCCCATAGGAAAGAACACAGCACGAGCATATCTTCCAACACTTGGTTAACTCTCTCCGTCGACCATCGGCTTGAGGATGATAAGTGAAGCGAAAGAAAGACGTGTACCCATCGCCTCTTGCAGACTATGCCAAAAGCGAGAGGTGAAAAGAGAACCACGATCTGACACAATCGCTCGTGGCACACCATGCAAACTCACAATCCTTGTGACATAAAGCTCGGCCAAGGGCTTCACACGGAGCTGGGTCTTGACAAGAAGAAAATGTGCCACTTTAGTCAGCCTATCAATCACGACCCAAATGGCATCGTTCCCTTTCGGTGAGCGGGGCAACCCGGTGATGAAATCCATACCGACGGAATCCCACTTCCACTGCATCGTAGAGGTCAGAGCGAGCCCGCTGGACGCCGATGTTCAGCCTTGACACGACAAAGACACGCCGCACTCGCCACTGAACACGGCAATCTCGCTTCATGCGAGTCCACCGAATCTCGTCGAAGATCTTGGTACATCTTGGTAGCCCCGGGGTGGATAGACAAAGGAGAGTCATGGGCCTCGCGGAGAATCAAATCTCGCAATTCCATGACCTTTGGAACCACAAGACGCTGTCCAAACCACACAACACTGTGCTCATCCTCAGAAAAGCACTTAGCTGTCCCATTCTTGATGTTCTGTTTGATTTGGATCACACCAACATCTGTCCGCTGGGCAGCCTTGATTTGATCCACCAAAGTTGGTTGCACAACCAAGGTAGCAAGAGAACCATGCTCAATCAATCCCAAATTAAGCCGCTGAAATTCTTCAAGAAGGGTAGGTTGTTGCTCTTGAAGTAACAAGGTATTGCAATACACCTTGCGACTAAGTGCATCGGCAACAACATTGGCCTTGCCCGGGTGATACTGAATACCCATATCATAGTCTTTGATCAATTCCAACCATCTCCTTTGCCTGAGGTTCAGATCTGGCTGGGTGAACAAATATTTCAAACTCTTGTGATCAGAATACACCTCACAACGGTTACCAATAAGGTAATGCCGCCAAATCTTGAGTGCATGAACCACTGCAGCTAACTCCAAATCATGGGTAGGATAGTTGAGTTCATGAGTCCTCAACTGCCTCGATGCATAGGCTACAACCTTGCCTTCTTGCATAAGAACACAACCGAGTCCTTGACGAGAGGCATCATAATAGATATCGAAGCTCTTATGCACATCAGGGAGAACAAGCACTGGAGCCGAAGTCAACCGCCTTTTTAGTTCTTGAAAACTCAATTCACAAGCAGAAGACCACGCGAATTTCTTTTCTTTCTTGAGCAATTCGGTGATGGGCTTAGCAATTTTGGAGAAGTTCTCGATAAAGCGGCGGTAGTAGCCCGCTAAACCAAGGAAACTCCTCACATCGGTGACTGACTTGGGCTGCCCCCAAGATAGAACATCACTGACCTTGCTAGGATCTACTGCGACACCACCTGCTGAAAGAACATGGCCCAAGAATGCCACTTCCTTCAACCAAAACTCGCACTTGCTGAACTTGGCATACAGCTGATGCTCACGTAGTTTGCCCAAAACAATCTGCAAGTGCTCAGCATGCTCCTCCTCACTCTTGGAGTAGATAAGAATGTCATCAATGAAAACCACAACAAACTTATCCAAATACTCCATGAACACCGAGTTCATAAGATTCATGAACAAAGATGGAGCATTGGTCAAGCCGAAAGACATGACGGTGTACTCGTAAAGGCCATAACGAGTAGTGAAAGCCGTCTTCGAAATATCTTCAACCCTGATCCGGACTTGATGATACCCCAATCTCAAGTCAATCTTGGAGAACACACAAGCTCCAGTCAACTGGTCAAAGAGATCATCAATACGAGGTAAAGGATACTTGTTTTTCACCGTTACTTCATTAAGCGGACGGTAATCAACACACATACGTAGGGTCTTGTCCTTCTTCTTTACAAAAATAACTGGACAACCCCAAGGAGATGAGCTAGGACGGTTGAAACCTTTTGCTTGAAGTTCACCCAACTGCTTCTTCAGCTCCTCCAACTCATTAGGAGGCATTCGGTACGGCGCCTTAGAAATTGGAGCGATACCGGGTAGCAGCTCAATAACAAATTCCAAGTCTCGAACTGGAGGCATACCAGGCAAATCTTCAGGGAAGACATCCACATAGTCACAGACTGTGGGCACATCCTGAATCTCCATGGATGGCTTAGCTTCAAGGGCACAAAGATGTGACCCCTGCAGCTGCGGTGAAATCCCAACTTGCTCGCCTGAGGGACTGGTGAGGAAAACCATCTTCCTGGCACAATCGATTTGCCCCAAGTGTTGGGACAACCAATCCATACCAAGAATCACATCCAGGCGCGCCGAATCAAATAAGATGAGATTCGCCAAGAATTCCACTCCTTCAATATTAATGGGAACGCCCCGGCATTCTTGATCAGCTCTCATTTCCGCTCCCGGAGAGCGAATAAGCAAAGGAATCCCCAAAGGAACAAAGTGAAGGTCACAATCAACAGCAAAAGATCTCGAAATAAAGGAATGCGATGCTCCAGAGTCAAACAATACTGCAGCAGGACGATAACTAACAAGGAACGTACCCAACACAACGTCGGGTGCCTCCTGAGCTTCCTTAGCCGAGATGTGGTTGACTCGACCACTCCCGACACCCTGAGTCTTCTGGATCACCTTCTGGTCAGGTGTGTGACCATTCACGCATCCTCCATTAGGACGAGGGGCTGCTCCAGTCCTCTGAGGGCAATCGCTAGCATAGTGGCCCTTTTGTTGCAGCGGCGAGTAACATCGCAATGGGGTTGCGGAGCGCAACCGCTTCCGGGTCGCAGTGCACGTGGTCAAACATGGCTGCGGGGACGAGCAACCGGCACCGACGGCCTCGGCGGTGGTGAAGCCAAAGCACGAGCCCCTGGTGCTGGCCCAACACGGGGACGAGTGAGGCCGACCTTTGCAGACCGATGGGCCTCCCACTTGCGATTGCGGGACTCACCCAGCACCTTCTCCTTGTGCTCGGCGACGATGGCCTTGTCAACCAAGGCCTGGAAGTCAGCAAAGCCACAATAGATAGCTTGTCCTGCAGCTCCTCGGACAAACCATCCATGAACTTCTCCTGTTTGGCCTCATCAGAGGCCACCTCACCCGGAGCATAACGAGCCAAGTGATTAAACTCGTAAAGATATTCCGATACAGACTTGCGCCCCTGTTTAAGCGCAAGAAACTCCTTCTTCTTGAGCTTCATCAGACCATCGGGAATGTGGGCCCGACGGAAAGAAGATCGAAACTCATCCCACGAGACAACGTGGCCTGCGGGCTGCACGGCGAGAAAATTCTCCCACCAAGAGAGTGCTGCACCCTCGAGCTGATGGGATGCAAAGAGTGCCCGCCTCGCCTCACGGGATCGAGCGATATTGAGCTTTTGCTCAACAAGACACAGCCAATCATCTGCGTCCAATGGGTCCTCAGACCGGGAGAAAGTAGGCGGCTGCGTACGGAGAAACTCCGCAAGCCCACCACGCGATCGGTGGCCACCACCTCCGGCACTCCGAAGCACCAGCGGGAGTGGATGTGTTCCTTGCGATGACCTCGAATCCGGTCCGGTCCATGCGATTCGCTCGTCGAGCCGAACCTCACCATGGTCGGAGGAGGGGGAAGCTCATCGGAACCACCTACTGATGGTTATGGTGGTTCTTGCCATCCTGTTCCACAAAAATAGGTTAAACACAACTCCGGAACAGGAGACAAAGAAAACAACTGACCACTCTACAAAGCAAACTTTAAAAACTCAAGTAACAACATAAAACTGCAGCAAGATCACAAAGATAAAATCCATCTTCCTATTATGACTAGCTCGTATGGAAGAACGAGTAATCAATTTTCAGGAAGGCAATTTTCAGAATCCTAACTTCTGTTCGAAACAGCTAGGAAATAGGGTGAGAAATTTACTAAAGAATGGTTAGACACTTAGCTATCTCATATCACATCTTACCCTCTCATTCCCACAAATTTTAGTTGACTTAACCTCTCATTTCAGCACCTCCTACTAATTAAATGCTAGCTGTACAGACATTTATTGCTTGCTGTCCAGATTTCTTCCATTCAGCTTCTGGCCGAAATTTGTAGCTTCCAGTAGCTCCTAATCTTCTCAAGACAGCCAACACTTTCATTTTATAACTCTCATGGTTTACCCAAAACCAATCTACTCGATTAACAACTATCTTTTGAAGGAAGATGAGAGGAAAATCAACTTCTCAAATCCAATTCAGAACAAGGTGAGATAAGCAAGCTAAGATAGATGAGAAGTAAAATCTGATAACTTACTTAAGATTTTCAGGAAAACACTTGTTATTTGGAACGTAAGTTTTCAAAATATACTAGGGACGACCAAGCTAGGGGTTTCTACGGTCAGTATGGCTCTGATACCAAACTCTGTGAGACCCCGGTTTATTAAACTTGTAATACTTGACCTTCCTCTGGTTCTAGTATCACAAATAGAATAATCCGCGTCTCGATGATTATGTGCCTCCCAGAACAAGCAGCACACATACATCATACTAAAGCATGCATCAATTCCATACAACAGAATATAACAAGTCTACCAAAAGACATACATAATATAAGTTATTACTGAGCAATGACGGCCAAATGACATAAGTATCAAATAAGTAACAGCGGAAGCAAAAGTTGCCATAAGATGGCTTAAACCAAAAGACGACCGGTTAGCCACATAACACCATTGGGGCAACCGATCGCCACCAAGCTAATCGCCCCTTAAACCGCCACAAAGACAACTCACAAAAGTGAGGTCCATCGGACTCACTATCATCCTCTGCACAACACAAGCAATGCAGGTGAGTACAAAAATGTACTCGCAAGACTTACGAGTAACAAGCCTATACATATCTACATTGGTTATATGGTTCTTTGGACGCACAAAGCTAAATTGGGCTCGAAGCTCAACTCTCGACGACGACGATCCGCATAGCTCTTTTGCCTGGACTGGGCCACGCGTAGATACTCACGAATCAGCTGAACCTGACTTTCGGCCTCATTGATGGAATCTGGCCCGAAGAACTGACGCTCACCAGTTTCTGACCAGTTCAAAGGGGTTCTACAACTCCTCCCATACAAAGCCTCAAACGGTGCCATGCCAAGACTAGCTTGGAAACTGTTGTTGTAGGAGAACTCTGCAAAGGGCAAGCACTTCTCCCACTTCTTCCCATAGGAAAGAACACAGGCACGGAGCATATCTTCCAACACTTGGTTAACTCTCTCCGTCTGACCATCAGTTTGAGGATGATAAGCTGAACTGAAAGAAAGACGTGTACCCATCGCCTCTTGCAGACTATGCCAAAAGCGAGAGGTGAAAAGAGAACCACGATCTGACACAATCGTTCGTGGCACACCATGCAAACTCACAATCCTTGAGACATAAAGCTCGGCCAAGGGCTTCACACGGAGCTGGGTCTTGACAGGAAGAAAATGTGCCACTTTAGTCAGCCTATCAATCACGACCCAAATGGCATCGTTCCCTTTCGGTGAGCGGGGCAACCCGGTGATGAAATCCATACCGACGGAATCCCACTTCCACTGCACGTGCTGGTAGAGGTCAGAGCGAGCCGCTGACGCCGATGTTCAGCCTTGACACGACAAAGACACGCCGCACTCGGCCACGAACTGGCAATCTCGCGCTTCATGCGAGTCCACCAGAATCTCTGTCGAAGATCTTGGTACATCTTGGTAGCCCCGGGGTGGATAGACAAAGGAGAGTCATGGGCCTCGCGGAGAATCAAATCTCGCAATTCCATGACCTTTGGAACCACAAGGCGCTGTTCAAACCACACAACACCGTGCTCATCCTCAGAAAAGCACTTAGCTGTCCCATTCTTGATGTTCTGTTTGATTTGGATCACACCAACATCTGTCTGCTGGGCAGCCTTGATTTGATCCACCAAAGTTGGTTGCACAACCAAGGTAGCAAGAGAACCATGCTCAATCAAACCCAAATTAAGCCGCTGAAATTCTTCAAGAAGGGTAGGTTGTTACTCTTGAAGTAACAAGGTATTGCAATACACCTTGCGACTAAGTGCATCGGCAACAACATTGGCCTTGCCCGGGTGATACTGAATACCCATATCATAGTCTTTGATCAATTCCAACCATCTCCTTTGCCTGAGGTTCAGATCTGGCTGGGTGAACAAATATTTCAAACTCTTGTGATCAGAATACACCTCACAACGGTTACCAATAAGGTAATGCCGCCAAATCTTGAGTGCATGAACCACTGCAGCTAACTCCAAATCATGGGTAGGATAGTTGAGTTCAATTTCTAAAAACTGTGAAATTTTTCAGAGGGGCCACAAACCAACACAGAAACTTAGGAAAAATATTTTCCCAAGATGATCGTAAGAATTGAGATGAAAATTTTTGGAATAACAAAGTTTGGATCAATTGGACTTGTGACATTGTAATTCCATAACTTCTTACAACCATTGTGCAAAGCATACAGGAAATACATGATGTAAGAAAAAGTTTTAATTTCTACTGATTTTCTTACATTTGAAACACAAGTCCAAAGTTGGGATGTTACATGTTCCTTCCCAGCCCGTCTCCGCGCGAGGCCCAGCTCCGCGCGCGCCACTGCACTACCGACGCGTGCGCCCACACGCCAGTCTTCGCCCCGCGCCGGCCGTCTTCGCGCACGGCCGCGCCCGCCCGCCATGTTTCCAAGCTCAAGCCCGTACGACAACGCATCCTTTCCAACTGAACCTCTTCTAGAAAACGTGTAGAATCTTATCCCCAACCTCCCCGCATCTTCTCGGATCAAAATCAAACACCGGATTCGTTTCTATCTCCGTTTCTCTCTCGTGCTCGTTTCGGACTCTTTTAGGGTTTTCGCCGCCGCACGCCTCCCTAGCCTCCCTGATGAGGGCATCCCTAACACTTATACATCTTTCCCTATTGGTGGTCATACACATACTGAGGTGGACGCCATACGTGACGCTACAAATAATTCAAGTACGTATGCATATTGGTCCACCGACGAGCAAGAGCTAAACTTCTAAATCAACAGTGCTTTTGTTTCTTAATGAATCTTCTATTGTCATTGATGAGAATTGGGTATTACCTCATGCAAATGTTTTGTGCATTCTCAGGTTTGAACATTGTGAAGCCTTTGGAACCAAGAGGAGGCCGGAGTCAAAGCAATGGAGGAGAAGCTCACGTGGGTCAACCAAGGAGAAAAGCCCAAGAATTCAAGCCCAATTCGGATCTTCCACAAGTGCAACTGAAATTCATCTCGGAATCAACTCAGAATTCAATTCGGATTCGGTTCGGGACAGCCCAACAGGGCTGTAATAAAAAGGCCATAACTTTTGCATACGGAGTCCGATTGGGGTGTTCTTGGACTTGTTTGAAAGCTTATTCCAAGGCCTACACAATGGTTTTGGCCCCAGCTTCAGAAGACTTACGGTCGAGCCGCTATGGCCGAAACAATGTGACGGACTTAAGTTAGGTTTTCCTTTTTGTGTGTTTTTAGGTCTTAGCCGAGTTAGAGTTTGATTCGGCATGTGTGGCCGGCCCTAGGCCGTGCGTGAGTCGTGGAGGGCGCCTTAAATACCCTTGCCCCTCCCTTGTATCCATTAGACCAGTTTATGCATAAGAATTGAAACATAGCTATTGCTTGTTCTTTCTAAAACCAGAGTTCATGCGAGGACTTTGAGAGAGGACTAGGCGATCCATTTGTTTGTTCTGCAATTCAAGGTCAAGCCGCTGCTCCATTGGGAATGGGGACTTGGCGTTCGTCGTTCGTGGTCTCGCGACGAACAACTACCCGGTGTGTTTTGGGCGTATTCCGAAGAGTTGAGGGTTCGTGCATTGGCGCGAGTGTTCAGCTAGCGACATCGTCTACTTCGCATCAACTATCCACGGTTTCTCACTGAGAAGATCGGGCCTCCCCCGTATCATGTGGTATCAGATTCTAGGTTTACTCGGTGAGAACTTCTTTACCCGTAGTTAGATTCGTTTTCTTTCCTGATGAGGGCATCCCTAACACTTATACATCTTTCCCTATTGGTGGTCATACACATACTGAGGTGGACGCCATACGTGACGCTACAAATAATTCAAGTACAGAAGTGCATATTGGTCCACTGACGAGAGCAAGAGCTAAACTTCTAAATCAACAGGTGCTTTTGTTTCTTAATGAATCTTCTATTGTCATTGATGAGAATTGGGTATTACCTCATGCAAATGTTTTGTGCATTCTCAGGTTTGAACATTGTGAAGCCTTTGGAACCAAGAGGAGGCCGAGTCAAAGCAATGGAGGAGAAGCTCACGTGGGTCAACCAAGGGGAGAAAAGCCCAAGAATTCAAGCCCAATTCGGATCTTCCACAAGTGCAACCGAAATTCATCTCGGAATCAACTCAGAATTCAATTCGGATTCGGTTCGGGACAGCCCAACAGGGCTGTAATAAAAAGGCCATAACTTTTGCATACGAGTCCGATTGGGGTGTTCTTGGACTTGTTTGAAAGCTTATTCCATGGCCCACACAATGGTTTTGGCCCCAGCTTCAGAAGACTTACGGTCGCGCCGCTATGGCCGAAACAATGTGACGGACTTAAGTTAGGTTTTCCTTTTGTGTGTTTTTAGGTCTTAGCCGAGTTAGAGTTTGATTCGGCATGTGTGGCTGGCCCTAGGCCATGCGTGAGTCGTGGAGGGCGCCTTAAATACCCTTGCCCCTCCCTTGTATCCATTAGACCAGTTTATTCATAAGATTGAAACATAGCTATTGCTTGTTCTTTCGACCCCAGAGTTCATGCGAGGACTTTGAGAGAGGACTAGGCGATCCAATTGTTTTGTTCGCAATTCAAGGTCAAGCCGTCGTTCCATTGGGAATCGGGGACTTGGCGTTCATCGTTCGTGGTCTCGCGACGAACAACCTACCCGGTGTGTTGTGGGCGTATTCGAAGAGTTGAGGGTTCGTGCATTGGCGCGAGTGTTCAGCTAGCGACATCGTCTACTTCGCATCAACTATCCACGGTTTCTCACTGAGAAGATCGGGCCTCCCCCGTATCATGTGGTATCAGATTCTAGGTTTACTCGGTGAGAACTTCTTTACCCGTAGTTAGATTCGTTTTGTTTCCTATCGTACAATAAACCAAAAATTGCAGTACCAAAACCGTAGTTTAATCTGTTATTTCTTGTGCGTTTAGTTAAGTTTTCATCCATTAGAGTTTTGTTTTAGTGCTGATCCTTGTGTTTCCATTGCGTAGCTTAATCTTTATCAAAAAAAAAAATTGCTGATTGAACTCCCTCAATTAGCACCCAAAAACCATCATCCGATCTGTCCGTGCGCTGTCTTGCTAGCACAATCCGAGACGGTGTTGTTTCCTTATCCGAACTCCTTGGTGGGACTAGAGTCCTAATCAACCTCTAGCTCAAACACAATCCGAGTCCAATTGCTCCATCTTGAGTTTCGGCCACTACATCATAGCCGGCCGAACCACATTTGGTGTCCTTTTATATCCTTTCATCTTGAGACTAGCTATTGATATTGCACCTAGGGCTGCTCATTCAAGTTGATTACACGTTCTTTGTTTTGTGAGGTTCTTGCTGTTCCACGGGAGCAAAGCGAGAGGAAAAGAAGGAAAAGGCAACCGCATATAGAAAGAAAAAAAAAAAAAAAAACGCTAACTTTTGCATCGACCTCCGATTGGGCGTTTCTTGATCCGTTGGAAAGGAAGCGGGAAAAAGAGAAGAAGTCTGGAAATCTGGGGTTTTACATCGCGTAAGCCACCGGGCATACGTGTGCGGAAAACCGACCCCAAAAAGGTCGTTTAGGGCCTCAAAGCGGGCATAAGCGAGAAAAATTCAGTTTCTCGATTTCGCTCAAAATTGTGAGCCCTCTGCGGTGATTCTAAGGTACACCGTGGCGGCGACATCCCTTTTCGAGTTGATCCGCGCATACTTTTAGCTACTACAGCACCGGGTCATCTTTTTAGCTTGTGTTTTTCAATTTTGATTGAGCAATCTTGTGCCCTAGTATATTCCTTTGCAATTGGCTAGCGTCTATCCCCGTACTTGGTGCAAAACGAGCTGGTTTCATCTCTTTTTCTGCTCGCTAGCTCAGTCCTTTGTTTGCATTAAGTCTCATTTATCCTTGCGTGTGCGTTCATACACTTCGCTTAAACCTGTTGGATCAGCACATAGGCAAAATACTCTAGCTTGGATCATTACTTAGCTTTACAATACCTTGAATATCAGATTGCATAGGATATACACATACCTGTCCAAGCTCCACCTACACCCGTTTGTGTACTCCCTTGCTCTTGGTTACGCTCCTACATTACCGGGTTAAGGTCGTTCGCTGTCACAACTGTCGTTTTGCCGTCCTTGATTCACTTTGGAACGGTAAGCTTGTCTTGTTTTCAGGACAGTGAGTTGCGAGCGTAGTAGCGAGAGCTTTTGTTTTACTAACCCAGATATAACCTCGTTTCTTGTTTGTGAGTTGTTGCTATGTCGAGTCACGAGGAGGATCCACCTAATCGGGGCGCGGTTCACGTGGGATGAGTACACTCGGTTGCGCGAGATGCTACAAAAACAACTTCAAGATGGTGACAATGGCGTGCGCGATGAACTCGGGGAAGTTCAGACTGGATTGAACACCCTCGGGGAGGAGGTCACACAATTGCGTACGGCCATCAACAATAACTTCCTGGAGCTACGCGCCATGTTCGCTCAACACAATCCACGTGGGGTGCGCAGTCGATGACACGAGTGTGCATGGCCCTCGGCCGTTTTGCACAATGAGACCGAGGATGAGCGTGCTATTCGTGTGGATGAGGAGCGGCGGCGGCGGCGGCGCGTCGCATGGCGGTGCCGCCGTAAGCGTCGGGATGGCGGCCGCGGCACCCTCGAGCTCATGGGCGTGGCGAGGCAAGCGGCGGGGTGGGCGCACCACAGGGTGTCCACGGAGGAGGTGTGCATCGTGCACCTCGTAGCATGGCGGATGAGGCCGAGCAATGGGATGACGATTTCCCCATCGGCGACTACGATGACCGAGCAGCGCCACCATCGCAACAACGCGGCGTCGACACGGCGGCGCCGACGATTTTGTCGCTAAGCCCAAATTTACTCTTCCTATATTTTGGTGGTACGGATGTGGAGCAATACCTCACTTGGGAGTGAAGGTGGATAAGTTGTTTGAATGAACAACTATTCCAATGAGAAGAAGCTGTTGCTTGCTTCCAATGGCTTGGATGATTATGCTACACATTGGTGGGAGCGATTCATTCGTAGCGCATGGGCGCCATGAGTTGCCGATTATCACCGGGAGCGGATGAAGCGACATTTGCGGGCGCGCTTTGTACCTCGCCACTACAAGCGCTCACTATTTGAGAAGTTGTGGGTGCGACAAGGTATGAGGTCAATTGATGAATATCATAAGGAGATGGAAACTATCATGATACATGCGGATGTCGCGAGAATGAAGAACAGACCATGGCGAGATTTCTAGTGGCATGAATCATCTTTGTCAGCGCATTGTCAATCACCATCCCTATAATGATATGATTGAGTTTGCGCACCAAGCACGCGGCCGGCGACAAGTGATTGAAGATGCACGGTTCGCTGCCGTTCCGTCCTTGGCCCGATCCGGGACAGCCATATAACAACAGCCAACCAAACAAGAGCACTCGTGGAAGCAATTCGGCAATGCGCGATTCCGCAAGTAAGAAGTGGAGAGTACACGGCAAGACGCGTCGACTGCGGCGCCCGCGCTAGTGCGACCTCGTCTATGGGGTCAACGGGGCGTTCACGTGACATCATTTGCCACAAGTGCAAGGGTGTTGGCCATTTTGAGGGGCTGCCCAAATGTCGAACTATGCTTATCACCGAGGATGGCGGTTATGTTTGACTAGTGATGACGAGTCGCCGATCGCAACCAGTCTTGCACTGCGATGACATAGAACAATGTGAGTGCGATCACGAGTTTCCTAACAACGAGCGGTATTCCATTGTTTGCGCCCAAGGTGCTTAGTGTGATGCCATCGCCGTCACTCGAGCAAGCGGTGCAATTTGTTTCGACTTGGCGAAGCTTGATAAGGGTAAGGTGCGCAAAGTGATCATTGATGGCGGAAGTTGTCACAATTTGGCTAGCAAGGATATGTGTCATAAGTTGGGTTTGAAGTACTTGCCGCATCCACGTCCTTATCATGTGCAATGGTTGAGCGACAAAGAGGAAGTGAAGGTGAACTATATGGTGCGAGTGGCGTTTTCTATTGGGAAGTACACCGACACGTGGACTGCGATGTTGTGCCTATGACGGTGTGTCACTTGCTCTTGGGGCGGCCATGGCAATATGACCGTTCTGCTGTTCATGATGGGCGTACAAATCGCTACACATTTCGATGGAATAATATGGATATCATCTTGAAGCCCCTTACACCGCAGCAGTTGTGAATTCTTCAATGCGAGAAAATTGAGATGCACGTTGAGGCGCCAAAGAGCGAGAGAAGAATTTAGTGATGTTAGCCACCAAATCGAAATGAGAGAATTCAGCGAAGATCCCAATTTGGTGCACTTTGTACTATTGTACAAAGGCGCCTTGCTTCGACTAACGACTTGTCTTCTCTTCCTAGTGGTGTTGCTTGTGTTTTGCAGGACTTCAGCGACGTCTTTCCAAGCGAGGTACCGGTGGGCTACCACCAATTCGTGGGATAGAACATAAGATCGACTTGATTCGGGGCGTCATTGCCGAACCGACCACCGCATCGCACCAATCCCGAGGAAACAAAGGAAATCAGAAACAAGTACAAGAGCTTCTCTCCAAAGGGTATGTACGTGAAAGCTTAAGCCCTTGTGCTGTTCTGTTATTTTAGTTCCTAAGAAAGATGGTTCATGGCGTATGTGCGTAGATTGTCGGCGATTAATAATATCACAATTCGATATCGTCATCCTATACCTCGCTTAGATGATATGCTAGACAATTGAGTGGTGCTTTGTTATTTTTCTAAGATAGATTTTGTGATGGTTACCATCAAATTAGGATGCATGAAGGGGATGAGTGGAAAACAACATTTAAAACAAAATTTGGGTTGTATGAGTGGTTAGTCATGCCTTTTGGTTTAACTAATGCACCTAGTACATTCATGCGCTTAATGAATCATGTTTTAAGGCATTTGATTGGTAAATTTGTGGTTGTGTACTTTGATGATATTCGATTTCTGATCATGACTGAATCTGAACACATAGACCATCTTAGACAAGTTCTACAAGTTTTGCGTGAGGCTAGGTTATTCGGTAACTTAGAAGTGTACCTTTGCAAAGATCGTGTCATCTTTTGGGCTATGTTGTTTCGCACGGGAGTTGAAGTAGATGAGTCTAAAATTGAAGCGATTAAAAATTGGCCAACTCCTGTGAATGTAAGTCAGATTAGGAGCTTTCATGGTCTTGCTGGTTTTATCGGCGCTTTGTGAAGGATTTTAGCACCATAGCTGCCCCTTTGAATGAACTTACTAAAAGGGTGTTGAATTTGTGTGGGGGTAGCGCAAGACAATGCTTTTCTTGAACTTAAGAAGCGCTTGGTGAAGCACCGTTGCTTGTTTTACTGATTTCACTAAATTTTTGAAATTGAGTGTGATGCTAGTGGATTGGGTATTGGCGGTGTTTTAATGCAAGAGGAAGACCGGTAGCTTATTTTAGTGAGAAACTGAATGGTGCTCAATTGAATTATCCGGTCTATGACAAAGAGCTTTATGCTTTAGTGCGTGCATTAGAAACTTGGCAACACTATTTATGGCCTAAAGAGTTTATTATTCATTCGATCATGAGGCATTAAAGTATTTAAAGGGCCAAGCAAACTGAACCGTAGACATGCCAAATGGGTCGAATTCATTGAGTCGTTTCCTTACATTGTAAAATATAAGAAGGAAAGGAAAATGTGGTAGTTGATGCTCTCTCTAGGAAAAGTGTGCTTTTAACTCAATTAGGAGTGCAAGTTCTGGTTTAGAGAGTTTGCGTGATTTATATGCTCATGACCATGATTTTCCGTTCCTTATGCACATTGCAAAGAGGAAAAGGCTGGGATAAATTTCACATCCATGATGGGTTTTGTTTCGCACTAACAAATTATGCGTTCGGACTCCTCGTGCGTTTGCTATTCTGCGGGAATCACATGCAGGTGGGTTGATGGGACATTTTGGGCGTGAGAAGGCGTTATCTATCTTTGGCGATCACTTTTATTGGCCTAAGATGAGGCGAGATGTAGAGAGGTATGTGCAACGATGCATTACTTGCCACAAAGCGAAATCAAAATTGAATCCACACGGTTTGTATACCCCTCTACCTGTTCCCAATGCACCATGGGAGGATATTAGTATGGATTTTGTTTTAGGATTACCTAGAACTAAGAGGGCGAGTGATTCTGTTTTTGTCGTTGTGGATCGTTTTTCAAAGATGGCACACTTTATTCCGTGCCACAAGAGCGACGATGCGTCGCATATTGCTAACTTGTTTTTCGGGAGATCGTGAGGCTACATGGCGTGCCACGCACTATTGTGTCGGATCGTGGCGTGAAGTTCATGAGCTACTTTTGGAAGACACTTTGGGGTAAGCGGGGGCGAAGTTGTTATTCAAGACGACTTGTCATCCCCAAGCGATGGTCAAGCGGAGGTGGTGAACCGCACACTTTCGATGCTACCGGACCATGATCAAGAAGAATCTGCGAGTGGGAGGATTGTTTGCCGCACGTGGAATTCGCTTATAATCGGGCGTGCACTCCTCTGTGATTGTGTCCTTTTGAGGTGGTGTATGGTTTCAAACCCTTTACGCCGCTTGATTTGCTGCCACTTCAAGTCAACACCGTGTTCATATGGAGGCATCCAAGCGAGTGAATATGTGAAGAAATTGCATCTCAAAACAAAAGAGGAGATAGAGCGCAAGGTCAAGTCCTATCTTGAGAAGGCGAATAAGAAACGGAAGAAGATGATTTTCAACCGGTGATTTGGTTTGGGTGCACTACCGCAAGGATCGTTTTCGAGCGCCGCAAGTCTAAATTGCTGCCACGAGGTGATGGACCTTTCAAGGTGCTTGCGAAGATCAACGACAATGCCTACAAGATAGAGCTTTCGGCGATGACTATGGCGTGAGCTCTACTTTCAATGTTGCTGATTTATCACCTTTCTTTGGTGGTGATGATCCAGCGTCGAGGACGACGCCTTTTCAAGAGGGGAGGATGATGAGGGCATCCCTAACACTTATACATCTTTCCCTATTGGTGGTCATACACATACCGAGGTGGGCGCCATACGTGGCGCTACAAATAATTCAAAGCTGAAGTGCATATTGGTCCACCGACGAGCAAGAGCTAAACTTCTAAATCAACAGTGCTTTTGTTTCTTAATGAATCTTCTATTGTCATTGATGAGAATTGGGTATTACCTCATGCAAATGTTTTGTGCATTCTCAGGTTTGAACATTGTGAAGCCTTTGGAACCAAGAGGGAGGTCGGAGTCAAAGCAATGGAGGAGAAGCTCACGTGGGTCAACCAAGGGGAGAAAAGCCCAAGAATTCAAGCCCAATTCGGATCTTCCACAAGTGCAACCGAAATTCATCTCGGAATCAACTCAGAATTCAATTCGGATTCGGTTCGGGACAGCCCAACAGGGCTGTAATAAAAAGGCCATAACTTTTGCATACGGAGTCCGATTGGGGTGTTCTTGGACTTGTTTGAAAGCTTATTCCAAGGCCCACACAATGGTTTTGGCCCCAGCTTCAGAAGACTTACGGTCGCGCCGCTATGGCCGAAACAATGTGACGGACTTAAGTTAGGTTTTCCTTTTTGTGTGTTTTTAGGTCTTAGTCGAGTTAGAGTTTGATTCGGCATGTGTGGCTGGCCCTAGGCCGTGCGTGAGTCGTGGAGGGCGCCTTAAATACCCTTGCCCCTCCCTTGTATCCATTAGACCAGTTTATGCATAAGATTGAAACATAGCTATTGCTTGTTCTTTCGACACCAGAGTTCATGCGAGGACTTTGAGAGAGGACTAGGCGATCCAATTGTTTGTTCTGCAATTCAAGGTCAAGCCGTCGTTCCATTGGGAATTGGGGACTTGGCGTTCGTCGTTCGTGGTCTCGCGACGAACAACTACCCGGTGTGTTGTGGGCGTATTCCGAAGAGTTGAGGGTTCGTGCATTGGCGCGAGTGTTCAGCTAGCGACATCGTCTACTTCGCATCAACTATCCACGGTTTCTCACTGAGAAGATCGGGCCTCCCCCGTATCATGTGGTATCAGATTCTAGGTTTACTCGGTGAGAACTTCTTTACCCGTAGTTAGATTCGTTTTGTTTCCTATCGTACAATAAACCAAAAATTGCAGTACCAAAACCGTAGTTTAATCTGTTATTTCTTGTGCGTTTAGTTAAGTTTTCATCCATTAGAGTTTTGTTTTAGTGCTGATCCTTGTGTTTCCATTGCGTAGCTTAATCTTTATCAAAAAAAAAATTTGCTGATTGAACTCCTCAATTAGCACCCAAAACCATCATCCGATCTGTCAGTGCGCTGTCTTGCTTGCAGACAATCCGAGACGGTGTTGTTTCCTTATCCGAACTCCTTGGTGGGACTAGAGTCCTAATCAACCTCTAGCTCAAACACAATCCGAGTCCAATTGCTCCATCTTGAGTTTCGGCCACTACATCATAGCCGGCCGAACCACATTTGGTGTCCTTTTATATCCTTTCATCTTGAGACTAGCTATTGATATTGCACCTAGGGCTGCTCATTCAAGTTGATTACACGTTCTTTGTGTTTGTGAGGGTTGCGCAGTTCCACGGGGAGCAAGGCAGAGGGAAAAGAAGGAAAAGGCAGCCGCATATAGAAAGAGCCGCGGCATAAAAAAACGCTAACTTTTGCATACGACCTCCGATTGGAGCGTTTCTTGATCCGTTGGAAAGGAAACGGGAAAATAGAGCCAAAAAAGAAGAAGTCCGGGAAATCTGGGGGTTTTACATCCGCGTAAGCCACCAGGCACACGTGTGCGGAAAACTTCGACCCCAAAAAAGGTCGTTTAGGGCCTCAAAACGGGCCCGCAAACCGAGAAAAATTCCAGTTTCTCAGATTTCGCTCAAAATTGATAGAGCCCCTCTGCAGGTGATTCTAAGGTACCCGTGCAGACGACATCCCTTTTCGAGTTGATCCGCGCATACTTTTAGCTACTACAGTACCGGGTCATCTTTTTAGCTTGTGTTTTTCAATTTTGATTGAGCAATCTTGTGCCCTAGTATATTCCTTTGCAATTGGCTAGCGTCTATCCCCGTACTTGGTGCAAAACGAGCTGGTTTCATCTCTTTTCCTGCTCGCTAGCTCAGTCCTTTGTTTGCATTAAGTCTCATTTATCCTTGCGTGTGCGTTCATACACTTCGCTTAAACCTGTTGGATCAGCACATAGGCAAAATACTCTAGCTTGGATCATTACTTAGCTTTACAATACCTTGAATATCAGATTGCATAGGATATACACATACCTGTCCAAGCTCCACCTACACCCGTTTGTGTACTCCCTTGCTCTTGGTTACGCTCCTACATTACCGGGTTAAGGTCGTTCATTTGTCTGGCCGTCGTTTGCCGTCCTTGATTCACTTTGGAACGGTAAGCTTGTCTTGTTTTCAGGACAGTGAGTTGCGAGCATAGTAGCGAGAGCTTTTGTTTTACTAACCGAGATATAACCTCGTTTCTTGTTTGTGAGTTGTTGCTATGTCAGTCACGAGGAGGATCCACCTAATCCGAGGCGCGGTTCACGTGGACGAGTACACTCGGTTGCGCGAGATGCTACAAAAACAACTTCAAGATGGTGACAATGGTGTGCGCGATGAACTCGGGAAGTTGATGGGTGAACACCCTCGGGAGGAGGTCACACAATTGCGTCGCCATCAACAATAACTTCACGGAGCTACGCGCCATGTTCGCTCAACACAATCTCACGGGGTGCGCAAGCCGATGACACGAGTGTGCACGCCCCCGGCCGTTTTGCACAATGAGACCGAGGATGAGCGTGCTATTCGTGTGGATGAGGAGCGGCGGCGGCGCAGCGCGTCGCATGGCGGTGCCGCCAGCGTCGGGATGGCGCCGCGCACACCCTCGAGCTCATGGGCGTGGCGAGGCAACGGCGGCGGTGGAGGCGCACCGCAGGTGTCCACGGAGGAGGTGTGCATCGTGCACCTCGTAGCATGGCCGATGAGGCCGAGCAATGGGATGACGATTTCCCCATCGGCGACTACGATGACCGACAGCGCCACCATCGCAACAACGTGCGGCGTCGACACGACGACGCCGACGATTTTGTCGCTAAGCCCAAATTTACTCTTCCTATATTTTCGGTGGTACGGATGTGGAGCAATACCTCACTTGGGAGTGAAGGTGGATAAGTTGTTTGAATGAACAACTATTCCAATGAGAAGAAGCTGTTGCTTGCTTCCAATGGCTTGGATGATTATGCTACACATTGGTGGGAGCAGTTCATTCGTAAGCGCATGGAGCGCCATGAGTTGCCGATTATCACCTGGGAGCAGATGAAGCAGCATTTGCGGGCACGCTTTGTACCTCGCCACTACAAGCGCTCACTATTTGAGAAGTTGATAGGGCTGCGACAAGGTATGAGGTCAATTGATGAATATCATAAGGAGATGGAAACTATCATGATACATGTAGATGTCCGCGAGAATGAAGAACAGACCATGGCGAGATTTCTAGCTGGCATGAATCATGCTGTCAAGCGCATTGTCAATCACCATCCCTATAATGATATGATTGAGTTGCTGCACCAAGCACGCGAAGCCGAGCGACAAGTGATTGAAGATGCACGGTTCGCTGCCCGTTCACGTCCTTCAGCCAGTCCAGGACAGCCATATAACAACAGCCAACCAAACAAGAGCACTCCGGCCGGAAGCAATTCGGCAATGCGCAGTTCCGCAAGTAAGAAGCTGGATAGTACACCAGCACCGGTGCGTCGACCTGCGGCGCCCGCTGCTAGTGCGACCTCGTCTATGGGGTCAACAGGTCGTTCACGTGACATCATTTGCCACAAGTGCAAGGGTGTTGGCCATTTTCAGAGGGACTGCCCAAATGTCAGAACTATGCTTATCACCGAGGATGGCGGTTATGTTTCAGCTAGTGATGACGAGTCGCCGATCGCAAATCGGTCTTGCACACTGATGACATAGAACAATGTGAGTGCGATCCTGAGTTTCCTAACACTGAGCAGTATTCCATTGTTTGCACGCCTAAGGTGCTTAGTGTGATGCCATCGCCGTCACTCGAACAGCGGTGCAATTTGTTTCAGACTTGGGCGAAGCTTGATAAGGGTAAGGTCTGCAAAGTGATCATTGATGGCGGAAGTTGTCACAATTTGGCTAGCAAGGATATGTGTCATAAGTTGGGTTTGAAGTACTTGCCGCATCCACGTCCTTATCATGTGCAATGGTTGAGCGACAAAGAGGAAGTGAAGGTGAACTATATGGTGCGAGTGACGTTTTCTATTGGGAAGTACACCGACACTGTGGACTGCGATGTTGTGCCTATGACGGTGTGTCACTTGCTCTTGGGACGGCCATGGCAATATGACCGTTCTGCTGTTCATGATGGGCGTACAAATCGCTACACATTTCGATGGAATAATATGGATATCATCTTGAAGCCCTTACACCGCAATGATTGTGAATTCTTCAATGCAGAAAATTGAGATGCACGTTGAGACCGCCAAAGCGAGAGAAGAATTTAGTGATGTTAGCCACCAAATCAGAAATGAGAGAATTCAGCGAAGATCCCAATTTGGTGCACTTTGTACTATTGTACAAAGACGCCTTGCTTTCGACTAACGACTTGTCTTCTCTTCCTAGTGGTGTTGCTTGTGTTTTGCAGGACTTCAGCGACGTCTTTCCAAACGAGATACCGGTGGGCTACCACCAATTCGTGGGATAGAACATAAGATCGACTTGATTCCGGGCGTCGTTTGCCGAACCGACCATCGTACCGCACCAATCCCGAGGAAACAAAGGAAATTCAGAAACAAGTACAAGAGCTTCTCTCCAAAGGGTATGTACGTGAAAGCTTAAGCCCTTGTGCTGTTCCTGTTATTTTAGTTCCTAAGAAAGATGGTTCATGGCGTATGTGCGTAGATTGTCGAGCGATTAATAATATCACAATTCGATATCGTCATCCTATACCTCGCTTAGATGATATGCTAGACGAATTGAGTGGTGCTGTTATTTTTTCTAAGATAGATTTGCGTGATGGTTACCATCAAATTAGGATGCATGAAGGGGATGAGTGGAAAACAGCATTTAAAACAAAATTTGGGTTGTATGAGTGGTTAGTCATGCCTTTTGGTTTAACTAATGCACCTAGTACATTCATGCGCTTAATGAATCATGTTTTAAGGCATTTGATTGGTAAATTTGTGGTTGTGTACTTTGATGATATTCGATTTACTGATGCATGACCGAATCTGAACACATAGACCATCTTAGACAAGTTCTACAAGTTTTGCGTGAGGCTAGGTTATTCGGTAACTTAGAGAAGTGTACCTTTGCAAAGATCGTGTCATCTTTTGGGCTATGTTGTTTCGCACGTGGAGTTGAAAAGTAGATGAGTCTAAAATTGAAGCGATTAAAAATTGGCCAACTCCGTGAATGTAAGTCGATTAGGAGCTTTCATGGTCTCGCTGGTTTTTATCGGCGCTTTGTGAAGGATTTTAGCACCATAGCTGCCCCTTTGAATGAACTTACTAAAAGGGTGTTGAATTTGTGTGGGGTAGCGCAAAACAATGCTTTTGTTGAACTTAAGAAACGCTTGATGAAGCACCGTTGCTTGTTTTACGATTTCACTAAAAATTTTGAAATTGAGTGTGATGCTAGTGGATTGGGTATTGGCGGTGTTTTAATGCAAGAGGAAGACCGGTAGCTTATTTTAGTGAGAAACCGAATGGTGCTCAATTGAATTATCCGGTCTATGACAAAGAGCTTTATGCTTTAGTGCGTGCATTAGAAACTTGGCAACACTATTTATGGCCTAAAGAGTTTATTATTCATTCGATCATGAGGCATTAAAGTATTTAAAGGGCCAAGCAAACTGAACCGTAGACATGCCAAATGGGTCGAATTCATTGAGTCATTTCCTTACATTGTAAAATATAAGAAGGAAAGGAAAATGTGGTAGCTGATGCTCTCTAGGAAAAGTGTGCTTTTAACTCAATTAGGAGTGCAAGTTCTGGTTTAGAGAGTTTGCGTGATTTATATGCTCATGACCATGATTTTTCCGTTCCTTATGCACATTGCAAAGAGGGAAAAGGTGGGATAAATTTCACATCTATGATGGGTTTTGTTTCGCACTAACAAATTATGCGTTCCGGACTCCTCCGTGCGTTTGCTATTCTGCAGGAATCACATGCAGGTGGGTTGATGGGACATTTTGGACGTGAGAAGACGTTATCTATCTTTGAGCGATCACTTTTATTGGCCTAAGATGAGGCGAGATGTAGAGAGGTATGTGCAACGATGCATTACTTGCCACAAAGCGAAATCAAAATTGAATCCACACGGTTTGTATACCCTCTACCTGTTCCCAATGCACCATGGGAGGATATTAGTATGGATTTTGTTTTAGGATTACCTAGAACTAAGAGGGGAGTGATTCTGTTTTTGTCATTGTGGATCGTTTTTCGAAGATGGCACACTTTATTCCGTGCCACAAGAGCGACGATGCGTCGCATATTGCTAACTTGTTTTTCAGGGAGATCGTGAGGCTACATGGCGTGCCACGCACTATTGTGTCAGATCGTGACGTGAAGTTCATGAGCTACTTTTGGAAGACACTTTGGGGTAAGCGGGGACGGTTGTTATTCAAAGACGACTTGTCATCCCCAAACCGATGGTCAAACGGAGGTGGTGAACCGCACACTTTCGATGCTACCGGACCATGATCAAGAAGAATCTGCGCGAGTGGGAGGATTGTTTGCCGCACGTGGAATTCGCTTATAATCGGGCGTGCACTCCACTACGCAGGTTGTGTCCTTTTGAGGTGGTGTATGGTTTCAAACCCTTTACACCGCTTGATTTCTTGCCACTTCAAGTCAACACCGTGTGCATATGGAGGCATCCAAGCGGTGAGTATGTGAAGAAATTGCATCTCAAAACAAAAGAGGAGATAGAGCGCAAGGTCAAGTCCTATGCTGAGAAGGCGAATAAGAAACGAAAGAAGATGATTTTTCAACCAGGTGATTTGGTTTGGGTACACTACCGCAAGGATCGTTTTCCAGAACGCCGCAAGTCTAAATTGCTGCCACGAGGTGATGGACCTTTCAAGGTGCTTGCGAAGATCAACGACAATGCCTATAAGATAGAGCTTTCCGGCGATGACTATGGCGTGAGCTCTACTTTCAATGTCGCTGATTTATCACCTTTCTTTGGTGGTGATGATCCAGCGTCGAGGACGACGCCTTTTCAAGAGGGGGAGGATGATGAGGGCATCCCTAACACTTATACATCTTTCCCTATTGGTGGTCATACACATACTGAGGTGGACGCCATACGTGACGCTACAAATAATTCAAGTACAGAAGTGCATATTGGTCCACTGACGAGAGCAAGAGCTAAACTTCTAAATCAACAGGTGCTTTTGTTTCTTAATGAATCTTCTATTGTCATTGATGAGAATTGGGTATTACCTCATGCAAATGTTTTGTGCATTCTCAGGTTTGAACATTGTGAAGCCTTTGGAACCAAGAGGAGGCCGAGTCAAAGCAATGGAGGAGAAGCTCACGTGGGTCAACCAAGGGGAGAAAAGCCCAAGAATTCAAGCCCAATTCGGATCTTCCACAAGTGCAACCGAAATTCATCTCGGAATCAACTCAGAATTCAATTCGGATTCGGTTCGGGACAGCCCAACAGGGCTGTAATAAAAATGCCATAACTTTTGCATACGGAGTCCGATTGGGGTGTTCTTGGACTTGTTTGAAAGCTTATTCCAAGGCCTACACAATGGTTTTGGCCCCAGCTTCAGAAGACTTACGGTCGAGCCGCTATGGCCGAAACAATGTGACGGACTTAAGTTAGGTTTTCCTTTTTGTGTGTTTTTAGGTCTTAGCCGAGTTAGAGTTTGATTCGGCATGTGTGGCTGGCCCTAGGCCGTGCGTGAGTCGTGGAGGGCGCCTTAAATACCCTTGCCCCTCCCTTGTATCCATTAGACCAGTTTATGCATAAGAATTGAAACATAGCTATTGCTTGTTCTTTCTAAAACCGAGTTCATGCGAGGACTTTGAGAGAGGACTAGGCGATCCATTTGTTTGTGTTCGCAATTCAAGGTCAAGCCGTCGTTCCATTGGGAATTGGGGACTTGGCGTTAAATCGTTCGTGGTCTCGCGACGAACAACTACCCGTGTGTTTTGGGCGTATTCAGAAGAGTTGAGGTTCGTGCATTGGCGCGAGTGTTCAGCTAGCGACATCGTCTACTTCGCATCAACTATCCACGGTTTCTCACTGAGAAGATCGGGCCTCCCCCGTATCACTCCCGGCCCCTATAAAAGGCACCCCCGGGACCGCTTTGACGTCCGCATCAGAACCCCCAACCTTTTTCGCCGCTTAAAACCCTAGCGCCGCCACAACTTGAGCTTTAGGGTTTTGTCGCCACCGGTGTTCTTCTTCGAATTGCGCCGCCACCGGTGACACCCTGCCCTCGTGGAGTGCACCGCCGTCGTCGCCGTCACCTCAGCTACCTCCTGGAGTTTTCGCCGCCGCCCCGACCCCGCCGGAGCCCACGTCCGACAACAACCGAAGCACTCCGCCGCCTAAACCTCACCGCCGGCTGTCACTGACGTCTCCGACCACCCGTGAGTGCACCCACATGTGCGCAATAACCTGGGCTACGTCCCAGTACCACTCACCTCCGGCGAGACGCCGCCGTTCGCCGTTGTCGGGAGGTCCAGAGCACCGCCAGTCCCCGACCAGCCACGTGGCTCGCCACCTCAGCGGTCGCGCCTGCGTGTCGTCCCACGTGAACCGTGTCGCCACTCGCTACCACACGTACGCCCGAAGTCACCAGATCGCGGCCGCCGCTACGTGTCGCTACCGTGATTGGTCGGCTCGAGCCCACGTGGCAGTCCACGGTCTCCGAAACCCGAGGCTCGGTAGACCTAGTCTACCGTGAGCCGAGCCACTAACATGTGGGTCCCACATGTCAGGCCTTTTTTCACCCCGTCCAACGCTTCACGACGCGGCGATTGCGCAATATTCCGATTTTTCTTCAGAGAAATAATTCAGGAAAATCCAGAAAATCAAAATTAGGGTTTCTTTTAGATTTCCAATCTTCGAGAGCTCATAACGTTTGCATCCTAACTCCGATTGAGCCCATTCAAATTTCTAAATTTATCTAAATTCAAGCTCTATTTATATGAGATTTTTATTTAATTTTTGGAGCTTGTTTTGCCACTGTTATTTATTTGTTTTGTTTGTTTGTGTCTTGTTTGCGAGTAGACGTCGATTCGTCGGGGAATTTTGTGGAAGAAGGAGCACCCCAAGATCAAGACCAGTGCATAGACCTTTTCCAAGGCAAGTCATACCTTTGATCATCTTGAACCCAGTTTTCCAAATACTTTGTTTCAAAGTACTGCATTCTATTTTAATTATTTATTTAAATGCTTTGGGCATAGTTATTATCCAAATTGTTATCGCACCTTGGCCTTGTATGTCATAATTCCTTGTCACCCTAGATTGGTTATTAGTTGGTAATATTATAGCACAAACGTGGGTTGGTTAGATGCGAGTACAATTGCTTAGCTAGGCTACGAGTCTCACATCTCATGTAAGTTGCAAACATTAAATATGACTAAGTGATTATGGAACTTTGTGTAAAACTGTGTGCTATGTGTTATTACTTCGTGATGGCATGTGTTACACTAAAACCAACTGGGTGGTAAAGGATTTAGACTGAGGCAAGTGGTGGAAGCTGTGTGATATGGTGGACTATGTGATGGGAATGATAATCTTTGTGACTTAGTTAGAACATGGAAGTCTTGCCTTGGTCAATTAAGGACTTAACTTTGTGCGCCATTGAACCGAGCCTCATCAGCACGACCACATGCCCGGTATGGGACGGCCTAACTTAGTAAGTTATGGATTCTCGGCATTGATGTTCAGTGGATAGGTTAGGTCGCGGTGACAGGTGGAGGTGTGACTACTTGGTGGTTGCATCGCGGACGATCGCCTTCCCCGCCCAGCGGTGTGTGTTATACCAATTATATGTGAGCTGGTATAGCGGTTTGTAAGCACACTGGGAACGTCAATGTTTGAGATGAAGTTTCCGAACTGTTTTGTTACGATTGGTGCTTGCTACACTAGTTGTATCTTGTAGGTAAAGTGTACAACCTCTGCAGAGTGTTAAATCAATCTATTCGAATAGCCGCGTCCGCGGTCATGGACATGCTCGGGGATTTCACACGAGGGGTAGTTTTCATAAAATGCTGGGATGGGAGCTGTGTGACCTTAATCATATGGCTATGTGAAATAATCTGTTTAGCTGTGTGTGTCTTTGTGGAAACAACTGTTAAATTAATATTGTCTATTTGTTTTGAATTATGCTTTCAATCTATTATTGTATTCAATTGCAAATGTTGCTTTTACGCAAAGAACCACATAAGCCTTTTTCTTTGAAATAAGCCTGCATCTATACATTGCATTCGTGGTATGATTTGCAGTACGATTGTGTACTCACGCTTGTTGTAAAACTTGCCCCAAACCTACGTAAGAGGAGGAGTCACGCCGCTTTCGAGGAGTTCGTTGAAGGCCGATCGTGCGTTAAGTCCGGATCCCACGGTTCGTGGTGAATTGGTGGGATCTACGCTGGAATTATTTCCGCTCATTCGCTTTTTATTCTCATAGCCGCGTGGCTTAATAAGTGTAAAACTCACCATAAGGTCAAAACCCTTATTTGTTATTCAAACTAATCGCTTACTTTATTTATCGCTTGTGTGGATCGATATTTACCTATGTTAACCTGTGTGCACTAGCGTGATCCCCGACTAGTGCAAGATATACAGAGGGTTCCGTAATCGTAACTCGGGTCCCGGCGCAGGTGGTATCGAGCCATAGTGACCGTGAGGTCTTGACCTTTGTTAGATTGGCCGCCTTTAGAGTGTCCAAATTATTTTCTAAAGGAAAAATTAACTTGCAAGGTTAATTAATTGCTTAACTCTCCTCATATCTCTCTCGCCTCAACTTTTGTTGTAATCCTTTCTCTCCCCGCTGTTTTAAAGTTGCTCTTACCCTGTTCGTCTGTCTTGACAGATGCCTCGTCTTCAGAGCTATGGGGAGCGATCGGAGGTATGCCGCCGAGCTTTGGAAGTTGCTCCAGGTTCTTGGAGGTTTTGATCGTCCACTGTACGTCGGCAACAACTGGACGGTGAATGGACAAAACCGTGGAGTGATTTGTCGCCTGACGATCTACGCCAGGAGGAACGACAAGGCAAGCCAACCTTCGCACGTCTCTGTGAGGAAGATCACTTGGCCGGAAGGTATCCAGAATCGCCGCGCTTGGCCATGCCGCGATTCGCAACATCTACGCACGGAGCTTCAAGACACCGTCTTCGTTACCACCCCAGCCGCCGCCGTGGACTTGCCAAAGACGCTACCCGTCCACGTATGAGAGAGCAACGCTACGATCGTGCACCTCGCCCGTTCGTGGCGCCCAGAGGAAGCTTTGGAGAGGACCATCACGAGTGGATCATGTCTATGAAGCCTTGCAGAGTCAAGAGAAGGTCGCCACTCTGCAAGAGATCCTCTACGACCAAGTCCCCAAGAAGAGGAAGACCCCGAGGAGGATTCAAGAAGATCCGAGGAAGGCCCAGCTGAGCCCGAAGATGATGCGAACCAAAGGAGCCACCGAGCGCTTGAACCGGGAACGCCTGCTCTCGCTGCACCACCCGTGGCATCAGATCGGTTGCCAAGATGCCGCCACTTCCGAGCTCATACCGTCAGAGCGTCGCCGCGGTTGTGGAGGCTTTCTTGAGTAGTTGTCTTAGTTTCGGTTTTCAGCTTAGCGCTGGGCTTAGTGAGTCGCCCTTTAGGCGGTAGTTTTGTGTGCTTAGGTCGTTGTTTCTTTTTGTGTGCGAGTATGAGCTGCAAAGGCCCTTAGGCATCTGTTGCAGCCATGCTAAGACCCTAAGTAATAAAGGTATTTCATTTGAGTTTCTTGAGCTGCGTTTTGTTGGGTTTAACCTACCCCCTGCTTAGTTCTTAACTTACCTCATGCTTGCTACCTTATCTAACCTATGGAGCTTCGCCAGATGGTTCAAACTCGTCAGACTGCTGCTAGTGGTTCCGGTACCCCAGCACCGAGAAGCAATGAGCAACCAGCCGCAGGAGCAATTCCGCCACAAGCACCTCCAATTGACTTGCAAAACTTTGGAGCTTTCATGGCAGCACAGACTCAGCTGATGAATACTATGATGACTCAAATGCAAGCTATGAACAACCAAACCAACAACAACAATCAACAGTATGGAGCCCCAGCTGCTCATGGTCACCATGGACCATCCAAACTTGCCGAATTTTTGAGGACTCGTCCACCAACATTTTCTGGACACGTCTCTCCAGTGGAAGCAGATGATTGGCTCAGGGTTATTGAAAGAAAGTCGATCACCCGCAACGGCGACCGTGAAAAGGTTCTCGTATGCCACTCACCGATGGAAGGCACCACGCTGAATGGTGGAGAACTTCGTGTGCGCCCATGAGACGCCACAGATATCACCGGGAGGAATTTTCGCGGCATTCGCCCGATCATGTACCGTAAGGCATTATCGATCCGAGGAAGGATGAGTTCGCGCTCTCAAGCAAGGAGCTATGTCGTGTCGACTACCTCAACAAGTTTTCAACTAGCTCGCTATGCGTGGAAGATGTAGCCACGGACAAGGCTCGCCAAAGTCGCTTTTTGAAGGGACTAAACACTCGACTACAAGTCAATTTGATCGCCATACTTTTCCTGATTTCCAAGAGCTGGTCAACAAAGCATTTGTTCTAGAGGACAAACGCAAGGAACTGGAGGATAACCGTAAACGCCGGATGGCGCAACAAGGGAACCATCAATCACAGCAGAGGGCAAGAACAATGCCAAAGACAAGTTCAACAGTTTCACCCTGCACTTCGCTCGAGCACTGCACCAACCTCAACACCCCGCCACCGCCGTAACTTCCGCAACCCCGCACTGCCAACCCCAATCCAGAAGCAACCAGCAGAACGCACTAAAGGTCCGCATACGCCGCCGCCGCCAGACATTTTGCCAACCAGTGTCCGCAAAGGGGAACAATCACTCCAGTACGCTTCAACCTTGGAGCTACGCCATCCAAGACACCAGCACTAGGCATCAATCAAGGAGCGTCACAAGTTGCCGGTCAAGCCGGAGGAGTACCACAATCGTGATCGAGGTCGTGTCAACCACGCCACTCGGAAGGAGACCAGAGTCACCGGACGCCGATCGGGTAAGTTTCGTTAACTCGAGACTGCATCGCTTTGTTTGATTCTCGAGCTTCGCATTCGCTTGTTTCGGAATGTTTGCAACCAAGAATAAATTGGAAGTTATGCAACTTAAGCATACTCGTTAGTCCATCACCGAGCAGAGCTAAGTACTAGAGTGGGATGTTTAGGAGCTGTTACTCATAGCCGAGTTGAGTTTCTAGCCAACCTAATTGTTCAGCACCCAAACCCTAGATGTCATTCTTGGCATGGATTGGTTATCCAAGCACAAAGCCGTGCTAGATTGTGGTCAAGAGCCGAATAATGAGGATGCCAAAGGAAACAAGGTAGAGTTTCTAGCCACCTCGACTCGTGATGGACATTTGCTAATAAACAGTTTGAAGACCCTTTCCTTGGAAGAAGTACCGAGAGTCGGTGAATACCTGGATGTGTTTCGGAGGAGTTACTGTGAATGCCACCGGATCGTGACATTGAGTTTGTCATCGACCTAGTGCCGAGGACAGACCGATTTCAAAGAGACCTTATCGGATGCCACCATGAATTGGTAGAGATGAAGAAGCGATAGAAGAACTTCTTGAGAAAGGTTTCGTGAGACCTAGTTCGTCGCCATGGGGAGCACCAGTGTTGTTTGTCAAGAAGAAAGATGGAAGTATGAGGATGTGTATTGATTACCGTTCTCTCAACGAAGTTACCATCAAGAACAAGTACCCACTACCCGGATAGATGATCTGCTTGATCGATGAAAGGAGCCGGATTATTCTCAAAGATCGACCTGCGATCAGGTTACCACCAGCTAAAGATTTGTCCTAAGGATATACCGAAGACCGCTTTCTCAACGCGGTATGGACATTATGAGTTCTTAGTCATGTCTTTTGGTCTGACTAATGCCCCTGCATACTTCATGAACATGATGAATAAAGTATTCATGGAATATTTGGACAAGTTCGTAGCTGTGTTCATTGATGATATTCTAGTGTACTCCAAGTCGGAGGAAGAACACGCCGAACACTTAAGGATAATATTGGAAAAACTCCGAGAGCATCAGCTGTATGCCAAGTTCAGTAAGTGTGATTTTTGGAAGAAGGAAGTGGATTTCCTTGGTCATGTGATGACAAATGAGGAGTAGCGATTGACTGATAAAGTTAAAGCAAAGATTACATTGGGAGCAGCCCAAAATCAGAACTCGATTCGCAGCTTGGGAATGGCAGGTTATTACCGCCGTTTCATCGAAGGATTCTCATCGATTGCCAAGCCTCTTACGCAATTGTTGAAGAAGGAGAAAAAGTTTACTTGGACTCCAGCCTGTGAAGAAAGTTTTCAGGAATTGAAGAAGCGTTTGACTTCAGCCCTAGTGCTGATTTTGCCAGATATTCACAAGGATTTCGATATCTACTGTGATGCTTCGCGCCAAGGATTAGGATGCGCCCCGATGCAAGAAGGAAGAGTCGCCGCTATGCATCAAGGCAATTGAGACCTCACGAAGAGAATTACCCTACTCATGATCTGGAATTAGCTGCCGTAGTGCATGCTTTAAAGATTTGGCGACATTACCTCATCGGTAATCGCTGTGAAGTCTACACAGACCATAAGAGTCTAAAGTACATCTTCACCCAGTCAGATTTGAACATGAGGCAGAGAAGATGGTTGGAATTGATCAAGGATTATAATCTTGGAATCCACTACCATCCTGGAAAAGCCAACGTAGTCGCAGACGCTCTAAGTCGTAAGAGTTACTGCAATGCTTTGGAAGTAAAGGAAAGTTGCCTAGAACTTTATGAAGAATTCCAGAAGCTAAAGCTAGAAGTTGTGCCCGAAGGATTTGTAGCCAATTTGGAAGTACAGTCTACCCTGGAGAAGCAGATTCATGAAGCACAACCAAAGGATCCTGTGTTGTCAGACATCAAGGTCAAAATGGCAGAGGGGAAATTCAAAGATTTCACCAAGGATGATCAAGACATACTCGGATTAATGGTCGATTCGTGTACCGATATCGATGGTCTAAGACGCTTAATCCTAAAGGAAGCCCATGACTCAAAGTATTCGATCCACCCCGAAGTACCAAGATGTACCAGATGTTAAGACTAAATTTTGGTGGCCAAATTTGAAGCGAAGTCGAGAGTTCGTTGCCTTGTGCGACACCGCCGAAAGTAAAGGCGAACACTGAGACCAGCAGGTTTGCCGCAACGTCAAGATTCCGAATGGAAGTGGGAAGAGATCGAATGGATTTTATCACCGGTTTACCCAAGACCCAATCGGTTACGATTCGATCCGGGTAATAGTTGATCGCTTGACCAAGGTCGCCATTTCCGCCATCAAAACCACATACTCGTGAGATCGCCTTGCGAATTGTACATGGCTAGAATTGTCGGCTTATACGGTGTGCCCAAGAAGATAGTGTCGATCGAGGATCTCGCCACCTCTCGTTTTGGCAAAGTTTGCATGAAGCATTGGGCACCCATTTGAATTTCGATCGCGTATCATCCATGCATGATGGATGGATCAAAGAGTTAATCGATATTGAGGATATCTTTGAGAGCTTGTGCTCTAGCTAATGCTACCCGATGGGATAAAAGTTTGCCGTATGCAGAATTTTCGACAACAACAAGCATTGCGACCGCAAATGTCACCATTTGAAGCTTTGTATGGCGTGCTGTAGAACCCGTTGAATTGGTCGAAACAATGAACGATCGCTTTCGGTCCGGACATCATTCGAAGCGTAAGAGCAAGTGGCCATGATCGAGAAAGATTGAAGATAGCTCACCCAGCGGAAGAGCTATGCGCCGATAATCGCCGCCGTGATCTCGCTTTGAACCCGAGGATTTCGTTTATCTTCGAGTTACACCGCCGAGGTGTCAAAGGTTTCATGCCAAAGGAAGCTTGCCCTAGGTATGTTGGTCCGCTCAAGATTTTGGAACGCCGTGGAGAAGTTGCTTATCGCTTGAGCCGCGCAATGCGTTAGCAAGAGTGCATGATGTCTTTCATGTCTCGCAGTTGAAGAAGTGTCTTCGCGTGCCAGAAGAGCAAGCCCCGTTGGAATCAATTGACTTGAAGGAGGATCTTACCTACAAGGAGCAGCCAGTTAAGATTTTGGATGTCGCAGAGCGCCTCACCCGAAGCAAGACTGTTCGTTTTTGCAAGGTCCAGTGGAGCAACCACTCAGAAGGAGAAGCAACGTGGGAACGTGAAGAAGAGCTGCAAGCCGAGTTCCCTAGCCTTTTCTCTAGCTAGCCTGAATCTCGGGGCCGAGATTCCTTTAAGGGGGGGAGGTTTTTAACATCCCAATTTTCAGAGCTTAAAAATCTTTTAAATAGTTAGTAAGAGAAAATTCACCATTTGGATTTATTTGTATTTAATTCAAAAGCTTAATATTGGACTTTACAATCAAAAACATTTAATGTGAATAATCCCAACATGAACATTAGACCAAACTATTTTATTTGGGTTCTATGTGCTCAGATATATTTTCTAGATTTTTCTAGAATTTTTCTGAGTTCATTTGCTATTTTCTATTGCCCATTTGAATTTCTGGTATTTTCTAAATTAGAAAACCTATTTAAAATCTCAGAGTTTGGTTTGGTCCGAATTCCTTTCCCTCGTCCCACTCCTGTTCCTTCCCACCTGTCTCTCATGAGGCCCGGCCTCGCGTGCGCTGCTTCGCACTACCGACGTGTGGGCCCCACACGTCAGTCTTCGCGCGCGCGGCCGTCTTCGCGACGGCGCGCCCGCCGCCATGTTTCCAAGCTCAAGCCCGCACGACAACGCATCCTTTCCAACCGAACCTCTTCTAGAAGCGTGTAGAATCTTATCCCCAACCTCCCGCATCTTCGGATCAAAATCAAACACCGGATTCGCTTTATCTCCGCTTTCTCGTGCTCGCGTTCGGACTCTTTTAGGGTTTTCGCACCGCACACCTCCCGCCCTATAAAAGGCACCCCGGACCGCTTTGACGTCCGCATCGTAACCCCAACCTTTTCGCCGCTTAAAACCCTAGCGCGCCACAACTTGAGCTTTAGGGTTTTGTCGCGCGGTGTTCTTCTTCGAATTGCGCGCCACGGTGACACCCGCCTCGTGGAGTGCACCGCCGCCGCCGTCACCTCGCCTACCTCGGAGTTTTCGCCGCCCGACCCGCCGAGCCCACGTCCGACAACAACCGGCACTCGCCGCTAAACCTCGCCGCCGGCCGTCGCGACGCGTCTCGACCACCCGTGAGTGCACCCACATGTGCGCAATAAACTGGCTACGCCCCAAGACCACTCACCTCCGCGAGACGCCGTTGTCGGGTGGTCCGAGCACCGCCGGCCCCGACCGACCACGTGGCTCGCCACCTCGGGCCGGCCGCGCTGCGTGTCGCCCCACGAGCACCGTGTCAACAGCCCGTCCGCCACCACACGTACGCCCGAGCGAGCACCGGATCGCGATCGCCGCTACGTGTCGCGCTGTGATTGGTCCAGCTCAGGCCCACGTGGCAGTCCACGGTCTCCGAAACCCGAGGCTCGGTAGACCTAGTCTACCGTGAGCCGAGCCACTGACATGTGGGTCCCACATGTCAGGCCTTTTTTCACCCCGTCCGAACGTCTTCGCTGACGTCAGCATTGCGCAATATTCCGATTTTTCTTCAGAGAAATAATTCGGGAAAATCCAGAAAATCAAAATTAGGGTTTCTTTTAGATTTCCAATCTTCGAGAGCTCATAACTTTTGCATCCTAACTCCGATTGAGCCCATTCAAATTTCTAAATTTATCTAAATTCAAGCTCTATTTATCTGAGATTTTTATTTAATTTTTGGAGCTTGTTTTGCCTCTGTTATTTATTTGTTTTGTTTGTTTGTGTCTTGTTTGCGAGTAGACGTCGATTCGTCGGGGAATTTTATGGAAGAAGGAGCACCCCAAGATCAAGACCAGTACATAGACCTTTTCCAAGGCAAGTCATACCTTTGATCATCTTGAACCCAGTTTTCCAAATACTTTGTTTCAATGTACTGCATTCTATTTTAATTATTTATTTAAATGCTTTGGGCATAGTTATTATCCAAATTGTTATCACACCTTGGCCTTGTATGCCATAATTCCTTGTCACCCTAGATTGGTTATTAGTTGGTAATATTATAGCACTAACGTGGGTTGGTTAGATGCGAGTACAATTGCTTAGCTAGGCTACGAGTCTCACATCTCATGTAAGTTGCAAACATTAAATCTGACTAAGTGATTATGGAACTTTGTGTAAAACTGTGTGCTATGTGTTATTACTTCGTGATGGCATGTGTTGCACTAAAACCAACTGGGTGGTAAAGCATTTAGACTGAGGCAAGTGGTGGAAGCTGTGTGATATGGTGGACTATGTGATGGGAATGATAATCTTTGTGACTTAGTTAGAACATGGAAGTCTTGCCTTGGTCAATTAAGGACTTAACTTTGTGCGCCATTGAACTGAGCCTTACTGTACGACCACATGCCTAGTATGGGACGGGCCTAACTTAGTAAGTTATGGATTCTCGGCATTGATGTTCGGTGGATAGGTTAGGTGTGTGATAGGTGGAGGTGTGACTACTTGGTGGTTGCATCGCGGGACGATCGCCTTCCCCGTCGGCGGTGTGTGTTATACCAATTCTATGTGAGTGGTATAGCGGTTTGTAAGCACACCGGGAACGCCAATGTTTGAGATGAAGTTTCCGAACTGCTTTGTTACGATTGGTGCTTGCTACACTAGTTGTATCTTGTGGGTAAAGTGTACAACCTCTGCAGAGTGTTAAATCAATCTATTCGAATAGCGCGTCATGGTCATGGACATGCTCGGGATTTCACACGAGGGGTAGTTTTCATAAAATGCTGGGATGGGAGCTGTGTGACCTTAATCATATGGCTATGTGAAATAATCTGTTTAGCTGTGTGTGTCTTTGTGGAAACAAATGTTAAATTAATATTGTCTATTTGTTTTGAATTATGCTTTCAATCTATTATTGTATTCAATTGCAAATGTTGCTTTTACGCAAAAGAACCACAGAAGCCTTTTTCTTTGAAATAAGCCTGCATCTATACATTGCATTCTGTGGTATGATTTGCAAGTACGGTTGTGTACTCACGCTTGTTGTAAAACTTGCGCCCAAACCTACAGAAGAGGAGGAGTCTACGCCTGCTTTCGAGGAGGAGTTCGTTGAAGGCTGATCGTGCGTTAAGGTCTGGATCCCAGTCGGTTGCCTGTGGTGAATTGGTGGGATCTACGCTGGAGTTATTTTCGTTCATTCTTTGTTTTATTCTCTGTTAGCCCTGCGTGGCTTAATAAGTGTAAAACTCGACCATAAGGTCAAAACCCTTATTTGTTATTCAAACTAATCGTTTACTTTATTTATCGCTTGTGTGGATCGATATTTACCTATGTTAACCCTGTGTGCACTAGCGTGATCCTGGACTAGTGCAGTATACACAGAGGGTTCCAGAATCGTAATTCTGGGTCCCGACAGGTCCCAACTTGAACTTGTCATGTCTTCTGTGGGCACTGACTCGCATAGTGCCCCACTTGGTGACATTTGAAGCAAGTGACCCCGACTGTGAAATTGTCGTTGCTTTGGGGCTGCTGGGAGCTGGTGTTGCGGCGATGACTTGGGGCAGGTGAGCAGGAGGCTTGGGCAGAGGGAGGTCCTTGGCACTAAGGTTGGTGCTGCACAAATGTTCGGGGACACTGAGAAGGTCCTTGATGAGCACTGTAATGCGACATCTTCCTCTTGTACGTCTCGGAGAGCTCTCTGCGAGATTCCTCAATGAGCATAGCCTTGTTACCATGTGCTGAAAATCAGGGTAGTCATTGCCAACAACTTGGACCTTCAAGCTGGGGTGGAGACCTCGCTTGAAGCGCTTCTGGCGTGCATCGTCAGTGGCGACATCCTCTCTGGCATAACACGATAGCTGTGTGAACTTGGTGAGGTACTCACTTATGGACATATTCCCTTGTTTGAGGTCCCGAAACTCATTCTTCTTCATCTCAACCTTCCCATCAGGGACATGGGTGTGGTGGAAAGTGGCTGAGAATTCAGCCCATGTGATCCTCTGAGGGTCTACATGAGCGGCACAAAAGGTGTCCCACCATTCCGCGGCGGCGCCTCCTAACTGGTGTGAGGCAAACAAGACCTTCTCACGGTCATCATAACTAGCAATGTCAAGCTTCTTCTCTGTTGACCGCATCCAATCATCTGCGTCCAGAGGCTCAGGGGAGCTGGAGAAGGTGGTCGGGCGAGTCTTTATGAACTCAGACAACCTTGATGGAGGGTGAACAGGAGGTGGAGGAGGTGGCACAGCTGTTGCTTGGCTGTTTTGGCTCATCATGGCAACCAAGGCAGTGGTGGTCAGGCTTTGCTGGACCAACATTTGGTTCATGTTTTGCATCATCGAACTCATCATCTGGGCTTGAGCTGACACGAACTGCCCAACCCTTGATCTGTCACGGCTGCTGGAGGAGGTGGTGGTGGAGGCAATTGCTCTGCTAGCTCATCCTGACTTGCTGAGTGGCGGGTTTAAACCATCTGCATAGAACTCTCAAGTTTAATAGACGAGAAAGAAAGCATAATAGATAGGAGAGAATAGCACAAAGATGAGCTAGAGCAAGGGAGGAAGATGGATCATCCTATTAGGGGTAAATTAGTTAAACCCAAAAAGCAAAAAGACAGAAGGCTAGAGAGAGGCAACAAAGCTCAAGCAAGAGGTCCTACTGACCCATCTAAACGATGCGGAGACTAGAGAGGACCACTACCAGCCTAACCTTATGAAAGCGGTCCTATAGAGGTGACATAGATAAGGAGGTCAAGTTAAAGCTTGAAAAACAAAGTTCCAGAAGAGGGAGGTAAGAAAGAAATAGAATAAGATGAGAAAAGAGTATAACAAGATGAGATCGGAATAGATCAAGACAAGAGAGAAACCACTAAACAAATTTTCAAGTTGGTTTAATTTTAGAAAATAGCTTTTTGAGACTTGTCTAAAATGACTCTTCTACCTATGGTCACGTCCTACAGTCGAACCAGAGCTCTGATACCACCTTTGTTAGGACCCACTCGGGATGTACTGATAAGATCTCCCAGGGCCTCTTAGGGAGGTCCCTAAGAGGCCCTGGGAGATCTTATCAGTACATCCCGAGTGGGTCCTAACAAGCTCTAATACCACTTGATGAACCACACAGGTCCTGATTTTGGCCTGATCTTTCAGTGAGAAGATAAATTCGGTAGTAGTCGCTCAACTCTCACGATCCTCGCTATGAACTTTCAAGGCTTGAAACCACGCAATCGTTGAACTGTTCGATAAGTCATTATCAACCGTGCATGAATACCCAAATGACCTGATCACGAAGATCAATTCCTGCATACACTGAAGAAGCACGCAAGAACAAGATAAATAAACAATCTGAAATTATGAATAGGAATTAAAATTGTATTGATAAGTGGGGTTCCGAAGAACAATATCACTGTTGATCTCGCCGAACAAGAGGACAAAGTATAAAGTAGCAAAGCTAAACTTCAATCAAGAAAACCCGCGAAAACTAAAGAGATGGCAGCCACTATGTAAAGGAGGAAGAGGGAGGGGCGGTGGCACTATTCACACATGAACAATAACTGCGTGAACAATATGGGCCTAGGGTTTCTATCCGAATTACAAGGCCCATGGCCCAAATAGATGATGCAGCACCTTCTTTTAATGATTACAGCACGCACAGAATAAATTTAGAGGTGAGACCAGATCTGTTTGAAAGAGGACGATATAAGATTTCAATCAAGTACTCGTGGACCTCAAACGTAGTCTGTATGTGAAAATTATGCACATTTGAAGTCAGGGTTGTCTCCGGATGCCGAATTGGATTCTAGAATGTGTCCAACTTGAACTCTTGCTTGGCTTGGACATAAAGTGATGTGGAAAACCTTCCTTGTACCATGACGTGGAGTAGCGGTCGTATCTGGAGGATTGATGTTCTCATCACGCGACCCGCTGGTACGTGTCGTCTTCCACCTCAGGTACACCAGCCACGGCACCGTGGCGAATGCGCCCCCGGTTTGCGACCACGACGCCCACCATTTTGCCTGCCTAGCTAGCCGTCACCTCCACCTCAACCTGTCTCATCATTGCAGCCACATTTTCCCTTTGTTTTGTCGCCATCGCTTGTCTCGTTCAAGAGCGGTAGCGAGCGTCCCCGCAAGTTCTCGTCGTGACCGCCTCCGTCTTCTCACACTTTTATCCTAAGTTCTTGTTAGGACCCAAAAATGCAATTTTGGATCCTCTGTGTCTAACGCACTAGTCCAGCATCAAGCTAGTGCGTACAGTATCAACATAGATGAATATCATTCCACACAAGATGAATATAAGAATAAACGACTAGTTTTAATAACAAATAATGGTTTTAACCTTATGGTTGAGTTTACATTTATTAAGCCACACAGAGCTAACACTGAATAAATTAACTACAACAGAATGAAAGCAACTCCAGCGAAAACCCATCGACTAGCCACAGGCAATCGACTGGGATCAAGACTTAGAGATCACCACCTCGTATAGCTCCTCCTCAAAAGCAGGTGACGGCTCCTCCACTTCAGCTGAATGGTTGAAGCAAGAATGAGTACTCCGAGTACTCAACAAGTTATAGCACATAATATAATTATAGATGATGGCTTATTACAAAGAAAATGGCTTCCATGGTTATTTTGCAATAAAGTAGCATTTGCAATTGAATACAAATAATATATTGAAAGCATAATTTAAAACAATTAAACAATAATAATGTTAACAATTGTTTTCACAAAGACACATAACCTAATCAATTTCTTTCACATAGCCATATAGATTAAATCACACAACTGCCCCTTCCCAATTGTTTTTAAGAAAAATATAATCATATGTGAAATCCCCGGGCATGTCCATGACCGTGGACATGGCTATTCGAATAGATTGTTTAACACTCTACAGAGGTAGTACATTTTACCCACACGATATAACCAGTGTAGCTAGCACCAGTCATAATAATAAAAATTTGAAACTTCATCTCAACAATTGACACTCCTAATGTGTTTTACTGTCGTATCAACCCTAACACAGTGCTTTGATACGACACACACCGTTGGACCTGGAAGTAGCGAATTGTCCATCGATGTGACTTTAGAGTAGTCTACACCTCCACCCATCACTAAGCACCTAACCTACTACCTAAGTAATCAATGTCGAGGTTCTGTAACTTACTAAGTTAGGCACGTCCCATACCAAGCATGTGGTTGTACAGTTGTGACTCAGTTCAATGGCGCACAAAGTTAAGTCCTTAGTTGACCAAGACGAGACTGCCAATTTCTAACTACATTACCATGACTCATATTTCCCAATCACACAGCCACCATATCACACAGTACCATCCACTTGCTTCAATCTAAATCTTTTCCCACCCTATTGGTTAAGTGTAACAGATGCCATCAACGAGTAATAGCACACAACACACAGTTTTACACAAAGTTCCATAATCACTTAGTCCAATTTATATTTGCAACTCAGTGATATTAATGACTCGTTGCATGGCTAAGTAAACTATTCATATCTAACCAACCCACGATTGGTGCTTTGATATTACCAACTAATAATTAACCAAACTAGGGTGACAAAAGATCATGATAATACAATACACAAAGTGGATATAAACAAATTGGTATAGAACTAATCCCAAAGCATTTAAATAAATACTTAAAGTAAATGCAATAATTGAATCAAAGTTTTTTTTAGGAAAACTGGGTTCAACATGGTCAAAGGTACAACTTTCCTTGGAACAAGTCCTAGTACTTGTCTTGGGCTTGATCAAGTCCTTCTTCCTCAAAATTTCCCGAAGTATCAACGTCTACTCGTAAACGAAAGCAAATAAATAAATAGATAATAGCAATAAATAAACTCTAAAAATTAAATAAAAAATCTTAGGAAGGTAGATCTTGAATTTAGATGAATTTGAATGGATTCAATCAGAGTTCGTATGAGAAAGAACGGGCTTCTGGAAGATCTAAACCCTAAAGAAATAACTAAATTCTAATATCTGGAATTCCCGAATTATTTTAGTGAAGAAATAACCCAGGCAGCAGGGCGCCGCGACATGACAGGGGCAGCGATAGGGGGTGGCGATCAGAGGAATAGGTGCACAAGGGGAACACCTGGGGTCCTATTTAAAGGCCAAGGCACGGCGCGGTAAGGGCAGCGATATGGGGTGGCAGCCAGAGGAATAGGAGCACAGGGGGAACACCTGGGGTCCTATTTAAAGGCCAAGGGGTTGGAGGGTCGTGGCTTGGATGTGGTAGGGTTGGAAACAACCGACATTGAATTTGATTCGGAGTACACTTTGAATTCGAGTAGGTTTTCCGCTTCTCTTCTATACAGCTAATCTTTCGGAGATCATAACATTCTCTCTCGAACTCGAAATTGAGTAATTCTTTTTTTCTCCGTTTAGCTAACTCATAGTAATACAACTTTCTATTTGTCGAGCTTTTCTGGAAACACAGTCTTCATTGCGAAATTTGCTTTGGAAGTTGCAACAGTTGCAGACCATGATTCTCTATGCAGCCTGCCTTGTGGGCCCCATATCTCACACGTAGGAACTCCAAATTAGATCAATGAGGACTATAAATTGGACTATGGAAAGAGATATACAACTTTGTAGTTATGAGGTTTTCCATTCGAAGTCATTCCAGTCGCGAAAATCATGTTACAAGATGATTACAAATTTTGTCCCATTTATTGACGAGGCAAATAAGGAGTCTCTGGATCTCCTTATATTCTCTTTAAATAAACAGGATATTACATTCTACCCCCTTAAATAGAATTCGACTCTGAATACTACTCACATCATTCTACTCGAAAGAACACCAAAACTAAAATCAACAATCATTAACACGTACTCGACGTGAACAACTTTGAATAATGCTCGCGCATGCAAGGCTCCAACCCCCACGTCGCTTCCCGCTCGGTTTGATGCGACCACACAACTTGACATACTTCAACGCCTTATGCCTCAACACTCTACCCGACCTTTCCAGGTACACATTCCGGATGGAACTAGAGGGTGTGGTCTTACTCGATGGCCAACGGCTCTAACGAAAACTCATGCTCCTGATCTCTCAAGTACTCCCTCAACACTGGGTCATAAAAGATGTTGTGTACCCCACGCCTGGACTCGAGACGGTCCTAGCAACACGCCAACTTTCGAATCCCTGCAACTACCAAAAACGAACCAATGTACCTTGGGCCAACCTTCCCTCTAGTACCAAACCACACACCTGCACAAAATACACAAACTTTTGTTCCCACTCTCAATCAATCACTTCACCTTTGTAATGAGCATCTCCTTTAACAAGGGACACACAAAGAACTCGCCTTAAACCAACTCTTTGACAAAATGAACTCATTTCTTTTAGATTGGCAACCTCAAAGCTATGCTCAAACCGAACGCAACATCCACACCTCTGTAAAGAGACTCTACCAATCCACAATAACATACTCTAGCTAACTCTAGAAGCATCGTCTTCATTGCGAAATTTGCTTTGAAAGTTGACTCAGTTGCGGACCTTGATTCTCTATGCAGCCCGCCTTGCGGGCTACATATCTCATACGTAGGAACTCCAAATTAGATCAATGAGGACTCTTAATTGGACTATGGAAAGAGATCTACAACTTTGTAGTTATGAGGTTTTCCATTCAAAGCTGTTCCGACCACGAAAATCACATTGCAAGATGATTACAGATTCTGTCCCGTTTCTTGGCGAGGCAAATAAAGAATCTCTCAATCTCCTTATATTCTCTTTAAATAAACGGGATATTATAATAGGGGGAGCATATATACTAAAATTTGATCATCATACTTTAGACTATGAAAGTCTTACCTTTGATTTACCTTGAAGGAATCAATTTGATGATCGCCACCTAAAGTTATCTTTGAAGGTTTTACCACTTAAAGAGGTGTACAATTCAAGGGGGGTACTTCCCTGAATAATATTTCATATATCTTTGATTTTTGAAGAATCAAATACTATACAGGAAATATAGTAATTTAGAAGATGATATGACGAAGAAAATCAAGTGTTGTATTTTTTTCCCTTAGTGAGTTTTTACTAGAAGGTTTCTCACGTAAGGTTTTCAACGAAACAACAAGTGCAATACAACTTACATATGTGATGTACTTTTTTTCTCCATTTCTTTTTCCCCACTAGTTTTTTGGAAAGAGTTTTAACGAGACATATACTTGTTGCATTATTTGCTCAAGGAGAAGTGTTACGAAACCGGCTCCTCAAGGGGGAGGCGCGGCCGGCCCTAGTGGCCCCATGCAGGTTTCTTCTCGTCCAAGTGGAAGAGGTAGGTGCATACCAAATACCTATAGGCTTTAGTTGTATAAATATAGAATATTTTTTATTATTTAATCTTTTTTTTTAATTTTATTTTAAAGTTAACCCTTCGCAAACTTTATTTTCAATTCTAACCCCTTTGATCACGTCACCATCCGTGGCATGACAAAACAACACTATCACGCCACAGAATAAGTCCCCAAAATCGCATTTTTTGTCACGCCACTGGTGGTGGCATGACCAAACAACACTGTCACGCCACCACTAGTGACGTGGCAGTGTTGTTTTGTCACACCACGGGTGGTGGCGTGACCAAAAGGGTCAGAATTGGAAATAAAGTTTGCGAGGGGTTAACTTTAAAATAAAATTAAATAAAGGATTAAATCATAAAAAAATCATAAATATAGGAGAGGCATTAGTTTATGTACAAGAAGAAATATCAATAAAAAAGGTCATCATGTTGCTCTCTTTCATATTTTGTGTTAATCGTTTATTTAGTTTTACTCTTACTAATTTATTGTAATTGTTTCTATTCTAGTTGTGGTGATTGGCTTTGAATCGCTCGGCAACACTGGTTATTTGATAGCAACAGGCGAACAACCGAACCGGCTAGAAAGTTACGCTGAATTCTTGTAACACAAAGGCATTGCCGTTGTCAGGGCCACCCGTGCTGGAAGCTTGCTGGAAGCTTGCTGGAATAAGTGAAGCCCTAAAGGAAAAAAAAAAATCAGTTAAAGCATCTAAAGTTCTAAACTGGGAAAAGAAAGGTTTCAGTCAGTATCGAATAGTCATTTGTTGCTACAGAACAGGTAACTATACAACGAGGATAATTGGCTATACCAAATTCAAGTTATAATGCTACATTTCAGCATAAAGCATCACTGCAATGGTGTTACAAAAGCTTCCTGCGTTGCGACCTGAACAAAACATATCACAAGTTTCCGATTCAAATGCTATGACCGAATCTTCAATAATTGTTGGCTCCTCTGTAATTGTATAACTTTTTATAGCAAAATACTATCACGTTATGGCCTCTACAAACGCTGACAGGTCAGTCCACCCACCTGCAAAAACAGAACATCAACAATAATTTCACAGCTTCCACGCTGAACTGAATACTAAGAGCAGAAATACTTTTAGTTTGATGACTATCTAGTAATATCATTTCAAAATAATCATGACATCAGTACACAGCACACAGTAGTTATATATTGGTCACAGACTCAGTTCGTGACAATAGTCTATAGATACGGTGGTTAAAAAATGACTAAACATGTGAGCAAGTGCCACTAAAATTCATGCTAATTAGATAGTTGACTATCCATGAGGACAGGTTGCAGGCTGGCCTCTACAGTTAACTAATTAGGATTACCACGATAGTGTGCTAGCGTGACCACCTCCTGCAGCTCATCTTCGACTCCGGCAGTCGTCATCAAGACTCTCGGTCCTGCCCCGGCACCACGCTTGGCGGCACCTACACCCCGCTTCCTTCCCCTGCCCACTGTCCCCAAAACCTAACTAGCTGGTCTTACCATTGTTGTGCCACCCACCACCCTCCGAGTTTTGTGAGTGGTGGTGTAGTCGGGGCGGGGGTAGAACATGGGAAAGGCCTTTGGCAAGATATTATAAAGAAAAAGCACCTAGGTGGTATTTTATTTTTGCAAGTCACTCATAAGCAGGATGATTCTCCTGGTTGTGCTGATCTGCTGGAAGAAATCTTTATCTCAAAGTTTAAATTCCAAGTGATTGGTGATGGTACTAAGTGCTAACACCAGGTTTTGGGAGGAATGGTGGATAGGGAACAAATATCTGAGTAAGATATGTCCTGCACTACATGAGCTATGCCATGAAAAAGAAGATTGCTAGTGTAGGCCAAGGGCCAAATATATAAAGAAGATTGCTAGCATAGCCTAAATCCAAAACCAATATATAACTAAAACTAAACTGGTACTGATACTATTAATAAATGGAAATGGTGTGTACCCTCGAATAAAAAATGCAGAGAGAGGATAACATATATATCCCTTCTACCAGCTGAACAACCTAGGCATTAAGATCAGTAGACTATTATTGACCAGTTACAACCAGATGCCAGATTAGTGACGATAACTGTGTCAACAACAACGATTTCTACTGCTACGTGGAGGTTAAGAAATACAAGGCCAACTTAGTAAGCTGGTATAAATTCTAGGATAAGTAAGGGGCAATAATAAGTGATCGAAAGCAATAGTAAGTAGTAAAACATTGGTAATTGAGGAAAGCAATGCCAAGTTATAAATAAACTGGCTGTAACAAGGCTATTAAATTGATAACATAAAGTCCCCGCGCATAAGGTATTCAGCAGTCGGAACCAGTACTTTTTCAGACTAGCTGAAAATACCAGAGTATAGCTTGCTAGTTGCTACTAACCAGCAACAAGTATCTGCACTTTTTCTTAAAAAGGATGAATCAGCAAGGCCACAAATTGAGTGTACAAAAGATACAGTACATATTCTAAGATATAGCAAATGTATGAACATTTTTTAGAATGCTACTTCAAAGGGCACATGCTTCAATTACAATACTACAGTATCCGATTGTCCAATCATGACAGCATGCATCAAAAATGAAATTTGTTACCATAATTAGTGGATCTACTGCAGAATAAAATACCAGACGGGGTTTTTACCAAATAACTTTGGTGACATACATGCACCAAAACAACAAGTATACCTGCCTTAGATAAGATAAAGATGCATCCAAATAAATTGGCATGACAAGCTCCTTACCTTGTGGCTACATGGTCTTCAATTACTTTCTCTTCATCTTCAGTAAACATAAACCAGTTGTCTTTGTTCCCCATTAAATCATCAGTATCAACCTCTGATACAAACATGAAATTACAAGTCACTAATTTTAGATTGCAGAATAGTGAAAGGAATTTTACATAATCATTTCAAACAAACCTTGGAGCATTATTGATGTGTTATTACAATAGCCATCCAGCTTCCAATATGCTACCCCTTTGCCTACCATGACAGGCTTGGTACTAACGGCACCTCCCAGCTTCTTCTCTAATGTTGCCATAATTGAGAAGTACAATAAAATTAACACCGCACAATTAGCTCAATAATTTGTTTACACATTACAGAATATGATAAACAAACGGTGCAGGAGATGATGACAGTGACACACTGCTGAGTAGTGTTTTGTTTGAAAAGCTAAGACAAAGCTTTTTAGGAATTTAGATTCAGAAAAAGTAAACTTCCTACTTAGGTTACACTATTCTAACTACGACGATCAAAAGAAACCAATAAGTGCAATTAAACAATATATCAAATTTTAAAAGAAAAGACATTAGAACAGACTAAACTAATCATAAATAGTCACACAGCACGCTTTGCTAGAGGGTACAACTGCTTTTATCAAAAAACTAAATGTTGTCAATGAAAGATTAAGTGAGGTCCTAAGAGGTACCTCGTGCATACTACAGTTCAGATTTATTGCTTATAAAATGGATTTATTACTTCAATTCTGATTTAAGAAATATTTTTTACGTCATATCAAAGGAAAAGGAATTTCCAAATAAAATCCTCAGTTTGCAGTCAAACACGCTGTTTTCTCATGACACATTCTCTATAAATATATGGTGATTCTAGCGAACCGTATCTCATCATCCATCTCTTTCAACACAAGTTATGACCACCAGATCAAATATCTAACAGCCCTGAAACTCAGTTTAGTAACATTTGCCATAAGCCCCAATCTGCTCGCAGCGCTCAACACCCATCAGGGTGGACCCATCAAGAGCACAGTGAGTGCACAGGCCCCCAATCAACGTTCCCCTCTCAGTCCAACAGAAGTGCCCTCACTCAGCCCAGCATCAACCTGGGAAAAACAAATACCCGAAGGCTCCAAGCGTAGGCATGGTCCATTTTCAGTCATCCATGGCCCATTCCTTCATGTGCTGGCATTTGAAGTTAGGATACCTCCTTGCCCGCACCCATAGGCCCGGTGACTTATGGGGCCTAATTTTTTGCATGCATTCCTCCCTACAAAAAGGTCCTAATTTAGTTTAGACAAGATGTTTCTAGTTGCCTTTTTTATTCGCATTCCTAGAGCATTTTTGTTACTTGTGCAAACACAAAATACATTATCAAGTCTGAGTACTATATGTAACATTTGTTTTCTTTGCATGTATTTAAGTTATTTTGGGTTTTGTTGTAACTTCTCTCTGTTGCAACATTTATCTCTGAAGATTACTTTTTTCATACTCTCTTTCTGTGGTAATCAAGTTGTTTTGAGTTACAAAATTGGTTTGCCGTATACAAGTATGACAATAACTTTCGATTGTGTAAAAGAAAACGAAGATATAATAGAATAGTAGTTAACGGCGGTCTTCGCTCACCCTTGCCTGACAACAGGGTTTGTGATTTCATTAACGGACCGATTTCCGCCAGATGGCCGGTACAAGTTTTCAGTCCATTACCAGTCGGAACATGCAAAAAATGTTCAAATTGCAATATTGATTTTAAATGTTGCTTGTTGCTTATGAACAAAAACCATCCAAAAATTGAGCAGTTACCGTCCAAGAGCACCTGGAAATACCGCTAGGTCGCAAATTGTTTCCTAATTCATTCATCAATCGCATTTTTTGGTATATATTACTATGCTTTCTTCTTTCCTTGGTTATATGTTGTTTCTTAGTTTCCTAGTTCACATAAAACAAAACGAAGTCTATGTCCTTTTTCCGTTGCCAAATTTATGCACGTCGAGTTTGCCGAAAAATCTCACATTGCATGTAGATAGCAACAACTCCTTGTATGCTGGCTCATAAAAGGAAACTAGCCTATCATAGCACTCTCTTAAAATACTAATTACTAGCAGATATACAAGAGAATAATTCAGCAATCAATCCATAATTTCTCTAAACTAACCCAAAGATCAATCCACATCCACTACCCACCTTTTGCAGCATGCATCAAATCTATCAGCGTAAATTTCAAAGCCGTTGCGGCTCTTTACTCTATGCATGGGCATCCTCGAAAGAGGAAGAACATATGTATAAACTGTTAGATGAAGAGGGAGAATGCAAATATGAATGGTTGGTTGTCTTGCAATAGCCCAAGGGGCAATATATATAGTACCAAAACACACACAAGAGTAAACACTAAACTATGGTTGTAATACCACAAATGCCCTTAACAACCCCTCCCCCCCCCAATGCAAGGCATATGCAATAGCATTGCATTTGAAAGGGCTGACACTAAAAAGGGAAAATCCAAAGTCCGAGTTTTAATAACGTCATCGTAGCGTGTAGCTCTTGGAAAATATATTAAGTATCAAAAGATCCCCCATCCGGGGTCGTGCAATAACCCATAAAGCACAAGGTGCAGGGGCTGAGAAAGCAGAGGCAAGCGGGAGCAAAGTCAACCACGACAAGCTGGCAACACGACGAAGAAGACGATGATATTGAAAGAATGGAGAGAGCTGTCAAATTAAGCCGAAGAGTAATAGATAGAAGCATGACGGCGCAAATCGAAGCCTGGGACAGCGGCAGCGTAGTGCATAAGAAGCGCAGTGCGGAAGAAGCGCGGCGGTCTTAGAAGCTCGGGGCGGCGGCTCAGAGAAAAACGACAGCATCATAACAACTTCTACGATAATAAAAAAAATAGCTACTTGCAATTAAGAAAATTTAGCAACTGTGTATATATTTCCATTACGCTCTATAACTCAAATAAGAATACATACATGCTATAATAAAAAAAATTGAAAGTAAATGTCCACAGATGAAGGAGTATAAATGGACCTAGAACATTTGTTGAATACAAATTCAAGTTAAAGTTTGGAAAAAATGCAGAGAGTTAAACCACAAGTAATGCAAAAAATATTAAAAAATGTAGAGCGGAAAGATGTAGATATATAAAGACATTGTTCAGACCATTTATGGCTGCATGTTCGACTTCCTTTGCCTCCTTTATTTGAGAAATGATATTCTTATTTTCTTCAATGGTAAGAGCTGGTCCTTCATTTTTCAAAAGCGTTGTTTTAGCCATGTCATTCTTTACTCTTTCTTTTAGCTCCTTTTCCTATCAAACAAGAGAAAAGTTTTGTTCATTACTGTAAGACCAAGTGAACCGGGGTTGGGAAGGCCTGCCAAGCTCAAAACCTTTTCTTTTGCAGCAAGAACTTTCTCTCTGGTAGCATTCTTTATTTCAGCTGCCATGCAGTTCCTCAACTTTCTGAACAAAGTCAAGAGATCATTAATACAAAATAATAATAATAGCAACAACAATAGTACCCAAAGTGGTACGTGGTACTTACTCGGTAGAGAGGGTCTCATCACACAGAAAATTCAGTACAAGCAGCTTACAAGAAGGACTCAAGTTTTTATATCCCAACACTCCCTGATTTAAACAGTCAAGAGGCAATTCCTTTGAGATAAACGCTGATTCACCTATATATTTTCCAACATCAATTATCCATGCATCTCCGTCTCTTGAATATGCCAAAGGCCTAGGAACAAGATAACCTCATTTATTAACTGCATTTGAAGAAAAATACAAAGAAATATCAATTTGGGACGTATTTACTTCTCCCCTCTGCCTTCTTGAATGACAGATAACAAATTTATGTGAAACTCAGCAACAAGTGAAGACACCACTCGAAGTCCACGGCCTCCAGCTATGTCTTGGAGAATTCTTTCTGGTTGCCCCTTCCTTATTTGAAAAATCTGTGTAAAAAAAACATGTCCTATGTTATTCCATTTACAATACGAAAAAAATAATCTCAAGAAAGCATGTGGACATGCTAGAGCAAATTAACATGTTAAATAATGGAAACAAGAAATCATTTGTGGAGATTAAATTGACAATATCATCTTGATTCAATTAAAAGCATGCGATGCTTGAAGCAAAGAATGATTCCTTTCTCTAATTATTCATTCCATCAGCACAATAAATGCTTGCTTTATATCTGTAAAATAAAAATTAACAATGAACATGTCATTAAACAATGTCTCAATATATCAATTTATTTACTATTCTTGTATCACTATAAATGTAAAAATATATCTTTATAATGCAAAATATTTTCAAAAAAAATTGTTTTTGTTATTACATATTTCGTGCTGCAGCAGATTCTCAACTACACTAACATTTCATTACTATTATTTTTTTGCAGACATTTTTGCAGACAAGGGCCTGTAGCCACTACGTAGCAGTTGCTATAGTGTCTCCACACAATTGCAGCACCTTAGTGGCCACCTACAGCCACTATAGGGTGTAGTGTACTAGTGTGTAACAACGATTGGGTACAAATACATTTTTAGGTTTCCATATGAGCCACTATTGCATATTCCAGCCTTCTGTCAGTATGAAGTTTTAAGATTGACCAACAAGTTCTCACACAAGGTAAGCTATGTCAGAAAAGGACGTGGATCAAATTGCAAGATCAGACACTGTGCACGGACAAGAAGGATGAATGAACAAGATTTTTGTTTGCCATCTTCATCGAAGGATGACAAGTGACTTACAAAATCAATATATTGTCTTCTATGTTTTGATGTTATCGTATATCTATGATGTAGCCAAAGGAGCAGAATAACATTTTCTTTGTTTCACAGGAAAGTTCATGCTGTTTGAACAACATGCCAAGAAATTAAAACGTGAAAAGTTTATCCAATTTGTAGAAGTGCAACTTTCCAGCTAACAAATAGGAGTCATTTGATCATGCTATGCATTAAAATGGCCAAATAACAAATGACTCATATCCATATCTAACTGAACGATGAAAGGGTTAGTATGTTGCACACAAGAGAAATTACAATATGTAACTACTATTTACTATATTTGGAAAATTGATTATTTTATGATATAATATAGCTATATTGAATTATGTGAGCAAAGCACAAAATATGGACATTATTATAATATTTTTCTAAGGATTCAACTATGCAAAAGTGCTGATTGGAACATTATAGGTTTCCTTAACCTAGAAGCATTTATTTTACTTTCTAGCGTTTACTATCTCTGGAAAGGATATTTTTCATATTCTTAGGATAGGTGAGCGCAAGAAGAGGTTCACATATTTCTGCTTTTCATCTTGCTCTATAACCCCACCATCTCCCTCTCAACTCCCCAATCCAAATATTCATTTCCCTTACTTAATGATATGATCCCCTCACCACCTGTGTTATGCTCTGCCTACCTCAAAACATTATCCTCACATTTTGCAGCTTGTCTACTTGGGACTCCCAACTTGTAACAAACTCTAGTGTGAACGCTAATTGTGCTTACCAACAACATATGAAATTGTGAACATACCATATAGAACAGTTCATACGATGACATATCATGGCTCAGGTCAAATTGTCAGACATCTAAATACAAATCTGACCTTTTCATTTCCCCTACTTAATGATATGATCCCCTCACCACCTCTGTGTTATGCTCTGCCTACCTCAAGACATCACCCTCACATTTTGCAGCTTGTCTACTTGGGATACCCAACTTGTAGCAAACTCTAATGTGAACGCTAATTGTGCTTACAACATATGAATTTGTGAACATACCATATAGAACAGTTCATACGATGACATATCCTGGCGCTGGTCAAATTATCAGACATCTAAATATAGCCTTTTACTGTCTTGCAGATGCTAGCGAGATGTTATTATAACGAGGCATGCACTATCATACTATAAAATAACCTCTTTTTTTTTTCCTTAACTACCTCAGCAAATGTGCGGCAGAACTCATAAAACTGAATTGCAGGCCCAACATCTTCAGCCTCCAGCTCTGCACCTGCAACATTAGTGATTGGAGTACCCCTAGGTAGCACAATTTTATTCCCAAGAGCATCAGGGCTCTCATCCCTTAGCAGAGGTTCACCGTTGTTTTCAACAGGGGACTTCGCATCACCAGGACTGTTATTTACCCTGCAGTTGCTCTTCAGCCTCTTGTTGATAGGAACAGAAGAAACTGCATTGTGATCAATGCCTATATTCCCATCCCCTTCAATCGACAATTCATCAGCAGCAGCATCTGTCCCTGAGGCTCTCTTTATGCTGCCCTGCTTGTTCATATAAGGGATCAGCAAAACATATCAACCTGAATGAACTGCATGATACAACAATAAATTGCAAAGCAAAACTAGTACCTTCTCAGTACCATTCACCTTCAGAGGGGTTGATCTCAACATCTGCGCAGCAGCCACTGCGTCTGATCCCTTGCTCAACAATTCATGGACGGAGTTGCACCCCGACGCCTTGGCAGCGTGGGCCAGTATGCCCGTCGGAATTTCCCCTTTCCTCTTTCTGCAAACCAAAACCAGAAAAATCAAATCTACAACAAAAAATCCATAATCCCCCATGGCCATGTGCACCTTCCCGCATCAGCTTCGCACGGCTCACCTGCAGAAACTGCAGTTGCAGATGCCCCTGCATTTGGGGCAGGTCCAGTCCTCCTTCTGCGCCACCTCCTCAGCATTCTCGCCATATCTAAACAAACCATCCGATGATCAGCTTGCTCGACCACGGAGATGACGATTGCCTAAAACCACGAATGAAATCACACCCGCTGAGAAGAAAGAGAGAAGAAACTATTTACCTGTTAAGCAGGCACTTGTGGCAGTACTTGATTGGGCACAATCCCTTCTTCTTGAGCTGCTTGCAAGTAGCAGCGAAATCTCTGGTTCTTTGACGGCACTTCGAAAGGAACAGAAAAACAAAAAAGAATGAAATCCAACCACCAGAAAGGAGACTGCAGAAGCGGAAGGGAGGAGGAGATGGGCGACGGTAGGTGCTCACCTGGTGGCAGGCCTTCCCGATCTCCGGATCATAGATCCGGCAACCGACAGCACGGACTCCGGGGGACGGGTTGCGCTTCTTGTGCTTCGCCGCCTTGACCTCCTGCAGCTGCGGCACGGCGACGCTCTCCTCGCCGCCGGCGCCGTTCCTCTCCGGCGAGCCAGCCATCGCGGTTTCCATAGAAGACGCCGCTCGAGGAAGGGGAAAAGAACTCGCAACTCGCTCTCGCGACTCAGAGATGTAAAATGAAATGAAATGCTTCCAATGGCTCAAAGGATACGTGTAAATGCCTAATTGCCTGGGTATGAAAGGCTTCTACTGCGATTTCTTCCGTTTCGGGGGTGCCTCTCGACGGAAGGAAGGTGTTCAACGTGACAATTTTGGAAGCAAGGGAGGAAGGGGCAGATCATGGCGCCGCGCGTCCAAGTAAAGGATGTCGCCAGTTAATTGCCCCCAGAATTTTGAAATCTTCCCTCGCGTGATGTCGCACTATCCCTGCTTCGCTCCAAATTCTTTCCTCCACCTCTCGTCCTCGCTCCTCACCCTTTTCGGTTTCGGCATAGGAATGGGCCGGCGGCTTACTGGACTGGAAGGTTCAGTCCACCTCTCAGTTCCATGAAAGAAAAGAAGTCAGCATACGATGGCCAGTTGGAAGGAGCGCAATACTATAATTTTCAAGAGAACAGCAATAGATAGAAGATCCTTGAGTTTCAAGGTGCGAGAAGAATTCAAGCTATGGGTGAAAGTAGATGAATGGATATGGATAGGCTACGATAACAACAATTCAATAATTTCTACAATGTAAATCAGGATGTCAAGTAAGAAGATGATCACAGATCGTTACCACCAGACGCGCAGTACAGCGGAAGATGAGTTAGAGCAGCCTGGTCCAACGAAGAACATGTCGATGAAGAGTCGTAGTCGATCGTCCAGCGTCCTCACGAGTCAATCATCTCCTCCAGCAACATCTAATGTTCATTGTGAAGATCACGAGTTGTCCTCAAACGCAACAGCAACCGCAGTAGCGCCTCTACGGTATCCACGCGTCTAGGGCAGGAATAACTGAACGCCGGTGTGCTAGCACCAAGTCGCACATCTGACATGTTACATGTGTTAGAGGAAATCTTAAAAATATATAAATATAGTTGTTGTTTTTCGTGCATGTCTAACATGTGTAGAAGAGAGTCTTATAAATATAAGTTGTTGTTTTGACTTTATATCTATAGAATAGAAGTTGTTTTCAATAAATTGGGCATATGTGCATCTAACTTTAACACGAGTTATAAACAAGGCATTGAAGCCACTACAAATTTTCGTTTTGGATCTTTTTGGCTGGTAAGACTTTTAATATGATACAAGAAAGCTGGATTGACCGTATTTGCCCTTTTGAAAAGTGGGTGGTGATGCAACGATGATATAAACCATGTCCACACCTAAAAAAAGGGTGGATTGAGCGTATCTTCCCTGTAAAAAAGAGGGTCGATCCGTAGTAAGAAATTATCTCCAAAGATTGTTATTAGTCGAACTTTCGATATATTAGTTGACAGTGGTGTACTGTTATATTCAGTGAATCCACACTTTAGAAAGTAAATAGTTATACAGCTAAGCAATATCTCCATAAACCATTTGCACTTTGGATATTCTTGGGTAGATATAATGTGAGGATCCGGAATATTTAACTAGTAACACTTAACCTCCAAATGGTTCTAGCGTTACTAATTAAACATTCTAAGCCTCGATGGACATATGCTTCCCAGAATTGCAGCATATGCACATCATCACAAAATTACACATCATTTCCATACAACATATATTACTAAGTTCAACAAAGACATACATAAAGTAAAGTTATTACAAAAGAACCGACCGGCCAAATAGAACAATATACACGAATAACAGCGGAAGCAAAAGGTGCCATAAGATGGCTAGAACAAAAGTCGACCGGTTAGCCACACCACCACAGGGCAACCGACCGGGCCGCCCAGCTAGACGCCTCGCAAGCTACCACAAAGACAACTCACGTAGTGAGGCCCTCGAGCTCACCCTCTTCCTCTGCAACAATTACATTTAAGAAAGATAACTGAGTACACAAAGGTACTCGCAAGACTGACGTGTGGAATAGCAGACCTATTCATAAACTACATGCAAGCTCATTTAGGTGGAAGTTGTATGTCTCATTTTGCACAAAGCCAACTTTATTTGCAATAACGTAATCCATTTAAAAGCAAGTTTACAAACCAATTTTAATGTTGAAAGTAACAGCGAAAATAATGATAAATACAAGCAACCACCTAGAAGTGACTATCCCAATAGCCACCACAACATAGCACGAATCCCTGATTCGTACCACCCATCAAGTTTTAATTAAAAAGGTTCTAGTCTAACTCTTGAAAGCTTACCCAAGCATGTCCATAACCTAGGACGAGGCTATTCGAATAGTTTTAACCCTGCAGGGGTGTACCAATGTACCCGCACTTTAAACCGCCTTTAAGCCACAAAGCACACTTCCGAAGGTATGCCGGCACGGCTAAGTCCTACGAGACGTTTTCCAATATTGTGTATTAACTACGAGCCGCTCGTATGGATAGAAACTCATACGCTTACATTGCAAGCCGAAAGACAACAAATCCCATCACGGGTGAAGTCTTTCGGACACTACAATGCTCCCAACACCATCCCTCCCGCGACTCCTCGCGACCCAAGCCAATACACTCCAAAGTACTAAGTCAAGAGAGGTCACATACCCTCTAGTGTGGTTAGCACGCACAAATTGCTCGGATAATGTGTACTCACAAGATGTTCGGTCCTTAATTGACTCTGTACCATTCCACCACACCCAAAATCACACCATCTTACCATTGTGCCCAAGTCTAAATCCTTTTGTTTTTTCAGTTTTAGTTTTCATAAGTAGACATGGCACAAGGTGGAAATCATAATCATAATAAGTTTTATGTGATCAAGGTTACCGACAAGTCGATAACCGCCCATTTCTACCGAAGCTAAGCATGGCTAAGCAATTAATTCGCAAACTACTAAGTGACAAGAGCTCATCCACGAACTCTAAATCACAGCAATGCCTAGGCTCATGGTAGTAGAGGATAATCATTTGCTAAGGAGATCCATCTACTAGGCCAACTAACGACAATAGTTTAACACAAAGTAGCAATGCATACATAGAAGTTGTAATCAACATAAATACTTAAAATACTGGGATTAACATGATCAAACTGCTTGCCTTGCTGGATTTGTTCTTGCTGCAGAGGGGAGTGTTCAGGTTCAATAAATTCTTCGGAACCTAACGCGAAAAGGTGATAAGAACCGATAAGAACGAAGAACACCAAAAGGAACTCAACAACAAAGAACATCCAATGTAACATCCCAATCTTGGGCTTGTGTTTCAAATGTAAGAAAATCAGTAGAAATTAAAACTTTTTCTTACATCATGTATTTCCTGTTGTGCCAATCAATTCTTGTTCAAGGAATTATGGAATTACATTGTCACAAGTCTTGTTGATCCAAATCTTGCTATTCCAAAAACAATCTTGTCAAATCTTATGATCATCCTCTGGAAATATTTTTCCTAAGTCTCTGTGATGGTATGTGACCCCTCTGAAAAATTTCACAATTTTTAGAAATTGTTGGAATATTTTTAGAGGCGATCAAACTGCTTGACTCTTAGTCAAACATTAAAACAGAGCCTTGCAGAATTTTTGGAGATTTATTCACAGTATAAAAACCTCTGAAAATTTTACAAAGGTTGATATCTGAGTTAGCAAGCTCCTGTAAAATTTCATAATTTTGGAGTTAATTTGCTACCTCAAATAAATCTTTCAAAGTCTCTGTTTTATTTCAAAGTCAAACTGGTTTTATGTTACTCGTTCGAGTCGGACTCGGCTCGCCAATCGACTTGGTCCATCAACTAAATGCACCGAGCCACTCTTTAAAACGCGCGTGGATCTCAACCGTTAGATCTAAATCGCACGGCCCGCGCTGTATCACTTCGGACCTTCCGTTGCAAGTCCAATGTCAACCGTTAGATCTCCATCCAACCGCCGAGATGCGCCGAAACTTTCGGACCCTCCGGTTGCATTTTTGAATCGAGCCGTTGGATTATGATCCAACGCCGCGCACTCTTCGTTGTAATTTGAGTTTGCAACGTGGAGCTATCTCGAGCCGCTCATTTCTAATCGTAGGGTTCGCAATATCTCGTTGTGTTTTAAAGCCCGTAGGCGTGGCGCTATCTCACCGCTCGTGTCTCATCCAATGGCCGTGAGTCACCGAACCTTTTCACCGGTCGCCTTCTACCTCCGTGCGCGAGCAGCTGTAGGGGAGTAATGGCAGTGTCATTTCTTGCTCCCTAAAGCCACCCTAGCCGACGTTTAGGGTATGGGATGTACTCTGCAAGGCCATGCCCTAGTGCACGTCTACACCCTTTTTCCTTGTCTGTCGCAAGATTGTGTTTTGTGCTTTGCCGCTCAAACATGAGTGGTGCAAATCCTAACACTTTCTTGGCCTTATAAGCACTCTCAATGCCTCCTGGTATTTCTTTAGACCACCATCAAGCTTCATTCTCGTGATTGGAGCCTAACACCTCAAAAATGGCAAATCGCCATTGTTGACCCGTGAAGCTTCATTGGTGTTCTTGGTGTTCCAGTGGTCCTCCTTCATGTTTCTTTGCCCTAACCTTATCTATTTACTTCCTTGAACATTTCCTCACTTGATTTTGGATTTGATTCTCGTGAATTGTCCAATTTGGGGTTTGTTCAAATTCGCCAATTTGGTCATCTTCTTCCTCACTCAGTGAGTGCTCCATTTTCCAATTGCTTGCTCATGTAGCTTCGTGAATCATTATGAAGCTATTTTGATGCTTTGGTATCACTCATTTGGCTCAGGGTGTCGTTTTCAACCCTTCTTCTTGTAACAGCCCTAACTTAGGGTTTGTATTTCAAATGTAAAATTATGAGTAGAAATAAAAACTTTTGTTGTCTCATCAAATCATTTGGTAGTTTTCCAAATTTTCCTAGCAATTTCTATTTTCTAGAATTAAATTCTTGTGAATGGAAATTGTTGTCAGCACATTCTTAGCCTTCAAACTTGTGATCATCCCCTAGGAATATTTTTCCTGTCATCTTGATCGTCCTATCTACCTCCCTGAATTATTTCACAATTTTTAGATTTTATTTGCTATTTCAAATGACCAAGTCAAACTAGTTGGAAATCTGGTCAAACCCTAGGTCAGCATGCTTGTGAATTTTCTGCAGAACTTTTCATTGCATAAAAGGTTCTGGAAAATTTATGCAATGTTTTTCTCTGTCTCAAGTAGCTACCATAAAAATTTCGGAATTTTCTGAGCTCGAGATCTATCTCTAAAAATCCCCTAAACTCTCTCACTTTTAAAAACAAAAATCGAAAACATCGCTTGTCCGCTCGAACCCGAGCCCGACTCAAACCGACCGCGCCACTTGACTCGGTCGCGTCAACTAGCTGCACCGCGCGAGACCAATCGATCGTGACCGTCCGATGCAAATCGAACGATCCACGCCGCGCGCAACCGACCGTCCGAATGCATACACCAATCTCACCGCCCATTTTAGATCCAACGGCCGATACATTTTGATCGAGTCTCGCACTGCTCGCACCGCTTTGTTTCGCTCGCCGACATATGGGCCCCACCGCCGATTGCCCTCGCCTTCTCCGCACTCACCGGAGCTCACGGCGCGCGCATGCTTGCTTGCGCCGCCGCCGCCGCCGCCACGCCGGGACGCGCGTGTCCTCTCCAAGCATCGCTAGAGCTTTATAACCTCACCGCACTCATTCATTCATCGCTTCTTCGCTCTCTCACTTTCTCCGCCGCTTCTGCTTTCGCCGGCGAAGAGGACGGAAGGTAGCGCCACCGTGTTAGCGCCGCCTTGATTCCGCAACCACGCCATCGTGATCTACTCTCTTCGCCGCTTCCACTTTGCCCATCCAGACCCGGCGCCCGGTGTATCGCCAGGCACCTTCGCTGCCTCCGCCTCGGTTGCGCGCCCCGCGAGCTTGCTAGGGCTCGTGAGTTTCTAACTCGACACTTGGTCCTTTGGATCGCACCGATGCAATCGAATCTAATGATGGCTTCATTTTCGCTTTGGTGCATCGGTGAGGTCAGGCGACCCTTTCTTCCCGAGCTCGGTGATCCGCCGCCGTGGCAATTCCGCCGCTCGGACCTTCTTCTTCGTCGTTATCTTGTGCTTATTGCTCCCGGAGTCGAGGCGATTCCGCGGCGCATCTTCCCGGCTCCTCAAGTCCGTAGCACCTCCTCCGCAAGAGCCGTAGCTTCTTCCGCCTCCGCCGCCGCAAGCTCGACTTCGGCGACCATTGACTCGCGTCATCATCATCAAGTTCGTGGAGCCGCGGTGCACCGCGCGTGCCATCCCCGAGCTCGAGCCTCGGCCATTCTCCGATCCCCACCATTGCCGCGCCGCGTGCGGAACTCCGCCGAGCCGGTGGTTAAGGTCTAATCCCTTCTTAAGTTCTAATCATCTTTTAGTTTGAGTCCCCGTCATGTGGGCCCAAATGTTAGTTAGGGATTGTGTAGTTTTGTTAATGCGTTTTCTCGTCGGAAGCGATTTCTCGTGAGTATATGTTAGAAGTACACTTTGGTAAGCCAAGGCGATATTAGAATACGCCGACGTCACCTTCATGCGATCTGTCTGAGGTCAAGACTTTATTTGGGCCCGCCGTCGGTGGGGCTAGTTGGTGTGGGTAGAAAAAGGATTAAATGCTTTAGTATTTCGTAATGTGTTTTTGTTGTCTTTGCTAATTCATTTAAACTTAGAAAATTCAGAACTAATTCAATTTTCTCCAAATCACTTGAAACCAGTTCGTTAATTTTAATTTTAAATGTAATATTTACCAAAATTAGATTCAACCATGTTTCGTTAGCTAGATTCTGGTTATTGAATAATTGGTGTATTATGTACTTTCCAATTTAGAAAATTCATATCTCTATCAATAATTGTCCAAATCCAAGAAACCAACTCAGTAAATTTTCATTTTTAGTGTGCCAATTATCAGGTTAGGTTTTAGATACTGTTTCTGTTCATGAAAATTTGTTAAGTAATTAACTAGTGACTCGTTGTATTTTTAGCTTAGGAAACTCATAGAAAATTCTTAATAACTTAAAATGAATTGTTCTCTGCTTTCAAATTTTGTTATATCATGCTTAGCTGCCGTGAAAAGTTTAGTGTGTTTTGTTATTGTTGTATGTTTGAGTTTGCTCGGTGTTATTCGCTCTTATTATTTGCTTTGTTCAATCGTTAGGATTCGATATTTGCGGTAACCCCGAGAACGACCCTCCGCAACAACTTGAGCAACAGCAAGTGCAAGCGCTTGATCATGTTTATCCCAAGATTTTAAAGTCTAATATTTTGTTTCAACCGTATGTATGCATCGCTTAATTTGTGTTAAATTGATTAGTTAAAGCCGTAGTCGCATATCCTGTAGGCAAAATATTGATCTCTACTACCGAGCCTAGGTTATTTGTCGTGATTAGAGATCATTGGATGATCTCTTATCACTTAGTAGATCCGGTCAACTTGCTTAGACATGCTTAGCTATCAGAGAATCAAGGTTATCGACTTTAGTCGGTAACCTTGATCACACAAAATTTACTATGTTTTAGCATTTCGCTATGTTTAATTGCAAAATTAAAAATGAAAACAAAAGTGATTTAGACTTGGGCACAATGGTAAGACTGGTGTGATCATTGGGTGTGATCGAAAGGTGCCCAGCCGCTTAAGGACCGAAAGTTACTTGCGCCACCGCATCGAGCATTTTGCGTGCTAACCACACTAGAGTATATGGGACCTCTCTTGACCTAGTACTTTGGCGTGTATTGGTTCCGGTCGCAGGAGGTCGCAGGAGGGATGGAGGTGGGAGCATGGTAGTTGTCCAAAAGCTTTATCCGAGTGGGTAGTTGTCTTTTCGGCTTTACCATGTAAGTGTATGGGTTTCTATCCATACGAGCGGCTCGTAGTTAATACACAATATTGGAAAAAGTCTCAGAGGACTTAGTTGTGACAAAGATACCTTCTAAGTGTGTTTTGGCTTAAAGGCGATCTCAAGTGTGGGTACATTGGTACACCCCGCAGGTTAAAACTATTCGAATAGCTTCGCCCTAGGTTATGGACACGCTCGGATACGCCCCGTAAGAACTAGACTACAACATTTAAATTAAAACTTGATGGGTGGTACGAATCTGGGATTCGTGCTATTGTTGGGGTGACTATTGGGATAGTCACTTCTAGGTTGTTTATCTTTCGCTTTTGTTATTAATATCCTTACTGTTATTTCAATCTTATAAATGAATTGCAAACTTGCCTTTAAAACTGTATTATATTATTGCAAATGAAAGTTGGCTTTATGCAAATGAAACATATGGCCTCCACCAAATAAGCCTGCATGTAGCTTATGAATAGGTCTGCTAGTTCACACGTCAGTCTTGCGGGTACAAAGACAATCTTTGTACTCAGGTGCTTTGCTTAATGTTTTGTTGCAGAGGAAGAAGGTGAGCCCAAGGGGCCTCACTCGTGAGTTTTGTTGCCGCTTTCGTGGACGACTAGACTTGGCGGTCCTGGCCGATGCCTTGTGGGTTGGAGGCACGCTGATTGGCTTTGTTTATAGCCATCTTATGGCACTTTGCTTCATTGTCGCTCTTGTTTATTCGTATCTTGGCCGTCGCCTTTGTCCGTAATAACTCTACTATTTGTGTATCTTCCGTTTGGTTGTGTAGTGTTTGGACTCTATGTTTGGAATGGAGTTGATGTCTAATTTTGTACCGAGGTGTGTATACCGCTCGGGAAGTATATATATCTCGAGGATCGCTTTATTTGATTTGTGCCGCTAGGACCTGTGGTTGGTTAAGCATTATAAGCCAAATAAACTGGGTCCTCACAAAGTTGGTATCGAGCCATTCGACCGTAGTAACCCAAGCATAGTCGTCCTTAGGATATTTTAAAAGCTTAATTTCAAAGTATAAAATGGTTTATGAAAACCTAGGCAGATTCTCAGATTTTACTCCTTACCTATCTTAGCCTTCTACTCTCATCTTACTCTAATTTGATGTTTAAAACTTGGTTTCTCTCTTTCCTTTCAAAAGATAGTTGCTACCGGTAGAATCAGTCTTTGGGAGAACCATAGAGAATTAGTCTAATTAAAATTTGTGGGGGTATAAGGGTAAGATATATATGAGTTTGCTAAGTGTCTGATTTTTGTCAATTGGTTTTGTAACTTAAAAGTCTTGTGTTTGTTTTGTGTTGTTAGTAAGTTATTTGCAGTGGATTATCGACTTTGTGTTCCGGCTATTGTTAACTTGTCTTAGTGAAACAGATGGCCTAAGAACGCGCGCAGCCGCCAGGTGGTCATGATGAGGAGCTTCCTCCTCCGACCATGGTCGAGGTTCTCGCCGATCGAGCGAAACCGCATGGACCAGACGCGCATCTTGGAGGTTATTGCTAGGAATACCTCCACTCCGCCGGTGGTGGCGCCACCGCACTCATGGGGACTTGCGAGTTCCTCCGCACGCAGCCGCCGACTTTCTCCCGCCCGAGGACCCTCTCGATGCGGATGATTGGTCGCGCATGGTTGAGCGAAGCTCAACATAGCTCGCTGCCAGCGCAGGATAAGGCACTCTTCGCGCCCCACGGCTTGAGGGTGCAAAGACTCATGGTGGGAGAACTATCTCGCCATGCACCGCGCCATGTGGTCGCGTGGGAGGAGTTCAGTCACTTTTCGTCGGGCCCACATCCCGGATGGCCCGATGAAGTCAAGAAGAAGGAGTTCCTCGCGCTCAAGCAAGGGCGCAACTGCGGACGAGCAATTGCATGAGTTCAATCATCCGCTCGTTATGCTCCAGGGAGGTGGCCTCGAGATGAGGCTAAGCAGAGAAGTTTATGGATGGCTTGTCCGAGAAGCCGCAGACAAGCCGTCTATTGTGGATTTCCACTTTCGTGCCTTGGTAGATAAGGCCATTGTTGCCGAGCATAAGGCAAAGGCGCTGGGTGAGTCCCGCAAGCGCAAATGGGAGGCGATCACCGCTTCACACCACCTCACTGCCTCGGCCGGGCCAAGCACCATGGCCGTTCTTTTGCTCCACCGCGCCGAGGCCATCCGCGCACCAGCCTCGCCCACCGCAGCCGTGAGCCACCACGTGCGCCGCGATCCAAGACAGAGCGCCCCGCAATCCGGCGGCCGAGGTTACTTGTTTTCGCCGCCACAACAAGGGCCATTATGCGAATGCTCGCCTCGAGTGTTGCAACACCCTCGCCCTAATGGAGGACGCGGGGGAGTGGTCACCACCGACGTAAAATTATTCGTAAGACCTGTGGTGCGAGCAATGGTCGAGTCAACCACCTTTCACCGAGGAGGCTCAGAGGCGCCGATGTCGTGATTGGTACACTTCTTGTTAATTCTCGCCCCGCCGCAGATATTTGATTCTCGAGCATCGATTCTTTTATTTCAAGATCATTTTGTGCGTTAGTGGTCTTCGCCGTGTTCCTTTGGGAGTTCCTTTGCTCATCCGCTCTCCGGTCGGAAATGAGAGCCGATCTTGATGTCTGGATGTTCCTATCATAGTCGAGGAGTGGGGTTTTGGCAAACCTTATTCTCGCTGGGCCAATGAGTCCGATGTGATTCTTGGCATGGATTGGTTGTCCCAACACTTGGGGCGATCGATTGTGCCAGAAGATTGTCTATCTCACCACTCTTCAGCGAGCAGTCGGATTTTCGCCGCAGCCTTGTGGGCCGCATCTATGTGCGAGAGAAGCGAAGCCACCTTGCAAATTCGTGGATGTTCCCATAGTATCTCGACTTTGGGGATGTCTTTCCGAAGACTTGCCCGGATGCCTCCGCTCGAGACACGAGTTTGTCATCGAGTTGTCGCCCGCATCGCCCGATTTCAAGGCGCCGTGATCGAATGCCTCCCAATGAGCTAGAAGAATTGAAGAAGCAGCTTGGTGAGCTCCAAGCAAAGGGTTTCATCCGCCCCGCCATCTCCTTGGGGTTGTCCGTGATCTTTGTGAAGAAGAAGGACAAGACTTTGCGCATGTGTGTTGATTACCGCCCTCTCAATGAGGTGACGGTGAAGAACAAGTATCCTCTCGCCCGCATTGATGATCTGCTTGATCGCTTGATCGGAGCCTGTGTGTTCTCAAAGATTGATTTGAGAATGGGGTATCATCGTCGTCGATCGATCGAGGATATTCCAAAGACGGCTTTCACTACTCGTTATGGGTCGCACGAGTACACCGCCATGTCTTTCGGCCTAACCAATGCTCCACTTTGTTCATGAACTTAATGGATTCAGATTCATGGAGTTTTGGACCAATTTGTGGTGGTCTTCATTGATGATATTCTTATTTATTCCAAGATCAAGCAGAGCATGCCGAGCATCCAAGATTGTTTTGGGCAAATTATGGAACACCACTATACGCCAAGTTCAAGAAATGTGAGTTCGTTGAAGGAAGTGGCATTCTTGGGCCATGTTCTTTCACCGAGGCATAGTCGTGGATCCCAAGAAGGTCGGCGATGTTCTATCTTGGGGCACCAAATCACCACCGATGTGCGGAGTTTTCTGTTTAGCGGGCTACTACCGCCGCTTTATCGAGAACTTCTCCAAGATCGCCAAGCCGATGACCGAATTGCTCAAGAAGGACGAAGTTTGTGTGGTCCTCTCGCTTGTGATGAGAGCTTTGTGAGCTCAAACAGCGCTTGACTTCACTCCGCTTACTCTTCCGATATCCACAAGAGCTTCGATATTTATTGCGATGCCTCTCGCCGTGACTTGATGCGTTCTTATGTGAAGGCAAGGCGGTTGCCTATGCATCCAGCGCTTGAGACCTCACGAGCTCAATTATCCCACCCATGATTTAGAGTTGGTCTTGTGGTTCATGCACTCAAGATTTGGCGACATTATCCGATCGAGAATCACGTGTGAGGTGTATTCCACCACAAGAGTTTGAAATACTTATTCACTCAACAGATCTCAACCTCAGCAGAGGAGATGGCTAGAATTGATCAAAGATTATGACATGGGTATTCAGTATCATCCTGGCAAGGCCAATGTAGTTGCTGATGCACTTAGCCGAAAGGTGTATTGCAATACTTTGATGATCCAGAGCAAGAACTCGCACTTCTTGCGAACTTCAATGGCCTCAACTTGGGTTTGGTTGAGCATGGTTCCTTTGTCGCCTTGGTTGTGCAACCAACCTTGGTGGATCGATCAAGGCAAGACAAAGAATCGGATGATGGAGTGGGTAAAATCAAGCAGAACATCAGGAATGGACCAGCCAAGTGTTTCACAGAAGATGAGCACGGTGTTGTATGGTTTGGGCAGCGGCTTGTGGTCCCAAAGGTCCCCGAGTTGCGGAATTTGATTCTCCAGGAGGCCCATGATTCGCCTTTGTCCATCCATCCCGGGGCCACTAAGATGTACCAAGATCTGCGTCAGAGATTCTGGTGGACTCGCATGAAACGCGAGATTGCCAGGTTTGTTGCCAGATGTGACATATGTTGTCGGTCAAGGCCGAGCATCGCCCAATGGTCTTCTTCACTTCTTGCCTATACCGTAATGGAAGTGGATTCAGAGGCATGGATTTTATCACCGGTCCGCCTGCATCTCGCGGGAAGGATGCATTATAGGTTATCATTGATCGATTGACGAAGGTGGCCCATTTCTTCCAAAGGCGATCGAAAATTGATGTGAATCGGCTAGCGGATCTTTACATATCCCGCATTGTGAGTCCGCATGGTGTGCCACGAACGATAGTGTCGATCGTGGTTCTCTTTTCACTTCCGATTTTGGCACACCGCAGGAGGCCATGGGTATTGTCTTACTTTCAAGACCGCCTACCATCCTCGTGATCGATGGTTAGACAGAGCGAGCAATCAGTGCTTGAAGATATGCTCGTGCTTGTGTTCTTTCCTATGGAAAGAATTGGGAGAAGTGCCTACCGCTTGCCGAATTCTCCTACAACAACGACTTCCAGCGCCTCTGTGATGGCACCGCTTGAGGCTTTGTATGGGAGGCGATGCAGAACACCGTTGAACCGGTCGAATCGTGAAAGACGCTTCTTGGCCCGGATTCGATCAATGAGGCGAAAGTCAAGTGCGCTTGATTCGTGAGCACTTGCGCGTAGCTCACCCGAGCGTAAGAGCTATGCGATCGCCGTCGCCGTGAGTCGAAGTTTCCCCAATGACTTTGTGTATCTCAAAGTCTCACCTCCGAAAGGTCATCGCGTTTGGCGCCAAGGGCAAATTGGCTCCTGCATGTCTGACCTACCGCATCATCGATAGAGTGGGAGTCGTTGCTTACAAGTTAGACTTGCCAGCTACACTTGAGGGGTGCATGATGTTTTCCATGTGTCACAATTGAAGAAGTGCCTTCGTGTTCTGTGGAGGAAACGCCATTGGAAAATATCGATGTGCGGGAAGATCTGTCTTATCGTGAGCGCCCGCTCGTATCCTCGAAGAAGTGAACGCAGAACAAGGAACCGTGTGATAAAGTTCCTTAAAGTTCAGTGGTCAAACCACTCGAGGATGAAGCCACTTGGGAGCGGGAAGATCGCCTCCGAGCAGATTACCCATCCTTCTTCTCCAAGAATCGTAATCTCTGGCGAGATTCTGTATGGGGAGATTTGTAACAGCCCTAACTTAGGGTTTGTATTTCAAATGTAAAATTATGAATAGAAATAAAAACTTTTGTTGTCTCATCAAATCATTTGGTAGTTTTCCAAATTTTCCTAGCAATTTCCATTTTCTAGAATTAAATTCTTGTGAATGGAAATTGTTGTCAGCACATTCTTAGCCTTCAAACTTGTGATCATCCCCTAGGAATATTTTTCCTGTCATCTTGATCGTCCTATCTACCTCCCTGAATTATTTCACAATTTTTAGATTTTATTTGCTATTTCAAATGACCAAGTCAAACTAGTTGGAAATCTGGTCAAACCCTAGGTCAGCATGCTTGTGAATTTTCTGCAGAACTTTTCATTGCATAAAAGGTTCTGGAAAATTTATGCAATGTTTTTCTCTGTCTCAAGTAGCTACCATAAAAATTTCGGAATTTTCGGAGCTCGAGATCTATCTCTAAAAATCCCTAAACTCTCTCAGCTTTTAAAAACAAAAATCGAAAACATCGCTTGTCCGCTCGAACCCGAGCCCGACTCAAACCGACCGCGCCACTTGACTCGGTCGCATCAACTAGCCGCACCGCCACGAGACCAATCGATCGTGGACCGTCCGATGCAAATCGAACGATCCACGCCGCGGCGCAACCGACCGTCCGAATGCATACACCAATCTCACCGCCCATTTTAGATCCAACGGCCGATACATTTTTGATCGAGTCTCGCACTGCTCGCACCGCTTTGTTTCGCTCGCTAACATATGGGCCCCACCGTCGATGATGCCTCGCCTTCTCCGCGACTCACCGGAGCTCACGGCCGCGGCGCATGCTTGCCACGCCGCCGCCGCCGCCACGCCGGGACGCGTGTCCTCTCCGGCATCGCGAGCTTTATAACCTCACCGCACTCATTCATTCATCGCTTCTTCGCTCTCTCACTTTCTCCGCCGCTTCTGCTTTCGCCGCGAAGAGGACGAAGGTAGCGCCGCCGTGTTAGCGCCGCCTTGATTCCGCAACCACGCCATCGTGATCTACTCTTCGCCGCTTCCACTTTGCCCATCCAGACCCTCGGCGCCCGATGTATCGCCAGGCACCTTCGCCGCCTCGCCTCCGGTTGCGCCCCGTGAGCTTGCTAGGGCTCGTGAGTTTCTAGCCGACACTTGGTCCTTTGGATCGCATCGATGCAATCGAATCTAATGATGGCTTCATTTTCGCTTTGGTGCATCGGTGAGGTCAGGCGACCCTTTCTTCCCGAGCTCGGTGATCCGCCGTGGCAATTCCGCCTCGGACCTTCTTCTTCGCCGTTATCTTGTGCTTATTGCTCCGGAGTCGAGGCGATTCCGTGGCGCATCTTCCCGGCTCCTCGAAGTCCGTAGCACCTCCTCCGCAAGAGCCGTAGCTTCTTCTCCGCCTCCGGCCGCCGCAAGCTCGACTTCGCGACCATTGACTCGCGTCATCATCATCAAGTTCGTGGAGCCGCGGTGCACCGCGGCGTGCCATCCCCGAGCTCGAGCCTCACCATTCTCCGATCCCCACTCATTGCCGCGCGCACATGGAACTCCGCGAGAGCCGGTGGTTAAGGTCTAACCCTTCTTAAGTTCTAATCATCTTTTAGTTTGAGTCCCCGTCATGTGGGCCCAAATGTTAGTTAGGGATTGTGTAGTTTTGTTAATGCGTTTTCTCGCGGAAGCGATTTTCTCGTGAGTATATGTTAGAAGTACACTTTGGTAAGCCAAGGCGATATTAGAATACGCCGACGCCACCTTCGTGGCAATCTGTCCCGTCAAGACCTTTATTTGGGCCCATTGCCGTTGTCCGGGGCTAGTTGGTCGTGGGTAGAAAAAGGATTAAATGCTTTAGTATTTCGTAATGTGTTTTTTCACAGTCATAATTCATTTAAACTTAGAAAATTAAGTAACTAATTCAATTTTTCTCCAAATCACTTGAAACCAGTTCTGTTAATTTTAATTTTAAATGTAATATTTACCAAAATTAGATTCAACCATGTTTCTGTTAGCTAGATTCTGGTTATTGAATAATTGGTGTATTATGTACTTTCCAATTTAGAAAATTCATATCTCTATCAATAATTGTCCAAATCCAAGAAACCAACTCTGTAAATTTTCATTTTTAGTGTGCTAATTATCAGGTTAGGTTTTAGATACTGTTTCTGTTCATGAAAATTTGTTAAGTAATTAACTAGTGACTCGTTGTGTTTTTAGCTTAGGAAACTCATAGAAAATTCTTAATAACTTAAAATGAATTGTTCTCTGCTTCAAATTTTGTTATATCATGCTTAGGCTCGTGTGAAAAGTTTAGTGTGTTTTGTTATTGTTGTATGTTTGAGTTTGCTCGGTGTTATTCGTTCTTATTCGCTGTTTTGTTCAATCGTTAGGATTCGATATTTGCGGTAACCCTGAGAACGACCCTCCGCAACAACTTGAGCAACAAAGAACTGTGCAAGCGCTTGATCATGTTTATCCCGGTATTTTAAAGTCTAATATTTTGTTTCAACTGTATGTATGCATCGCTTAATTTGTGTTAAATTGATTAGTTAAAGCCGTAGTGCATATCCCGTAGGCAAAATATTGATCTCTACTACCGAGCCTAGGTTATTTGTCGTGATTAGAGATCATTTGGATGATCTCTTATCACTTAGTAGATCCGGTCAACTTGCTTAGACATGCTTAGCTATTGGTATAATCAAGCGGTTATCGACTTTAGTCGGTAACCTTGATCACACAAAATTTACTATGTTTTAGCATTTCGCTATGTTTAATTGCAAAATTAAAAATGAAAACAAAAGTGATTTAGACTTGGGCACAATGGTAAGACGGTGTGATCTGTTGGGTGTGATCGAAAGGTGCCCGAGCCGCTTAAGGACCGAGTTACTTGCGCCACCGATCGAGCATTTTGCGTGCTAACCACACTAGAGTATATGGGACCTCTCTTGACCTAGTACTTTGGCGTGTATTGGCTCCGGTCGCAGGAGGTCGCAGGAGGGATGGAGGTGGGAGCATGGTAGTTGTCCAAAAGCTTTATCCCGAGTGGGTAGTTGTCTTTTCGGCTTTACCATGTAAGCGTATGGGTTTCTATCCATACGAGCGGCTCGTAGTTAATACACAATATTGGAAAAAGTCTCGAGGACTTAGTGTGACAAAGATACCTTCTAAGTGTGTTTTGGCTTAAAGGCGATCCAAGTGTGGGTACATTGGTACACCCCGCAGGTTAAAACTATTCGAATAGCCTCGCCCTAGGTTATGGACACGCTCTGATACGCCCGTAAGAACTAGACTACAACATTTAAATTAAAACTTGATGGGTGGTACGAATGGGATTCGTGTTATTGTTGGGGTGACTATTGGGATAGTCACTTCTAGGTTGTTTATCTTTCGCTTTTGTTATTAATATCCTTATCGTTATTTCAATCTTATAAATGAATTACAAACTTGCCTTTAAAATCAGATTATATTATTGCAAATGAAAGTTGGCTTTATGCAAATGAAACATATGACCTCCACCAAATAAGCTGCATGTAGCTTATGAATAGGTGCGCTAGTTCACACGTCTGTCTTGCGGGTACAAAGACAATCTTTGTACTCGTGTGCTTTGCTTAATGTTTTTGTTGCAGAGGAAGAAGGTGAGCCCAAGGGCCTCACGTGAGTCGTGTTGCCGCTTTCGTGGACGACTAGACTTGGCGGTCCGGGCCGATGCCTTGTGGGTTGGAGGCACACGATTGGCTTTGTTTATAGCCATCTTATGGCACTTTTTGCTTCACTGTCGTTCTTGTTTATTCAGTGTATCTTGGCCATCGGCCTTTGTCCGTAATAACTCTACTATTTGTGTATCTTCCGCTTGGTTGTGTAGTGTTTGGACTCTATGTTTGGAATGGAGTTGATGTCTAATTTTGTACCGAGGTGTGTATATCGCTTTCGAAGTATACATATCTCGAGGATCGCTTTATTTGATTTGTGCCGCTAGGACCGGTGGTTGGTTAAGCATTACAAGCCAAATAAACTGGGTCCTCACACTTCTTCATGTCCATGAAGCCACCGTGATCAAGCATCTCCGCCATCTTCAAGCTTCTTGTCACTAAGGTAGCTTCTTATTAGTCCTTAGAAGCTCGCACTGCACCTAGGCTCGCAGATGGAGCTCATCGCGATTTTCATGTTTAGCGAAGAAGCTCCCATTTTCGTTTCCGCTAGCCGGCGTTTCTAGTCCTCGCGCCGCGAATGCTACCATTAGATTCGTTGTGCTATTGCGAATCCATTTTGGTCCTTGGTGGCGCCGCGCGCCGATGTCGCCGGCGATTTGCCGTTGAAACCACTCGGGTTTTGCCGCACGTAGCTCCGTTTGCCACCGATTAGGACACATTAATTGCTAATCATTAGTTATTAATTATGTCTTAATCATTGTCGCTGAGCCACCGACCGATGGGCCCAATATCCTTAAATCACTCTACGGTTCAATCTCGCATCGTTCGACATCATTAATGCTTAATCATTGATTAATTAAAATGTCGGCATTTAATCTGTCGGAAATCTCCTCCGGTCATTGACTTGTGGGCCCGAGGGGTTAAAATCAAATTCCGTATTCATTAGTGCCTAGTTAATGGTAATCATTAGAAGCATTAATCCCGCCCTAACCGCCACTCTCGCCGCCGACAAGTGGGCCCGGTGCATCGTGCACGTGGGTTAAACGGTGGCGTGGGTGACTCGAGTCACCGACATGCGGTCCCACATGTCGACACCTCTCTTTGAACTTCGATCCTTAGCCGCCCATTTGGAGATCTGCGCCCGCATCTTGTATGCATTCGACCATCCGTTCTCCTCATCATTCTTGGCCGCCCATCGCTTGATCTCGCGCCCGATCATGCGCGCAATCGACCTTCCGACGGAAGTGCTCTCGTGCCGCTCATCTTGAGATCTACGCCGTGAGCGGCCAAGGCAACCGCACCGCCCGCTGCATTCGCTCGTGAGCCATTGGATCTTGATCCAACGGTGGGCCTCGTTTTGAATCGCGCGCGCGCGCCGTTCTCCGCGCGTGTGGCTCGTTGGATATTGCATCAACGCCCACGAGCGCCCACGTCGCTTATTTTCGGTTGGGTTGGTTTATATTTCGTAAGTATTTATTTATCAACCAAAATTATATCGTAACTTTAGAAATCCATAACTAATTCAAGATAAATCCTTTTACATGAAACCAATCGCAATAAATTTGTATTTCACTAAAGTTTAATATAAAAATGCTTTTAGCTTTGCTTCGTAGTAGAAAATTCGTAATCTTTTATAACTTGTTTTCGCTATTTTTATATATTCCGTAATTGTATTAAACTTGGAAGATGCATATCTTTTCTCGTATATCGATAATTGTATGATTTTAACTTTGATAAATTTGTTGTTAACTAAAATTTAATCTAAAAATGGTGGTAGGCCTAAATCAGCACTAAAAATATGTTAGTAGATTTAACCTTATTAGTAGCACTTAAAAATTCATTTAATGATGTAATAGACACCAAGAATTCTCAGTAAATCCTAAAAATAGAAATTTGATGTTAGAAATCCTCTGTTATCATTCTATAATGTGAAATAGGCTTTGCACATGTTTATATTTTCGAAAGTGCATTACGCTAGTTTTGCATCTTAGAAAATCATAACTAAATCATTTTAACTCCAAATGACCTGAAATTTTATATGGGTTACCTCTATACCAGTAGGTAGCTACCATAAAAATTTCAGCTTCAAAATCTTTCTATAAAATGTTTTTGCTACATGCTAATTATGGTAGAAAATGGGTTTTTAGGTAATATCTTTTGCACCACAAATCCAAATTAGGATTTTCCAGTTTCTATGTCTTGGTATATTCAGATTCGCCTTATGTTTAAGTTTCACGCATTTGGATAATTTTGCTTGCTATTTTGTTTAAGTGTTGCTAGTCTTATTGGTTGTTCTTGGTTCTTTTGCCTTTGCGCTTAGGATTCGACATTTATGTAATCCCGAGAGTGACCCTCCACAACGGCTTGAGCAACAGCAAGAAGGCAAGCGGCTTGATCATGTTAATCCCAGATTTTAAGTATTTATGTTGATTACAAATTCTATGTATGCATTGCTACTTTGTGTTAATAGTTGGCCTAGTAGATGCATTTCCTTAGCAAATGATTATTCTCTACTACCATGAGCCTAGGTTACTTGCTGTGATTTAGAGTTCATGGATGGGCTCTTGTCACTTAGTAGTTGCGAATTAATTGCTTAGCCATGCTTAGTTTCGGTAGAAATGTGCGGTTATCGACTTGTCGATAACCTTGATCACTTAAAACTTATTATGATTATGATTTCCACCTTGTGCCTTGTCTACTTATGAAAACTAAAACTGAAAACAAAATGATTTAGACTTGGGCACAATGGTATGATGGTGTGATTTTGGGTGTGATCGAATGGTGCCCGGTCAACAAGGACCGAACATCTTGTTACACTAAACCAAGCATTTTAGCGTGCTAACCACATTAGAGGGTATGGGACCTCTCTTGACTTAGTACTTTGGCGTGTATTGACTCAGTCGCAGGAGTCGCAGGAGGGATGGTGTTGGGAGATTGTAGTGTCCGAAAGACTTCACCCGTGATGGGATTTGTTGTCTTTCGACTTGCAATGTAAGCATATGGGTTTCTATCCATATGAGCGGCTCGTAGTTAATACACAAGATTGGAAATGTCTCGTAGGACTTAGCGGGCCGGCATACCTTGATGAGTGTGCTTGTGGTGGAAGGCGGTCCAAGTGTGGGTACATTGGTACACCCTGCAGGTTAAAACTATTCGAATAGCCTCGCCCTAGGTTATGGACACGCTTGGCAAGGTCTTTCAAGAGTTAGACTACAACCTTTAAATTAAAACTTGATGGGTGGTACGAATCGGGATTCGTGCTATGTTGTGGTGGCTATTGGGATAGTCACTTCTGTGTGGTTACTTGTATGTACCTTTACTTATCAAGTTACTTTGATAACAAAACAGATTTGCAAACTTGCTTTTAAAATGTATTACATTATTGCAAATAAAGTTGGCTTTGTGCAAAATGAGACATAGAACCTCCACCCAAATAAGCTTGCATGTAGTTTATGAATAGGTCTGCTATTCCACACGTCAGTCTTGCGGGTACAAAGACAATCTTTGTACTCAGTTGCTACGCTTAATTGTTTTGTTGCAGAGGAAGAAGGTGAGCCTGAGGGGCCTCACTTTTGCGAGCTGTGTTGTGGTAGTTTGCGGGGCGACTAGCTTGGCGGCCCGGTCGGTTGCCTTGTGGGTGTATGGCTAACCGGTCGACTTTTGTTCTAGCCATCTTATGGCGCTTTTGCTTCCGCTGTCATTCTTGTATATTGTTCTATTTGGCCGGTCGGCTCTCTTTTGTAATAACTTTACTTTATGTATGTCGTTGTTAAACTTAGTGATGTATGTGTATGGAAATGATGTGTAATTTTGTGATGATGTGCATATGCTGCAATTCTGGGAAGCATATGACCATCGAGGCTTAGAATGTTTAATTAGTAACGCTAGAGCCATTTGAAGGTTAAGTGTTACTAGTTAAATATTCCGGGTCCTCACATCCAAATCCCATGAAATTTCTACAGCAGCTAGAGGTTGATTTTAGACAATTTTAGAAACAAGAATCACTTCAATTGGACTTAGTATGAAAAAGTTATGGCCAAATTAAATTCTCTCAGCCTGAAAAATCCTAATTAAATTAATTAGAGTTATTGTTCATGGCAAAAATTTCTAGAATGATCTGGAACTTGAAATTTTTATGGTAGGTAGATATGGTTATCCTAACAACAGCAAAACTGAGTTTGCACAAATTGGAGTTATAATGAATTAGTTATGATTTTTTCTAAGTTCTAAAACTAGCATATATCATTTCTCAGGAACATAAATAAAGACAAAGCCTAGTTCATATTAAAGCCTGTCTACAGATAAATTTTACCAAGTGGAGTTTTCTCAGTTTGCAATTACAGAGAGAAAGTTATGTATTTTACAAGTTTTCAATGAATTTCTAAACAACTATTTCATATTAAACAAGTTCTTGCAGTTCCTATCATTTTCTACTATATAACAGTGCCTAAATTTATTCCCAGATTAAAGTTCATACTATAACAGAGCTACAGCAACTGGAATCATTCAAAAATGAATTAAAATGACAAAGTTATGCACTTTTGAAATTTGAAACATTAAAGGACTTAGGAAATTTGAGCTTTCGGGAGGTCCAAATGAACTGGAAGACAAAGGAGAGGTCATGGGCCGTTGATCTTGCATCGTAGGGCCCTAGACCTCAAACACAACAAGACGGAAGACCTCCTCCCGATTGGGAGGTGCGGACCGTTGAGATCTCGATCCAACGGTCACGACCGGTGCATGCACAGCGCACGCAAAGGAGGTCCTAGTGCCTAACAGAGGTCGCGACCGTCAGATCAAGATCTGGCGGTCCCGAGCACTAGGGGAGGTCCTAAGGGTAAACCTACGGAGGGAGGTCTGGACGGCTAAGATCTCACAGAGGAGGTCTTCAACGGTCTAGATCTCCAGAGGGAGGTCTTTAACGGACACGATCAAGTGAGGGAGGTCCTGGGCGATCAAGATTGAACGAGGGAGGTCCTAAGGCTTTAAATCTGAGGAAGGAGGTCTAGCCCGTTAGATCTAAATCTAACGGTTTAGACCAGAGGAGGAGGTCCTAACGCTACGGATCTAAAGGAGGAGGTCCGAGACGGTCAAGATCTACTCGGGGAGGTCCTAAGAGATAGGGTTTTAATCGGAGGAGATCTGGACAGCTCAGATTAGACCTAGGGAGGTCTTGAACGGTCCAGATCGACACGGAGGGAGGTCTGAGCGCTAAAGATTTTACAAAATGAGATCTAACGCCGATCTAAACCGGGAGGTCGTGGAACAGCTAGGATCGAGCCCGAGAGGTCTGAGAGGGGTTTTCTTTGTAAAAGGCCAGGTGTGGCTTTTTACAAAGAGGACCCTGAGGGTGGTCTTTACAAAATGACCGAGGGGAGGTCTTTTTGCAAAGAGGACTTCGGTGGAGGTCCAGGGGTGGTTTTTACAAAAGACCACGAGGAGGTCTTTTGCAAAGAGAACCTCGGAGGAGGTCCGAGAGGGTGGTTTTGACAACACGACCAGGGTGGTCTTTTGCGGAAACACAGAGGTGGTCTTGGACGGCTAGGATCAACACCAAGGGGAGGTCCTGAGACTTAGGATTTTTTTGGAAAAGAACCTAAGGCCCAGATCTAATTCTGGAGAGGTCGTGAACGATCAAGATTAGCTCGAGGAGGTCCAAGGTGCTTTTAAAGGCGCGGGACCTCCGGACAACGACAAAAAGGTGGCGGCTAAGACAAACTTAATGCTGCTGATGATTGGTAATAAATGAACCTGAAAGAGACTCTAATGACTTCCGGACTTTAATTCTAAGCCTATGGCCCACATGTCAGCGACACAACGGCACGGCTAAGACACGAATAATGCACCCAATGATTAGAAATAATTGGGCATTAATGATGTCCTAAGAAAATGACGAAAACGGGAGTTTTGAACCGGCAAAATCCCGAGCGGGCTCAACGGTTTGCCGCTGGCGATGGGGACCTCGCCGGCGCCAACTAAATACTGGAATGGGACCGCAATAACAACACGGAGCTAAAGTGGCAACCTCGTCGGCGGCGACGGCCTTGAACGCCGGCGAGCCAGAGCGAGGCGGAGGACAGGTTTTCGGCAAAATCCGAAAACGGTGAAATCGAGTGTTACGAGCTAAGCTACTTAAACCTAGAGCTCTAAGGGACTAAAACGAACTCACCCGAGTGTAGGGAAGGTCCAGAGGAAGCCGGAGGAGAGGAGGAAGCCGAAGAAGACGCTCTGGTGACCAGGAACTTCGCCGGAGGCGAGGAAGGAAGTGGTCCCGACTAGGAACAGCTCCCCAACTCGTCCACCCCTGCAATGGTTAACCACAGAAGATTAGAGAAGGCTCAAGGCGATCAAGATGACAAAGTGACAGCTAAGAATTTCGCTGGAACCACTGGAGCTCGAGGCCTTCAAAGAGCTCCAAAGCAAACAATGGTGACAGAGAGAGGGTGTGTTCTTAGGTATTTGAGTTTGGGAACCAGCTCAACTGAGGGAGCTCAAGCACAGCCAATAACGAAGGAAGAAAAGGAGAAGGAAGGTCTCAGGCTATACATAGCCAGGAGCTTGGACAAGGGCTAGGGCAACCATCGTGAGCAAGAACCATGCCTCGCCAACAAAGACGCACGCAGCGTGACTAGTGGCGAGCGGTGAAGACTTTAGGTTAAACGCAAGGCATTGAATGCATGGCAAAGAAAAGGAGTCGTCGGGACAAAAGGTGACATCTCACCGCTCCCAACCGCCTAGTTCTCGACACATGCACAGGTGCGAAAAACCATGGTGCTCAGACCTCAGGGAGGTCGTGAGGAAGAAACACAACGCCAAGGAGGTCCTGGACGTCCCAGATTTGCTTGGGGTGGTCCTGGACGTCCGAGATTTGCCGAGGTAGAGGAGGTCCTTGCGACCAGGAGGTCCAAGGGAGGTCGTGGGTGTCGGATTCAAATCCAACGGAACACCACTCGCGCGCACGGGATCGAGCTCGGTTGCGGCCTGGCGACGCGGTCCAACCAAGTCGGTTGAGTTGGGCTCGGGTCCGAGCCCGAGTCCGACTCAAACCAGATTTAATTTTTCTGGTTTTAGAAGGGCTGACATTTGGAGAATTGTTTGAGGTAGCAAAACAACTCCAAAAAATATGAAATTTTTACAGAGGCTTGCTAGCTGAGTTGCTGACCTTGTATAAAATTTCCAAAGGTTTTCGTGCAATACTTTTTCCTCCAAAAATTCCACAAGGTACTGGTCCAAGGTTTGACCAGATTTTGAATTGGGTTGACTTTCCTCCAACGGCATTCAAACAATTTCTAAAAATTGGGGGATTTTTCAGAGGAGTCACATATCAACCCAAGAACTTAGGAAAAATATTTCCAGGAGATTCTCACAAGATGGAACAAGAATGTTTTTGAAGGATCAAGATTTGGATCAAAGACTTGTGACTTTGTATTTCCATAACTTCTTGTACAAAAGCTGTTCAGTACAAACAGGAAATACAAGATGTAAGAAAAAGTTTTAATTTCTACTCATTTTCTTACATTTAAAACACAAGCCTAAAATTGGGATGTTACAACTCTCCCCCCCTTACAAGAATCTCGACCCGAGATTCCGTTTACTCGGAGAAGAAAGAAGGAAAATCTGCACGAAGGCGATCTTCTCGCTCCCAAGTTGCCTCATCTTCAGAATGGTTTGACCATTGAACCTTAAGGAACTAGATGACACGGTTCCTTGTTCTCCGCTCATATTCTCAAGAATGCGAACAGATGCTCGCAGTAGGTCAAATTCTCCGCACATCGAGAACCTCCAACGGAGTTTCCTCGAGAGGGACACGGAGGCACTTCTTGTGTGTGACACATGGAACACATCATGCACACCCTCAAGTGCGGTGGCGGCTCCAACTCGTATGCCACGCCCCAACTTTCTCGACGATGCGTCACGCCCAACATAGCGAGGAGCCAACTTGCCCTTGATGCCAAAACGCTGATGGCCCTTCAAGGGTGAGACTTTGAGATACACAAAGTCATTGGGCTCAAAGCTCAACTCACGGCGACGACGATCTGCATAGCTCTTCTGTCTGGACTGGGCCGTGCGTAGATGTCTGCGAATCAACTGGACTTGGCTTTCGGCCTCATTAATCGACTCTGGGTCGAAAAACTGCCGCTCACCAGTCTCTGACCAGTTCAATGGGGTTCTACATCTCCTCCCATACAAGGCCTCAAACGGTGCCATGCCAAGATTGGCCTGATAGCTGTTGTTGTAGGAGAACTCAGCAAATGGTAGGCATTTCTCCCACTTCTTCCCATAGGAAAGAACACAAGCACGGAGCATATCTTCCAACACTTGGTTGACTCGCTCCGTCTGACCATCAGTCTGAGGATGGTAAGCTAAACTGAAAGTAAGGCGGGTGCCCATAGCCTCTTGCAATTTATGCCAGAAACGAGAGGTGAAAAGAGAACCACGATCTGACACAATCGTTCGTGGCACACCATGCAGGCACACAATGCGAGATACATAGAGATCCGCCAACCGATCGACATCGAGGTTGGTACGCACCGGCAGAAATGCGCTACCTTTGTCAACCGATCAATGACAACCCATATGGCATCCTTCCCGTAAAAATGCAGGGCAACCGGTGATGAAGTCCATGCCAACGAATCCCACTTCCACTCGCGCGGCAAAGGTGAAGAAGGCTGCTGACGCCGATGCTCGGCCTTCACACGACAAAGACACGTCGCACTCGCAACGAACTCGCAATCTCGCGCTTCATTCGGGTCCACTGAATCTCGGCGAAGGTCCTGATACATCTTGGTAGCCCCAGGATGGATAGACAAAGGAGAGTCATGGGCTTTGCGGAGAATCAATTCCCGCAACTCCATGACCTTAGGAACTACAAGACGCTGCCCAAACCACACAATGCCATGCTCATCCTCTAAAAAGCACTTGGCTATCCCATCCTTGATGTTCTGCTTGATTTGGCTCACGCCAACATCTGACTGCTGTGCCGCCTTGATTTGGTCCACCAAGGTTGGCTGCACAACCAAGGTAGCAAGAGAACCGTGCTCGATCAAACCCAAATTGAGGCGCTGAAATTCTGAAATAAGGGTAGGCTGCTGCTCTTAGAGCATCAACATGTTGCAATACACCTTTCGACTAAGCGCATCTGCAACAACATTGGCCTTGCCCGGGTGATACTGAATACCCATATCATAGTCCTTGATCAATTCCAACCATCTCCTTTGCCTGAGGTTCAGATCTGGCTGAGTGAACAAGTACTTCAAGCTCTTGTGGTCAGAATACACTTCACAACGGTTGCCAATCAGATAATGCCGCCAAATCTTGAGTGCATGAACCACAGCAGCTAACTCCAAGTCATGAGTAGGATAGTTGAGTTCATGAGGCCTCAACTGCCTCGATGCATAAGCCACTACTTTGCCCGCCTGCATAAGAACACAACCAAGACCCTGACGAGAAGCATCACAATAGATATCAAAACTCTTGTGAATATCAGGGAGAACAAGTACTGGGGCTGAAGTCAACCGCTTCTTGAGTTCCTGAAAACTCACATCACAAGCAGTAGACCACTCAAACTTCTTGTCTTTCTTGAGCAATTCGGTCATAGGCTTCGCAATCTTGGAGAAATTCTCGATAAAGTGGCGATAGTAGCCAGCCAAACCAAGAAAACTCCGCACATCGGTGACCGACTTGGGCTGACCCCAAGATAGTACATCACTGACCTTGCTAGGATCTACAGCCACACCTCCTGCTGAAAGAACATGGCCCAAGAATGCCACTTCCTTCAACCAGAACTCGCACTTGCTGAATTTTGCATACAGCTGGTGCTCGCGCACCTTGCCCAACACAAGCTCAAGATGCTCGGCATGCTCTTCTTCACTCTTGGAGTAGATAAGGATATCATCGATAAATACCACCACAAACCTATCCAAATACTCCATGAATACCGAGTTCATAAGGTTCATGAATAAAGCAGGAGCATTAGTTAGACCAAAAGACATGACGGTGTACTCGTAAAGACCATAACGAGTAGCAAAGGCCGTCTTTGGAATATCCTCGGTCCTGATCCTGACTTGATGATAGCCCAATCTCAAGTCAATCTTGAGAAGACACGCGCCCGGTCAACCGATCGAAAAGATCATCAATACGGGCAAAGGATACTTGTTCTTCACCGTCACTTCATTAAGCTTGACGGTAATCAACACACATGCGCAAGGTCTTGTCCTTTTCTTCACAAAAATAATCGACAACCCCAAGGAGATGAGCTAGGACGAATGAAACCCTTCTCTTGTAGCTCACCTAGTTGCTTCTTCACTCCTCCAACTCATTAGGAGGCATGCGTCGGCCTCTTAGAAATAGGCGATGCACGGCAGCAACTCTATCACGAACTCCGTGTCTCGAGCGGGAGGCATCCTGCAAATCTTCAGGAAAGACATCCGTGAAGTCACATACAGTGGGGACATCACGAATCTCCAATGCTTGCTTTGCTTCAAGAGCAAAAAGGTGGGGTTCTCGCAACTGCGGTGAAAACCCAACCTGTTCACCCGAAGGAGTGGTGAGGTAGACAACCTTCCTGGCACAATCGATTTGCCCCAAGTGTTGGGACAACCAATCCATGCCAAGAATCACATCCAAGCGCGCCGAATCGAGTAGGATAAGACTCGCCAAGAATCGCACTCCTTCGATGTGGATAGGAACGTCCCGGCACACTTGGTCAGCTCTCATTTCCGAACCCGGAGAGCGAATAAGTAGTGGAACCCCCAAAGGAACACAGTGGAGACCACTTTCAACAGCAAACGACCTCGAAATAAAAGAATGCGAAGCTCCAGAGTCAAATAAAACTGTAGCATGACGTAAATTAACAAGAAGCGTACCCAACACCACGTCGGACGCCTCCTATGCCTCCTCAGCCGAGATATAGTTGACTCGGCCGCTCTCCAAGCCCTGGGTCTTCTGGTCAGGTGGGTGACCACTCCCTTGCCTGCGTCCTCCATTAGGACGAGGGGCCGCTCCAGTCTTCTTAGGGCAACTACTCGCGTAGTGACCCTTGTTGTGGATGAGAAGCGGTGGCGTCGGCGCGGGGTTGCGGTGAGCAACCTGTTGCTGGATCGCAGGTGCACGTGACTGAGTCACGGCCTGCGGAGGACGAGGAGCTGGTGCCGAAGGCCTCGGCGGTGGTGAAGTCAAAGAACGGGCCACCGGTGCAGGCCCAACTCGGGGACGAACGAGGCCGGCCTGTGCAGACCGCTGGGCCTCCCACTTGCGCTTGTGGGACTCGCCCAGCGCTCTCGCCTTGTGCTCGGCGACGATGGCCTTGTCCACCAAGGTGCGGAAGTCGGGAAGTCCACAATAGAGAGCTTGTCACAAGCTCCTCGCACAAGCCCTCCATGAACTTCTCCGCTTGGCCTCATCGGTGGCCACCTCGGCGAGAGCGTACCTCGCGAGATGGTTGAACTCGTGGAGGTACTCGATCCGCACTTTGCGCCTGTTTGGCGCAGGAACTCCTTCTTCTTGACTTCATCGGCCGGCGGGGACATGGGCCCGACGGAAAGCTGACCGGAACTCCTCCCACGGACCACGTGTCCCGCGGGCTGCATGGCGAGGAAGTTCTCCCACCATGAGAGTGCCGCACCCTCCAACTGCTGGGATGCGAAAAGTGCCCGCTCCTGCTCCTAGCACTGAGCAACGTTGAGCTTCCGCTCAACTAGACGCAGCCAGTCGTCTGCGTCCAAGGGATCCTCGGACCGGGAGAAGGTGGGAGGCTGCGTGTGAAGGAACTCCGCAAGTCCCCCACGAGACTGGTGGCCACCTCCAGATCCAGAGGCACCAGAGGGAGTGGAGGTGTTCCTCGCGATAACCTCCAACACCCTGCGGTCCTCCGAACGATTGCGTTCGATCTGCATGAGGACTTCCGCCATGGTCGGAGGAGGGGGAAGCTCCTCATCGGGACTACCCGGCTGGTTCCGACCACTACGCGTCCCGCCTGCCATCCTGTTTCACTAAGACAAGTTAGCTACCAGCCCAAGATCAAAAGGCAAAGAAATCCAAACTCAATTAAAAAGGGCTCAAGAATAACCACCAAGGAGCACAAGACCAAAGGTCACCAAATCAACTTCCCGAAACGACTAACCCGTATGGAAGAACGAGAGTAATCATTTGAGAAGACCCAAAGTTTCAGAACTAAATTCTAGCTCAAAACAACCCAAAATCAAGGTGTAACCATCTAATAGAGTATAGGCATTTAGCTAATTTCATATCACTTCTTACCCTTTTATTCCCACAAGTTTTAATTGAATTAACTTCTCATTTCCTACCTCCTATACTAATTACTAGCTAGCTGTCCAAATTTCCTTTCTCCAAGCTCTCATGGTTCTCCCAAAACCAACTTAACCGATAAATAGCTAGCTTTTGAAAGGAAGAGAGGAACAACTTTTCCAAAACTTGATCAAGAGTAAGGTGAGATAAGCAAACTAAGACAGGTAAGGAGTAAAATCAGAGAACTTACTTAAGTTTTGGAAGCCTTTTGAAAGTAAGTTTTCAAAACATCCTAGAGGCGACCAAGCTAGGGGTTTCTACGGTCAGTATGGCTCTAATACCAACTTTGTGAGGACCCGGAATATTTAACTAGTAACACTTAACCTCCAAATGGTTCTAGCGTTACTAATTAAACATTCTAAGCCTCGATGGACATATGCTTCCCAGAATTGCAGCATATGCACATCATCACAAAATTACACATCATTTCCATACAACATACATCACTAAGTTCAACAACGACATACATAAAGTAAGGTTATTACAAAAGAGCCGACCGGCCAAATAGAACAATAAACAAGAATGACAGCGGAAGCAAAAGGTGCCATAAGATGGCTAGAACAAAAGTCGCCAGGTTAGCCACACCACCACAGGGCAACCGGCAGGCCGCCTGACTAGGCGCCTGCAAGCTACCACAAAGCACAACTCACGTAGTGAGGCCCCTCGAGCTCACCTTCTTCCTCTGCAACAATTACATTTAAGCAAGATAACTGAGTACACAAAGGTACTCGCAAGACTGACGTGTGGAATAGCAGACCTATTCATAAACTACATGCAAGCTCATTTAGGTGGAGGTTGTATGTCTCATTTTGCACAAAGCCAACTTTATTTGCAATAACGTAATCCATTTAAAAGCAAGTTTACAAACCAATTTTAATGTTGAAAGTAACAGCGAAAATAATGATAAATACAAGCAACCACCTAGAAGTGACTATCCCAATAGCCACCACAACATAGCACGAATCCCTGATTCGTACCACCCATCAAGTTTTAATTGAAAAGGTTGTAGTCTAACTCTTGAAAGCTTACCCAAGCGTGTCCATAACCTAGGACGAGGCTATTCGAATAGTTTTAACCTGCAGGTGTACCAATGTACCGCACTTTAGACCGCCTTTAAGCCACAAAGCACACTTAGAAGGTATCTTTGTACGGCTAAGTCCTACGAGACGTTTTCCAATATTGTGTATTAACTACGAGCCGCTCGTATGGATAGAAACCCATACGCTTACATTGCGAGCCGAAAGACAACAAATCCCATCACGGGTGAAGTCTTTCGGACACTACAATGCTCCCAACACCATCCCTCCTGCGACTCCCTGCGACCCGAAGCCAATACACTCCAAAGTACTAAGTCAAGAGAGGTCCCATACCCTCTAGTGTGGTTAGCACGCACAAATTGCTCGGATAACAGGTACTCACAAGATGTTCGGTCCTTAATTGACTCGGACACCATTCCAGTCACACCCGAAAATCACACCATCTTACCATTGTGCCCAAGTCTAAATCCTTTTGTTTTTTCAGTTTTAGTTTTCATAAGTAGACATGGCACAAGGTGGAAATCATAATCATAATATGTTTTATGTGATCAAGGTTACCGACAAGTCGATAACCGCCCATTTCCACCGAAGCTAAGCATGGCTAAGCAATTAATTCGCAAACTACTAAGTGACAAGAGCTCATCCACGAACTCTAAATCACAGCAATGCCTAGGCTCATGGTAGTAGAGGATAATCATTTGCTAAGGAGATGCATCTACTAGACCAACTAACGACAATAGTTTAACACAAAGTAGCAATGCATACATAGAAGTTGTAATCAACATAAATACTTAAAATACTGCGATTAACATGATCAAACTGCTTGCCTTGCTGGATTTGTTCTTGCTGCAGAGGGGAGTGCTTAGGTTCGATAAATTTTCGGAACCTAACGCGAAAAGGTGATAAAAACCGATAAGAACGAAGAACACCAAAAGGAACTCAACAGCAAAGAACATCCAAATCCCATGAAATTTCTACAAAAGCTAGAGGTTGATTTTAGACAATTTTAGAAACAAGAATCACTTCAATTGGACTTAGTATGAAAAAGTTATGGCCAAATTAAATTCTCTCAGCCTGAAAAATCCTAATTAAATTAATTAGAGTTACTGTTCATGGCAAAAATTTCTAGAATGATCTGGAACTTGAAATTTTTATGGTAGGTAGATATGGTTATCCTAACAACAACAAAACTGAGTTTGCACAAATTGGAGTTATAATGAATTAGTTATGATTTTTCTAAGTTCTAAAACTAGCATATATCATTTCTCAGGAACATAAATAAAGACAAAGCCTAGTTCATATTAAAGCCTGTCTACAGATAAATTTTACCAAGTTGAGTTTGCTCAGTTTGCAATTACAGAGAGAAAGTTATGTATTTTACAAGTTTTCAATGATTTTCTAAACAACCATTTCATATTAAACAAGTTCTTGCAGTTCCTATCATTTTCTACTATATAACAGTGCCTAAATTTATTCCCAGATTAAAGTTCACACTATAACAGAGCTACAACAACTGGAATCATTCAAAAATGAATTAAAATGACAAAGTTATGCACTTTTGAAATTTGAAACATTAAAGGACTTAGGAAATTTGAGCTTTCGGGAGGTCCAAATGAACTGGAAGACAAAGGAGAGGTCGTGGGCCGTTGATCTTGCATCGCAGGGCCCTAGACCTCGAAACACAGCGCACGGGAAGACCTCCTCCCGCATTGGGGAGGTCTGGACCGTTGAGATCTGATCCAACGGTCACGACCAGTGCATGCACAGCGCACGCAAAGGAGGTCCTAGTGCCTAACAGAGGTCGCGACCGTCAGATCAAGATCTGGCGGTCCCGAGCACTACAGGAGGTCCTAAGGGTAAACCTACGGAGGGAGGTCTGGACGGCTAAGATCTCACAGAGGAGGTCTTCAACGGTCTAGATCTCCAGAGGGAGGTCTTTAACGGACACGATCAAGTGAGGAGGTCGGGCGATCAAGATTGAGCGAGGGAGGTCCTAAGGCTTTAAATCGAGGAAGGAGGTCTGGCAGTTAGATCTAAATCTAACGGTTTAGACCAGAGGAGGATGTCCTAACGCTACGGATCTAAAGGAGGAGGTCCGAGACGGTCAAGATCTACTCGGGGAGGTCCTAAGAGATAGGGTTTTAATCGGAGGAGATCGGGCGGCTCGGATTAGACCTAGGGAGGTCTTGAGCGGTCCGGATCGGCGCGAGGGAGGTCCGAGCGCTAAAGATTTTACAAAATGAGATCTAACGCTCGAGATCTAAACCGGGAGGTCGTGAGCGGCTAGGATCGAGCCTAAGAGGTGCAGCGGGGTTTTCTTTGTAAAAGGCGGTGGCTTTTACAAAGAGGACCGAGGGTGGTCTTTACAAAATGACCGAGGAGGTCTTTTGCAAAGAGGACCTCGGTGGAGGTCCAGGGTGGTTTTACAAAAGACCACGAGGAGGTCTTTGCAAAGAGGACCTCGGAGGAGGTCCGAGAGGGTGGTTTTGACAACACGACCGGGGTGGTCTTTGCGAAACACAGAGGTGGTCTTGGACGGCTAGGATCAACACCAAGGGAGGTCACGAGACTTAGGATTTTTGGAAAGAACCTAAGGCCCGGATCTAGTCGGAGAGGTCGTGAACGATCAAGATTAGCTCGAGGAGGTCCAAGGTGCTTTTAAAGGCGCGGGACCTCCGGACAGCGACAAAAAGGTGGTGGCTAAGACAAACTTAATGCTGCTGATGATTGGTAATAAATGAACCTGAAAGAGACTCTAATGACTTCTGGACTTTAATTCTAAGCCTATGGCCCACATGTCAGCAACACAGCGGCACGGCTAAGACACGAATAATGCACCCAATGATTAGAAATAATTGGGCATTAATGATGTCCTAAGAAAATGGCAGCAGGAGTTTTGAGCGGCAAAATCGGCGGGCTCAACGGTTTGCCGCGGCGATGGGGACCTCTGGCGCCAACTAAATCTTTGGAATGGGACCGCAATAACAACACGGAGCTAAAGGTGGCAACCTGCGTCGGCGGCGGCGGCCTTGAACGCCGGCGAGCGAGCGCGAGCGGAGGGCGAGTTTTGGCAAAATCAGCGGTGAAATCGAGTGTTACGAGCTAAGCTACTTAAACCTAGAGCTCTAAGGGACTAAAACGAACTCACCCGAGTGTAGGGAAGGTCCAGAGGAAGCCGGAGGAGAGGAGGAAGCCGAAGGAGACGCTCCGGTGACTAGGAACTTCGCCGGAGGCGAGGAAGGAAGTAGTCCCGACCACGAACAGCTCCACAACTCGTCCACCCCTGCAATGGTTAACCACAGAAGATTAGAGAAGGCTCAAGGCGATCAAGATGACAAAGTGATAGCTAAGAATTTCGCTGGAACCACTGGAGCTCGAGGCCTTCAAAGAGCTCCAAAGCAAACAATGGTGACAGAGAGAGGGTGTGTTCTTAGGTGTTTGAGTTTGGGAACCAGCTCAACTGAGGGAGCTCAAGCACAGCCAAGAACGAAGGAAGAAAAGGAGAAGGAAGGTCTCAGGCTACACATAGCCAGGGAGCTTGGACAAGGGCTAGGGCAACCTACTGTGAGCAAGAACCATGCCCCTGCCAACGGCACGCACGATAGGACTAGTGGCAGAGCAGGTGAAGACTTTAGGGTTAAACTGCAAGGCATTGAATGCATGGCAGCAAAAGGAGTCGCTGACCAGGACAAAAAGGTGACATCTCACTGCTCCCAACTCCCTAGTTCTGACACATGCACAGGGGTACGAAAAACCATGGTGCTCAGACCTCAGGGAGGTCGTGAGGAAGAAACACAGCGCCAAGGAGGTCCTGGACGTCCCAGATTTGCTTGGGGTGGTCCTGGACGTTCGAGATTTGCCGAGGTAGAGGAGGTCCTTGCGACCAGGAGGTCCAAGGGAGGTCGTGGGCGTCGGATTCAAATCCAACGGCTCACCACTCGCGCGCACGGGATCGAGCTCGGTTGCGGCCTGGCGACGCGGTCCAACCAAGTCGGTTGAGTTGGGCTCGGGTCCGAGCCCGAGTTCGACTCAAACCAGATTTAATTTTTCTGGTTTTAGAAGGGCTGACATTTGGAGAATTGTTTGAGGTAGCAAAACAACTCCAAAAATTATGAAATTTTTACAGAGGCTTGCTAGCTGAGTTGCTGACCTTGTATAAAATTTTCAGAGGTTTTCGTGCAATACTTTTTCCTCCAAAAATTCCACAAGGTACTGGTCCAAGGTTTGACCAGATTTTGAATTGGGTTGACTTTCCTCCAACGGCATTCAAACAATTTCTAAAAATTGTGGGATTTTTCAGAGGAGTCACATACCAACCCAAGAACTTAGGAAAAATATTTCCAGGAGATTCTCACAAGATGGAACAAGAATGTTTTTGAAGGATCAAGATTTGGATCAAAGACTTGTGACTTTGTATTTCCATAACTTCTTGTACAAAAGCTGTTCAGTACAAACAGGAAATACAAGATGTAAGAAAAAGTTTTAATTTCTACTCATTTTCTTACATTTAAAACACAAGCCTAAAATTGGGATGTTACATATAATTTAATACAATCCAAATAAAAAGAACGATGGAACATCTTCCTTTCAAAACAAAATAGGGTGGATATAGCTAAACAAAATATTTCTAAATATCACTAGCAGTTTCAACTTTGGATTTGTTAGCTGGCAGTGGTTTTGGCACAACTCAAGAAAGATATATCCAATGAATTTTCACTTTAGAAAGCAAAGTACCTTCCAGCCAAGCAAACTCTCAAAGACGACTATAAGCACTCTTGTTTAAAGAGCAGATGCGCTAAAATTGTTATTTATTGTATTGAAATCATTGCCAAGCTACATGCAGCTAAGCAATATCTTAGTAGCTAACCAAGTACTGCAAAACATTTTCACTTTGAACCTTTTTTGTTAGTAATATTTAATACAACCCAAGAAAAGAAAGATGAAAGTGTATCTTTCCTTTTAAAAAAGACGATGGATATAGCTAAACAAGTTCTCTTCAAAGATTGCTAGCGGTTTCAACTTTAAATATGCTGGTTGTGGCTTTTATACACATTAAGAAAGTTACATTCAATGAAACCGCACTTTTATAAAAGAAAGTGATGTATAACTAAGCAAAATATGGAACAGAATCGTGATACAGTCCCGTAGAGAAGCATTGGTATTGTTAGAATAGGAATTCTTTTGTATTTATATATCTGTATATGGCATATCCCTCTTTTACTCCCTATATATTAATATATATTATCCATTGGGCCTCATAAATATACATACAATATTCATAACATGATATTAGAGCTAGGGCACTAACGTAGCTCCTTTCGCCGCCGTCGCCGCCGCCGCAGCGCTCTGGTTTCCCTCCGCCGCCGGCATGCTCGAGCATCGCTACCGGCTCCTGCGCATGAGACGGTCGAGCTGCCTTGCTACCCCGTTAGCACGCTGCCACGCTTGCGCACACACACCTCTGACACCTGAAGCCAAGTGTCGGCCCGAGGACATGTTGAAGGATCTAGATCCACCATGATGTGTTAATGGAGTATTTTGATGATTAATGACAAATCTAACTGTGAGACTAACACTCTTATTGTTATACCATATTTAGTCTCAGCTTAGATATAAAAGCAAAATTCCAAACATGTATATATTCATTAATGACAAATCTAACTGTGAGACTAGCACTCTTATTGTTATACCATGTTTAGTCTCAGTTTGGATATAAAAGCAAAAATCCAAACATGTATGTATTCATTAATGATAAATCTATTTGTGAGACTAACAATTCTATTGATTATCTATTGCTTAGTCTCGTTTGGATATAAAGATGAAAATACAAGAGGTATGCATTCTACTTCTTCTTGTTATATCTTGTTGCATTCCTTGGATCCAAAATATAGGTTAAACTCAACCAAAAAGGTTAACTTGGATATGTGCATATGTTTCAATTACATATTTATGTATGCACATATTTAGGGGGAGTTCATTCTATATTTTGTGGTTTTATTAGTATTGATCCATATTCTCTTTCCACATATATTAAGGATCTTTACTTTGAAACATATCCTTAAATATATTTAACTTGTGTAGTTAATATATTCATATGAGTATATGAGAGCATATGAGACTTATGTAGTTCATAGATGCTCATATTTAGTATATACAACTTGTAGTTCGTATATACTCATGGTATATATAACTTGTGTAGTTCATATATACTCATATTGCTTTATATTCAATTATTTACAATTGTGTTATGGGATTAATGGGTGTGCTAAGATGTTTTCGAGGCTTAGTCCCAGAGTTTGAGTGGTGACATGAAAAGGAAATGCAAAGGTGATAAAAGATCAACATAGCTCAAGACAAATGAGTCATGCATTGCATTTCAAAAAGCTTCTGGAAGAACTTCAGCGAAAATTGGTACGACCGCATTTGGTAAGCGGTACTACCGGTGTGCGGTAGTACCGGGTTTTACATGATGGTATGTTTATTCCAAAGAGCTTGTTTTTGCTGTTCTGTTTTTTCTCAACAGTATTGGTAGCACCGGTGTTCCTTTGAGAGGAACTACCGCACCTCGGTTGTACCGGCCTTTGTGGCGGTACGTGTTTTCCAGAGAAGCATTTGTTGCTCTCTTGGAGGCACGGTAGTACCGACGCTGTGTGCGCGATAATACCTCACCTTTGATGTACCGATTTCTGTGCAGTATGGAAATTCCAGTAACGTTGCATTTTGGACTTGGTTTGCTCTGAGGTGACGCGGTAGTACCGGTGCTTTGTGCGCGGTATGACCGGCTCACGGAACTACCGTTCTTATGGTGGCGGCATGTAAAATCCAGAGCATATGCTTTTTGGTCCTTAGCCGCGATTTTGAGCATATGTTGCTCTCTCGGTATTGCGGTAGTACCGCAATGTGTTGTGCGAAACTACCGATTATCAGAACTACCGCGTATTAGTTGGTGGTAGTAACACAGCTGAAAGTAATGGCTTGTTTAGAAGTATTTATACAGGTATATCTTGTTAATTAATGTTAATGACATTGTGGGACTAACATTCTCCATGAGTTGGATGAATAGGTTATGTTCCAAGGTGATGAAGACTTTGGATGGCATCATGAGTTGATCGTCATCAAGTCAAGGTTCAAGAAGAAGATGTATCATTTGTTGATACATATCAAGATCTCAAAGAAGACATGATCATGAGTTGATCATCATGTATTGATGGAGGTCAAGAGAAGATCCATCATGTATTGATGGAGGTCAAGATTGCATCATGTATTGATGCATATCAAGACTCAGGATGAAGGATGTCATCATGTGTTGATGGGCATCAAGTCAAGATCCCGAAGCAAAAGAAAGTCATCATGTGTTGATGAGCTTTCAAGTCAAGAACCCGAAGTTGAAGCGAGGATATGTGTCATCAAGCTTCAAGTGGATGCTCAAGGCAAAGGTATGACTAGCTAGGGCTAAAGATGTGTTCCTAGTCTTTTACCAGTCTTGGTGTTTGGTTGGAAGACCGAATTGCTAGTACAGGTTACCGTACTATTAAGAGGGGTCTTGTCTAGTAGCTTGAGTCTCATCATATGTTGATAGCTCAATCTCACTTACTCTAGCTCACCGTGGCATCATGCTATTATTTGCGAATGTATTTTGCAAATAGTCGAGGCTCATGCGTCTAATCCTTGTAGCATGTGACTATACTTTGCGAATGTGTTTTGCAAATGGTTGAAGTCCATGTACCTACTCCTTGTGGCATGATCTAAGTTTGCAAATGTGTTTTGCAAATTGTTGGGATTCATGTATTTTCCCTTGGTATGGTCTAAGATTGCTTGTTGCTAATACTTTGGACTTAGACCATGGTAGTGGCTCTTTGGAGTTGTGTTTTTTGATTTGATAAAAATATGTTTGAGATCAAATCAAATATGTGGGTTGTGTAGCCCTCTGAATAAGCTTTCAATAGAGCCCAAGATCACTCAATTCCGATATCGGAGTCAAAAGTTATGATCTTTTTACCGAGTGTCGTCTATGCTGAAAAATAGGCTGCGGTAGTACCGCCCTTATAACAGTGGTAGTACCGCACCAATGCTGTAACAGCTAGTTTTTTGGTCCGTAACGGCTCCAAACGGCTAGTTTTTGTTGTGGGGGCTATAAATACCCCCTTGGCCGGTTGAGAGACAATCTTTGGCACTTCATTTCACTCTCTTGTGCTAGTGTGAGCCTCTCTTCTCTATTGTGCATGTGTTGCACCTTGTGAGCAAGGAGAGAGGTCTCTAGTTGCATGTGTTGCATCTAGAGGTGGATTTCGTATCCACTTGAGCTTGTGCATTCGTTGCATGTGGTGAGAGTCAAGCAAGGGGCTTGGCTTATTACTCTTGGTGTTTGCCGACACCTAGACGGCGTGGAGGCGTCGTGGTCCGGTGATCTTCTCAAGTGAAGCTTGTGAGAAGGCCCGGTGTTTTGTGAGTGGCTTGGTGCTCGCCATCTCTGGAGTGGAGTAAGAGCAACCCTAGTGGAGCGAGGTATTGGTTACCTCCAAGGTGGGTGCTCAATTTGTGGAGCCAGTCCAATTGGTTTGGGATTACCTCAACGTGGACTAGAGGAGACCGGCAAGTCTCCGATCACCACGGTAAAAACATCACCGTGTCTTTTGTGGTTTGCATTCTATTGCTTATTCATTGTGTATGAATGCTTGCCATACTTTGTGCTATTTACATTGCTTAAATTGAATTATTTACAAGTCCATGCTTGATTGATTATTATCAATAGACTTGTATTGTTGGTGCACTTAGGTGAACCTAGTTGATTTAGGCAAAACCGTATTTGTTATTAGCTTCCACATTAGAAATCGGTTTTAGCACATAGAAGTTTTAAAACCGCCTATTCACCCCCTCTAGTCGGTCTCCTCGATCTTACACGTGTTGTCGTGTGCTGTGCCTCCACCGACCGTGCGCTGCCACAGGTCCCGTAAGTCGCTGTGAGGACCCGGAATATTTAACTAGTAACACTTAACCTCCAAATGGTTCTAGCATTACTAATTAAACATTCTAAGCCTCGATGGACATATGCTTCCCAGAATTGCAGCACATGCACATCATCACAAAATTACACATCATTTCCATACAACATACATTAACAAGTCTAGTAAAGGGCATAGATAAAGCAAGTTATTACAAAAGAGCCGACCGGCCAAATGACACAATATACAAGAATGACAGCGGAAGCAAAAGGTGCCATGAGATGGCTAGAACAAAAGTTGACCGATTAGCCAACACAACCCACAAGGCAACCGACCGGGCCGCCAAGCTAGTCGCCCCGCAAGCTACCACAACAAAGCTCACAAAAGTGAGGCCCTTCAAGCTCACCTTCTCCTCTGCAACAAATACATTTAAGCAAGATAACTGAGTACACAAAGGTACTCGCAAGACTGACGTGTGGAATAGCAGACCTATTCATATGCTACATGCAGGCTCATTTAAGTGGAGGTTATATGTCTCATTTTGCACAAAGCCAACTTTATTTGCAATAATGTAATACATTTAAAAGCAAGTTTGCAAATCTGTTTTGATGTTGAATATAACAGCGAATTTAATAATAAATACAAGTAACCACCTGGAAGTAACTATCCCAATAGCCACCATAACATAGCACGAATCCCCGATTCGTACCACCCATCAAGTTTTAATTAAAAGGTTGTAGTCTAACTCTTGAAAGACCTTGCCAAGCGTGTCCATAACCTAGGACGAGGCTATTCGAATAGTTTTAACCTGCAGGGTGTACCAATGTACCCACACTTGGATCGCCTTTAAGCCACAAAGCACACTTAGAAGGTATGCTGGCACGACTAAGTCCTACGAGGCGTTTCCAATCTTGTGCATTAACTACGAGCCGCTCGTATGGATAGAAATCCATGCGCTTACATTGCAAGCGAAAGACAACCGGTCATCACGGAAGCCTTTGGACACTACAATGCTCCGGCACCATCCCTCCTGCGACTCCCTACGACCCGAAGCCAACACACGCCAAAGTACTAAGTCAAGAGAGGTCCCATACCCTCTAGTGTGGTTAGCACGCTAAAATGCTTTGTTTAGTGTAACAAGATGTTCGGTCCTTGTTGACCCGGGCACCATTCCAGTCACACCCAAAATCACACCATCTTACCATTGTGCCCAAGTCCAAATCTTTTTGCTTTTAGTTTTTGGGTTTTTGCAGTTTGAACATAGCATCAAGCCGAAATATAGATACATAGTAAGCATTTGTGTGATCAAGGTTATCGACAAGTCGATAACCGCCCATTTCTACCGGAAGCTAAGCATGACTAAGCAATTAATCCGCAAAACTACTAAGTGACAAGAGCTCATCCACGAACTCTAAATCACAGCAATAACTTAGGCTCATGGTAGTAAAGGATAATCATTTGCCTAAGGAAATGCATCTACTAGGTTCACTAACGACAATAGTTTAACACAAACTAGCAATGCATACATAGAATTTGTAAACAACATAAATACTTGAAAATACAGGGATTAACATGATCAAACTGCTTACCTTGCTGCAATTGTTTTTGCTGCAGAGGAGGATCCTCAGGTTCAATAAAATCTTCGGAACCTAACGCGAAAAGGCGATAAATCCAATAAGAATGAAGAACACCAAACAAAACTCAACAACAAAAGATATCCAAATCCAATGAAATTTATACAGCAGCTAGAGGTTGATTTTATACAATTTTAGAAACAAGAATCACTCCATTTGGACTTAGCATGAAAAAGTTATAACCTAAACAATTTCTCTCAGCCTGAAAAATCCTAATTAAATTAATTTCGGTTACTGTTCATGGCAAAAATTTCTAGAATGATCTGGAATCTGAAATTTTTATGGTAGGTAGCTAAGGTCATCCTAAGAACAACAAAGTTGAGTTTACTTCATTTGGGGTTGAAATGAATTAGTTATGATTTTTCTAAGTTCTAAAACTAGTAGATCATTAGGCAAGGATCATATTAAGGCCTATTCTACACTACAGTACATTCCTAGTGGGTTTTAACAAAATTTAGTTTGCTTAGTTTGGAATTACAGAGAATGAGTTACGCATTTTACAAATTTTCAATGAATTTCTAGACAACATTTTTCACTAAACAAGATCATGTAGTTTATATCATTTTCTGCTTCATAACAGTGCCTAAATTTATTCTCAGATTAGAGTTCATTCAATAACAGAGTTAAAGCAATTGGAATCATTCAAAAAGGATCCAAAACGACAAAGTTATGCACTTTTAAAATTTGAACAATCCAAATACTTTGAAAATTTGAGCTCTCGGGAGGTCTAACAGACTTAACGAAAACGGGGAGGTCGTGGGCCGTCGATCCTTCGTCGCGCGGCCACAGACCTCGAAGCTCTGCGCACAAAAGACCTCCTCCGCTGCGGGAGAGTGCGGGCGTTGAGCTTAGATCCAGCGGCCACGACCGGTGCATGCACGGCTCGCCTGAGAGGAGGTCCTCGCGCCTAGAGGTGGTGGGACCGTCGGATCAAGATCGACGGCCACGACCTCAGAGGAGGTCCTAAGGCTAAATCTACGGAGGGAGGTCTCAGCCGTTAGATCTAAATCTAACGGTTTAGACTGAGGAGGAGGTCCTAAAGCTACGGATCTAAAGGATGAGGTCCTAGGCGGTCAAGATCTCCGGGGAGGTCTGAGCGGCTAAGATATCGCAAGGAGGTCATGGATGGCCAAGATCTAAGCGAGGAGGTCCTATGCGATAGGGTTTCAACGGAAGAAGATCTGGACGGCTCAGATTAGACCTAGGGAGGTCCTGAACGGTCCAAATTAAAGCGGAGGGAGGTCCGGAGGTTCCCTTTATAAAAGACCCGGGGTGGTCTTTTACAAAGAGGACCCTGAGGGTGGTCTTAGGGTGGTCTTTACAAAGAGACCACTGTGAGGACCCCGGTATTTAACTAGTAATACTTAACCTCCATATGGTTCTAGCATTACTAATCAAATATCCAAAGCCTTGATGGACATGTGCTTCCCAGAATTTCAGCACACGCTCATCATCACAAAATCATACATCATTTCCATACAACAATTAATACTAAGTTCAACAACGACATACATAAAGTAAAGTTATTACAAAAGAGCCGACCGGCCAAATAGCACAATATACAAGAATGATAGCGGAAGCAAAAGGTGCCATAAGATGGCTAGAACAAAAGTCGACCGGTTAGCCACACAACCCACAAGGCAACCGACCGCGCCGCCAAGCTAGTCGCCCAAGACTACCACAACACTGACTCACAAAAGTGAGGCCCATCAAGCTCACCTTCTTCTTACGCAACAAATACATTTAAACAAGATAGCCGAGTACACAAAGGTACTGCATAAGATCGGCGTGTGGAATAGCAGACCTATTCATAAACTACATGCAAGCTTATTTAGGTGGAGGTTATATGTCTCATTTTGCACAAAGCCAACTTTATTTGCAATAATGTAATACATTTAAAAGCAAGTTTGTAAATCTGTTTTGTTGTCAAAATAACAGCGACATAAAGATACATACAAGTAACCACCTGGAAGTGACTATCCCAATAATCACCACAACATAGCACGAATCCCCGATTCGTACCACCCATCAAGTTTTAATTAAAAGGTTGTAGTCTAACTCTTGAAAGACCTTGCCAAGCGTGTCCATAACCTAGGACGAGGCTATTCGAATAGTTTTAAATCCTGCAGGGGTGTACCAATGTACCCACACTCCAGACTGCCTTTAGGCCACAAAGCACACTTCCGAATGTATGCCGGCACGGCTAAGTCCTACGAGACATTTTCCAATATTGTGTATCAACCACGAGCCGCTCGTATGGATAGAAACCCATACGCTTACATTGTAAGCCGAAAGACAACAAATCCCATCACGGGTGAAGTCTTTCGGACACTACAATGCTCCCAACACCATCCCTCCTACGACCCGAAGCCAATACACGCCAAAGTACTAAGTCAAGAGAGGTCCCATACCCTCACTACTACAGAAAAAGCCATCACGAGCGGTTGGAACCGTCATCACGACGATTTTGAGCAAATGCGGAAAAATAGGTCCGTGATAACGGTGGTTATCACGAGCGTCGAACAAATGCGTGATATGAATATCACGAGCGGTTTTATCAACAACCGTCTGTGAAGGCAGTATCCTGAGCGGTTATGGTCACAAAGCGTCGTGAAGTCGAATATCATGACGGTTCTATTTAAAACCGCTCGCGATACTCTGTCTTCACGACGATTTTACACTAAACGTCGTGAAGTCGATTATCACGAGCGGTTCGTTGTTAAAACCGTCTGTGATACTCGGAGTTCCGCAGGCGTTTTTACTAGAACCGTCGTGATACTCGAGTTCACGACGTTTTTACTTAGAACCGTCAGTGATACTCTGTCTTCCTGCATCGCTTTTATAAAAACCGTCGTGATAGTTCATTAAACTAACTATATTTTCTCGATTTTTGGCTAGCCTCGGGAATTGCTAGCCATGCCCTCGAAAACAAGCATACAAAAAGCAGATACATCACGGATAATCAATTGTCGACAAATGAATCGATCATTACTCAAAATAAATTACAAAAGATCACATTTGTTCAAGTATTGTTACAAAATAAATTGGATTACAATTGAGTCAATTGTTTGCGGTGGTTGAGAAGTGCCGCGGGTGATGTGCTCGATCGTGAGTGAAATTCTCGGTGTCCTTAATTATCTCGATATGATAAAGCGCATGAGCTTCCTCGAATGTCCACGATCTCATTATCAACGAGTCCATCTAATTCTATATTCAAACCACATGCGCTAGCAAGAGTAAAGTGTTATGCATATATATTTAATTTTATAATTAGAAAATAATTATTTGGAGATTCACAAACCTCGGGATCCTTCTTCCTAGCTCTAATGATTTGGTCCATATGATGGCAAGCGTAGATTGCACATAACTCATCATTTTTTTTTGGCGGCACTTTGCAAAAATAGAATTACGTATATCGATTCGAGATGCGTTATTATGAAGTATGATATAGGATTATCGTATTATAGCGCGTCTGGAAATTTTGTCTGTGTGTTGGGCGCTCTTTCCATCGTATATTCCTTTGTTGGCAACATAGTCGATGAGCGACCTACATGATTCCAAAAATTTATCCTCGACCATTTCAAACTAATGAAGACTAAAATAGAGTTATGTATGAAGGAAATGAGCATACCATGAGTATTCCTCCTAGAATTTGAAGTCGTGGTTGTTGCGGATTAGGGAATCAAGGTATATCACATGGTTCCTCTTTGGTATGATGACTAAAAGGATCGAGTGGTACCTACTCATGTATGTCACTATAGTCATTAAACACGAGTTAGTACTACGTATAAAGTAGAGCAAGTAGTGACACTTACCCCGGTTGTAGGGCACCACGATGTACTTCGTGTTCTGCGGCGAAGCAATGCGTGTTATGTATTTCTCGACGAAGGGCGAGTCTGTTTGGATGGTTTGCAATGATACCACATGTGGGTCGAGAAACCCACCGGTTCTTTCGACCGGACATTTTCATCATGTATCCGTACATAAGAAATGAGTTGTGATATTTATCGGTATTACGTGAATGTAGAACTTGATTGTATGCACTTACGATGTCCAACATCGTAGAAGCGGCGTCAAGGCCAGCGAGGTTGAATAGGTCATATAGGTCATTTGAAGCCCACGGCGAAGTGGTTCGTCCGTTGAAGAAATGCTTATCCTCGTATCGGCGGTGATTCGATGTCGCACCCCTCCTTTTGGGTCCTATCCAAGTACCGAGCATGCAAAGCGACAAGCATATCCAAAGACGCCCTAATCTGCGGGGAGCACAGCGGTTTCCGAGGATGTACTTGCGGATATTCCCGACTTGCCGGACTTGAGGGGCGCCGATTTGGTCTTAAGCATTGGCGGCGTCTTCTTGCGAGGCGACTCGGGACCGATCGGTGACACGCTTTTCTTGTTCCTTCGATGTCTTCTCCAAGGAACCGAAAGGTGGCCTTCGAGGCGAAATATGAGGTGGAGTCATGGAGGTCCGTTGAGAGGAATGGTCGTGTTGAGATCGTAGCCTTCGCTGGGTCAAGGGCGATGTCCTTCTTGGGCCTTGGATAAAGCGTACACGGCATCCCCTAGTGTTGTGATCTCTTCATTTGGGCGAATCTCGGTAGGCGGCCATGAAATGTTCATGTACCATGTCCACCTCCACCTGGCGTAACCTGCGCCACTGGACACCGTCTTTGCATCGCCCCTTCCGGTATGGATGCACCATCCCCGCGGCCTCAATAGAAATGTACCCAACTAACCTCACTACGAGCTTGCGGGCCGTCGGCTCCTACAAAACGATCGCAATTAGCTAAAGTGTCCTATAGGTCTATCTTTCTTGCATTCCATACATGTACATTACCTTGATCTCGTCTATCGGTGGTGGACATCGTCATGTCGAGAATTATGCGTGGACGCGATGCTACTCGATGTCGGCGGGTGGCTCCCAAATTAACGAGGCGCTTGCATCGCTGCTTGGTGAGGAGTTGATTCAATTGATCTGCAATCTTTGCGACTTTCCTTCAAAATGTTGGTCATGCATGCGAACCGGTCCTCACGCTCGGCCTTAGATCTCTTCCTACTCCTGACGTGCCGTTAGTCGTCTGCGAATCCATGACTCCATGGTACGGTAACCCCAAGACCTCGCGTGCGTTCGGGTGTTCCTTGTTTCCCAGGGCTGTAGAGAGTATATCCTTCTCCCTGTCTACATGGAAGGAGCCTTGGGAAGTTTGGGCAGACAATTCACGCTGCAAGAAGTCATCATGTTATTATAGATACTATGAAGTTATATATGGAGTTATTAACTAGGTAGTTCGACATACTTACCAAGCGTTGAGACACTTCCTCGTCTCACGGGTTTGTGAAAGAGATGCTTCAAGACGAGACTTTTGCCTCGCTTTTAACGGGCTAGGGAACGCAGTGCGTGACATCGAAACGCGTTGTCCTCGCGCCGCCCATTCATCATATTTTCCTGCGTATCCGGTGGTGCAGAGTCAATGCGGATGAGTGTTTCGTGTGCCGAGAGCTTTGTGTGTCGCACTTTGCTCGTTAAATTCGGCGTCGTCTTCATAGCAACAAAGGAGTCCCATGTTTCTGCGTCAAGAATCGTACTTGCGAAGGCGTCGACCGTGTTCACGTAATTCGTGACAAGAATGCTCTTGAGCGACCTCCACGATTTATCGATCGTGAGCATCGCCGTCCGTTCCCGCGCGTGCCATATGCGCTTACGGGATAGTGAACTTTTGTAATAGTTACGTCCCCACGCGCCTCTCGCTTCTTTCGTCGGATCCTTCCACCTTGGTGTGGTGATGGGGACCCGTTTCCTTGCAAGTATCCCGCACATGGTCCGGAATCTCGCCCGAGCTCTTGGGGCGCAGAGGACCCCAAACTGACTAACCTCCGTGATGACCAGTCGGTCCACATGCATCTTCGATTCTCCTCTGCCATCTCGCTTTCGTGTCATTGTCGACTGCGGCGTCGGCGACGGTGGGGAAGATGGTGCCTCTGCAATCTGCGGCGTCGGCGACGGCGGGGAAGATGGTGCCTCTGCCATCTCGCTTACTTGCTATCTATATAATTAGTTTGAGATATATTACTACCCAGGCCAGGGCCGAGGGTTAAGCACACCGAAGAAAACAAACCGATTGATACCAAAAGATGTGGTGAGCATTCTTTTCTTATTAATGCAAACAATGGAATGATCTAGTGTAATAACTCAACAACAGCCCTAAAGCAATGTTCAACAACTAGATGCTTTGCAAGCAGACAACAAAAGAGGTCACCTATTGATAAAAATTCAACACCTCGACACCACATTGCTTCCTAACAAGCATGATTTCTCCATGAAAACAATTAATATTAATGTATGGGCACAATGTTGCATCCTCAAATGAGCATAATTGAGCGACTAAACACATAAGCTATTACAGAAAGATCACGAGCAATTGCGATTAAATGAACCTCAAAGATCACATACAATTGCGGTTAAGATGCCATGGCAATCAAAACGAACCCTCAAATGCATTTTTGTCGACAAATTGCTCTCGGTTGACAAATTGCATAAGACATAGTCTTTGCAATCTTAGTCCTCTGTCAAAATCTCTTCACCAATCAATTTAGATAATTACAAAGCAGGCATCATGTAACCCATCACGAGCAAGGGAGGTGCGAGGAGAGGAGGTGACGAGTAAGAGCACAACCTAGTGTCGGCCGCCGAGGTCGGAGGCGGCGGTGTCGGGCGCCGGTGTGGGGCGCCGAGGTCGGGGCGTCGAGGTCGGGGTGCCAAGGTCGGGCGCGCGCGCGAGGTCGGGAGCGGCGGTGTCGAGGTCGGGCGGCGGTGAGCGGAGCCCTAGAGGAGGCAAAGGGCGTGCGATAAACTCGAAGTGCGGGAGAGGAAGGGACGAGTGAGAAAACCCTAGCGGTTTCCACCTTATAAGAGGCTATCACGACGGTTATTTAATAAAACCGTCTTTGATAGGTAATCATAAACGGCTCTACCTAATAACCGTTTGTGATCGTTCCATATCACGACGGCCTTGTTTAAACCGATCGTGTTGTGGGATATCACAAGCGGTTTGTGTCTAGAATCTATCGTGTTGTGGATATCACGAGCGGTTCTTAAATACAACCGTCGAGATAATCTCATATCACGAGCAGTTCTATATTAGAATCATGCGTGATTCATTATCACGACGGTTATATAATAGAAAATGCGTGATAGCTCCGCACAATTATCAATTACAATGAACTCGTGACAATGAACATCAATATCCACATATATGAGAGATGACAAAACACGTGACAAGTATATATGAAGACAAGCTCATAACACATTTTACTTCAAAAACCAATTGTGTGATTCTGATGAGCGTCCACATTGACATCAATATCAAAATATATGAGAGATTACAAGTCCATAACACATGATGTTATAGAATAAATTAATTACAATGGATTAAAATCTTAATGAAAATATAGCCCTTCATGATGATCGGCGCGCATATAGCTAGCTTCCTCATCGGGTTCTTCGTCGAGCCCGATGCCATCTCGAAAGGAGGCAACTCGTCAAATTGATTGTATTCTTCCTCGCCCACTACATTCTCAACTCGACAATCCTTCTTTTCCATGAAGAACTACGTGGCGTTTCTTATTTGCGGGTCGGTTACATAGAATACTTGAACAACTTGATTAGCGACGAATGGTTCGTCTTTGTATCCGACACGTTCAAGGTCCACGGTAGTGACGCCGTGCTTGTCAACCTTCACTGTGGGAGATGGACCCAACGGCACGAAATAGGGGATCTTGAAAAGCACGTGAGTCGAGCTCCCATATCTCCTCTATTTGCCCATAGTACGAGCTCCTCACCCATCGATCTGAATGCATCTATGCGGACACCGCTATTACGGATGTGCTCTTCCTATCCCGAGTCGTCGATAAAATGTGTACCCATTTATGTCATATCCTTGCCATGTGACAATTGTAAATTGTGGCCCTTGTGCCAACCATAGCAATGTATCATCACTTGATGACCTCCAGTGATTCGCACCTTTAACCATCCGTTGAACCAAGCGGTTGTGCTCTCTCATGATCCAAACCTCCGACCGGTTTGGATTACGTTGGCGTACCATGTCTTTGTGCTCGTCGATGTGCGGGACACTTGGTCATGTGTTGCAAGACCATGAAATGGGCTTGAGCGTATGTATCAGATCGGGAGTGATTGATTTCCTTCCGATGGTCCCGATACCATCAAGTCTCCCCTCATGACGAAAGAGGCACACCTATCGGATCCACCGAGCCATATAGTCGACCACGAACTCAATGACCTCTTCCGTTGCATAACCTTCGATGATGCTGCCCTCGGTCGAGATTGATTCCGTCGTAGGACTTGAGAATTCCCATGTACCTCTCGAGCGGGTACATATAACGAGGAACACAGGGCGCATATCTTTATCTCTTTCACAAGGTGAACAATGAGATGGACCATGATATCGAAAAATGACGGAGGGAAATACATCTCAAGATGACATAGAGTCGTCACCACCTCGGCTGTAGAGCATCTAGTCCTTGGGGATCGATGACCTTACGAGCAATTGAGTTGAAGAAATAACACGACCTCAAGATTGCTACTCGGACCTTGTTCGGCAAGATACTCCTAATTGCAACAGAAGCATTTGTGTCATCGGCACATGACAATCATGCGACTTCATACCAATTAATTTCAAATCTTGCATAGAAACAAGTTTCTTAATGTTAGCGAGTAACCAGACGGGACTTTCACACCATGCAAGCTCGCACGATTCATATCTCGGCCTTGGGCAGAGTGTAGCAAGTTGGTGGGAGAATGCGTTAAATCTGTGTCGATCTCTTGCGGTGCTAACTCGGTCCTTATGTTCATATCGACCAAGTCTCTCCGTGCGTTAACACCATCCTTTGTTTTGCCACTAATGTTGAGAAGAGACCAATCAAGCTATCACATACATTCTTCTCCACATGCATGGCGTCGATGCGATGGCGAACTTCTAAGTGCTCCCAATAAGGCAAGTCCCAAAAATTGACCGCTTCTTCGGATGTTCTTCCGCGGGTTCTTAATTGACGCCCTTCCCAAGCACAACATCGATATCCTTAACCATATCATAGACATCTTTCCTCTAAAAGCCCTTGAGTGAACCGTCCTCCTTATTTCCGTCGAATTGTTTCTTCATCTTCGGTATGGGTGACTCGGGAAGGAACCTACGGTGACAGCGTATACGATTTTGCGTGAGTTGTTTAGCCATATACTCTCTGTAGCATCTAAGCGGTGCGGACAAGCTTTGGCTCCTTTTGTACTAAAGCCCGACAGTTACCCGAGGCGGGAAAATCATTGATGGTGCGAACAACATGGCGTGTAAAGTGAAGTTCTCTCGTTTATACGCATCCCATACTGCACCCTTCGTTCCACAGTGTCACAAGATCTTCCAAAGCAATGGTGCTAGGTACACATCAATATCATTCCCAGTTGTTTGGCCCTTGGATAAGTCTCGACATCAAAATGTACTTCCGCTTCATACACGACCAAGGAGGAAGGTTGTACATGCATAGATTCACGGGCCAGTGCTATGTCATTGCTCATGTTACCGAAAGGATTCATTCCATCTGTACTCAACCCTAACCTTATGTTCCTTGGTTCGCACGAACTCTTGAACCTCCGATCGAAGTTTCTCCACCGAGCGAGAATCAGCAGGTGTCTTAGCTTTCCATCTTTCTTACGGTCCTCCGAGTGCCAACGCACCAATCTTGCCTCTTTTGAGTTCGCAAATAAACGCTTCAAGCGTGGGATCACAGTGAGATACCACAACATCTTAGCAGAGGTCCTTGCTTCAACCTAGAAGTATTCGGCGCTTGTATCGGGATGCTTTGCACACGGACATACATGCATGTCGCATACTCTTTACGATAGAGGATACAATCGTTCGGACATGCATGTATTCTTTCTACTTCCATTCCCAATGGACAAAGAACCTTCTTTGCTTGGTAGGTGGTGTTGGGCAACACGTTTCCCTCGGAAGAATGTCCGCTAGGAGACCTAACAACGCCGTGAAACTCTTATCGGACCAACCATTGCTTGCTTTTAATTTAAGCGGTTCAATCACGGTTGACAACCTTGTATATTCGGCTTGCGGCCCAGGAACAAAGGTCTCACCGAGTCCTCCATTAAGCGCCGAATTTACAAAACTCTCTCTCATCTGTAGTTCTCTTACGCATCGCGTAGCATCTGATCCAGATTGTTATCGTGTGACCTATCCTCATCAAAAGCACAGTCTACATCAGGCATATCGTTGACATCCGGCATATCGTTGACTTCCTCGGCGATGTCGTTATTACTAACTTCATGTCGCTCTTCACCGTGGATGGTCCAACATGTATACCCTTTTTGAAACCCCTTGAATCAAGTGTGCTTCTATCTGCGCCGAGTTGGTAAACATCTTGATTATCGCAATCAATGCATGGACAGTACATATATTTTATCCCCTTTTTCAACATATCCTGCTCGGCGGCTCTTCTAAAAGCAACCACGCCATTAATGTACTCTTGACTCACACGGTTCACACCATACATCCAGTTTCGGTCCATCTACGCTACACATGTAACAAAATATATAGTGTCAAATTAGATTAATAAAATCTCTCTCAACCGCTCTCTCTCTCTCCATTTCCTTCCCCCTCACAGAAACTTTAATATTATTCCAACTACCAAATGAAAAATATTATTCTATTCCCTTACATCGGATACAAAAGTTTACTCCCACTTCGACTCTTATACACGCGATGCTTAGCATATTCTACCATATCTCGATTGGGTTATAAAGAATGTTACCCTCGTAGCTCACGACGAAAATACCAAATCGATCTATTCCGATTGCTGTCTCCCTCCCTTTCTCCTCTCCTTCTCCCTCCCTTTCTCCTCTCTTTCTCTTCTCCTTCCCTTTCTCCTCTCCTTCTCCCTCCCTTTCTCCTCTCCTTCTCCTCCCTCTCTCTCTGTCGTGCGATGGGTTTTTATCGGGTGGCGGCTCAAATGGGAATGGGCGGGGTACTCAAGGTATTTATAGCGCGAGATATCACTGACGGTTCCAAATATGAAGCTATCGTGATAGGCATATATCACGAGCGGTTTATAAATAAACCGTCGTGATATCCTGACGGTGCTTTTATGAACCAAATCGTGATCTGAAGATTATCACGAGCGGTTTATATACAAAATCGTGCGTGACATATCCTGACGCTCTATTAATAAAAATGCGTGATATGGGGATTATCACGAGCGGTTCATAAATAGAAGCATGCGTGATATTTCCTGACAGTTCTTTATATAAACCGTGCGTGATAATCATATATCATGACGGTTACTAGTAAGGCAAATGCGTGATATACCGGCAAAGCAAATCTTTGCGCTAACAGACCCAACGCAGGCAGTTCAAATTAACGTGCTCGTGATGGGGTGTCTTCTATAGCCTGTTTTGTAGTAGTGCCTCTAGTGTGGTTAGCACGCTAAAATGCTTGGTTTAGTGTAACAAGATGTTCGGTCCTTGTTGACCCGGGCACCATTCCAGTCACACCCAAAATCACACCATCTTACCATTGTGCCCAAGTTTAAATTATTTTGTTTGCAGTTTTAGTTTTCATAAGTAGACATGGCACAAGGCTGAAATCATAAATCACAATAAGTTTTATGTGATCAAGGTTATCGACAAGTCGATAACTGCCCATTTCTACCGGAAGCTAAGCATGGCTAAGCAATTAATTCGCAACTACTAAGTGACAAGAGCTCATCCACGAGCCCTAATCACAGCAATAACCTAGGCTCACGGTAGTAGTGAATAATCATTTGCTAAGGAAATGCATCTACTAGGTCAACTAACGACAATAGTTCAACACAAAGTAACAATGCATATATAGAATTTGTAATCAACATAAATACTTAAAATACTGGGATTAACATGATCAAACTGCTTGCCTTGCTGGGATTGGTCTTGCTGCAGAGGGGAGTGCTCAGGTTCGATAAACTCTTCGGAACCTAACGCAAAAAGGCGATAAAACCAATAAGAACGAAGAACACCAAAATGATCTCAACAGCAAAGAACATCCAAATCCTATGAAATTTCTACAGCAGCTAGAGGTTGATTTTAGACAATTTTATAAACAAGAATCACTTCATTTGGACTTAGCATGAAAAAGTTATGGCTAAATTAAGTTCTCTCAGCCTGAAAAATCCTAATTAAATTAATTTTGGTTACTGTTCATGGCAAAAATTTCTAAAATGATCTGGAATCTGAAATTTTTATGGTAGGTAGCTAAGGTCATCCTAAGAACAGTAAAGTTTAGTTCATAACATTTGGAGTTATAGAGAATTAGTTATGATTTTTCCAAGTTCTAAAACTAGCATATATCACTTTTCAGGAACATGAATAAAGACTAGGCCTAGTTCATATAAAAGCATGTCTACAGACAAATTTTACCAAGTTGAGTTTGCTCAGTTTGGATTTACAGAGAAAAAGTTAAGCATTTTACAAATTTTCAATGAATTTCTAGACAACCATTTTATATTAAACAAGTTCATGCAGTTTATATCATTTTCTGCTACATAACTGTGAGGACCCGGAATATTTAACTAGTAACACTTAACCTCCAAATGGTTCTAGCGTTACTAATTAAGCATTCTAAGCATCGATGGTCATATGCTTCCTAGAATTGCAGCATATGCGCATCATCACAAAATTACACATCATTTCCATACAACATATATTACTAAGTTCAACAACGACATACATAAAGTAAAGTTATTACAAAAGAGAGCCGACCGGCCAAATAGAACAATATACAAGAATGACAGCGGAAGCAAAAGCGCCATAAGATGGCTAGAACAAAAGTCGACCGGTTAGCCATACACCCACAAGGCAACCGACCGGGCCGCCAAGCTAGTCGCCCATAGCTACCACAACACTGACTCACAAAAGTGAGGCCCTCGAGCTCACCTTCTTCCTCTGCAACAAAACAATTAAGCGTAGCAACTGAGTACAAAGATTGTCTTTGTACCCACAAGACTGACGTGTGGAATAGCAGACCTATTCATAAACTACATGCAAGCTTATTTAGGTGGAGGTTGTATGTCTCATTTTGCACAAAGCCAACTTTATTTGCAATAATGTAATATATTTCAAAAGCAAGTTTGCAAATCTGTTTTGTTATCAAAGTAACAGTAAGTAAAGATACATACAAGTAACCAACTAGAAGTGACTATCCCAATAGCCACCACAACATAGCACGAATCCCCGATTCGTACCACCCATCAAGTTTTAATTTAAAAGGTTGTAGTCTAACTCTTGAAAGACCTTGCCAAGCGTGTCCATAACCTAGGACGAGGCTATTCGAATAGTTTTTAACCCTGCAGGGGTGTACCAATGTACCCACACTTCGGACCGCCTTCAAGCCACAAGCACACTACCGAAGGTATGCCGGCACGGCTAAGTCCTACGAGACATTTCCAATCTTGTGTATTAACTACGAGCCGCTCATATGGATAGAAACCCATATGCTTACATTGTGTCGAAAGACAACAAATCCCATCACGGGTGAAGTCTTTCGGACACTACAATGCTCCCAACACCATCCCTCCTGCGACTCCCTGCGACTCGGAGCCAATACACGCCAAAGTACTAAGTCAAGAGAGGTCTCATACCCTCTAATGTGGTTAGCACGCTCAAATGCTTGGTTCAGTGTAACAAGATGTTCGGTCCTTGTTGACCCGGGCACCATTCCAGTCACACCCAAAAATCACACCATCGTACCATTGTGCCCAAGTCTAAATCATTTTGTTTTCAGTTTTAGTTTTCATAAGTAGACCCACAAGGTGGAAATCATAATCATAATAAGTTTTAAGTGATCAAGGTTATCGATAAGTCGATAACCGCCCATTTCTACCGAAACTAAGCATGGCTAAGCAATTAATTCGCAACTACTAAGTGACAAGAGCCCATCCATGAACTCTAAATCACAGCAAGTAACCTAGGCTCATGGTAGTAGAGGATAATCATTTGCTAAGGAAATGCATCTACTAGGCCAACTATTAACACAAAGTAGCAATGCATACATAGAATTTGTAATCAACATAAATACTTAAAATCTGGGATTAACATGATCAAGCTGCTTGCCTTCTTCTTTGTTGCTCAAGCTGTTGTGGAGGGTCGTTCTCGGGGTTACCGCAAATGTGAACCCTAAGCGAAAGGCAAAAGAACCAAGAACAACCAATAAGACTAGCAACACTTAAACAAAAGAGCAAGCAAAAATTATCCAAATGCGACGAAACTTATACACAAGGTGAAATACGAATATACCAAGACATAGAAACTAGAAAAACCTAATTTGGATTTGTGGTGCAAAAGATATTACCTAAAAACCCATTTTCTACCATAATTAGCAATTGTAGCAAAACATTTTCTAGAAAGATTTTGAAGCTGAAATTTTTATGGTAGCTACCTACTGGTATAGAGGTAACCCATATAAAATTTCAGGTCATTTGGAGTTAACATGATTTAGTTATGATTTTCCTAAGATGCAAAACTAGCATAATGCACTTTCCAGAAATATAAACATGTGCAAACCTATTTCACATTATAGTATGATAACAGAGGATTTCCTAACATCAAATTTCTATTTTTAGGATTTGAGGAATTACTGGTGTCTATTACATCATTAAATGAATTTTTAAGTGCTACTAATAAGGTTAAATCTACTAACATATTTTTTTGGTGCTGATTTAGGCCTACCACCATTTTTAGATTAAAGTTTAGTTAATAACAAATTTATCAAAGTTAAAATCATACAATTATCAGATATACAGAAAAAGATATGCATTTTCCAAGTTTTAATACAATTCTGGAATATATAAAAATAGCAGAAAACAAGCTATAAAAGATTACAGAATTTTCTACTCTGAGCGTAGCTAAAAGCATTTTATATTAAACTTTAGTGAAATACAAATTTATTGCCGTTGGTTTCATGTAAAAGGATTTATCTTGAATTAGTTATGAATTTCTAAAGTTTTGATACAATTTTTGGTTGATAAATAAATACTTACGAAATAAAAACCAACCCAACCGAAAATAAGCGAGCGTGGGCGCTCGTGGGCGTTGATGCAATATCCAACGAGCCACACGCGACGGAGAACAGCAAGACGCGCGATTCAACAGAGCCCACCGTTGGATCAAGATCCAGCGGCTCACGAGGGCGAATGCAACCGAGCGGTGCGGTTGCCTTGGCCGCTCACACCGTAGATCTCAAGATGAGCGGCACGAGAGCACTTCCGTCGGAAGGTCCGTGCACGCATGATCGTGGCGCAGATCAATTAATGGACGGCCGAGAATGATGAGGGGAACCGGAGGGTCCGAACGCATACAAAATCTAGGCCGCAGATCTCCAAATGGACAGCGGTCCAAGATTGAAGTGCATTTAGGAGTGCTGACACGTGGGGCCGCATGTCAGTGACTGAGAGTCACACATGCGAGATTTAACACACGTGCACAGTGCCCGTGGACCCACCTGGCAGTGACTTAAAGGAGGCTCTTTAGGACAGCTAATTAATTACTAATGACCAATGATTAGTGATGACTAGCAATTAATGTGTCCTAAAGATTTTGAACAGAGGTGATTTAGGGACAGAGGGCCCACACGTCAGCGACCCAAAAAGGTAATTTCGGACACATTTATTGCTAACAATGATTAGCAATAAATAAACCCAAAATCAGCCCTAATGACTTCTGGTTTTCGGTTTTGAGCTTATGGGCCCACTGGCGGTGCACAGGGGTTATTCCGACGACCAATAGTGCCGACACTTTAATTAACCCATGATTAGCATTAATGATGCCTAAGCGCACGAATAAAAGCCACGGGTGATTTAAGGGGTGGACCCACATGTCGATGAGACATTAGGCGATTAAGACATCATTAATGCTATCTTGATTGGCAATCATTAAACATTAAATGTGTCCTAATTAGTCGGCGAAAATGGAGCTTCTCAACCGACAAAACCGAATGGCTTTGCGCTTGTCATGGCGACTCGTCCATGGCGGCGCTCACAAACTATCAAAATGGGTTCGCAATAGTGTTGCGGACCCAACGGTGATGACCTCGCCGCGGTGGAGGTGCAGGCAGCCCGAGCCGGAAAACAAAGAAAGAGGCCGACACGGCAAAACACGAAAATAGCAAGATGCTCATTGCGGTCCAAGGAAGCGAGTGCCATGACTTCTAGGGGCTATATAGGAGCTACCTTAACCGAGAGGAGCTCCAAAGATGGCCGGGGAAGACTTGAACACGATGAAGTCCACCGGAGCCGAAGAAGATGAAGTGGAAGATGAGGTTCTGAGCAAAATGAGTGAACCAAATCACCACCACAGCTTCATTATAGCTCAAAGAGGCTCCAAAAGCAAATAATTGCAAAAGGAATCACTTACCGGAGCTGGGGAAGAAAAGGGGTGAAACCATCCGAAAATCTCCAAACTTAAAATTGAGTGATTCCTGTGAATGCAACCCAAAATCAAGTTAGGGGAAATATAAAGGAGGTTGAGAAGTTCAAAAGGGTGCAAGAAATGTTGAAGATAAACCACTGGACACCAAGGCCGCCATGGGAGCTCTACGGTCAACAATGGTGGATTGAAGGTTTGAGATGGTTTTGAGCTCAAACACAGAGAGTAGCTAGGTGTGGTGCAAAAGAACACTAGGAGGACCTAGAGGCCAATTTATAGGAAAGGAATTAGGGTTTCGGCGAGAACCCGAGTCCATGGTGGGCTCGGTTCATGCTCGGTTGTAGGCCAAGAAAAGATGGGAGCAAGTGAGCATGGTGACAATGGAGGAGAAAGCACAGTGCGCATTAAATGCATTGCGAGAGGCGTTGACAAAAGCAAATGTGGAGGTGACACATCACGCGCGCCTCGTTTTCTCGCTCGCCATTGCGCCCGCGCGCGGAGAAGCCGAGGAGGAAGAAGAACAGAGAAGACAAACCACGACCGTTGGATTTTAGATGGGCGGTGTGATTTAAAAGAGTTCGCGGACGGTCCGATTGCCTACAAACCGGGCGGTTGGATTGAGATCCAACGGTCCCAATTGGCTAATGCAACCGGAGGGTCCAAACAACATCATCAATGCGGGCCACGCGATTGGGATCGAACGGCTGATATCGCACGCACGTTTAAAAATGCGGCTCGGTGCAGTTAGGTGGTTCAACCAAGTCAAATGGCTCGGACTCGAGCCCGACTCGAACCCAAGGAACAGTGAAACTGGTTTTAGGTTTTAAAATATGCTGAGACTTTTGAGGATTTATTTGGGGTAGCAAAATAACTCCAAAAATTCTGAAATTTTTACAGGAGCTTGCTGACTGGAACATTGACCTTGTGTAAAATTTTCAGAGGTTTTTATGCATCGTAGTTTTCTCCGAAAATTCTACAATGTACTGGTTTTAGGTTTGACTGAGAGTCAAACCGGTTTGACTGCCCTCTAAAATATTCAAACAATTTCTAAAAATTGTGAAAATTTTCAGAGGGGTCACATACCATCCCAAGAACTTAGGAAAAATATTCCCAGGAGATGATCACAACATTTGACAAGAATGTTTTTGAAGGAACAAGATTTGTAACAAAAGACTTGTGACTTTGCATTTCCATAAGTCTTGTACAATACTTGTCCAGTACACAAAGGAAATACATGATGTAAGAAAAAGTTTTAATTTCTACTCATTTTCTTACATTTGAAACACAAGCCCAAAATTTGGGATGTTACAACTCTCCCCCTTACAAGAATCTCGACCGAGATTAGTTTACTCGGAGAAGAAAGAAGGAAAATCTGCGAAGGCGATCTTCTCGCTCCCAAGTTGCTTCATCTTGAGAATGGTTTGACCACTGAACCTTAAGGAACTTGATGACACGGTTCCTTGTTCTCCGCTTGATTCCTCAAGAATGCGAGCAGACGCTCGCGATAGGTCAAATCCTCCTGCACATCGAGGGCTTCCAACGGAGTTTCCTCGGTCGGGACACGGAGGCACTTCTTCAGTGTGAAACATGGAACACATCATGCACACCCTCAAGTGCGGTGGTAGCTCCAATCAGTATGCAATCGCTCCAACTCTCTCGATGATACGGTAAGGCCCAACATATCGAGGAGCCAACTTGCCCTTGATGCCAAAGCGCGATGGCCCTTCAAGGGTGAGACTTTGAGATACACAAAGTCATTGGGCTCAAAGCTCAACTCACGGCGACGACGACCGCATAGCTCTTTTATGCGGGTGGGCGTGCGCGGATGCTCATGAATCAATTGAAACGGCTTCGGCCTCATTGATCGACTCGGGCCGGCGCCGCTCGCCGATCTCGACAGTTCAATGGGGTTCGCACCTCCTCCCATACAAAGCCTCAAATGGTGCCATGCCAAGCGGCTCGAAAGTTGTTGTTGTAGGAGAACTCGGCAAATGGTAGGCATTTCTCCCACTTCTTCCCATAGGAAAGAACACAAGCACGAGCATATCTTCCAACACTTGGTTGACTCGCTCCGTCGACCATCGATCCGAGGATGAAAGGTCGTCTTTGAAATGAAGGCGGGTCCCCATAGCCTCTGCGGACTATGCCAAAACCGCGAGGTGAAAAGCGCACCACGATCGAAATAATCGTCTTGGTACACCGTGAAGACTCACAATCCTCGAGACATAAAGTTCGGCCAAAGGCCCCACACGTAGCTGAGTCTTGACAGGAAGGAAATGTGCCACTTTAGTCAACCTGTCGATCACGACCCAAATAGCATCATTCCCTTTGGACGAGCGGGGCAATCCGGTGATGAAGTCCATGCCAACGGAATCCCACTTCCATTCTGGCACTGGCAAAGGCTGAAGAAGGCCTGCCGGACGCTAATGCTCGGCCTTCACACGACAGCACACGTCGCACTCGGCAACGAACTTGGCAATCTCACGCTTCATTCGGGTCCACCAGAACCTCTGACGAAGGTCCTGATACATCTTGGTAGCCCCAGGATGGATAGACAAAGGAGAATCATGGGCTTCGCGGAGAATTAAATTCCGCAATTCCATGACCTTAGGAACCACAAGACGCTGCCCAAACCACACAACGCCATGTTCATCTGAAAAGCACTTGGCTATCCCATCCTTGATGTTCTGCTTGATTTGACTCACACCAACATCTGTCTGCTGCGCGGCCTTGATTTGGTCCACCAAGGTTGGTTGCACAACCAAGGTAGCGAGAGAACTGTGCTCGACCAAGCCCAAATTAAGTATTGAAACTCGAAATAAGAGCAGTCTTTGTTCTTGGAGCATCAACATGTTACAATACACCTTCCGATCGAGTGCATCGGAACGACATTGGCCTTGCCGGATGGTGCTGAATACCCATGTCATAATCCTTGATCAATTCCAACCATCTTCTCCGCTCGAGGTTGGATCATTTGGGTGAACAAGTATTTCAAGCTCTTGTGGTCGAATACACCTCACAACGGTTACCAATCAGATAATACCGCCAAATCTTGAGTGCATGGACCATGCAGACTAACTCCAAGTCATGAGTAGGATAGTTGAGTTCATTAGGCCTCAATCGCCGCGATGCATAGGCCACAACCTTGCCTTCTGCATAAGAACACAACCAAGACCACGACGAGAAGCATCACGGAAGAAATCAAAACTCTTGTGAATATCGGGAGAACAAGCTGGGATGAGGTCAACCGCTTCTTGAGTTCTGAAAACTCACATCGCAAGCAAAGTGGACCATACAAACTTCTTGTCTTTCTTGAGCAATTCGGTCATAGGCCGCAATCTTGGAGAAATTCTCGATAAAGCGGCGATAGTAGCCACCAACCCAAGAAAACTCCGCACATCGGTGGTGACTTGGTGACCCCAAGATAGCACATCACCGACCTTGCTAGGATCCACGACCACACCTCTGCTGAAAGAACATGGCCCAAGAATGCCACTTCCTTCAACGAACTCGCACTTGCTGAATTTGGCATACGGTGGTGCTCACGCAGCTGCCCAACACAAGCTTAAGATGCTCAACATGCTCTTCTTCACTCTTGGAGTAGATAAGGATATCATCGATAAATACCACCACAAACCTATCCAAATACTCCATGAATACCGAGTTCATAAGATTCATGAATAAAGCAAGAGCATTAGTCAAACCAAAAGACATGGCGATTGTACTCGTAAAGGCCATAACGAGTAGCAAAAGCCGTCTTAGGAATATCCTCGTACGATCGACTTGATGATAGCCCACCTCAAGTCAATCTTGAGAAGACTCGTGCTCGGTCAAGCGATCGAAAAGATCATCAATACGGGCAAAGGATACTTGTTCTTTACCGTCACCTCATTAAGCGGACGGTAATCAACGACATGCGCAAGGTCTTGTCCTTCTTCTTCACAAAGATAATGGACAACCCCAAGGAGATGAGTTAGGACGGATAAAACCCTTCTCTTGCAGCTCACCCGGTTGCTTCTTGACTCCTCCAACTCATTAGGAGGCATGCGTCGGCCTCTTAGAAATAGGGCGATGCAGGGCAGCAACTCTATCACAAACTCGGATCTCGAACAGAGGCATGCGGGCAAATCTTCGGGAAAGACATCCGCGAAGTCGCACACATGGGGGCGTCGTGAATCTCCAATCTTGGCTTTGCTTCAAGGACATAAAGATGGGGCTCGCAATCGTGGCGAAACCCAACCTGTTCACTGAAGGGCGGTGAGGTAGACAATCTTCCTGGCACAATCGATTTGTCCCAAGTGTTGGGACAACCAATCCATGTCAAGAATCACATCCAGACGCGTCGAGTCGAGCAGGATAAGATTCGCCAAGAATCCCACTCCTTCGATGTGGACAGGAACATCCCGGCATACTTGGTTAGCTCTCATTTCCGAACCCGGAGAGCGAATGAGCAGTGGAATCCCCAGAGGAACACAGTGAAGTCCATAATCAACAGCAAAAGACCTCGAAATAAAAGAATGCGAAGCTCCAGAGACAAATAAAGCAGAGCGGATGCAAATTAACAAGGCGTACCCAACACCACGTCGGGTGCCTCTGTGCCTCCTCACCGAGATGTGATTGACTCGGCGCTCCCCAAGCCCGGGTCTTACGGTCGGGTGGTGACCACTCCCTTGCCCGCGTCCTCCATTGGGGACGAGGGCCGCTCGATCTTCTTAGCACAACTACTCGCGTAGTGGCCCTTGTTGTGGCGAGAGAAGCAGTGGCGTCGGTCGCGGGGTTGCGGGAACACCTGCTCTTTGGTCGCGGTGCACGCGATCGAGTCACGGCCTGCGGAGGACGTGGAGCTGGTGCTGAAGGCCTCGGCGGTGGTGAAGCCAAAGAACGGGCCACCGGTGCAGGCCCAACCCGGGGACGAACGAGGCCAGCCTGCGCAGACCGCTGGGCCTCCCACTTGCGCTTGCGGGACTCGCCCAGCGCTCTCGCCTTATGCTCGGCGATGATGGCCTTGTCCACCAAGGTCTGGAAGTCGGGGAAGTCCACAATAGAGAGCTTGTCCTGCAGCTCCTCAGACAAGCCCTCCATGAACTTCTCCTGCTTGGCCTCATCAGTGGCCACCTCAGCAGGAGCGTACCTTGCGGATGGTTGAACTCATGGAGGTACTCGATCCGATTTGCGCCTGTTTGAGCGCAAGGAACTCCTTCTTCTTGACTTCATGAGGCCGGCGAGGACATGGGCGACGGAAGGCGATCGAAACTCCTCCCACGAGACCACGTGTCCCGGGCTGCATGGCGAGGAAATTCTCCCACCATGAGAGTGCCGCACCCTCCGGTGATGGGATGCGAAAAGTGCCCGCTCGCTGCTCGACATCGAGCAACGTCGAGCTTCGCTCAACGACGCAGCCAGTCGTCTGCGTCCAAGGGATCCTCGGACCGGGAGAAGGTAGGAGGCTGAGTACGGAGGAACTCCGCAAGTCCCCCACGAGACTGGTGACCACCTCCAGATCCAGAGGCACCAGAGGGAGTGGAGGTGTTTCTGGCGATAACCTCCAACACCCTACGGTCCTCCGAACGATTGCGTTCGATTTGCATGAGGACTTCCGCCATGGTCGGAGGAGGGGGAAGCTCTTCATCGGGACTACCCGGCTGATTCCGGCCGCTACGTGTCCCACCAGCCATCCTGATTCACTAAGATGAGTTAGCTACAAGCCCGAGATAAAAAGAAAGCAAAGAAATGCAAACTCAATAAAAAGGGCTCAGGAATAACCACCAAGAGTACAAGACCAAAAATCACCAAATCGACTTCCTGAAACGACTAACCCGTATGGAAGAACGAGTAATCGTGTGAGAAAACCCAAAATTTTCAGAACTAAATTCTAGCTCAAAATAGTCCAAAAATCAAGGCATAACCACCTAATAGAGTATAGGCATTAGCTAATCTCATATCACTTCTTACCCTTTCATTCCCACAATTTTTAGTTGAATTTACCTCTCATTTCCTACCTTAATTACTAACCACTAGCTAGCTGTCCAAATTCCTTTCTCCAAGCTCTCATGTTTCTCCCAAAACCAAGTTAATCGATAGAGGCTAATTTTTGAAAGGAAGAGAGGAACAACTTTTTCAAACTTAAGTGAGGGTAAGGTGAGATGAGCAAGCTAAGATAGGTAAGGAGCAAAATTAGAGAACTTACTTAAGTTTTCGTAAACTATTTGAAAGTAAGTTTTCAAATATGCTAAAGGCGACCAAGCTAGGGGTTTCTCTGGTCAAGATGGCTCGATACCAACTTTGTGAGGACCCGGAATATTTAACTAGTAACACTTAACCTCCAAATGGTTCTAGCGTTACTAATTAAGCATTCTAAGCCTCGATGGTCATATGCTTCCCAGAATTGCAGCATATGCGCATCATCGCAAAATTACACATCATTTCCATACAACATATATTACTAAGTTCAACAACGACATACATAAAGTAAAGTTATTACAAAAGAGAGCCGACCGCCAAATAGAACAATATACAAGAATGACAATGAAGCAAAAGCGCCATAAGATGGCTAGAACAAAAGTCGACAGGTTAGCCATACACCCACAAGGCAACCGGACGGCCGCCAAGCTAGTCGCCCATAAGCTACCACAACACAGCTCACAAAAGTGAGGCCCTCGAGCTCACCTTCTTCCTCTGCAACAAAACAATTAAGCGTAGCAACCGAGTACAAAGATTGTCTTTGTACCTTAAGGCGACGTGTGGAATAGCAGACCTATTCATAAACTACATGCAAGCTTATTTAGGTGGAGGTTGTATGTCTCATTTGCACAAAGCCAACTTTATTTGCAATAATGTAATATATTTCAAAAGCAAGTTTGCAAATCTGTTTTGTTATCAAAGTAAATGTAAGTAAAGATACATACAAGTAACCACCTAGAAGTGACTATCCCAATAGCCACCACAACATAGCACGAATCCCGATTCGTACCACCCATCAAGTTTTAATTTAAAAGGTTGTAGTCTAACTCTTGAAAGACCTTGCCAAGCGTGTCCATAACCTAGGACGAGGCTATTCGAATAGTTTTTAACCTGCGGGGTGTACCAATGTACCCACACTTGGACCGCCTTCAAGCCACAAGCACACTACAGAAGGTATGCAGCACGGCTAAGTCCTCTGAGACATTTCCAATCTTGTGTATTAACTACGAGCCGCTCATATGGATAGAAACCCATATGCTTACATTGCAAGCCGAAAGACAACAAATCCCATCACGGGTGAAGTCTTTCGGACACTACAATGCTCCCAACACCATCCCTCCTGCGACTCCCTGCGACTCGGAGCCAATACATGCCAAAGTACTAAGTCAAGAGAGGTCCCATACCCTCTAATGTGGTTAGCACGCTCAAATGCTTGGTTCAGTGTAACAAGATGTTCGGTCCTTGTTGACCCGGGCACCATTCCAGTCACACCCAAAAATCACATGATGAGGGCATCCCTAACACTTATACATCTTTCCCTATTGGTGGTCATACACATACTGAGGTGGACGTCATACGTGACGCTACAAATAATTCAAGTACAGAAGTGCATATTGGTCCACTGACGAGAGCAAGAGCTAAACTTCTAAATCAACAGGTGCTTTTGTTTCTTAATGAATCTTCTATTGTCATTGATGAGAATTGGGTATTACCTCATGCAAATATTTTGTGCATTCTCAGGTTTGAACATTGTGAAGCCTTTGGAACCAAGAGGAGGCCGAGTCAAAGCAATGGAGGAGAAGCTCACGTGGGTCAACCAAGGGGAGAAAAGCCCAAGAATTCAAGCCCAATTCGGATCTTCCACAAGTGCAACCGAAATTCATCTCGGAATCAACTCAGAATTCAATTCGGATTCGGTTCGGGACAGCCCAACAGGGCTGTAATAAAAAGGCCATAACTTTTGCATACGGAGTCCGATTGGGGTGTTCTTGGACTTGTTTGAAAGCTTATTCCAAGGCCCACACAATGGTTTTGGCCCCAGCTTCAGAAGACGTACGGTCGCGCCGCTATGGCCGAAACAATGTGACGGACTTAAGTTAGGTTTTCCTTTTTGTGTGTTTTTAGGTCTTAGCCGAGTTAGAGTTTGATTCGGCATGTGTGGCCGGCCCTAGGCCGTGCGTGAGTCGTGGAGGGTGCCTTAAATACCCTTGCCCCTCCCTTGTATCCATGAGACCAGTTTATTCATAAGATTGAAACATAGCTATTGCTTGTTCTTTCGACCCCAGAGTTCATGCGAGGACTTTGAGAGAGGACTAGGCGATCCAATTGTTCGTTCTGCAATTCAAGGTCAAGCCGTCGTTCCATTGGGAATCGGGGACTTGGCGTTAAATCGTTCGTGGTCTCGCGACGAACAACTACCCGGTGTGTTGTGGCGTTTTCAGAAGAGTTGAGGTTCGTGCATTGGCGCGAGTGTTCACTAGCGACATCGTCTACCATCAACTATCCACGGTTTCTCACCGAGAAGATCGGGCCTCCCGTATCATGTGGTATCGATTCTAGGTTTACTCGGTGAGAACTTCTTTACCCGTAGTTAGATTCGTTTTCTTTCCTATCGTACAATAAACCAAAAATTGCAGTACCAAAACCGTAGTTTAATCTGTTATTTCTTGTGCGTTTAGTTAAGTTTTCATCCATTAGAGTTTTGTTTTATTGCTGATCCTTGTGTTTCCATTGCGTAGCTTAATCTTTATCAAAAAAAAAAATTGCTGATTGAACTCCCTCAATTAGCACCCAAAAACCATCATCCGATCTGTCCGTGCGCTGTCTTGCCAGCACAATCCGAGACGGTGTTGTTTCCTTATCCGAACTCTTTGGTGGGACTAGAGTCCTAATCAACCTCTAGCCCAAACACAATCCGAGTCCAATTGGTCCATCTTGAGTTGCGGCCACTACATCATAGCCGGCCGAACCACATTTGGTGTCCTTTTATATCCTTTCATCTTGAGACTAGCTATTGATATTGCACCTAGGGCTGCTCATTCAAGTTGATTACACGTTGCTGTTTTGTGAGGGTTGCGCAGTTCCACGGGGAGCAAAGCAGAGGGAAAAGAAGGAAAAGGCAGCCGCATATAGAAAGAGCCGCGCAAAAAAAAAAAAAAAAAAAACGCTAACTTTTGCATACGACCTCCGATTGGAGCGTTTCTTGATCCGTTGGAAAGGAAACGGGAAAATAGAGCCAAAAAAGAAGAAGTCTGGGAAATCTGGGGGTTTTACATCCGCGTAAGCCACCAGGCATACGTGTGCGGAAAACTTCGACCCCAAAAAAGGTCGTTTAGGGCCTCAAAACGGGCCCGCAAACCGAGAAAAATTCCAGTTTCTCAGATTTCGCTCAAAATTGTGAGCCCCTCTGCGGTGATTCTAAGGTACCCGTGGCGACGACATCCCTTTTCGAGTTGATCCGCGCATACTTTTAGCTTCTACGATGCGGGTCATCTTTTAGCTTGTGTTTTTCAATTTTGATTGAGCAATCTTGTGCCCTAGTATATTCCTTTGCAATTGGCTAGCGTCTATCCCGTGCTTGGTGCAAAAGCGAGCTGGTTTCATCTCTTTTCTCGCTCGCTAGCTCAGTCCTTTGTTTGCATTAAGTCTCATTTATCCTTGCATGTGCGTTCATACACTTCGCTTAAACTGTTGGATCAGCACATAGGCAAAATACTCTAGCTTGGATCATTACTTAGCTTTACAATACCTTGAATATCAGATTGCATAGGATATACACATACTGTCCAAGCTCCACCTACACCCGTTTGTGTACTCCTTGCTCTTGGTTACGCTCCTACATTACGGGTTAAGGTCGTTCGTTTGTCTGGCTGTCGCTTTGCCATCCTTGATTCACTTTGGAGCAGTAAGCTTGTCTTGTTTTCGGGATGGTGAGTTGCGCAGCGTAGTAGCGAGAGCTTTTGTTTTACTAACCGGATATAACCTCGTTTCTTGTTTGTGAGTTGTTGCTATGTCGAGTCACGAGGAGGATCCACCTAATCCGAGGCGCGGTTCACGTGGGCAGAGTACACTCGGTTGCGCGAGATGCTACAAAACAACTTCAAGATGGTGACAATGGCGTGCGCGATGAACTCGGGAAGTTGGACTGGGTGAACACCCTCGGGAGGAGGTCACACAATTGCGTCACGCCATCAACAATAACTTCACGAGCTACGCGCCATGTTCGCTCAACACAACCCACGTGAAGTGCGCAAGCCGATGACACGAGTGTGCACGCCCTCGGCCGTTTTGCACAATGAGACCGAGGATGAGCATGCTATTCGTGTGGATGAGGAGCGCGGCAGCGGCAGCGCGTCGCATGGCGGTGCCGCCAAACGTCGGGATGGCGGCCGCGGCACGCCTCGAGCTCATGGGCGTGGCGAGGCAACGCGGCGGTGGTGGGCGCACCACGGGGTGTCCACGGAGGAGGTGTGCATCGTGCACCTCGTAGCATGGCGGATGAGGCGAGCAATGGGATGACGATTTCCCGTTGGCGACTACGATGACCGAGCAGCGCCACCATCGCAACAACGCAGCGTCGACACGACGACGCCGACGCGATTTTTCGCTAAGCCCAAATTTACTCTTCCTATTTTTCGTGGTACGGATGTGGACCAATACCTCACTTGGGAGTGAAGGTGGATAAGTTGTTTGAATGAACAACTATTCCAATGAGAAGAAGTCGTTGCTTGCTTCCAATGGCTTGGATGATTATGCTACACATTGGTGGGAGCAGTTCATTCGTAGTTTATGGAGCGCCATGAGTTGCCGATTATCACCGGGAGCAGATGAAGCAACATTTGCGGGCACGCTTTGTACCTCGCCACTACAAGCGCCACTATTTGAGAAGTTGATGAGGCTGCGACAAGGTATGAGGTCAATTGATGAATATCATAAGGAGATGGAAACTATCATGATACATGCGGATGTCGCGAGAATGAAGAATGCAGACCATGGCGAGATTTCTAGTGGCATGAATCATGCCGTCTGCCGCATTGTCAATCACCATCCCTATAATGATATGATTGAGTTGTTGCACCAAGCACGCCGGCCGGCGACAAGTGATTGAAGATGCACGGTTATTTGCCGCTCACGCCCTTCACCACCCAGACAGCCATATAACAACGGCCCACCAAACAAGAGCACTCCGCGGAAGCAATTCGGCAATGCGCAGCCCGCAAGTAAGAAGTCGGAGAGTACGCCAAAGACGGTGCGTCGACTGCGGCGCCACGCTAGTGCGACTCGTCTATGGGGTCAACAGGTCGTTCACGTGACATCATTTGCCACAAGTGCAAGGGTGTTGGCCATTTTCGAGGGATCGCCAAATGTCGAACTATGCTTATCACCGAGGATGGCGGTTATGTTTGACTAGTGATGACGAGTCGCCGATGCGCAACCCGTCTTGCACACCGATGACATAGAACAATGTGAGTGCGATCCGAGTTTCCTAACACCGAGCAAGATTCCATTGTTTGCACGCCCAAGGTGCTTAGTGTGATGCCATCGCCGTCACTCGAGCAATGTGCAATTTGTTTTGCACTTGGCGAAGCTTGATAAGGGTAAGGTCGCAAAGTGATCATTGATGGCGGAAGTTGTCACAATTTGGCTAGCAAGGATATGTGTCATAAGTTGGGTTTGAAGTATTTGCGCATCCACGCCCTTATCATGTGCAATGGTTGAGCGACAAAGAGGAAGTGAAGGTGAACTATATGGTGCGAGTGACGTTTTCTATTGGGAAGTACACCGACATCGTGGATCTGCGATGTTGTGCCTATGACGGTGTGTCACTTGCTCTTGGGGACGGCCATGGCAATATGACCGTTCTCATTGTTCATGATGGGCGACAAATCGCTACACATTTCGATGGAATAATATGGATATCATCTTGAAGCCCCTTACACCGCAATGCATTGTGAATTCTTCAATGCAGAAAAATTGAGATGCACGTTGAGACTGCCAAAGAGCGAGAGAAGAATTTAGTGATGTTAGCCACCAAATCAGAAATGAGAGAATTCAGCGAAGATCCCAATTTGGTGCACTTTGTACTATTGTACAAAGACGCCTTGCTTTCGACTAACGACTTGTCTTCTCTTCCTAGTGGTGTTGCTTGTGTTTTGCAGGACTTCAGGTGAGCTACCACCAATTCGTGAGATAGAACATAAGATCGACTTGATTCCAGGAGCGTCGCTGCCGAACCGACCACCGTACCGCACCAATCCCGAGGAAACAAAGGAAATTCAGAAACAAGTACAAGAGCTTCTCTCCAAAGGGTATGTACGTGAAAGCTTAAGCCCTTGTGCTGTTCCTGTTATTTTAGTTCCTAAGAAAGATGGTTCATGGCGTATGTGCGTAGATTGTCGAGCGATTAATAATATCACAATTCGATATCGTCATCCTATACCTCGCTTAGATGATATGCTAGACGAATTGAGTGGTGTCGTTATTTTTTCTAAGATAGATTTTGTGATGGTTACCATCAAATTAGGATGCATGAAGGGGATGAATGGAAAACAGCATTTAAAACAAAATTTGGGTTGTATGAGTGGTTAGTCATGCCTTTTGGTTTAACTAATGCACCTAGTACATTCATGCGCTTAATGAATCATGTTTTAAGGCATTTGATTGGTAAATTTGTGGTTGTGTACTTTGATGATATTCGATTTACAATGACCGAATCTGAACACATAGACCATCTTAGACAAGTTCTACAAGTTTTGCGTGAGGCTAGGTTATTCGGTAACTTAGAGAAGTGTACCTTTGCAAAGATCGTGTCATCTTTTGGGCTATGTTGTTTCGCACAGGGAGTTGAAGTAGATGAGTCTAAAATTGAAGCGATTAAAAATTGGCCAACTCCTCGTGAATGTAAGTCGATTAGGAGCTTTCATGGTCTCGCTGGTTTTTATCGGGCGCTTTGTGAAGGATTTTAGCACCATAGCTGCCCCTTTGAATGAACTTACTAAAAGGGTGTTGAATTTGTGTGGGGGTAGCGCAAGACAATGCTTTTGCTGAACTTAAGAAACGCTTTGATCAAGCACCGTTGCTTGTTTTACCTGATTTCACTAAAAATTTTGAAATTGAGTGTGATGCTAGTGGATTGGGTATTGGCGGTGTTTTAATGCAAGAGGAAGACCGGTAGCTTATTTTAGTGAGAAACTGAATGGTGCTCAATTGAATTATCCGGTCTATGACAAAGAGCTTTATGCTTTAGTGCGTGCATTAGAAACTTGGCAACACTATTTATGGCCTAAAGAGTTTATTATTCATTCTGATCATGAGGCATTAAAGTATTTAAAGGGCCAAGCAAACCTGAACCGTAGACATGCCAAATGGGTCGAATTCATTGAGTCGTTTCCTTACATTGTAAAATATAAGAAGGGAAAGGAAAATGTGGTAGCTGATGCTCTCTCTAGGAAAAGTGTGCTTTTAACTCAATTAGGAGTGCAAGTTCCTGGTTTACAAAGTTTGCGTGCTTTATATGCTCATGACCATGATTTTTCCGTTCCTTATGCACATTGCAAAGAAGGAAAAGGCTGGGATAAATTTCACATCCATGATGGGTTTTTGTTTCGCACTAACAAATTATGCGTTCCAGACTCCTCCGTGCGTTTGCTATTCTGCGCAGAATCACATGCGGTGGGTTGATGGGACATTTTGGACGTGAGAAGACGTTATATATGCTAAGCGATCACTTTTATTGGCCTAAGATGAGGCGAGATGTAGAGAGGTATGTGCAACGATGCATTACTTGCCACAAAGCGAAATCAAAATTGAATCCACACGGTTTGTATACCCCTACCTGCTCCCAATGCACCATGGGAGGATATTAGTATGGATTTTGTTTTAGGATTACCTAGAACTAAGAGGGGAGTGATTCTGCTTTTGTCGTTGTGGATCGTTTTTCAAAGATGGCACACTTTATTCCGTGCCACAAGAGCGACGATGCGTCGCATATTGCTAACTTGTTTTTCAGGGAGATCGTGAGGCTACATGGCGTGCCACGCACTATTGTGTCAGATCGTGACGTGAAGTTCATGAGCTACTTTTGAAGACACTTTGGGGTAAACGGGGACGGTTGTTATTCAAAGACGACTTGTCATCCCCAAACCGATGGTCAAACGGAGGTGGTGAACCGCACACTTCGATGCTACCGGACCATGATCAAGAAGAATGCGCGAGTGGGAGGATTGTTTGCCGCACGTGGAATTCGCTTATAATCGGGCCGTGCACTCCACTACGCAGTTGTGTCCTTTTGAGGTGGTGTATGGTTTCAAACCCTTTACGCCGCTTGATTTGCTGCCACTTCCAAGTCAACACCGTGTTCATATGGAGGCATCCAAGCGAGCCTGAGTATGTGAAGAAATTGCATCTCAAAACAAAAGAGGAGATAGAGCGCAAGGTCAAGTCCTATCTTTGAGAAGGCTAATAAGAAACGGAAGAAGATGATTTTTCAACCGGTGATTTGGTTTGGGTGCACTACCGCAAGGATCGTTTTCGTAACGCCGCAAGTCTAAATTGCTGCCACGAGGTGATGGACCTTTCAAGGTGCTTGCAAAGATTAACGACAATGCCTACAAGATAGAGCTTTCAATGATGACTATGGCGTGAGCTCTACTTTCAATGTCGCTGATTTATCACCTTTCTTTGGTGGTGATGATCCAGCGTCGAGGACGACGCCTTTTCAAGAGGGGAGGATGATGAGGGCATCCCTAACACTTATACATCTTTCCCTATTGGTGGTCATACACATATCGAGGTGGACGCCATACGTGACGCTACAAATAATTCAAGTACGAAGTGCATATTGGTCCACCGACGAGAGCAAGAGCTAAACTTCTAAATCAACAGTGCTTTTGTTTCTTAATGAATCTTCTATTGTCATTGATGAGAATTGGGTATTACCTCATGCAAATATTTTGTGCATTCTCGAGTTTGAACATTGTGAAGCCTTTGGAACCAAGAGGGAGGCCGGAGTCAAAGCAATGGAGGAGAAGCTCACGTGGGTCAACCAAGGGGAGAAAAGCCCAAGAATTCAAGCCCAATTCGGATCTTCCACAAGTGCAACCGAAATTCATCTCGGAATCAACTCGAATTCAATTCTGATTCGGTTCGGGACAGCCCAACAGGGCTGTAATAAAAGGCCATAACTTTTGCATACGGAGTCCGATTGGGGTGTTCTTGGACTTGTTTGAAAGCTTATTCCAAGGCCCACACAATGGTTTTGGCCCCAGCTTCAGAAGACGTACGGTCGCGCCGCTATGGCCGAAACAATGTGACGGACTTAAGTTAGGTTTTCCTTTTGTGTGTTTTTAGGTCTTAGCCGAGTTAGAGTTTGATTCGGCATGTGGCGGCCCTAGGCCGTGCGTGAGTCGTGGAGGGTGCCTTAAATACCCTTGCCCTCCCTTGTATCCATGAGACCAGTTTATTCATAAGATTGAAACATAGCTATTGCTTGTTCTTTCGACCCTGAGTTCATGCGAGGACTTTGAGAGAGGACTAGGCGATCCAATTGTTCGCTCGCAATTCAAGGTCAAGCCGTCGTTCCATTGGGAATCGGGGACTTGGCGTTAAATCGCTCGTGGTCTCGCGACGAACAACTACCGGTGTGTTGTGGGCGTTTTCGAAGAGTTGAGGGTTCGTGCATTGGCGCGAGTGTTCAGCTAGCGACATCGCGTCTTCGCATCAACTATCCACGGTTTCTCACTGAGAAGATCGGGCCTCCCCCGTATCATCACACCATCATACCATTGTGCCCAAGTCAAAATCATTTTGTTTTCAGTTTTAGTTTTCATAAGTAGACATGGCACAAGGTGGAAACCATAATCATAATAGGTTTTAGTGATCAAGGTTATCGATAAGTCGATAACCGCCATTTCTACCGAAACTAAGCATGGCTAAGCAATTAATTCGCAACTACTAAGTGACAAGAGCCCATCCAGGAACTCTAAATCACAGCAAGTAACCTAGGCTCATGGTAGTAGAGGATAATCATTTGCTAAGGAAATGCATCTACTAGGCCAACTATTAACACAAAGTAGCAATGCATACATAGAATTTGTAATCAACATAAATACTTAAAATACTGGGATTAACATGATCAAATCGCTTGCCTTCTTGCTGTTGCTCAAACTGTTGTGGAGGGTCGTTCTGGGGTTACCGCAAATGTCGAACCCTAAGCGAAAGGCAAAAGAACCAAGAACAACCAATAAGACTAGCAACACTTAAACAAAAGAGCAAGCAAAAATTATCCAAATGCGTTAAACTTATACACAACGTGAAATACGAATATACCAAGACATAGAAACTGGAAAACCTAATTTGGATTTGTGGTGCAAAAGATATTACCTAAAACCCATTTTCTACCATAATTAGCACTGTAGCAAAAACATTTTCTAGAAAGATTTTGAAGCTGAAATTTTTATGGTAGCTACCTACTGGTATAGAGGTAACCATATAAAATTTCAGGTCATTTGGAGTTAACATGATTTAGTTATGATTTTCCTAAGATGCAAAACTAGCATAATGCACTTTCAGAAATATAAACATGTGCAAACCTATTTCACATTATAGTATGATAACAGAGGATTTCCTAACATCAAATTTCTATTTTTAGGATTTACAGGAATTACTGGTGTCTATTACATCATTAAATGAATTTTTAAGTGCTACTAATAAGGTTAAATCTACTAACATATTTTTAAGTGCTGATTTAGGCCTACCACCATTTTTAGATTAAAGTTTAGTTAATAACAAATTTATCAAAGTTAAAATCATACAATTATCAGATATACAGTAAAAGATATGCATTTTCCAAGTTTTAATACAATTCTGGAATATATAAAAATAGCAGAAAACAAGCTATAAAAGATTACAGAATTTTCTACTACAGAAGCGTAGCTAAAAGCATTTTTATATTAAACTTTAGTGAAATACAAATTTATTGCCGTTGGTTTCATGTAAAAAGGATTTATCTTGAATTAGTTATGAATTTCTAAAGTTTTGATACAATTTTGGTTGATATATAAATACTTACGAAATAAAAACCAACCCAACCGAAAATAAGCAGCGTGGGCGCCGTGGGCCGTTGATGCAATATCCAACGAGCCATACGACGAGAACAGCGCGCGCGCGATTCAACAGGAGCCCACCGTTGGATCAAGATCCAACGGCTCACGAGGACGAATGCAACCGGACGGTGCGGTTGCCTTGGCCGCTCACAGCCGTAGATCTCAAGATGAACGGCACGGAGAGCACTTTCCGTCGGAAGGTCCGATTGCACGCATGATCAGGGCCGCAGATCAAGTATTGGACGACCGAGAATGATGAGGGGAACCGGAGGGTCCGAACGCATACAAAATCTAGGCCGCAGATCTCCAAATAGACGGCGGTCCAAGATTGAAGTGCATTTAGGAGTGCTGACACGTGGGGCCGCATGTTAGTGACTGAGAGTCAAACATGCGAGATTTAACACACGTGCACAGTGCCCGTGGACCCACCTGGCAGTGACTTAAAGGAGGCTCTTTAGGACAGCTAATTAATTACTAATGACCAATGATTAGTGATGACTAGCAATTAATGTGTCCTAAAGATTTTGAACAGAGCTGATTTAGGGACAGAGGGCCCACACGTCAGCGACCCAAAAAGGTAATTTCGGACACATTTATTGCTAACAATGATTAGCAATAAATAAACCCAAAATCAGCCCTAATGACTTCTGGTTTTCGGTTTTGAGCTTATGGGCCCACCAGCGTGCACGAGGGGTTATTCCGACGACCAATAGTGCCGACACTTTAATTAACCCATGATTAGCATTAATGATGCCTAAACGCACGGATAAAAGCCAGCGGGTGATTTAAGGGGGCTGGACCCACATGTCAGTGAGACATTAGGCCAGATTAAGACATCATTAATGCTCTACTGATTGGCAATCATTAAACATTAAATGTGTCCTAATTAGCTGACGAAAATGGAGCTTCTCAACTGACAAAACCCGAGTGGCTTTGCCGGCTTGTCGCATGGCGACTCGGTCTGGCGGCGCCACAAACTATCAAAATGGGTTCGCAATAGTGTTGCGGACAACGGTGATGACCTCGCCGCGGTGGAAGTGCAGGCAGGGCGGAAAACAAAGAAAGCCGCACGCAAAACACGAAAACAAAGATGCTCATTGCGGTCCAAGGAAGCGAGTGCCATGACTTCTAGGGGCTATATAGGAGCTACCTTAACCGAGAGGAGCTCCAAAGATGGCGGGAAGACTTGAACACGATGAAGTCCACCGAGCCGAAGAAGATGAAGTGGAAGATGAGGTTCGAGCAAAATGAGTGGAACCAAATCACCACCACAGCTTCATTATAGCTCAAAGAGGCTCCAAAAGCAAATAATTGCAAAAGGAATCACTTAATGAGTGGGAAGAAAAGGGTGAAACCATCCAGAAAATCTCCAAACTTAAAATTGAGTGATTCCTGTGAATGCAACCCAAAATCAAGTTAGGGAAATATAAAGGAGGTTGAGGAGTTCAAAAGGGTGCAAGAAATGTTGAAGATAAACCACTTTGGACACCAAGGCCGCCATGGGAGCTCTACGGTCAACAATGGTGGATTGAAGGTTTGAGATGGTTTTGAGCTCAAACACAGAGAGTAGCTAGGTGTGGTGCAAAAGAACACTGGGAGGACCTAGAGGGCCAATTTATAGGAAAGGAATTAGGGTTTGGAGAGAACCCGAGTCCATGGTGGGCTCGGTTCATGCTCGATTGTAGGCCAAGAAAAGATGGGAGCAAGTGAGCATGGTGACAATGGAGGAGAAAGCACAGTGCGCATTAAATGCATTGCGAGAGACGTTGACAAAAGCAAACGTGGAGGTGACACATCACGCCGCCCCTCGTTTTCTCTCGCTCTGCCATTGCCGCCCGCGCGCACGGAGAAGCCGAGGAGGAAGAAGAACAGAGAAGACAAACCACGACCGTTGGATTTTAGATGGACGGCTTGATTTAAAAGAGTTCGCCGGACAGTCCGATTGCCTACAGAAATCTGGACGGTTGGATTGAGATCCAACGGTCCCAATTGGCTAATGCAACCGGAGGGTCCGAACAACATCATCAATGCGGGCCACGCGATTGGGATCCAACGGCTGATATCGCACGCACGTTTAAAAACGCGGCTCGGTGCAGTTAGGTGGTTCAACCAAGTCAAATGGCTCGGACTCGAGCCCGACTCGAACCCAAGGAACAGTGAAACTGGTTTTAGGTTTTAAAATATCTTTGAGACTTTTGAGGATTTATTTGGGGTAGCAAAATAACTCAAAAATTCTGAAATTTTTACAGAGCTTCTTGTTGGAACATTGACCTTGTGTAAAATTTTCAGAGGTTTTTATGCATCGTAGTTTTCTCCGAAAATTCTACAAGGTACTGGTTTTAGGTTTGACTGCCCTCTAAAATATTCAAACAATTTCTAAAAATTATGAAAATTTTCAGAGGGGTCACATACCATCCCAAGAACTTAGGAAAAATATTCCCAGGAGATGATCACAACATTTGACAAGAATGTTTTTGAAGGAACAAGATTTGGATCAAAAGACTTGTGACTTTGCATTTCCATAAGTCTTGTACAATACTTGTCCAGTACACAAAGGAAATACATGATGTAAGAAAAAGTTTTAATTTCTACTCATTTTCTTACATTTGAAACACAAGCCCAAAATTTGGGATGTTACAATAACAGTGCCTAAATCCATTCTCAGATTAAAGTTCATTCTATAACAGAGCTAAAGCAATTGGAATCATTCAAAAAGGAGTTAAAATGACAAAGTTATGCACTTTTGAAATTTGAAACATTAAAAGACTTAGAAAATTTGAGCTCTCGGGAGGTCCAAATGAACTGAAGGAAACGGGGAGGTCGTGGGCCGTTGATCTTGCATCGCAAGGCCACGGACCTCGAAGCACAGCGCACAAAAGACCTCCTCCCGCTCTGGGGAGGTCTGAACTGTTGAGATTGGATCCAACGGCCACGACCAGTGCATGCACAACGCACGCAAAGTGGGCCCTCGCGCCTAACGGAGGTCGTGACCGTCAAATCAAGATCTGGCGGTCCCGAGCACTAGGGGAGGTCCTAAGGCTAAACCTACGGAGGGAGGTCTGGACGGCCAGGATCTCTCGGGGGAGGTCCTAACGGTCTAGATACCCAGAGGGAGGTCCTACGTCTAAAGTTCACTCGAGGAGGTCCTAACGACTAAGATCTCGCAAGGGAGGTCTTAACGGTCACGATCAAGCGGAGGAGGTCCTAGAGCTACGGATCTAAATGATGAGGTCCTAGACGGTCAAGATCTTCAGGGGGAGGTCTTGATCGGCTGGGATTTACACGAGGAGGTCTTGGATGGCCAAGACCTACTCGGGGAGGTCCTATGCGACAGGGTTTTAACGGGAGGAGATCTGGGCGGCTCAGATTAGACCTAGGGAGGTCCTGATCGGTCCAGATCGACGCGGAGGGCGGTCCTGAGACTAAGGATTTTACAAAGGAGATCTAACTCTCAGATCTAAATCCGGGGAGGTCGTGAACGGCTAGGATAGCGCCTAAGAGGTTCTGAGCGGGGTTTTCTTTGTAAACGACCAGGGGTAGCTTTTTTTACAAAGAGGACCTCGAGGGTGGCCTAGGGGTGGTCTTTGCAAAATGACCAAGGGGAGGTCTTTTGCGCACGGGGAAAGATCTAAACGGCTAGGATTTAACCAGGGTGGTCCTAGACGGCTAGCGTCGACTCTAGGGGAGGTCCTAGCGCGTAAGATTTTTCACAGAGCCAGATCCAACGGCTAAAATCTAAACCATGGAGGTCTTTAACGGCGGAGATTACTCTAAGAGGTCTTGGGACTCAGAATTTACACGGAAAACCCTCTACGGTACAGATCTGACTTGGAGGTGATCTTAACGGTTGAGATTATACTAGGGGAGGTCCTGAGGCTTAAGTTTTTCGGAAAGGAGCCAAAGGCTTGGATCTAAACTTGGAGAGGTCGTGGATGGCCACGATTAACCCGAGGAGGTCCTAGTACTTGTCAAAAATCCGACAAGGTACAGAGCACCGCGGTTTACTCGCCGGCACGTCGCCGACGACCAAGACCACGGCGGCACTAACCAGCTGTACGAAAACGTTCCTAATACTATTGCGCACATAATGGAACCACTCTCAACGGCGGAGCGGGCACATGAACGCGGCGAAATGAGAGAGCGGAGGAGTGTTTCGGCAAAATCCGAAAACACGAAAGAAGGCGCTGAGCTAACCTAGCTAGTGATTAAGCTCTGAGGCTAAAATGAACTCACCAGGTGCAGGGTGGTCGGAGGAGGTGGAGAAGTCTTTGGTGGCGAGCGAGATTCACCGGAGGCGGAGAAGATGGCGGCTGACGGCACGGAGCTCTGATCAACCAACAGCGAAAAGAACTATCAGGATGGGTTCGCATGAACCACAAGGTGGTCCAGAACTACACTGTGGAATGGAGGAGGCTTACCGGAGCTGAAGACGACGAAGCCCCCCTTTCGGCCGCAACCGGTGAAACTTCGATTCGAGTTGCCCCTGAGAAAACAACCCAAAAAGGAGTTAGGGGCCGATTTTGCGATGACCAGAGGTCTCAGGGAAACACGAATCAGGGCAAGAGGACCACTGGAGGACCCAAGTTGCCGATGGAGCTCGCGCGGCCAGAAATGGTGGAAAAGAGCCGAAGGTGAGACTGGGTGCTCAACTTGACAGAGAAAGGTTTGGGAGGGTGACTGGAGGTGGAAGGGACCTAGAGGAAAGCCTCGGAGGTGCTCAAGTAGCTCAGAGCCAGCGGAGCACCCGGACGGTGGTTTAATGGCGACGGGACAAAAAGTGCAGCCGTGCGAGAAAACGAGGAGGGGAGGCAGGTAAGGTCAGCGCTGCACCTGACATGGGCAAAAGCGAGGCTCAGGGCCGTTAATGGGGCCCGCGAGATGACCCAACGGCACGCAACTCACCGCCACGCGCGACGCCGCAGTGCGAGGAGCCGAAGGAAGAAGAAGAACAGAGGGAGCGGGTGGGGTGGTTGTGAGCGTTAGATCTTAAATCCAACGGCTCACACACGGTGGCTCCGGATCAAGCTCGGGTGCGGCCTGGTGACTCGACTTGGCCGAGTCAGTCGACTGGGTCGGACTCGGGCTCGAGCCCGAGTCTGACTCGAACCAGAGTTTTAATTTTTTTTTGGTTTTTGGAAGAGCTGCCCTTGGAGAATCGTTTGAGCTAGCAAAACAACTTCAAAAATTCTGAAATTTTTACAGGAGTTTGCCAACTAAAGTATTGACCTTGCATAAAATTTTCAGAGGCTTTGGTACTATACTTTTTCCTACAAAAATTCCACAAGGTGCTGGTCCACAGTTTGACCAGAATTCAAATAGGTTTGACTGACCTCCAAAAATATTCAAACAATTCCTAAAAATTGTGAAATTTTTCAGAGGGGTCACATACCATCCCAAGAACTTAGGATAATTATTTCCAGAAGATGATCAAAATATTTGACAAGAATGTTTTTGAAGGATCAAGATTTGGATCAAAAGACTTGTGACTTTGTATTTCCATAACTTCTTGTACAATAATTGTTCAGTACAAATAGAAAATACATGATGTAAGAAAAAGTTTTAATTTCTACTCATTTTCTTACATTTGAAACACAAGCCCAAAATTGGGATGTTACAACCACGAGGAGGTCTTTTTGCGCAGGAGTGGTCCTAGCAGCTCAGATTAGATCCCGGGACGTCCTGGACGGCTGAGATCCAACCAGGGGAGGTCGTGAGCACTTAAGGTTTCTGCGAACAGAGACCTGCGGTCAAGATCTACCCTCGAAGAGGTCCTCAACGGCTCAGATTGCACGAGGAGGTCCCGAAGACATAACGTTTTACAGAAACGAGCCCACGGCTCAGATTGAACCCGGGGTGGTCCTAAACGGTGGAGATAACTCGAGGAGGAGGTCCTAAGGCTTAGGCTTTTCAAGAAGAATCCCAAGGCTCAGATCTAATCCTGGGGTGGTCGTGGACGGCTAGGATCAACCCAAGGAGGTCTAGTGACTTGACAAAAGCGCGACAAGGTACAGAGCTCCGCGGTTCACTCGCCGGCACGTCGTCGACGACCAAGGCCACGGTGGCGCGAATTAATCACGCTAAAATGATCCCAATACTATTGCGAACCTATCGGAGGTGTTCCCAGCAATGAGCAGTTCGTGATGCCGGCGACCGGAGAGGGCGAGGAGTTGTTTCGGTGAAAACCGAAAACGGCGAAAAGCCCACTACACGCTAAGCTATCAAGTACTCGAGCTCTACGGGACTAAAATGGACTCACCAGGGTACAGGAGTGGTCCAGAGGAGGTCGGAGAAGTGCTGGCGGCGGAGCGATTCACCGAGGCGGAGAAGATGGCGGCGGCACGAAACTCGATCAACCAAAAACGAAAGAAGCGGTCGGGATGGGTTCGCACGAACCACACGGTGGTCGAGAACTACGATGGAGCGGAGGAGGCTTACTACGGCCGAGGCGATGAAGCCCCCTTTGGCGCAACCGCGAAACCGATTCGAGTTGCTCTGAGAAAACAACCCAAAAGGAGTTAGGGACCGGCTGCGATGACCAGAGGTCTCCAGGGAAACAAAAATCAGGGCAAGAGGGCCACTGGAGGACCCAAGTTGCCGATTGTAACAGCCCTAACTTAGGGTTTGTATTTCAAATGTAAAATTTTGAGGAGAAATAAAAACTTTTGTTGTCTCATCAAATCATTTGGAAGTTTTCCAAATTTTCCCTAGCAATTTCCATTTTCTAGAATTAAATTCTTGTGAATGGAAATTTTTGTCAGCAAATTCTTAGCTTTCAAACTTGTGATCATCCTCTGAAATTATTTTTCCTATCATCTTGATCATCCTATCTACCTCCCTGAATTATTTCACAATTTTTAGATTTTATTTGCTATTTCAAATGGCCAAGTCAAACTAGTTGAAAATCTGGTCAAATCCTAGGTCAGCATGCTTGTGAATTTTCTGCAGAACTTTTCAGTGCATAAAAAGTTCTGGAAAATTTATTCAATGTTGTTCTCTGTCTCAAGTAGCTATCATAAAAATTTTGGAATTTTTAGAGCTCGGGATCTATCTCTAAAAATTCCCTAAACTCTCTCAGCTCATAAAATCAAAAATCAGAAAACACTGTTTGTCGGGCTCGAACCCGAGCCCGACTCAAATCCGACCGCGCCAATTGACTCGGTCGCGTCAACTAGCTGCACCGCGCGCGAGACCAATCGATCGTGACCGTCCGATGCAAATCGAACGATCCACGTGCGCGCATGCAACCGACCTGTCCGAATGCATACATCAATCTCGACCGTCCATCTCGGATCCAACGGTCGACACATTCCTGATCGAGTCAAACCACCTAATCGCACGTGCGGTCTACGGTCCGCACCGCCATTCTTTGCTGCCGCGATCGGGCCCACATGTCGGTCGTCACCTACCTTGCGCCAAGAGCCGAGTGCCGCGGTGGCGCGCATGAACGCCACCTCGGCTCCATTGTCTCGTCACCGCTTCCGATTTTCTGCGCGCATTTCCTCGGCGGCATCTTCCGAGAGACCATGCCCGGCGGCGTCAATCATCCACTTTTCCGTTCGCGGTTTGTCGGCACCGTTCTTGAGCTCCACGGTGCGGCGTCGCCGCTCATTTTCCTCCGCCTCGCCCCTACTTAAGCTCACCCAAAGCTCCCTCTTCCTTCTTTAGACACCATTAAGCAATCCCCTATCAACCATTGCTCCTTCCGAGCTCAATTCATAGTTGTGCTCGAGCTCGTGTGCAGACGTCGCCGCCACCGCCGTGTCAACACCACAACCGGTGAAGTTCATCTTCTCCTTTTCACGTCGGATCGTGTTCCGCACTCCTATCATGTCTTCCCCTCAACTAATTTGAAGTTTTATTCGCAGGGGCCGTTGAATTTTGGTGTCCCTCTTCTAGAAAGTTGGGTCCTTCGTCCTCTTCTCCGGTGAGTTGGTTCCTAGAGCAATTGCTCGCGCTAGCACCATCTAGTGCACTCACTCGAGCTACCTCCATCTCTCTTTTCCTCTATTTTTGCTCGAGTTGCTCCTCTCGGTGACCCCTTGATCGCGCGGCGGCTCGTCGCGGGCCATCTCGGCAACCTCTTGAGCTCGCGTCATTCGGTGAGTTCCGGTAACTCATCGATGCCCATCGCGGCGCTAATTCTTGTTATGCGCTTTTCAGTGCGGCCGCACCTTATCACCTCCATCTGCCGGCGCGCGGGCGCCGCGCGCCGCCTCAGTGCTTCTCCGGCCAACCCGCGACCACCATCAGCTTCGGTGGTCCTCTAGCAACCCATTTTGCGCGTCGCACAGCCCGCGCCGCCACTCCTTCACCGGTGTCGAATCCAGGTCCAGAGCCTCTCTGTTCTTCCTTGTGCTCCCTGTTGCTGTTGTGGCTGACAGTGGAGCCCACCTCTCTGAAGCTTTGTAGTCAGCTGCTTATCATGTTTATGATTGTTCATTAGTTCACTTTCATTGCATGATCAAAATTGGGTGTTGGAGGTTTGAAAGCATTTTAGTTCTAGTTCTCTGTTTGTTCCTGTTTGTCGTTTTTACGTTGTCGAAACTGAAAATTGGTTTCATGCTTATGCTATTTAGGTCCTGTTAGACTTGATAAATTGCTTAATAAATAGTGTTTGGTAAGGAATTATGTTAGTTAGTGATTCTAGATTTTAAAACCCTTGTTGGCATGAGTGATCTAAGAAGTTGTTATTGGATCTAGTGGTTGTCTCTGTACTTATTTTTCCTACTTTCACTGGTGTGGTAAGGCCTTGTAGTGATAGCATACTGTTATGGTTAACCTTCCAATATGTTGGCATGTTGCTTAGGTGTATTAGTAGCTGAATTTTATTAAAGCCCAAACTTAATTAGAATTTTATGTAGCATCTCATAATTGGATACTTGACTAGTTATGCTTTCAATAGCTTCTTGTAGATTCTGTGCTCTCACCTGTCAATAGTGGTTTTAGAATAGCTAGTTGTTTTTGATGTGTTAACTCAATGATTAAATAATAGATGTGCACACAATCACCATCAAAGTCCGTAGAAAGATTAAAACATATAAGAGGATTGATTTTGTGGTTATCTTGGTAAATCAAGTGAGTGGATAGATCTATCATGAAAGCATGTCTATTTGAATCATCTCTGTAGCTGCTATTTTGTTATTCCTTTTGTGATAGTCTAGCCTTTGTGTATAAATTGGTGTTGGTTTGTGATCTTTGATTTTTGCCGGTGTTATTCGTTCTTATTCGCTGTTTTGTTCAATCGTTAGGATTCGATATTTGCGGCAACCCCGAGAGCGATCCTCCGCAACATATTGAGCAACAGCAGCCAGGCAAGCAGTTTGATCATGTTTATCCCAGTATTTTAAAGTCTAATATTTTGTTTCAACTGTATGTATGCATCGCTTAATTTGTGTTAAATTGATTAGTTAAATCCGTAGCTGCATATCCTGTAGACAAAATATTGATCTCTACTACCTGAGCCTAGGTTATTTGCTGTGATTAGAGGTCGCTGGATGATCTCTTGTCACTTAGTAGATCCGGGTCAAATTGCTTAGACATGCTTAGTATCGGTAGAAATGGGCGGTTATCGACTTAGTCGGTAACCTTGATCACACAAAATTTTCTATAACTTTATATTTCAGCATTTCTAAAAACTAAAAATGAAAACAAAAATGATTTAGACGCGGGCACAATGGTAAGATTGGTGTGATCTGTTGGGTGTGACTGGAAAGGTGCCCGGGTCAATTAAGGACCGAACATCTTGTGAGTTTTTGTTATCCAGGCATTTCGGCGTGCTAACCACACTAGAGGGTATGGGACCTCTCTTGACCTAGTACTTTGGCGTGTATTGGCTCCGGGTCGCAGGAGGTCGCGGGAGGATGGAGGTGGGAGCATGGTAGTTGTCCAAAAGCTTTATCTGAGTGGGTAGTTGTCTTTCGGCTTTACCATGTAAGCGTATGGATTTCTATCCATACGAGCGGCTCGTAGTTAATACACAATATTGGAAAAAGTCTCGTAGGACTTAGTGTGCTTGCATACCTTGGAAGTGTGCTTTGGCTTAAAGGCGTTACAAGTGTGGGTACAGTGGTACACCCCTGCAGGGTTTAAAAACTATTCGAATAGCCTCGTCCTAGGTGATGGACACGCTTGGGTAAGCTTATCGAGAGTTAGACTACAACATTTAAATTAAAACTTGATGGGTGGTACGAATCTGGGATTCGTGCTATTGTTGTGGTGACTATTGGGATAGTCACTTCTAGGTTGTTTATCTTTCGCTTTTGTTATTATTATCCATACTGTTATTTCAATCTTAAAAATGAATTGCAAACTTGCCTTTAAAACTGTATTACCTTATTGCAAATGAAAATTGGCTTATTGCAAATGAAACATATGGCCTCCACCAAATAAGCCTGCATGTAGCATATGAACAGGTCTGCTAGTTCACACGTCAGTCTTGCGGGTACAAAGACAATCTTTGTACTCAGGTGCTTTGCTTAATGTTTTTCTTGCAGAGGAGGAAGGTGAGCCCCAAGGGCCTCACTTCTGTGAGCTGTGTTGCCGTTTCGTGGACGACTAGACTTGGCGGTCCGGTCAGATGCCTTGTGGGTTGAAGGTACACTGATTGGCTTTGTTTATAGCCATCTTATGACACTTTTGCTTCCGCTGTCGTTCTTGTATCTTGGCCTGTCGGCCTTTGTCTGTAATAACTCTACTATTTGTTTATCTTCCGTTTGGTAGTGTGGTGTTTGGACTCTATGTTTGGAATGGAGTGATGTCTAATTTTGTAACAGGTGTGTATATCTGCGTTAGGAAGTATACATATCTCGAGGATCAATTTATTTGATTTGTGATGCTAGGACCGGGTGGTTGGTTAAGCATTACAAGCCAAATAAATTGGGGTCCTCACAAAGTTGGTATCAGAGCCATTCTGACCGTAGTAACCCAAGCATAGTCGTCTTTAGGATATTTTGAAAAAGCTTAATTTCAAAGTATAAAAAGGGTTTATGAAAACCTAGGCAGATTCTCAGATTTTACTCCTTACCTATCTTAGCCTTCTACTCTTATCTTACTCTAATTTGAGTTTAAAACTTGGTTTTCCTCTTTCCTTTCAAAAGATAGTTGCTACCGGTAGAATCAGTCTTTGGGAGAACCATAGAGAATTAGTCTAATTAAAATTTGTGGGAGCATAAGGGTAAGATATGTATGAGTTGCTAAGTGTCTGATTTTTGTCAATTGGTTTTGTAACTTAAAAGTCTTGTATTTGTTTTGTGCTGTTAGTAAGTTATTTGCAGTGGGTTATCGACTTCTTGTTTTCCGGCTATTGTTAACTTGTCTTAGTGAAACAGATGGCCGGAGAACACGTGGCGATCAAGCAGTGGTCATGATGAGGAGCTTCCCCTCCTCCGACCATGGTGAGGTGCTCGCTCGATCGAGCGAAACCGCATGGACCAGACGCGCATCTTGGAGGTTATTGCTAGGAATACCTCCACTCGCCGTGGTGGCGCCACGGACTCGCGGGGACTTGCGAGTTCCTCCGCACACGCCGCCGACTTTCTCCCGCCACGAGGACCCTCTCGATGCGGACGATTGGTCGCGCATGGTTGAGCGAAAGCTCAACATAGCTCGATGCCAGCGCAGGATAAGGCACTCTTCGCCCCACCGGCTTGAGGGCGCGGCACTCTCATGGTAGGAGAACTATCTCGCCATGCGCCCGCGGGCCATGTGGTCGCGTGGGAGGAGTTCAGACAGACCTTTCGTCGGGCCGACATCCCGGATGGCCCGATGAAGCTGAAAAGAAGGAGTTCCTCGCGCTCAAGCAAGGGCGCAAGTCGGTGACGAGTATCTATACGAGTTTAATCATCCGCTCGTTATGCTCGGAGAGGTAGCCTCGAGATGAGGCTAAGCAGGAGAAGTTTATGGATGGCTTGTCTGAGGAGCTGCAGGACAAGCTATCTATTGTGGACTTCTCTGACTTTCAGGCCTTGGTAGATAAGGCCATTGTTGCTGAGCATAAGGCAAAGGCGCTGGGCGAGTCCCATAGCGCAAATGGGAGGCACATCACCGCTCACACCACCTCACTGTCCTCGGGTGGGCGGCACCGATGGCCCGTTCTTTTGCTCCACCGGCGCCGAGGCCATCTGCACCAGCTCCTCGCCCACCGCAGGCCGTGTTTCAACCACGTGCGCCTGCGATCCAGCAGCAGAGCGGTCTCCGTAATCCGGCGGCCGAGGTTACTTGTTTTCGCTGCCACAACAAGGGCCATTATGCGAATGCCTGCCCTCAGAGTGTTGCAGCAGCCCCTCGTCCTAATGGAGGACGCGGGCAGGGGAGTGGTCACCCACCGACTGAAGGTTATCCGAAGACCCGAGGTGCGAGCAATGGTCGAGTCAACCACCTTTCACCGAGGAGGCTCGGAGGCGCGGATGTCGTGATTGGTACACTTCTTGTTAATTCTCGCCCCGCCGCAGTATATTTGATTCTCGAGCATCGCATTCTTTATTTCAAGATCATTTGCTGCTGCTAGTGGTCTTCTTTGTGTTCCTTTGGGAGTTCCTTTGCTCATCCGCTCTCCGGGTCGGAAATGAGAGCCGATTCTGATGTCGGGATGTTCCTATCATAGTCAAAGGAGTGGGATTTTGGCAAATCTTATTTCGCTCGATTCAGCAAGTCCGATGTGATTCTTGGCATGGATTGGTTGTCCCAACACTTGGGGCAAATCGATTGTGCCGTGAAGATTGTCTATCTCACACCCTTTCAGGCAGCAGTCGGAGTTTCGCGCAGCCAGGGGGCCACATCTATGTGTATTAGAGGCAAAGCCACCTTGCAGATTCGAGGATGTTCCCATAGTATCGACTTTGGGGATGTCTTTCCAAGACTTGCGGGATGCCTCCGCTCGAGACACGGAGTTTGTCATCGAGTTGTCGCCCTGCATCGCCCGATTTCAAGGCGCCGATCGAATGCCTCCCAATGAGCTAGAAGAATTGAAGAAGCACCGTGAGCTCCAAGCAAAGGTTTCATCCGCCCCAGTTCATCTCCTTGGGGTTGTCCGGTGATCTTTGTGAAGAAGAAGGACAAGACTTTACGCATGTGCGTGGATTACCGTCCTCTCAATGAGGTGACGGTGAAGAACAAATATCCTCTGCCCCGCATTGATGATCTGTTTGATCGCTTGATCGAGCCTGTGTGTTCTCAAAGATTGATTTGAGAATGGGGTATCATCAGGTCAGGATCAGATCTGAGGATATTCCGAAGACGGCTTTCACTACTCGTTATGGGCTGTACGAGTACACCGTCATGTCCTTTGGCTTAACCAATGCTCCAGCCTTGTTCATGAACCTTATGAATTCAGTATTCATGGAGTATTTGGATAAATTTGTGGTGGTCTTTATTGATGATATTCTTATCTATTCCAAGATCAAGCGAGCATCTTGAGCATCCAAGATTGTTTTGGGCAAATTGCGGGAGCACGGTGTATCAAGTTCGGCAAATGCGAGTTTCGTTGAAGGAAGTGGCATTTTGGGCCATGTTCTTTCACCGAGGTGTAGTCAGGATCCCAGAAGGTCACGATGTTCTATCTTGGGGTCAACCAAGTCGATCATCGACGTGCGGAGTTTTCTCGGTTTAGCGGGCTACTACCGCCGCTTTATCGAGAACTTCTCCAAAATCGCAAAGCCAATGACTGAATTGCTCAAGAAGGACAAGAAGTTTGTGTGGACCTCGGCTTGTGATGAGAGCTTTCAGGAGCTCAAACAGCGGTTGACTTCAGCCCCAGTCCTTACTCTTCCTGATATCCACAAGAGCTTCGATATTTATTGCGATGCCTCTCGTCAGGGACTCGGGTGTGTCCTTATGCAGGAAAGCAAGGCAGTTGCATATGCATCCGGCTAGCTTGAGACCACATGAGCTCAACTATCCCACCCATGATTTGGAGCTTGCTGCTGTGGTTCATGCACTCAAGATTTGGCGGCATTATCTGATTGGTAACCGCTGTGAGGTGTATTATGATCACAAGAGCTTGAAATATTTGTTCACCCAGCCAGATCTGAACCTCAGGCAGAGGAGGTGGCTGGAATTGATCAAAGATTATGACATGGGTATTCAGTATCACCCTGGCAAGGCCAATGTAGTTGCTGATGCACTTAGCCGAAAGGTGTATTGCAATACTCTGATGATCCAAGAGCAAAGAACCGCACTTCTTGCAGAATTTCAGCGCCTCAACTTGGGTTTGGTTGAGCATGGTTCCTTATCGCCTTGGTTGTGCAACCAACTGGGTGGATCAAATCAAGGCAGCACAAAGAATCAGATGATGGTGTGGGTAAAATCAAGCAGAACATCAAGAATGGATCAGCCAAGTGTTTCACAGAAGATGAGCACGGTGTCGTATGGTTTGGGCAGCGGCTTGTGGTCCCAAAGGTCCCGAGTTGCGGATTTGATTCTTCAGAGGCCCATGATTCGCCTTTGTCCATCCATCCCGGGGCCACCAAAATGTACCAAGATCTGCGCCGAGATTTCGTGGACTCGCATGAAGCGCGAGATTGCCGTGTTCGTGGCCGATGTGACATATGTTGTCGCATCAAGGCCGAGCATCGGCCCCGCAGTCTCCTCCACCCTTGCCTATACGTGAGTGGAAGTGGGATTCGTTGGTATGGACTTCGCCACCGGTTTGCCGTGCTTCTTCGAGGAAGGATGCTATCCGGGTGGTTATTGACCGATTGACAAAGTAGCACATTTTCGCCAGTGTGTACCGCCTCGGCGTCGAGAAATTGGCGCACCTCTACATATCCCGCATTGTGAGTTTGCATGGTGTGCCACGAACGATGGTGTCGATCGTGGTTCTCTTTTCACTTCCCGACTTTGGCACGATCTCATGGAGGCCATGGGTACCGTCTTACTTTCAAGACCGCCTACCATCCTCGATCGATGGTCGACGAGCGCGTCAATCAGTGCTTGAAGATATGCTCGTGCTTGTGTTCTTTCCTATGGGAAGAATTGGGAGAAGTGCCTACCGCTTGCCGAAGTTCTCCTACAACAACGCTTCCAAGCTAGTCTCGGCATGGCACCATTTGAGGCCTTGTATGGACGGCGTCAGAGAACACCGTTGAACCTGGTCGAAACCGTGAAAGGCGTTCTTTGGCCGGATTCGATCAATGAGGCGAAAGTCAAGTGCGATTGATTTGTGAGCACTTGCGCATAGCTCACCCGAGCGTAAGAGCTATGCGCATCGTCGCCGCCGTGAGTTGAGTTTCAGCCCAATGACTTTGTGTATCTCAAAGTCTCGCCTCAAGGGACATCGTCGTTTTTGTCAAGGGCAAGCGCTCCTCGATATGTCGGGCCATATCGCATCATCAAGAAAGTGGGAGCTGTTGCATACCAGTTGGAGTTGCCAGCTACACTTGAGGGGGTGTATGATGTTTTCCATGTGTCGCAATTGAAGAAGTACCTCCGTGTTCCGGTTGAGGAAACACCATTGGAAAATATCGATGTGCAGGAAGATCTGTCTTATCGTGAGCGTGCCGTTCGTATCCTCGAAGAAGCTGAACGCAGAACAAGGAACCGTGTGATCAAGTTCCATAAAGTTCAGTGGTCGAACCACTCCGAGGATGAAGCCACTTGTGATACGGGGGAAGCCCGATCTTCTCAGTGAGAAACCGTGGATAGTTGATGCGAAGTAGACGATGTCGCTAGCTGAACACTCGCGCCAATGCACGAACCCTCAACTCTTCGGAATACGCCCACAATACACCGGGTAGTTGTTCGTCGCGAGACCACGAACGATTTAACGCCAAGTCCCAATTCCCAATGGAACGACGGCTTGACCTTGGATTGCAGAACAAAACAAATGGATCGCCTAATTCTCTCTCAAAGTCCTCGCATGAACTCTGGTGTCGAAAGAACAAGCAATAGCTATGTTTCAATCTTATGCATAAACTGGTCTAATGGATACAAGGGAGGGCAAGGGTATTTAAGGCGCCCTCCATGACTCACGCACGGCCTAGGGCCGCCACACATGCCGAATCAAACTCTAACTCGGCTAAGACCTAAAAACACACAAAAAGGAAAACCTAACTTAAGTCCGTCACATTGTTTCGGCCATAGCGGCGCGACCGTAAGTCTTCTGAAGCTGGGGCCAAAACCATTGTGTGGGCCTTGGAATAAGCTTTCAAACAAGTCCAAGAACACCCCAATCGGACTCGTATGCAAAAGTTATGGCCTTTTTATTACAGCCCTGTTGGGCTGTCCTGAACCGAATCCGAATTGAATTCTGAGTTGATTCCGAGATGAATTTCGGTTGCACTTGTGGAAGATCCGAATTGGGCTTGAATTCTTGGGCTTTTCTCCCCTTGGTTGACCCACGTGAGCTTCTCCTCCATTGCTTTGACTCCGACCTCCCTCTTGGTTCCAAAGGCTTCACAATGTTCAAACCTGAGAATGCACAAAACATTTGCATGAGGTAATACCCAATTCTCATCAATGACAATAGAAGATTCATTAAGAAACAAAAGCACCTGTTGATTTAGAAGTTTAGCTCTTGCTCTCGTCAGTGGACCAATATGCACTTCTGTACTTGAATTATTTGAAGGCCACGTATGGCGCCCACCTCAGCATGTGTATGACCACCAATAGGAAAGATGTATAAGTGTTAGGGATGCCTCATCATCCTCCCCCTCTTGAAAAGGCGTCGTCCTCGACGCTGGATCATCACCACCAAAGAAAGGTGATAAATCAGCGACATTGAAAGTAGAGCTCACGCCATAGTCATCGCCGGAAAGCTCTATCTTGTAGGCATTGTCGTTGATCTTCGCAAGCACCTTGAAAGGTCCATCACCTCGTGGCAGCAATTTAGACTTGCGGCGTTCTGGAAAACGATCCTTGCGGTAGTGCACCCAAACCAAATCACCTGGTTGAAAAATCATCTTCTTCCGTTTCTTATTCGCCTTCTCAGCATATGACTTGACCTTGCGCTCTATCTCCTCTTTTGTTTTGAGATGCAATTTCTTCACATACTCGGCTCGCTTGGATGCTCCATATGAACACGGTGTTGACTTGAAGTGGCAGCAAATCAAGCGGCGTAAACGGTTTGAAACCATACACCACTTCAAAAGGACACAATCTGCAGAGTGGAGTGCACGCCCGATTATAAGCGAATTCCACGTGCGGCAAACAATCCTCCCACTCGCGCAGATTCTTCTTGATCATGGTCGAAGTAGCATCGAAGTGTGCGGTTCACCACCTCCGCTTGACCATCGGTTTGGGGATGACAAGTCGTGTTGAATAACAACTTCGCCCCGATTTACTCCCAAAGTGTCTTCCAAAAGTAGCTCATGAACTTCACGCCACGATCCGACACAATAGTGCGTGGCACGCCATGTAGCCTCACGATCTCCTGAAAAACAAGTTAGCAATATGCGACGCATCGTCGCTCTTGTGGCACGGAATAATGTGTGCCATCTTTGAAAACGATCCACAACGACAAAAACAGAATCACTCCCCCTCTTAGTTCTAGGTAATCCTAAAACAAAATCCATACTAATATCCTCCCATGGTGCATTGGGAACAGGTAGAGGGGTATACAAACCGTGTGGATTCAATTTTGATTTCGCTTTGTGGCAAGTAATGCATCGTTGCACATACCTCTCTACATCTCGCCTCATCTTAGGCCAATAAAAGTGATCGCAAAGATAGATAACGTCTTCTCACGTCCAAAATGTCCCATCAACCCACCTGCATGTGATTCCTGCAGTAATAGCAAACGCACGGAGGAGTCTGGAACGCATAATTTGTTAGTGCGAAACAAAAACCCATCATGGATGTGAAATTTATCCCAGCCTTTTCCCTCTTTGCAATGTGCATAAGGAACGGAAAAATCATGGTCATGAGCATATAAATCACGCAAACTCTCTAAACCAGGAACTTGCACTCCTAATTGAGTTAAAAGCACACTTTTCCTAGAGAGAGCATCAGCTACCACATTTTCCTTTCCCTTCTTATATTTTACAATGTAAGGAAACGACTCAATGAATTCGACCCATTTGGCATGTCTACGGTTCAGGTTTGCTTGGCCCTTTAAATACTTTAATGCCTCATGATCAGAATGAATAATAAACTCTTTAGGCCATAAATAGTGTTGCCAAGTTTCTAATGCACGCACTAAAGCATAAAGCTCTTTGTCATAGACCGGATAATTCAATTGAGCACCATTCAGTTTCTCACTAAAATAAGCTACCGGTCTTCCCTCTTGCATTAAAACACCGCCAATACCCAATCCACTAGCATCACACTCAATTTCAAAATTTTTAGTGAAATCAGGTAAAACAAGCAACGGTGCTTCAGTCAAGCGTTTCTTAAGTTCAGCAAAAGCATTGTCTTGCGCTACCCCCCACACAAATTCAACACCCTTTTTAGTAAGTTCATTCAAAGGGGCAGCTATGGTGCTAAAATCCTTCACAAAGCGCCGATAAAAACCAGCGAGACCATGAAAGCTCCTAATCTGACTTACATTCACAGGAGTTGGCCAATTTTTAATCGCTTCAATTTTAGACTCATCTACTTCAACTCCCTGTGCAGAAACAACATAGCCCAAAAAGATGACACGATCTTTGCAAAAGGTACACTTTTCTAAGTTACCGAATAACCTAGCCTCACGCAAAACTTGTAGAACTTGTCTAAGATGGTCTATGTGTTCAGATTCAGTGCGACTGTAAATCAGAATATCATCAAAGTACACAACCACAAATTTACCAATCAAATGCCTTAAAACATGATTCATTAAGCGCATGAATGTACTAGGTGCATTAGTTAAACCAAAAGGCATGACTAACCACTCATACAACCCAAATTTTGTTTTAAATGCTGTTTTCCACTCATCCCCTTCATGCATCCTAATTTGATGGTAACCACCTCGCAAATCTTATCTTAGAAAAATAACAGCACCACTCAATTCGTCTAGCATATCATCTAAGCGAGGTATAGGATGACGATATCGAATTGTGATATTATTAATCGCCGACAATCCACGCACATACGCCATGAACCATCTTTCTTAGGAACTAAAATAACAGAACAGACAAGGGCTTAAGCTTTCACGCACATACCCTTTGGAGAGAAGCTCTTGTACTTTTCTGAATTTCCTTTGTTTAAATCGGGATTGGTGCGACGGTGGTCGGTTCGCAATGACGCTCCCGAATCAAGTCGATCTTATGTTCTATCCCACGAATTGGTGGTAGCCCACTGGTACTCGCTTGGAAAGACGTCATTCAAGTCCCGCAAAACACAAGCAACATCACTAGGAAGAGAAGACAAGTCGTTAGTCGAAAGCAAGGCGTCTTTGTACAATAGTACAAAGTGCACCAAATTAGGATCTTCGCTGAATTCTCTCATTTCGATTTGGTGGCTAACATCACTAAATTCTTCTCTCGCTCTTTGGCGCCTCAACGTGCATCTCAATTTTCTCGCATTGAAGAATTCACAATGCATTTATGTGTAAGGGGCTTCAAGATGATATCCATATTATTCCATCGAAATGTGTAGCGATTTGTACGCCCATCATGAACAATGCAGAACGGTCATATTGCCATGGCCGCCCCAAGAGCAAGTGACACACCGCCATAGGCACAACATCGCAGATCCACGGTGTCGGTGTACTTCCCAATAGAAAACGCCACTCGCACTATATAGTTCACCTTCACTTCCTCTTTGTCGCTCAACCATTGCACATGATAAGGACGTGGATGCGCAAGTACTTCAAACCCAACTTATGACACATATCCTTGCTAGCCAAATTGTGACAACTTCCGCCATCAATGATCACTTTGCGCATCTTACCCTTATCAAGCTTCGCCAAGTTCAAACAAATTGCACGCTGTTCGAGTGACGGCGATGGCATCACACTAAGCACCTTGGCGTGCAAACAATGGAATCTCGCCGGTGTTAGGAAACTCAGATCGCACTCACATTGTTCTATGTCATCGGCAGCAAGACTCGGTTGCGATCAAAGCGACTCGTCATCACTAGTCAAACATAACCGCCATCCCCGGTGATAAGCATAGTTCGACATTTGGGCGATCCCTCGAAAATGGCCAACACCCTTGCACTTGTGGCAAATGATGTCACGTGAACGCCCTGTTGACCCCATAGACGAGGTCGCACTAGCAATGGGCGCCGCAGTCGACGCACCGTCTGCCGTGTACTCTCCACTTCTTACTTGCGGAATCGCGCATTGCCGAATTGCTTCGGCCGAGTGCTCTTGTTTGGCCGGCCGTTGTTATATGGCTGTCTGGGATCGGGAAGGGACGTGAACGGGTAGCGAACCGCATCTTCAATCACTTGTCGCCGGCCGCGTGCTTGGTGCAGCAACTCAATCATATCATTATAGGGATGGTGATTGACAATGCGCTTGATAAAGATGATTCATGCCGCCTAGAAATCTCGCCATGGTCTCATTCTTCATTCTCGCGACATCCGCATGTATCATGATAGTTTCCATCTCCTTATGATATTCGTCAATTGACCTCATACCTTGTCGCAGCCCTCGCCAACTTCTCAAATAGTGAGCGCTGTAGTGGCGAGGTACAAAGCGCGCCCGCAAATGTCGCTTCATCCGCTCCCGTGGTAATCGGCAACTCATGGCGCTCCATGCGCTATTTAATGAATCGCTCCCACCAATGTGTAGCATAATCATCCAAGCCATTGGAAGCAAGCAACAGACTTCTTCTCATTGGAATAGTTGTTCATTCAAACAACTTATCCACCTTCACTCCCAAGTGAGGTATTGCTCCACATCCGTACCACCGAAAATATAGGAAGAGTAAATTTGGGCTTAGCGACAAAATCGCCGGCGCCGCCGTCGACGCCGCACGTTGTTGCGATGGTGGCGCTGCCGGTCATCGTAGTCGCCGATGGGGAAATCGTCATCCCATTGCTCGCCTCATCCGCCATGCTACGAGGTGCACGATGCACACCTCCTCCGTGGACACCACGTGGCGCGCCCACCGCCGCCGCTGCCTCGCCACGCCCATGAGCTCGAGGGTGCCGCGGCCGCCATCCCGACGCTTGGCGCGCACGCCATGCGACGCGCCGCCGCCGCCGCTCCTCATCCACACGAATAGCACGCCATCCTCGGCCTCATTGTGCAAAACGGCCGAGGGCGTGCACACTCGTGTCATCACTTGCGCACTTCACGATTGTGTTGAGCTAACATGGCGCGTAGCTCCGTGAAGTTATTGTTGATGGTCGACGCAATTGTGTGACCTCCTCCCGAGGGTGTTCACCCACCGAACTTCCCGAGTTCATCGCGCACGCCATTGTCACCATCTTGAAGTTGTTTTGTAGCATCTCGCGCAACCGAGTGTACTCGCCCACGTAACGGCGCCTCCGGATTAGGTGGATCCTCTCGTGACTGACATAGCAACAACTCACAAACAAGAAACGAGGTTATATCAGGTTAGTAAAACAAAAGCTCTCGCACTACGCCGCAACTCACCATCCCGAAAACAAGACAAGCTTACTGCTCCAAAGTGAATCAAGGACGGCAAAACGAAGGCCAGACAAATAACGACCTTAACCCGGTAATGTAGGAGCGTAACCAAAAGCAAGGGAGTACACAAACGGGTGTAGGTGGAGCTTGGACAGGTATGTGTATATCCTATGCAATCTGATATTCAAGGTATTGTAAAGCTAAGTAATGATCCAAGCTAGAGTATTTTGCCTATGTGCTGATCCAACAGGTTTAGCGAAGTGTATGAACGCACACGCAAGGATAAATGAGACTTAATGCAAACAAAGGACTGAGCTAGCGAGCGAGTAAAAGAGATGAAACCAGCTCGTTTTGCACCAAATGCACGGGATAGACGCTAGCCAATTGCAAAGGAATATACTAGGGCACAAGATTGCTCAATCAAAATTGAAAAACACAAGCTAAAAAGATGACCCGCATCAGTAGTAGCTAAAAGTATGCGCGGATCAACTCAAAAGGGATGTCGCCGCCACGGGTACCTTAGAATCACCGCAGAGGGGCTCACAATTTTGAGCGAAATCGAGAAACTGGAATTTTTCTCGGTTATGCGGGCCCGTTTGAGGCCCTAAACGACCTTTTTGGGGTCGAAGTTTTCCGCACACGATGCCCTGGTGGCTTACGCGATGTAAAACCCCCAGATTTCCCAGACTTCTTCTTTTTTGGCTCTATTTTCCCGCTTCCTTTCCAACGGATCAAGAAACGCTCCAATCGGAGGTCGTATGCAAAAGTTAGCGTTTTTTTATGCCGCGCTCTTTCTCTATGCGGTTGCCTTTTCCTTCTTTTCCCTCTCTTTGCTCCCCGTGGAACTGCGCGCAACCTCACAAAACAAAGAACGTGTAATCAACTTGAATGAGCAGCCCTAGGTGCAATATCAATAGCTAGTCTCAAGATGAAAGGATATAAAGGACACCAAATGTGGTTCGCGGCTATGATGTAGTGGCCGAAACTCAAGATGGAGCAATTGGACTCGGATTGTGTTTGAGCTAGAGGTTGATTAGGACTCTAGTCCCACCAAGGAGTTCGGATAAGGAAACAACACGTCTCGGATTGTGCTAGCAAGACAATGCACGGACAGATCGGATGATGAGTTTTGGGTGCTAATTGAGGAGTTCAATCAGAAAATTTTTTTGATAAAGATTAAGCTACGCAATGGAAACACAAGGATCAGACTAAAACAAAACTCTAATGGATGAAAACTTAACTAAACGCACAAGAAATAACAGATTAAACTACGGTTTTGGTACCGCAATTTTGGTTTATTATACGATAGGAAACAAAACGAATCTAATCATGGTAAAGAAGTTCTCACCGAGTAAACCTAGAATCTGATACCACATGATACGGGGAAGCCCGATCTTCTCAGTGAGAAACCGTGGATAGTTGATGCGAAGTAGACGATGTCGCTAGCTGAACACTCGCGCCAATGCACGAACCCTCAACTCTTCGGAATACGCCCACAATACACCGGGTAGTTGTTCGTCGCGAGACCACGAACGATTTAACGCCAAGTCCCCAATTCCCAATGGAACGACGGCTTGACCTTGGATTGCAGAACAAAACAAATGGATCGCCTAATTCTCTCTCAAAGTCCTCGCATGAACTCTGGTGTCGAAAGAACAAGCAATAGCTATGTTTCAATCTTATGCATAAACTGGTCTAATGGATACAAGGGAGGGCAAGGGTATTTAAGGCGCCCTCCATGACTCACGCACGCCTAGGGCCGCCACACATGCCGAATCAAACTCTAACTCGGCTAAGACCTAAAAACACACAAAAAGGAAAACCTAACTTAAGTCCGTCACATTGTTTCGGCCATAGCGGCGCGACCGTAAGTCTTCTGAAGCTGGGGCCAAAACCATTGTGTGGGCCTGGAATAAGCTTTCAAACAAGTCCAAGAACACCCCAATCGGACTCCGTATGCAAAAGTTATGGCCTTTTTATTACAGCCCTGTTGGGCTGTCCTGAACCGAATCCGAATTGAATTCTGAGTTGATTCCGAGATGAATTTCGGTTGCACTTGTGGAAGATCCGAATTGGGCTTGAATTCTTGGGCTTTTCTCCCCTTGGTTGACCCACGTGAGCTTCTCCTCCATTGCTTTGACTCCGACCTCCCTCTTGGTTCCAAAGGCTTCACAATGTTCAAACCTGAGAATGCACAAAACATTTGCATGAGGTAATACCCAATTCTCATCAATGACAATAGAAGATTCATTAAGAAACAAAAGCACCTGTTGATTTAGAAGTTTAGCTCTTGCTCTCGTCAGTGGACCAATATGCACTTCTGTACTTGAATTATTTGTAGCGTCACGTATGGCGTCCACCTCAGTATGTGTATGACCACCAATAGGGAAAGATGTATAAGTGTTAGGGATGCCCTCATCAACTTGGGAGCGGGAAGATCGTCTCCGAGCAGATTACCCATCCTTCTTCTCCCAGTGATCAGAATCTCGGGGCGAGATTCCTGTAAGGGGGGGAGATTTGTAACAGCCCTAACTTAGGGTTTGTATTTCAAATGTCAAATTTTGAGGAGAAATAAAAACTTTTGTTGTCTCATCAAATCATTTGGAAGTTTTCCAAATTTTCCCTAGCAATTTCCATTTTCTAGAATTAAATTCTTGTGAATGGAAATTGTTGTCAAGAAATTCTTAGCTTTCAAACTTGTGATCATCCTCTGAAATTATTTTTGCTATCATCTTGATCATCCTATCTACCTCCTGAATTATTTCACAATTTTAGATTTTATTTGCTATTTTAAATGGCCAAGTCAAACTAGTTGAAAATCTGGTCAAATCCTAGGTCAAGATGCTTGTGAATTTTCTGCAGAACTTTTCAGTGCATAAAAGTTCTGGAAAATTTATTCAATGTTGTTCTCTGTCTCAAGTAGCTACCATAAAAATTTTGGAATTTTTGGAGCTCAGGATCTATCTGTAAAATTCCTAAACTCTCTCGACTTTTAAAATCAAAAATCGAAAACATCGTTTGTCGGGCTCGAACCGAGCCCGACTCAAACCGATCGCGCCAATTGACTCGGTCGCGTCAACTAGCTGCACATGTGAGACCAATCGATCGTGACCGTCCGATGCAAATCGAACGATCCACGGCGCGCATGCAACCGACCGTCCGAATGCATACATCAATCTCGACCGCCCATCTCGGATCCAACGGCCGACACATTCACGATCGAGTCAAACCACCTAATCGCACCGCGCGGTCTTCGTCCGCACCGCCACGCTGCCGCCGATCGGGCCCCACATGTCGTCGTCACCTACCTTGCGCCAAGAGCTGAGTGCGGCGGTGGCGCGCGCATGAACGCCACTCGGCCCATTGCCTCGTCACCGCTTCCGATTTTCTCGCGCGCATTTCTCGCCGCATCTTCCACGAGAGACCATGCCCGAGCGGCGTCAATCATCCACTTTTCCGTTCGCGGTTTTCCGGCACCGTTCTTGAGCTCCACGGTGCGGCGTCGCCGCTCATTTTCCTCCGCCCGCCCTACTTAAGCTCACCCAAAGCTCCCTCTTCCTTCTTTAGACACCATTAAGCAATCCCCTATCAACCATTGCTCCTTCCGAGCTCAATTCATAGTTGTGCTCGAGCTCGTGCACGCACCGCGCCGCCACCGCCGTGTCAACACCACAACCGATGAAGTTCATCTTCTCCTTTTCGCGTCGATCGTGTTCCGGACTCCTATCATGTCTTCCCCTCAACTAATTTGAAGTTTTATTCGCAGGGGCCGTTGAATTTTGGTGTCCCTCTTCTTGGCGAAAGTTGGGTCCTTCGCCCTCTTCTCCGGTGAGTTGGTTCCTAGAGCAATTGCTCGCGCTTAGCACCATCTAGTGCACTCACCGAGCTACCTCCATCTCTCTTTTCCTCTATTTTTGCTCAGGTTGCTCCTCCTCGGTGACCCTTGATCGCCGCGGCTCTCGCCGCGGGCCATCTCCGACAACCTCTTGAGCTCGCGTCATTCCAAAGTGAGTTCTCGGTAACTCATCGATGCCCATCTTGCCGCTAATTCTTGTTGTTCGCCTTTTTCGTGCGGCGCACCTTATCACCTCCATCGCCGGCGCGCGGCGCCGCGCCGCCTCAGTGCTTCTCCGGCCAACCCGCGACCACCATCAGCTTCGGTGGTCCTCTAGCAACCCATTTTGCCCGTCGCACAGCCCGCGCCGCCACTCCTTCACCGGTGTCGAATCCAGGTCCAGAGCCTCTCTGTTCTTCCTTGTGCTCCCTGTTGTTGCTGTTGTGGTGACAGTGGAGCCCACCTCTCGAAGCTTTGTAGTCAGCTGCTTATCATGTTTATGATTGTTCATTAGTTCACTTTCATTGCATGATCAAAATTGGGTGTTGGAGGTTTGAAAGCATTTTAGTTCTAGTTCTCTGTTTGTTCCCTGTTGTCGTTTTTCTGTTGTCAGTAAACTGAAAATTGGTTTCATGCTTATGCTATTTAGGTCCTGTTAGACTTGATAAATTGCTTAAGAAATAGTGTTTGGTAAGGAATTATGTTAGTTAGTGATTCTAGATTTTAAAACCCTTGTTGGCATGAGTGATCTAAGAAGTTGTTATTGGAACTAGTGGTTGTCTCTGTACTTATTTTTCCTACTTTCACTGGTGTGGTAAGGCCTTGTAGTGATAGCATACTGTTATGGTTAACCTTCCAATATGTTGGCATGTTGCTTAGGTGTATTAGTAGCTGAATTTTATTAAAGCCCAAACTTAATTAGAATTTTATGTAGCATCTCATAATTGGATACTTGACTAGTTATGCTTTCAATAGCTTCTTGTAGATTCTGTGCTCTCACCTGTCAATAGTGGTTTTAGAATAGCTAGCTGTTTTTGATGTGTTAACTTAATGATTAAATAATAGATGTGCACACAATCACCATCAAAGTCCGTAGAAAGATTAAAACATATAAGAGGATTGATTTTGTGGTTATCTTGGTAAATCAAGTGAGTGGATAGATCTATCATGAAAGCATGTCTATTTGAATCATCTCTGTAGCTGCTATTTTGTTATTCCTTTTGTGATAGTCTAGCCTTTGTGTATAAATTGGTGTTGGTTTGTGATCTTTGATTTTTGCCGGTGTTATTCGTTCTTATTCGCTGTTTTGTTCAATCGTTAGGATTCGATATTTGCGGCAACCCCGAGAGCGATCCTCCGCAACATATTGAGCAACAGCAGCCAGGCAAGCAGTTTGATCATGTTTATCCCAGTATTTTAAAGTCTAATATTTTGTTTCAACTGTATGTATGCATCGCTTATTTTGTGTTAAATTGATTAGTTAAATCCAGTAAATGATATCCTCGTAGACAAAATATTGATCTCTACTACCTGAGCCTAGGTTATTTGCTGTGATTAGAGGTCGCTGGATGATCTCTTGTCACTTAGTAGATCCGGGTCAAATTGCTTAGACATGCTTAGTATCGGTAGAAATGGGCGGTTATCGACTTAGTCGGTAACCTTGATCACACAAAATTTTCTATAACTTTATATTTCAGCATTTCTGCTATGTTTAATTGCAAAACTAAAAATGAAAACAAAAATGATTTAGACGCGGGCACAATGGTAAGATTGGTGTGATCTGTTGGGTGTGGATCGAAAGGTGCCCGGTCAATTAAGGACCGAACATCTTGTGAGTTTCGTTATCCAGCATTTCGCGTGCTAACCACACTAGAGGGTATGGGACCTCTCTTGACCTAGTACTTTGGCGTGTATTGGCTCCGGTTCGCAGGAGGTCGCAGGAGGGATGGAGGTGGGAGCATGGTAGTTGTCCGAAAAGCTTTATCCTGAGTGGGTAGTTGTCTTTTCGGCTTTACCATGTAAGCGTGGGGTGGCTCAGGGGTGGTTTTTAGAAAACGACTAAGGAAGGACTTTTTGCAAAGAGGACCCCAAGGAGGTCCGAGAGGGCGGTTTGACAAAACGACCGGGTGACCTTTTCGCACAGAGGACCTCAAGGAGGTCTTTGCAAAGAGGACCCCAAGGAGGAGGGTGATCCTAGCGGTGGGATTTAACCTACGGAGGTCTTTAACGCCGAATTTGCGGGAGGTCCGGAGCTTAAAGACTTCACACACGAGGATCAACAACGGTCTAGATCGACAATGAAGAGGTAGTGGACAGCTAAGACCACAACCGGAGGTCCTACACTGCGAAGAACTCGGGAGGTCACGGGCCATAATGACACCTACTACGCCGACAGAACGACATTAACTAATAATGATTGGACTCCTGACAACTTAAATGCTAATCATTAGATTACAATACCCGCACGAGTAAGGCACGACAACAACATGACCACGGTTTTAGCACACCGCGGCGCGTGGTCTTCGCGGCGAGAACCAAAGGCACGGCTAGGTTCTAAATAGCGAGGAACCTCACAGAGCCAAAGCTACCGCCTAAAACACCGCCCACCGGCGGCCACCGAGATGGGCACGAGGCAAACACGCCAAAACGAAAAGCTACCGAGGCTCAAAATGACCGGCTTTCAACACTAAGGCACTAACTTGGGAATGAAGGAGGTCCAAGCATGGTCGCAGGAGCTCCGGTGACGGTGGAGGTCGCCGGAGGTGAAGAAGACGGCTCCCGCCACGAACAAGAAGCTCCTCTTTGTCAACCTCTCGTGAAGGTTTAAACAAAGCAATTTAGGGAGATTCGGAGGTGACCAAGAGAACAAATGACAGCCAACAACTGCAATAATGAACCACTGGAGCTCGGAGGTCGCTGGAGAGCTCCAAGGTTTAGCAATGGTGGCAGAGGCTTTCGGGTGACTTGAGCACAAGAGCAGAGAAAGAAACTAGGGGTGCAAGAATGGATCCAAAGAAGCTTAAGGGAGAAGCTCGGGCTCAATATATAGCCGAAGAGCCAAAATGGAAACAAGGTCACACCCACCCGGGTGCACTGAGCTAGGGCATCAACGACATGATGGGAGCAGTGTCAGGGTGACTTTTGAGCAAAAAGGTGCTGCCAGACATTTAATGTTGGCATCACATAGCCGCTTGTCACCCTAGAGTTGACAAGGCATCGCTCCCATCGCCACGCACAAAATTGATAATGCCTGTGCCCACCCGACGAAGTGAGAGAAATAGGAAGAACTGGTCAAATGAACTCAACGGCTAAATGTGTTTGAGCTCCACCAGGAGGTCGTGGAGTCGGGATTGAAATCCAAGGGCTCAGATTTTTGGCGAAGTATTAGAGGTCCTAACACTCGGGAGGTCCGAGCCACGATCCAAGATGGGCGCTCATGATCACCCAAGTGCTAGGGGTGGTCGTGGAGGTCTGAGGAGGTCGCCCAGGGTGGTCTTTGCAAAAGGTGCAAAGGAGGTCCTGGGGGAGGTCCTCGAGGGTTGTCTTCGTAAAAGAACCTGAGGAGGTCGTGGGGTGGGAGGTCCTTTACAAAACCCGAGGAGGTCTTTGAGCGCCGATTTAAAATCCAACGCCTGCACCACTGTGCCCATTGCCCGAGCCCGACACGGCTCAAGCGGCTCGGTGCGACCAAGACCGGAGGTCGGACACAGGTTTAGGGTTTATTTTGAACTGGGATCTTGAAGGAATTTAGAGCTAGCAAACTAGCTCCAAATTCTATGAAATTTTGACAAGAGCTTGCTAACCTTGAGTTGGACCTTGTATAAAATTTTTAGAGGTTTTGTCTTTGAGCATTTTTCTCGAGAAATTATACAATGCTTAGAGCTAGGGTTTGACTACAAGTCAAGCAAGTTTGACTCGACACATAAAACTCTTCAAACAATTTCAAAATTGTGAAATTTTTCAGAGGGTCACGATCAACCCAAGAACTTAGGAAAAATATTTCCCAGGAGATGATCAACAGACTTGTGACTTTGTATTTCCATACCCTGGTGCAATAATTGTTTAATACACATAGGAAACCCATGATGTAAGAAAAAGTTTTAATTTCTACTCATTTTCTTACATTTAAAACACAAGTTGAAAATGGGGATGTTACAAACCTCCCCCTTACAAAAATCTCGTCCGAGATTTGTCTCACTGGAAAAGAAAGAGGGTAGTGCAGACGAGACGATCTTCTCGCTCCCAAGTAGCTTCATCCTCGTAATGATTCGACCACTTTGAACCTTAAGGAACTTGATGTTCTTATTCCTCGCTCTTCGCTCACTTCCTCGAGTATGCGAACAGACGCTGTGTAGGTCAAATCTTCACGGACATCAAGAGTTTCCAACGAGCTTCCTCGTTGGAACACGGAGGCACTTCTTTAGCTGGGACACATGGAACACATCATGTACCCCCGCAAGTGCGGCAGGCAACTCCAACTTGTAGGCAACATGTGAGGACCCCCGGTTTATTGTAAATGTACTTAATTAAATTCATACAGTAACACAATTCTTAATTAAGGAACAAGTATGCCCTTAATTAAAGATCATGCTAAAGGTATGAATTTAACAAGTAACAATTTCAATAAACAGATTCTGATATATATGTACCACAATGGTTCCTGTGATCAACGACCATTGTATATATATCCTTCAACAACATTGCATCATACACATACAAGTCATACCTTGACATAATTAAACATAAGTTTACATCATTCAGTTTAATACTACAATAGGAAGTGACTTGGTCACTTTAAAAGTCTAACAATGAAGCAAAACAAAACTTAGTGTCCACCAATGGCCTCATCCACCCGCAGCAATTGCGTGGAGGTAAGAAGTAGCTTTACTCGTTAGCGCCACCGATCGGCGCTAACGGTACTTCAGTAAAGATAACCATCCTCACTGCAACAATAGGTGAGAGTACCTTGAGTACGAAGGTACTCAAACAAGTCTTACACAAACTAATAAAAGAAAATGTTGATTAGAGCCTACGCAAAGGAGTAGAATTTATATATGCATAAGGTTTCAACAGGAAGGTTTAAAGGTTCAGATTTGCACAAAGCGATACATCTTAACCTACAAAAGCTAAATTTTGATAAAGCAATTTAGTAAATCAAAGTTTAACTAGAACAGTAAGTAAATGACATAATTGTAAACAGTACAATGCATGAATCCCTCATGCAAACTGAAAATAAACCGAAACCACATTTTGGAAATCAAAATTTCTATACAGGTGATATCAGTTCAAGTTATCGTCCATGACCGTGGACACGGCTATTCGAACAGTTTATACCCTGCAGGGGTGTACATCTTTACCCACATGACTTAGCTAGCACGTTGCCTTCGGATGCCTCCGAATGATGACATACTTCCTTTGGTATGCCGACCGGGGAAACTAAGATTTGGTATTTTTCAACAAGCTAACACTATTGAGTTGGACCCCCATGTGTGAGCTGATCCCGCTTAAACAACGACTGATAGCATCTATTTAACCGGGGCACACATGTTGCGTCAGTAATGCCGATCCAAACAATTAAATGCGAACTGGGCTCACTACCCATATTAGAATGCAATCGGCACCATTAAGGTATCGTATATGCTACGGAGCACATATACGCCTCACCCTTCTAAGAACATCCGACATCGACATACAAGCTCACATGGCATACAACGCAATCATAAGACCAAAGCATCTATGCCATACAAGGTCAATACACATATTCTTACTCTCTGTTTCCAACCCAATAGTCCTAACATTTTACTTAACCAAACAATGCCCATACATCGCATGTGGAAGTACGTGGGGACTTGGCGAATAGTCGAGTTCGGTCCTTAATTAACCCGGACAAGTCCACCACAAAACCCAATCTCGTGCACAAAAGCACCATCACTAGCTTCCTCTTGTCCGGATCAATTTGAATTTCAAATACAAGACTGATTTAAAGAAACTGGACAAAGAGTTTAAAATGACAATGATCAGCTTGTGATTCCCATGTTTGACAAGATATGCTTGTCAAACTCTAAAATCTCTAGACTGCATATCTAAGCCAAATCTGAAAATAGACCATACAGTATACTACTACACTAGAGTTGAGTGTATGGTCATAATTAAGGTAATCCACCATGTCAGGTTTTAGCTAGCTATTACAAGTCACATTTTGTATTTTCAGAAAAATAACATGCACAGATATCACTGAATTTGTAAAAGCTATTGTACAAAATCTGGGTTCAATATGGTGCAAAGAGGATGCTTGCTGTAACATCCCAAATTTTGGGCTTGTGTTTCAAATGTAAGAAAATGAGTAGAAATTAAAACTTTTTCTTACATCATGTATTTCCTGTTGTGCCAATCAATTCTTGTTCAAGGAATTATGGAATTACATTGTCACAAGTCTTGTGGATCCAAATCTTGCTATTCCACAAACAATCTTGTCAAGTCTTATGATCATCCTCTGGAAATATTTTTCCTAGTCTCTGTGATGGTATGTGACCCCTCTGAAAAATTTCACAATTTTTAGAAATTGTTTGAATATTTTAGAGGGCAGTCAAACCTGTTTGACTCTCAGTCAAACCTAAAACCAGTACCTTGTAGAATTTTCGGAGAAAAATACAATGCATAAAAACCTCTGAAAATTTTACACAAGGTCAATGTCTCATCAAGCAAGCTCCTGTAAAATTTCAGAAATTTTGGAGTTGTTTTGCTACCCCAAATAAATCCTCAAAAGTCTCAAAGATAATTAAAACCTAAAACCAATTTCACTGTTCCTTGGGTTCGAGTCGGGCTCGAGTCCGAGCCACTTGACTTGGACGAACCACCTAGTCGCACCGAGCCGCGTTTTAAAACGCGTGCAATCTCGGCCGTTGATTCAAATCGCCGCCCACGCTCAGTGAGCATTCGGACCCTCCGGTTGCATTAACCAATTGGGACCGTTGGATCTCAATCCAACCGCCCGCATTTTCGTAAGCAATCGGACCGTCCGCGAGCTCTTTTAAATCACACCGCCCATCTAAAATCGGACGGTCGTGGTTTGTCTTCTCTGTTCTTCTTCCCCTCTGTCCCACGCGAGCGCGCGCGACAATGGCAGTAAGAGAGAGAGCGCGGCGGCTTTGATGTGTCACTTCAAGTTTGCTTTGCAACGCGTCTCTGCGGGGCATTTAATGCGCACTGTGCTTTCTCCTCCATTGTCCCGAGTCTCACTGCTCCCATCATTTCTTGGTCCATGACCGCGCCATGAACCGAGCTCACCATGGGCTCATGTTCGCGCTTGTAACCCTAACCCTTTCCCTTTATATTGCCCTTAGCTCCTTCGGTGTTCCTTTGCACCACACTTTGCTCTTCTTAGTGTTTGAGCTGCTAAACCACCTCACACCCTCAAAGCACCATTGTTGGCGTAGAGCTCCAATGGCGGCCTTGGTGTCCAAAGTGGTTCATCTTCAACATTTCTTGCACCCTTTTGAACTCCTCAACCTCCTTTATATTTCCCTAACTTGATTTTGGGTTGCATTCACAGAATCACTCAATTTTAAGTTTGGAGATTTTCAGTTGGTTTCACCCCTTTCTTCTCCACTCAGTAAGTGGTTCTTTTGCAATTAATTGCTTTTGGGGCCTCTTTGAGCTATAGTGAAGCTGTGGTGGTGATTTGGTTCCACTCATTTTGCTCGAACCTCATCTTCCACTTCATCTTCTTCGCCCAGGTGGACTTCATCGTGTTCAAGTCTTCCCGGCGATCTTTTAAGCTCCTCTCTGCTAAGGTAGCTTCTATGTAGTCCCTAGAAGTCATGGCACTCGCTTCCTTGGACCGCAGCAGAGCATCTTGCTATTTTCGTGTTTTGCCGTAGGCTTCTTTCTTGTTTTTCCGGCTCGTGGCGCATTCCGCACCTCCACCGCCGGCGAGGTCACCACCATTGGGTCCGCAGACACTATTGCGAACCCATTTTGATAGTTTGTGGCGCGCATGCCGAGTCGCCGGCGACAAGCCGCAAAGCCACTCGGGTTTTGTCGGTTGAGAAGCTCCGCTGCCGATAATTAGGACACATTAAGTGCTAATCATCATTAATCATTGGTCATTAGTAATTAATTAGCTGTCCTAAAACCTCCTTTAAGTCAGCGACGGTGGGTCCACGGCACTGCGTGCACGCGTGTGTTAAGACTCGCATGTGTGACTCTCACCACCGACATGCGCCCCACGTGTCAAGGCCTCGCATTGCACTTCGATCTTGGACCGCCGTCCATTTCGCGATCCGCGCCCGGATCTTGTATGCATTCGGACCATCCGGTTCCCCTCATCATCTCGACCGCCCATCTCGTGATCTCGCGGGTGAGATCATGTGTGCAATCGGACCTTCCGGTTAGATTTGGGTTCTGAGCCTCTCATCTTTAGATCTGCGGTCGTGGTTCGTCGAGGTAATCGCACCCTCCGGTTGCATCGTCCTCGTGAGCCGTTGGATCTTGATCCAATGGTGGGTTTCTGTTATGAATCGCGCGCGTGCGCTGTTTTCCGTGCGTGTGGCTCGTTGGATTTTGCATCAACGGCCCACGAGCGTCCACGTCGTTTATTTGCGGTTGGGTTGGTTTTTAATTCTGTAAGTATTTATTTATCAACTGAAAATTGTATCAAAACTTTAGAAATTCATAACTAATTCAAGATAAATCCTTTTTACATGAAACCAACTGCAATAAATTTGTATTTCACTGTAGTTTAATATAAAAATGCTTTTAGCTATGCTTCTGTAGTAGAAAATTCTGCAATCTTTAATAGCTTGTTTTCTGCTATTTGTATATATTTCATGATTATATTAAAACTTGGAAAATGCATATCTTTTTCTGTATATCTGATAATTGTATGATTTTAACTTTGATAAATTTGTTATTAACTAAACTTTAATCTAAAAATGGTGGTAGGCCTAAATCAGCACCAGAAAAATATGTTAGTAGATTTAACCTTATTAGTAGCACTTAAAAATTCATTTAATGATGTAATAGACACCAGTAATTCCCTGTAAATCCTAAAAATAGAAATTTGATATTAGGAAATCCCTCTGTTATCATACTATATTGTGAAATAGGTTTTGCACATGTTTATATTTCTGGAAAGTGCATTAGGCTAGTTCGCATCTTAGAAAAATCATAACTAGATCATTTTAACTCCAAATAACCTGAAATTTTATATGGGTTACCACTATCCCAGTGGGTAGCTACCATAAAAATTTCAGCTTCAAAACTTTTCTAGAAAATGTTTTTGCTCTGATGCTAATTATGGTAGAAAATGGGTTTTAAGTAATATCTTTTGCGCCACAAACCAAATTAGGTTTTTCCAGTTTCTATGTCTTGGTATATTTGTATTCTACCTTGTGTATAAATTTCGTTGTATTTGGATAATTTTGCTTGCTCTTTTGTTTAAGTGTTGCTAGTCTTATTGGTTGTTCTTGGTTCTTTTGCCTTTTCGCTTAGGATTCGACATTTGCGGTAACCCCGAGAGCGACCCTCCGCAACAAATTGAGCAACGACAAGCGTGCAAGCAGTTTGATCATGTTAATCCCAGATTTTAAGTATTTATGTTGATTACAAATTCTATGTATGCATTGCTACTTTGTTTTAATAGTTGGCCTAGTAGATGCATTTCCTTAGCAAATGATTATCCTCTACTACCATGAGCCTAGGTTACTTGCTGTGATTTAGAGTTCGTGGATGGGCTCTTGTCACTTAGTAGTTGCGAATTAATTGCTTAGCCATGCTTAGCTTCGGTAGAAATGGGCGGTTATCGACTTGTCGATAACCTTGATCACACAAAACTTATTATGATTTATGATTTCCACCTTGTGCCATGTCTACTTATGAAACTAAAACTAAAAACAAAATGATTTAGACTTGGGCACAATGGTAAGATGGTGTGATTGTGGGGTGTGACTGGAATGGTGCCCGGGTCAACAAGGACCGAACATCTTGTTACACTAAACCAAACATTTTAGCGTGCTAACCACATTAGAGGGTATGGGACCTCTCTTGACTTAGTACTTTGGCGTGTATTGGCTCCAGTCGCAGGAGTCGCGGGAGGGATGGTGCTTTGGGAGCATTGTAGTGTCCGAAAGGCTTCCCCGTGATGGCTGGTTGTCTTTCGCTTGCAATGTAAGCATATGGGTTTCTATCCATATGAGCGGCTCGTAGTTAATACACAAGATTGGAAATGTCTCGTAGGACTTAGCGTGTACAAAGATACCTTCTAAGTGTGCGTGTGGCTTAAAGGCGATCTCAAGTGTGGGTACATTGGTACACCTCTCGCAGGTTAAAACTATTCGAATAGCCTCGCCCTAGGTTATGGACACGCTTGGCAAGGTCTTTCAAGAGTTAGACTACAACCTTTTTAAATTAAAACTTGATGGGTGGTACGAATCGGGATTCGTGCTATGTTGTGGTGGCTATTGGGATAGTCACTTGTGTGGTTACTTGTATGTATCTTTACTTCTTACATTACTTTGATAACAAAATAAATTTGCAAACTTGCTTTTAAAAGGTACTACATTATTGCAAATAAAGTTGGCTTCATGCAAAATGAGACATATGACCTCCACCTAAATAAGCTTGCATGTAGTTTATGAATAGGTCCGCTATTCCACACGTCGATCTTGCGGGTACAAAGACAATCTTTGTACTCGGTTGCTATGCTTAATTGTTTTGTTGCAGAGGAGGAAGGTGAGCTGAAGGGCCTCACTTTTGCGAGTTGTGTTGTGGTAGCTATGGGCGACTAGCTTGGCGCCGTCGGTTGCCTTGTGGGTTATGTTGGCTAACCGGTCGACTTTTGTTCTAGCCATCTTATGGCGCTTTTGCTTCATTGTCATTCTTGTATATTGTTCTATTTGGCCGGTCGGCTCTCTTTTGTAATAACTTTACTTTATGTATGTCGTTGTTGAACTTAGTGATGTATGTGTATGGAATTGATGTGTAATTTTGTGATGATGTACATATGCTGCAATTCTGGGAAGCATATGTCCATCGAGGCTTAGAATGTTTAATTAGTAACGCTAGAACCAATTGGAGGTTAAGTGTTACTAGTTAAATATTCCGGGTCCTCACACTTGCCTTGGTAGTAATACACTTCTGTTGCAGGTTCAGGTTGTTTGGAAATATTGTCAAAAGCCTCAGAAGAACCAGATTCTATAAAAGATAATAAGCTCCAATAAACACCAAAAACGACAACTAGTATAGATCAACAGAAAATGCATGATCAATAAAGAAATGTATGATTAACAGCATGCTTAAGCCATAACTACCCATATTAGTGATAATTACCCATATTATAACTCACTGTTTTCAAAAGACAGAAGCTAGAAGTTATTGCAAAGTCCCGCCAGATTTGAAAGAGCCGCAAACAGGACAGTTTGCAAAGTTTCGGAAAAAGAAGTATAGATCATGCAAAAGTTCATAAATGAACCTTAGCATGATCTTTTGGGGTAATTAATACCCCAAACCAACCTTAGTCTAACCCTAATTAGTTAGATTACAAAGGCTAAAGCAAAAAGCTATTTTGTCGGTTGAGCCGACAAAAGAACAGAGACATATTTCAGCTAGGAGTCAAAATAGATGATGACAAGAATGGAAAGATCAACTTGTCATGCTGCTAGGGTTTAGTCAAAACCTAAATAAGATGATAAGTTGACAGGAAGAACCCTAGGTCTTGAAAATGACAGGAAAGACCGAAAAGGTATAATATCAAATTTTCAGTTTAAGGACAGTTGAAGCTACCGATGCTTAAAAGAGTGATTCTTAGCAGCTTCTAAGGTTCCTAGGATGCTCAAAATATCAACACTAGGGATTTTGGCTTACCAGTATAGGAAAGATACCAAAAACTCTGAAAACCGATGATGATGGACAGGGAAACAAACTCTGGATTTGACCTACAAAAGATAACCAATCTTTATTGTAAGTAAAGCCAGTGCTTAAGGATGGATAAGCAAAGGATAGGAGCAAGAACTCCACTGTCAGCAAGGAAGAAAATGAGCTTCAGTGGTCAACAATGGCTGTAGCTCCAAAAATTAGGGTTTATATATGTGGGAGTTGAGCTACAGGATAATTGGGAAAAGTCTAGAGCTTGATGAGGTGTCCATTTAGGGCTAATTATCCCAAAAATTAGTTGCAAAATCTTTGGGATAATTCCTCTCCTTGATTTCCAGAGAAATCTGCGCACAGGGAGAGAGGGAAGAAGATAAGAGCTAACTGACATGTGGGTCCCATTGTCATCCTCAGCCGCGCGCAACTCAGAGAGCTCAAACAAATGTCAGCCGTCCGATTGGAAATGGGCGGCTACGATAAATAGAGAGATTAAATGATTTGAATCGGTATCATTTAATATGGATCGCACGATCAAGATCGATCGAACGAGATTAAAACGAAATCCCGAAGGGTTGCGGGGCTCCGCTTTCAAAGATGGACGTTGGATTGAAATCCAACGATCAATTAAAAGATATACACGTCACCCTTTTAGATGCGATGGCTCAACACCGTTGGATTTAATTTCTACGGTCAGGATGTAACATGGAACCGGATGGTCCGATTGCATACACCCATGTGGTCCGCACGATTAAAATCCAACGATCCACCGATTTTGGGCTTTAAAGGCCCACGGTCAAAAAGGAGCGCCGTTGGATTGAAATCCAAAGGCTCGCATAAACGCGCGCCTCTGATTTCAATTAGAAACAAGCGATACCGCTAGATCAAGGATGGACGGCCACGACAGCGGGGATCCGAGTCGTCCAGAATGCATACACTAATCGGGCCACACGATGAAGATCCAATGGCCCGCAGGAGCGCGCTTTATAACACGCGGAAAAGGGAAAAGTCGTAGGATTTGAATCTAACGGTACGAAATAAAAGCGCGCCGTTAAGTTTAAAACGAAAAGGGCGTCACGGTTGGATTAGAAACGAACGGTGGAGATTGAATAAGGATCCGAGTTGTCGGTTGCATACATCGATCTCGCGTTAGATCAATATCCAACGGTGGAGATTAAAGTGTACACGTGGACGGCTCGCTGGTGTTATAGCTTCGCTCGATTGAAGATCAACGGCTCAAATCACGTGTGGAGTTTTGGGCTCGCGTTGAACGTGACCGAGCGCACCAAGTCGCGACGGGTTGGACCCAACCACGTGAGACCGAGTCGCTACAGTGCAAGGGTCGGGTTTAGACCAGTTTGGTTGACCAGACCCATTTAAATACTTAAAAGGTTTGACTGGGACTTTAAAAATAGCAAATAAATTTATAAATTCATGAAATTTTTACTGTAAGCTACTGGGATGATATATTTCCCGGATAAATTTCATAAACCACATTTTCACTTTATAAAATACATAATTATTTATTTCAGGCCGAAAATATTTATTTAAAGACAATAAATTTTTCTTTAAGCCCAAATAATTTCTAGAAATGCAACAAAAATATTTTTAGCCAAGATAATTTATCTAAGCTTTCATAAAAATACTTCCCAGTCATAATACAAGTTTTATCTTGTATTCCTTTAAATATTCTAAATAAGTCTTTGGACTGGGGCTAAAAGGAAGGTTTTATTTGGTAACAGCAACTCCCAACTAAGATTAAGAACAGTAATGATATGAACAGTAGCCCATTACTGTTCATAATGCGGATTATTACTGTTGATAAAATTGGGGCTGTTACACAACAGCTCCCTTCTTCTCGATGACACGGTATGGACCGACATATCGAGGAGCTAACTTGCCCTTGACACCAAAACGCTGGTGACCCTTTAGAGGAGAAACTTTGAGGTAAACGAAGTCATTGGGCTCAAAGCTCAACTCACGACGACGACGATCCGCATAGCTCTTCTGCTTGGATTGAGCTGTGCGTAAGCGGTCACGAATGAGCTGGACTTGACCTTCGGCCTCCTTAATTGAGTCCGGGCCAAAGAAAGGTCTTTCACCGGTCTCAGACCAGTTCAACGGGGTTCTACACTTTCTCCGTATAAGGCCTCAAATGGTGCCATGCCGAGACCGGCTTGAAACCGTTGTTATAAGAAAACTCGGCGAATGGCAAGCACTTCTCCCAATGCTTCCCATAAGAAAGGACACAAGCTCAAAGATGTCCTCCAAAACTTGGTTGACCCTCTCGGTGGCCCGACCATTTGTTTGGGGTGATACGCCGTCGGCCGAAGAAAGATGAGTTCCCATAGCTTCTTGCAAGCTATGCCGAACCGGAAGTGAAGATGGAACCACGATCAGGAACGATCGTCTTCGGCACCCCATGCAAGCTCACTATCCTGGCGATATAGAGCTCCGCAAGGTGACCGGTACGAATCTTGGTCTTGACTGGAAGAAAGTGTGCCACTTTCGTCAACCGATCAATGATAACCCAAATGGCATCATGGCCCTTCGGTGACACAGGTAGGCGGTGATAAAATCCATCCCGACCGATTCCACTTCCACTCCGGAATGGGCAAGGTCGGCAATCCACCGACGCGATGCTCGGCCTTGACACACGGCGACACCGCCGCACTCAACAACGAACCTCGCGATCTCCCTCTTCATTCGGGTCCACCAAAATCTCTCGCGAAGATCTGGTACATCTTCGTGGCCCCGGATGAATGGATAACGGGAATCGTGGGCTTCGGAGGATCAAATCCGCAACTCCTGTCCTTTGGAACCACGGCGTTGTTCGAACCTCAAGACACCAAGCTCATCTACGGAGAAGCACTTGGTCGTTCCATTCTTGACATTTTCCTTGATGCGGTTTACTCCAACATCCGATCGAAAGCGCACTGATCCGATCCACCAAGGTTGGCTGTACAACCAAGGCAGCAAGGGAACCGCGCTCAACCAAACCCAAGTTGAGACGCTGAAATTCCTCCAGAAGAGGGGGCTGAGGCTCTTGAAGCAACAATGCATTGCAATGCGCTGCGACTAAGCGCATCTCGCAGCGACATTGGCCTTGCCTGGATGGTAGTGAATACCCATGTCATAGTCCTTGATCAACTCCAACCATCTCCTTTGCCTGAGGTTCAGATCTGGTTGGGTGAACAAATACTTTAAGCTTTTGTGATCCGAATACACTTCACAACGACACGATTAGGTAATGTCGCCAAATCTTAAGTGCATGGATCACAGCGGCTAACTCCAAGTCGTGGGTAGGGTAGTTGAGTTCATGAGGTCTCAATTGCCTTGATGCATAGGCCACTACCTTGCCTTCTTGCATAAGGACACAACCGAGGCCTCGACGAGAAGCGTCACAAAAGATATCGAAGCTTCGACGGACATCGGGGAGAACAAGAACGGAGCGGTGGTCAATCGCTTCTTAAGTTCTTGGAAACTTTCCTCGCAATCAGCGGACCACGAGAACTTCTTGTCCTTCTTGAGCAATTCCGTCATCGGCTTCGCTATCTTGGAGAAGTTCTCGATAAAGCGACGATAGTATCCCGCTAAACCAAGAAAACTCCGAACCTCGGTGACCGAAGTAGGCCGACTCAAGAAAGCACATCACGATCTTGCTAGGATCCACGCCACGCCTCCGCCGAAAGAATATGGCCTAAGAAGGCTACTTCCTTCAACGTAGCGCACTTGCTGAACTTCGCATACACCGGTGGTGCTCACGGCTTGCCCAACACAAGCCTCAAATGCTCGGTGTGTTCCTCATCGCTCTTGGAGTAGATAAGGATATCATCGATGAAGACCACAACGAACCTATCCAAATACTCCATGAACACCGAATTCATGAGGTTCATGAACAAGGCCGAGCATTGGTTGCCGAATGACATGACGGTATACTCGTACATGCCATAACGAGTAGAAAAAGCCGTCTTTGGGATATCCTCGTGTCGAATCCGAACTTGATGGTATCCCACTCTCAAATCAATCTTGAGAAGACTCGAGCTCGAGTTAATTGATCGAAGAGGTCATCGATACGGGCAAAGGGTACTTGTTCTTACCGTTACTTCATTAAGTGGACGGTAATCAACGACATGCGCAGCCGCCTTGTCCTTCTTCGGGACAAAGATTGCCGAGCATCCCGAGGAGATGAGCTAGGGCGGATGAAACCCTTCTCTTGAAGCTCACCCGGTGCTTCTTCAACTCCACCAACTCAATTGGGTCCATCCGTAAGGCCTCTTTGAAATCGGGCGATGCAGGAACCAACTCAATGACAAACTCGAGGTCTCGAACTGGTGGCATCCCTGGAAGGTCGTCGGGGAAGACATCAACAAAGTCACATACCACTGGGACTTCACTAATATCTAGAGCTGGCTTCGCTTCGAGCGCGAAGAGATGCGGACCCTGCAGCTTCGGCGAAAAGCGAACCTGCTCGCCAGAAGGACTGGTGAGGTAGATGAGCCTCCTAGCGCAATCAATTTGTCCCATGTGCTGAGACAACCAATCCATGCCTAGGATTACATCTAAGCTCGCCGATCGAAGGAGGATAAGGTTTGCCAAGAATCCTACCCCTTCTATCTCAACAGGGACATCCCTACACTCAGACTCAGCTCTCATCTCCGAACCGGGAGAGCGAATGAGCAGCGGGACCAACAATGGAGTAAAAAGAAGACCTCCCACAGCAGCAAAAGACTCAGAAACAAACGAATGAGATGCGCCTGAATCAAACAAAACTGTAGCAGGGAAAGAGTTAACCGAAAGGGTACCCAACACGACGTCGGGTGCCTCCTGTGCCTCCTCCGCGGAGATGAGGTTGACGCGGCCACTACCCGAAAGGGAATGAGACATCACCCTAACCGAAAGCCAAAAACAGCAAGTAAACAAACTTTAAATGTTTCCAAAGAAGCTCCAAAACAGCAAGGAAACGCCAAACCAAGCTCAACTTCTCAATGCCATTAACCCGTATGGAATGAACGAGTAATAGGGTGAGAAGATAAAAATTTCAGCACACTACGACAAGTCTAACACTACTAAAGATCAAGGTTAAGGCGACAAAATTAGCGTTAGGTACTTAGCTAACTAGTATCACATCTTACTCTCTTATTCCCACAAGTTTTAGTTGATTAACCTCTCATTTTCTACCCTATTTAGAAACCTTTGAGCTCGCTGTCCGGAAATCGAATGCTCGCTGTCCAGATTTCGCATCCAAGCCTCCTAATTGAAATCTTCAACTTCGGAAGCTTCAAAACCTTGTAGAGGGCAGCTAACACTTCAATTTGCCAAGCTAATTGGTTCCCAAAACCCAATTTAAACGATAATGACTATCTTTTGAGAGGAGGAAAGGAGAACAACTTTAAAACTCAAATTAGAGCAAGATGAGATAGAAAGCTAAGATAGGTAAGGAATAAAATCTGAAAATTTACTTAAGCTTTCAAAAATCATTTGATATTTTGAAAATTAAGTTTTCCAAAATATCCTAAAGACGATCAAGCTTGGGTTACTACGTGGAATGGCTCGATACCAACTTTGTGAGGACCCGGTTTATTCGGCTTGTCTTTGTTTAACCATCCACTTGGTCCTAACAAGACAAATCAAATAAACTAAGCCTCGAGATATGTATACTTCCTAAATGCAGATACACACACTGTTACAAAATCATGCATCAATTCCATTCATACACATAGAGCGAAGCAAAAGCACAAGCGAGAGACATAGATAATATAAAGAGAGTTATTACAAAAGAGAGGCCGTGGCCAAATAACACATAAGCTACTAACTTAAAGCATGGAAGCAAAAGGGCCATAAGATGGCAATAAACAAAAGCCAATCGGTGTGCCTTTACCCACAAGGCAACCAACCGACCGCCAAGCTAATCGTCCCAAACAAGCGCCGCAACACAGACTCACAAAAGTGAGGCCCTTGGGCTCACCGTCTTCCTCTGCAACAATTAATATTAAGCAAAGCGGATGAGTACAAAACTTGTTTTTGTACTCGCAAGACTGACGTGTGAGATAACAGAACTATAATTAACTACATGCAAGCTTTATTTAAGTGGATGAGGCTCGACTTATTTTCAAACATAAAGCAAGTTTCCATTTGCAATAAGTTAATAGATTCAAAGCAAGTTTGCAATTAACTTTTATGGTTCGAATAAAAGAGAGACAATTATAACAATAGATAGATGACAGAACCAACCTAGAAGTGACTAACCCATAGTCACCACAACAATAGCATGAAGTACCCCTTCATACCACCCATGTCAAGTTTAAGTTTTTTTAAAAGGTTGTAGTCTAGTGTTGTGGGAAATAACCAAGCGTGTCTATAACCTAGGACGAGGCTATTCGAATAGTTTTAACCCTGCAGGGGTGTACCAATGTACCCAAGCCAAGATATAATTTTTGTTTTCAGTTTTTGATTTGCAAAATGGTAAAACACAAAGGTTGGACATAATGGAATAATAATAGCAATTGTGTGATCAAGATCACCGACTAAGTCGATGATCGCCCAATACTACCGATACTAGGCATGGCTAAGCAATGTTTATCCGAAATCTACTAAGTGACAAGAGCTCATCCAGCGAACTCTAATCACAGCAAATAACCTAGGCTCAGGTAGTAGACGATAATTATTTACCTACAGATTATGCAACTAGAGGTCTAACTAATCAATTTAACAACAAAATAGCAATGCATACATAGAAGTTAAACAAAATATTAGACTTTAAAAGTAATAGGATTGAATGGGAAATGATCAAACTGCTTGTCTGCTTGCTGTTGCTCAATTTGTTGCGGAGGGTCGTTCTCGGGGTTACCGCAAATATCGAATCCTAAGCGAAAGAGCGAAAACAACCAATAAGACGAGCAACACTTAAACAAAAGAGCAAGCAAAATTATCCAAATGCGATTTAAAATTATACACAAGGTAGAATACGAATATACCTAGACATAGGAACTGAAAAAACTAATTTGGATTTGTGGTGCAAAGATACTCTCTAAAAACCTATTTTCTACCATAATTAGCACTGTAGCAAAAATATTTTCTAGAAAGACTTTGAAGCCGAAATTTTTATGGTAGCTACCCACTGGTATAGTGGTAACCCATATAAAATTTCAGGTCATTTGGAATTAAAATGATTTAGTTATGATTTTTCTAAGTTATAAATCTAAGACATGATTAATTTCAGTATTAAAGACTATGCAAAACCTATACTAAGCTAAAGTACTTTAAGATGCTTTTATAGAACTTTAGTTTGTTAAATTTGGAGCTACAGAGAAAAAGATATGCAATTTTGAAGTTTAAAACAATTAATATGTGCAAATAAAAGCTCTCGGAACTAAACTGAAAACCAATAAAAGCGGGAGGTCGTGGTCGTTGATCAAAGATCGCACGCTCACGATCTCATTCTAAAACCCAGACGAGCTCCGGGCGCAAAGACCTCATCGCGCTTGGGAGGTCTTAGCCATCGATATTGAATCCAACGGCTACGACTAGTGCACGACAACGCACACGGAGGAGGTCCTCGCGCTAAAGGTGGTGGGATCGTTAGATCAAGATCGACGGTCCCGACCTCCTTAGGAGGTCCTAGGTTAAATCTACTAAAAAGGTGCGGGCGGCGAGATCGGAAGGAGGGAGGTCTTTGATGGCTAAGATCTCCGAGGAGGTCTTAATCGCCAATGACTCCACCGATGGATTTAGATCCAATGGCCACGTGAGATGGGATGTTCGGTCCATCCGAGCGCCTCAACGAATCTGGGCCTTGGATCTTGAGATGGACGGCCTAGATCAAGATTGCATCCGAGGGGTCCGAATGTTCTCGATCCGAGCCGTAGATCTAAAGACGAACGATAAAGAGAGAATCAAAGCGGTAGAGTTGCAAATAGATCGAAGAGGGTCAGCCCGTTAGATCTAAATCTAACGGTCCAGAGTCGCGAGGAGGTCCTATACGGTCAAGATCTCCGTGAGGAGGTCCCGAACGGCTATGATGAAGTGAGGAGGTCGGGACGGTTCGGATCTCCGTGGGAAGGTCATGAACGGTCCAGATCCGAGCGGAGGAGGTCCTACGACATCTTCACAAAGGGCGAGGTGGTCTTTTTGCAAAGAGGACCTAAAGGTAGTTTTGAAGGTTCTCTTTACAAAAGACCACGGTGGTCTTTTGCAAAAGAGGACCTTGGTGGGGTGGCTCAGGGGTGGTTTTTAGAAAACGACTAAGGAAGGACTTTTTGCAAAGAGGACCCCAAGGAGGTCCGAGAGGCGGTTTGACAAAACGACCAGGGGTGACCTTTTCGCACGAGAGGACCTCAAGGAGGTCTTTTGCAAAGAGGACCCCAAGGAGGAGGGTGATCCTAGCGGCTGGGATTTAACCTACGGAGGTCTTTAACGGCCAGGATTTCGGCGGGGAGGTCCTGGAGCTTAAAGACTTCACACACGAGGATCAACAACGGTCTAGATCGACAATGAAGAGGTAGTGGACAGCTAAGACCACAACCGGGAGGTCCTACACGACTGCGAAGAACTCGGGGAGGTCCTGGGCCATAATGACACCTACGGCTGCCGACAGGAACGACATTAACTACTAATGATTGGACTCGCGGACAACTTAAATGCTAATCATTAGATTACAATACCCGCACGAGTAAGGCACGACAACAACATGACTACGGTTTTTAGCTCACCGCGGCGGGGTCTTCGCGGCGAGAACCAAAGGCACGGCTAGGTTCTAAATAGCGAGGAACCCACAGGAGCCAAAAGCTACCCCTAAAACACCGCCACCGGCGTGCACCGAGATGGCGCGGAGGCAAAACACGGCCAAAACGAAAGCTACCGAGGCTCAAAATGACCGGGCTTTCAACACTAAGGCACTAACACGGGAATGAAGGAGGTCCAAGAATGGTCGCAGAGCTCGGTGACGTGGAGGTCGGAGGTGAAGAAGACAAGCTCCGACCACGAACAGCAAGCTCCCTCTTTGTCAACCTCTGTGAAGGTTTAAACAAAGCAATTTAGGGAGATTCGGAGGTGACCAAGAGAACAAATGACAGCCAACAACTGCAATAATGAACCACTGGAGCTCGGAGGTCGCCGGAGAGCTCCAAGGTTTAGCAATGGTGGCGAGGCTTTGGGTGACTTGAGCACAAGAGCGAGAGAAAGAAACTAGGGGTGCAAGAATGGATCCAAAGAAGCTTAAGGGAGAAGCTCGGGCTCAATATATAGCCGAAGAGCCAAAATGGAAACAAGGTCACACCCACAGGGTGCACTGAGCTAGGCATCAACGACATGATGGGAGCGGCGTCGGGGTGACTTTTGAGCAAAAGGTGCGCAGACATTTAATGTTGGCAAGACATAGCCGCTTGTCGACCTAGAGTTGACAAGGCATCGCTCCCATGCCACGCACAAAAATTGATAATGCCCAGGCCCACCCGACAGTGAGAGAAATAGGGAAGAACTGGTCAAATGAACTCAACGGCTAAATCAGCGCTGAGCTCCACCAGGGAGGTCGTGAGCTGTGGGATTGAAATCCAAGGGCTGATTTTTGGCGAGTATTAGAGGTCCTAACACTCAGGGGAGGTCTGAGCCACAGATCTGAAGATGGGCGGCTCATGATCACCCAAGTGCTAGGGGTGGTCGTGGAGGTCTGAGGAGGTCGCCCAGGGTGGTCTTTGCAAAAGGTGCAAAGGAGGTCCTGGGGGAGGTCCTCGAGGTTGTCTTAAAAAGAACCCGAGGAGGTCGTGGGGTGGGAGGTCCTTTAAAAACCCGAGGAGGTCTTTGGCGTCGATTTAAAATCCAACGCCCGCACCACTGTGCCCAATTGCCCGAGCCCGACACGGCTCAAGCGGCTCGGTGCGACCAAGACACGGAGGTCGGACACAGGTTTAGGGTTTATTTTGAGCTGGGATCTTGAAGGGACTTTTAGAGCTAGCAAACTAGCTCCAAATTCTATGAAATTTTGACAGAGCTTGCTAACCTTGAGTTGGACCTTGTATAAATTTTTAGAGGTTTTGTGCTGAGCATTTTCTCCAGAAATTATACAATGCTTAGAGCTAGGTTTGACTACAAGTCAAGCAAGTTTGATGACCCATAAAACTCTTCAAACAATTTCTGAAAATTGTGAAATTTTTCAGAGGGGTCACGTATCAACCCAAGAACTTAGGAAAAATATTTCCCAGGAGATGATCAACAGACTTGTGACTTTGTATTTCCATACCCTGGTGCAATAATTGTTTAATACACATAGGAAACCCATGATGTAAGAAAAAGTTTTAATTTCTACTCATTTTCTTACATTTAAAACACAAGTTGAAAATGGGGATGTTACAGTGAGCACTTAAGATTTCTGCGAACAGAGACCTACGGTCAAGATCTACCGTCGAAGAGGTCCTCAACGGCTCAGATTGCACGAGGAGGTCCCGAAGACATAACGTTTTACAAAAACGAGCCCACGGCTCAGATTGAACCCGGGGTGGTCCTAAACGATGGAGATAACTCGAGGAGGAGGTCCTAAGGCTTAGGCTTTTCAAGAAGAATCCCAAGGCTCAGATCTAATCCTGGGGTGGTCTTGGACGGCTAGGATCAACCCAAGGAGGTCTAGTGACTTGACAAAAGCGCGACAAGGTACAGAGCTCCGCGGTTCACTCGTCGGCACGTCGCCAACGACCAAGGCCACGGTGGCGCGAATTAATCACGCTAAAATGATCCCGATACTATTGCGAACCTATCGGAGGTGTTCCGAACAGCGGAGCAGGCCTGTGACGCCGGCGAGCCGGAGAGGGGCGGAGGAGTTGTTTCGGTGAAAACCAAAAACGGCGAAAAGGCCCACTACACGCTAAGCTATCAAGTACTCGAGCTCTACGGGGCTAAAATGGACTCACCAGGGTACAGGGGTGGTCCAGAGGAGGTCGGAGAAGTGCTGGCGGCGGAGGAGTTCACCGGAGGCGGGGAAGATGACGACGGCACGGAACTCTGATCAACCAACAATGAAAAGAACGGTCAGGATGGGTTTGCACGAACCACAAGGTGGTCCAGAACTACACGATGGAACGGAGTAGGCTTACCGAGTCGGCGCGACGGCCCCCTTTGGCCGCGACCGCGAAACTCGATTCGAGTTGCTCTGAGAAAACAACCTAAAAAGGAGTTAGGGACCGACTTTATGATGACCAGAGGTCTCGTGGAAACAAAAATCAGGGCAAGAGGACCACTCGAGGACCCAAGTTGCCGATGGAGCTCACGCGGCCAGAAATGGTGGAAATGAGCTTAAGGTGAGACTGGGTGCTCAACTTGACAGAGAAAGGTTTGGGAGGGCGACTGGAGGTGGAAGGGACTTAGAGGAAAGCCTCGGAGGTGCTCAAGTAGATCGAGCAGTGAGCACCGGACGGTGGTTTAATGGCGACGGACAAAGGTGCAACGCGCGAAAACGAGGAGGAGAGCGGTAAGGTCAGATCGCACCGACATGGGCAAAGCGAGGCTCGGGGCGTTAATGGGGCCCGCGAGATGACCCAACGACGCGCAACTCACTCGCCACATAAGACGCGCAGTACGCGAGCCGAGAGGAAGAAGAAGAACAGAGGAGAGGGCGGGGTGGTTGTGAGCCCTACGATCTTAATCGGACGGTCGACGACTTCCGAGTTCCCCCGAGCTTTTAAATCAACCAGAGGAGGCCGTGAGCGTTGGATCTCAATCCAACAGCTCAGAGTGATGAATGCAACCGCGAGATCCGAACGTTCACTCGAACGAGGACCGTGCGATCGAGATCCAATGGTAGAGATTGACCGCGTGTTTTTAAAAAAACGGGCCCGCTGCAGCTAGTTGACTCAGCCGAGTCAAGTGGTTCGAGCCCGAGCCTGGCTCGAACCCGAGGAACAGTGAGAACAGGTTAGGGTTTTAAATTTTAAGCTGAGACTTTGGGGATTCATTTGAGGTAGCAAAACAACTCCAAAAATTATGAGATTTTTGTAGCAGCTTGCTAACTGAGCTATTGACCTTGTGTAAATTTTGTAGAGGTTTTTGTAGTATACATTTTCCTCCAAAAATTCAACAAGGTGCTGGTCCCCAGTTTGACCAGAATTTAATTGGGTTTGACTAACCTCCAAAAAGATTCAAACAATTTCTAAAAATTGTGAAATTTTTCAGAGGGGTCACATACCATCCCAAGAAGTTAGGATAAAAATTTCCAGGAGATGATCATAATATTTGACAAGAATGTTTTTGAAGGATCAAGATTTGAATAAACAGACTTGTGACTTTGTATTTCCATAAGTCTTGTACAGGAACTGTTTAGTACAAACAGGAAATACATGATGTAAGAAAAAGTTTTAATTTCTACTCATTTTCTTACATTTGAAACACAAGCCCAAGATTGGGATGTTATAGTCGCCAGCCGGCCCAAGGCTGCGTCGTGCCTCCGCTGTCCGCTCGCTCGAGCCCGACATAGCCCGACTTGAATTCGTCGCCCGTCCCCAGAGCGTCGCCATCCTCACGGTACTTTTGCACCTACTGCAGATGATGAGGCCGCCAAGAAGGAGGCAGAGGCCACTGCTTCTGCCGACGCTGCTGATGAGTCCTTTCAGTATACCATAGATGCTTTTGAGCACTGGTGTGCAGATGGGGCCCGTGTTTGAGCCATCCTAGTGGTCAGCGTCGACGACTCCATCTAGCCAAATATTGTTGGTTTGCGTTCCACTCGTCAGATCTGAGAGTACTTGCGCGAGCGATACCAGTAGAGCAGTGATGCTTAGTTCTTTTTGCTTCAGCGTGAGTTAGAGATGTTTCGCCAGGAGGACTCCTCCATCGACGACTTCTTTCGAGCCCTGGCCAGTCTCTGACACCAGTTGGACGAGCTAGCTTCTCCGCTCTGCCAGGAGTGTCATAAGGTGCAGAAGGCGGATAGTGACTGCCTTCGCCTTTATGACTTCATCTATCGTCTTCGCCCAGAGTTTGAGCCTGTTAGGGCTCAATTGCTAAGTCACTCATCACGACCGACGGTCACTGAGGCTCTTTCAACGCTTCTTGCTGAGGAGCTTCACCGTAGATTAACAGCACAGTTTGTTCTGGCTGTGCTTGTGCTTGCTACCCCTTCTTCTTCGACTGCACTCACGACTTCTGCTTCTACTACAGTCCCTCCTTAGATGTCTATTTCTGTTCCTATTTTTGCACCAACTAGGGTTTAGTGCAATTATTATAGGGCACAACTACTAGAGTTGTGTAGTGCGAAAAAGCGAAACATGGCGCGTGGGGGTGGACGATCCAAGGGAGAGAAGGGAGGCCCTTCCTCGATGGGAGGACAGACCAACACGTCAGGAACTTCTCAGTGAGGTGACTCTGTTCAGCAGTTCTGTCGGGCTCTACTTCAGCAACTCTCTCACAAGTCAGCAGGTTTTGCTAGTCTAGCTCAGATGTCTCCTCCAGGTACTTCTTGGGTTCTGGATTCTGGTGTTTCTTCCCACATGACATCGGACTCCACATCTCTTACTTCAGTAGGACCTCCTGTTTTTCCTATCTCCATTCAGGCAGCTAACGGTACTCCTTTGTCTGTTAGCTGTTAAGGCACTCTTTTGTCTACTGATTTTTTCTGTTCCCGTTGTTTCCCATGTTTCTCAGCTTACCAAGCAACTTCTCTCGGTGGGTCAGCTCACTGATCTTGGCTCTAGGGTTGATTTTGACTCTCACTTCTATTTCGTCTAGGACCGATAGACAGGGACATTACTTGGGACTGGCCGACGTCGTAGGGATCGTCAGGGTCTCTACATCCTTGACTACCTCCACCTTCTATCCACTTCAGTTGCTCCTATCACCTCTACATCTACCTCCACCGCCACTGCTGCCACTACCTCTGGAGTTTTTGCGCAGAGGCATCATCGTCTAGGTCACTTGTGTGGGTCTCGCCTTTCTTCATTAGTTCGTCAGTGTGTTCTTTCACGTGTTACTATTGACATGACCGTGTTTTGTCAGGGTTGTAAGCTGGGCAAGCAGCTACAACTTCCTTATCATTCTAGTGAGTCATTGTCTATAACAGCTCATTTTTCAGTTTGTAGGTAGTAAACTTCAGTCGTTAATTTAGTTCAAAAGCTCAATTCCTATTTCAGTTTCAAATTCAAATCTCAATTGGGAAATTCAGTTAATCCTCAAAAATCAATTCCATTGGGCATCCATTCCTCTTTTTCTCTCCAGACCCCACTTCTCTTCCATCCTTGCTCTGCTTGCCCACCCCATGCATGTGTCTTTTGGTATCCTGTGCGCGCCCATGCCCCGCTCACACCTACTCCTTCATCGACAACCAGTGTCCTCACCTTGCCACTCCAGTGCCCAGGACACGCTCAAGGACACGTACCCGCGCCGTGCTCCCAAAGCCGTGCGTCGTGCCTTCGTCAGCACCCGGCCAGCATTGCCCGAACCTCCCCCAGTTGTCCTTGCAGGCCCCACACCCGTGCGCCCGAGCACGCCGCGCCGCATGGTCAACGCCTACGCTAAGCACGCCGCGTCGCACGGTCAGCGCCTGCGCCAAGCACGCCATCCTCCCCGCGCCCACGCTTTGCCCGGCCCAAACCATGCTCCCCTCCCTCATGCTGACGCTTCCCTCCCTTCATCTCCATCCCCTCCGGCCGCTGTCGCCCCCATTCGGCTCTTGCGCCCGCCGCCCCCGAAAGATGAAGTATCCTCTCTTTGTCCCAAAACTCAAGAAGATCTTTAAAACAGAGAGTTGTTAATTAAGTAAAAAGAATCACTTAAATCTTAAGTTCCTAATCTATATCTCAAATATAACTTTGATATATGTACCACCTTGTGTAAGCGACCAATAAAATAAAGTGATTAACCAATATGCCTTTGCCATCTAATTTAAAATGCAAACTTAAAATCTCGCTAAAAGTATAATCTTGTCCAAATATCAATCATCCTATCCTTATCTCTGGATTTAAATCACCGGTGGTAACATATGGACTCCAAGTTTAAATCAACAAATTAAAATCATACTCTTCATATGTTAAACTCACACCCTAATATCTAATGTTTAACGCCCATCAAGTAATGCCTAGTATTCTTTTAAGACTCATATCTATCATAAATCTAACCCAACTCATGGAACTTCCATAATAAATATCCAAGATTTGAAGAAGCTCTTGAATGTAAAAGATCGAGCTATGACCCTTCCTCGATCGACGTTATCTTGTCATCTTCCACATTCGAGGTGGAGTATCCCTACAAAAGTTTCTTCGACCTTGATCCTTCCTTGTTTTCCCTCCTGGTAGAGTTCTCTGCCATTCCTCTTTCGCCCAAATAGTCGTTGACTTTGTCAACATCCCGCATTCGCCAAACCTTCTCTCATACTCTCGATCATCGCAAATCTTAATCAAGCTCAATTGAATTTACTTGGTCTTTTGAAGTTCTTTGGATTTATTTGGTTTTCGATCAATTATCGTGTAATTAGAAGTGGAGTCCCCGAAGAAACGACGACTCAAGCAGGATCGAGATTCGGATAAAGACAAAGACCAAGAATCCAAGACCACTGACTGAGAATGCTTTGAGTAAGATCCAGGCCGAGGTAAATAGACCTAGGCGAGTCAATACTTTGATCATATCGAACCTACATTTTATGCAAATTATATTATTTTAAAATAGCAAATTGCATGCTTTAATTCTTAATCAAAAATATGTTAAAGCTTAAGGTAGTTAAATACCCATTTGATGATTAAATTAATTATTATGTCAGCCTTGACAATTGAATCCATTAACCATTGTCACCCTAGTAACTATGTGGTAATACTAGTTATAGGTCGTACTCAAGCGACATGCTAGTCTTGCTTAAGTACCGGGATATTAAAAATGTCGCAATCATGATCTCTTCAAACATGAAAATGGTTTGGGCAGTCATTGGTGGTCCATGACTGAGATAAATGTGGTAATTTGGTTTTACTCCTTAAAACCCTAACAACTTGCTGTTACTATTTGGGTGGATGGAGAGGTGGATGGTATAACAATGGGTGCTAATATAGCCCAAAGAATGTTATTTTGTGGATGGTATGTGGAAGAACCGTCCGGATAACCCTAAGGACTTAATCTTGTCGTGACCTCCCGTGTAAAACAAGTACAACCACAAGTCTGTAAAGTACAACTTGGCTTAGTAAATTTATCAAAGCCGGAATGCACCTCACTGGTGGCTTGGGAATGTTCAAGTGCGTGGTAAATACGGCTTGAATCGGACACCGAGGCAAGGGTGAAGTTACCAACCGCTGTGGGTAGTCCAATCCAACTACCCCGTCACCAGAAGCCCCGTGACATAAGGATTCCATCCCCCACTTCCCCTCTTCCTCCCCGCTGACGAGACCAACCACCGCCGTAGCTTCCTTCGCTGGCCCGCTCCAGTGCTCCCTCGCCTCCTCGGACAGCACGGTGAGCATCCTCTCCCCTCCCTCATGATGATGCTTCCCTCCCCTTCATCTCCATCCCCTCCGGCCGCTGTCGCCAGCAGCAATGGAGGTGAACTTCCCACACGAACGTATGGGCGCAACCCCATATAGGTGAGATGACTAGAAGGGCAAAATACTTTGAAAGGTTACTGTGACGGTCGCTCAGCTATATGACTAAGGAATCATGTGGGGTAACGAGTATGACTATCTCTTGTGGGTAAAGTTTACAATCTCTGTAGAGTCTAAACTGTTTAAATAACCGTGCCTACGGTCAAAGGCGGACATGGGAACTTAACTTGAGTTAGTTTTATTTCAAAAATCTTGTGGGTGGCATGAAAATTGTGGCAGGCTCTCCTAGCCCTGAGGTTGGATTTTCCCTGAGTTTTTAGACTCAGTGATGTTAATATTGGGGTTAGCCCCAGTCAAATAAGCATCAGGTAGAGTTTCCGAGGGAGGGAATCTCTGCTGTTATCAAATATTGCAGAATTACTCTCTTTAACAAAATGCAATTTACTTAAAATGCTAAGTGATAGGAATTTGTAATTATGATATTTGAAAGCATTGCTTTAGCAAATAAAAGAACCAGAGCCATCTTTGTTAAACCTTACATGTATATTATTGCATCGTGTGTTGGCTCGCGAGGACGGTAGTAGTGCTCATCCTCGCTCTTTCGCCCCAAACCCTCAGAAGCAGGAAATCATGAAGATTACGACTACTACGAGGATCTAGAAGTTGGAGGCCCAGGGTATGATGAAGCATGGTATAGTCTTTTGTTGTTCTAGTCTTGGCTCAGTCTAGTTGACTCCGTTGATGCTTGCGTGCATCCTATATTATCTGAGTCTTTGGGAAATATCAGACGCACTCAGGTTTTCCTAGTCGCTTGCCTGTGGAGAGATGTTCTATCACCCTTTTGTTTCCATTGTCGCTTCCGCTTTTGTAATGTAATCAGTTTGGCCTGTTCGGCTCTTATTGTAAAAAGCTTGACCCGATACGGTCTATGTAAACTCTGATGTGTTAAATTAATGAATTGTATGGTTCTACGCCATGTATGAATTGATTCAGTGATGTATCTGTGAGTGCTATCTTCTGATCCAAGGAATAGCACAGTATTTTCACAAAGGATTCTAGATTACAAAATCTGGGTCCGACAGAGCTGGTATCAGAGCATACGACTATAGGAGCCTTAGCTAGACTGGTGAGCCTAAGGACTTGAGTCCTATTTTTCGAAAACTAAGAAAAGGCTTTTAAAATATATCGTAATTAATGCTCCTCCTCATCACTCTTAGTTCCTTACTTACCTTGACTTCACTTGAGTTTTTACTTAGGTTTGACCCTCTTCCTCGTATTTCAAAAATGTAGATGGCCCCACCGTCGTCTGATGGCCCATGGGACCATCACTCTCACGAAAAAGGCGAAGGCGAGTTCGTGGCATTCTTCGCCAACTCATGCAGCACTTGGATTACCACCGCAAGACTATCTTCAGAGACCGTAAGACCCAGACCCTGGACCAAGAGTCGTGGACCATGGAGGTTTTCCTCTATGCCAGGGAGGGGGAGTTCATCGCTCACATGTTTAGACCTGCGACTCCCAGAGCAGTTGTTCTGAAGCAGTCCAAGCTGCAACACGCTTCACCTGCACCCGCCTGAGTCTGGTGAATGAGGATCTTCTATTGGAATCACCCTTCCACTGCTTTTAGCCTCTGTAGGAAGGAGAGTTCGACCACGAGATCTTCGTCGTCATGTTGGTGTAGTCAGGATAGTCTAGGTTAGCTAGCAGTGCTTGCTAGGCAGTCTTTTGGTCTGCAAGCACCTTTTTCCTTCTTTTACCCTAGTCAGTAGACGTTGTGTTTGTATCTTGTGTCGTGGCTTAGTATGGCCTATATGCTGTGCTTCAGGAGTCATATAACACCTAACCCCCTTAATATATACAGCCATTCTAGGCTTTGTATTGTGTTTGATCGTTTTCCTTTGTTGGTTTTGAAGTTCTTCTGTTGTGCTCTAGAGGGCCAGTAACCCTCATATATCCCTCTAGTTCTTAACCTCTTCTGCCCGCTTCAGATGGCACCAAAGAAAGTAGCAACCCAAGGAAGCTTACTAGTCGCAAAAGATGCTTCTGTCTTCTTCTCTTGTTCTCTCTCGTCTAGTGCGCTTTTCCCTCTCGCCTATCGTGCTTTCTTCCTCTCATCTATGAAGCATGTGAAGAATTGTTAAAGATTGTTCAAACAGATGAGGTGCATGGAAGCTACTATTGTTGGGATTAACTAGTGTGTTGGATGCCAAGCTAGATACCTTCGGGAAATCATGGATAGGACTGATTTTGGGAATTTAAAATTTTGAGATTTGCCGATGTTATAAGAAGTTCTTGTGAATACTAGAGCACGATGATGGATAAGCCTTGTTTATGAATGGTTTAAAGAATAGCAGATTGATAGATTATATAGATTGTGAAGAAAGAAAATGATCGTAGAGGAGAATTTTGCTTGATCAGGAAGGATATCAGAATCTGAAGTACCTATTTGATTATTAGGAGAAAATTGAATTTTCATCGAATCTTAAGTTGATTATGACGCTGGTTGGAAATTTGGATTTGAGATATGTGTGCATTAATGGTAGCGAGCAAAATGCAAAAAGTATTGGATTTTTCTTATCAATTCATGATGTCAATTTTGGGTAGAGTTGGTTAAATTTTGGTGGATCAGGTTGAATCAAGAAAAATATAGAAGTAATTGGGTATGGTGGTAACATTTGTTTCGAATTGGATATGATTGAATAGAGAAGTTAGGATTTAAAGAGAATTTTGGTTGGACTATATAGAAATGTCTAGATCAGATTATAAAATTGTATAATTGTTGGGTGTTCGATTATAAGAATACCTTACTAATGGATTGTAATACCTCGTTTTCATTTAGGAAGTTTTCGGTTCGAAATCGAGTTTAAAATTCACAATTTCGACGTTTCGTCGATTCTTCTGGTTTTTGGCCTGGGCCTTTGGCCAACAAGCCCAAAAGGAGGCCTTGTGGGCCAAGGGGCTGACTTGGAGCCCAAGGGGGCAGCCGTGGGGCCCAAGCCCACCAAGGGGCCGGCCCATAGGGGCCTTTAGGGGCGGTGAAAACCCTAGCTCGCACCCCTTCCACCTCTCCCCTTGTGCAGCCGCCACTTTCACCTTCCCTCCTTCTTGTGCGCCACCTCCAGCAGGGTGCCGCCTTCCTCCTCCCCATTGGTGCTGCCCCAAGGTCCCGAGTCGCGCCCCTTCTCCCGGAGTTTTCCTCGGTGTAGAGCCCTCGTTGCCGGCCTCCGCGTCGCTTTGGTGGTGTTTCGCAGGTTCAGATCAAGGAGGCGGGGATCTTCACCACGGTTCGATCGTCGTGCTCTGGGCGCTCCAAGGGTAATGTATCTCGGTTGGGGTTGGTGGTTTGGTCGTAGGAGAGGAAACAAATAGAATTGCTTGGATCAATGTCGGTCTGCTGTAGATAGCAATCTGTCCAGTATGTTGCGTGGACTGTTTCGTGACTTTAGAGGCCGAATCAGGAGTTTGGGTCTCCTGGAGAGTTGTAGGTCTTGTTCTTAGCTTTCGGTGGCCGCCAAGATCACCTCATTCCGACTTTCGAGTCAAAAGTTATGATAGATTTATTATCTGCTGTCCAGAATCCTGACGAGAAATAGCAGTCTCTGTATAGGTTGATTTATGGCCTAGTTAGAGGGTGATTCAGAGGTCTTGCCCATAACAAATTTTGAAGGTGATATCACTAGCTTTCAGGATTGATAAAGAACACCTCATTTGGATTTATAGATCAAAAGTTATGCACTTTTCTTTGTGACTGTCCAGATTGTATGTCAGTCTGTCCAGTTTGTATGTCGATTTCTATCTTTAATTTTGACCCGTGTGCCACTTTTTGTTAAAGACAATATATGAATGTCGTGCCAACTAGGTTATTGTAGATAATTTCATAACCTTTTCAGATTGTTAAAGAACGTCCAATTTGGAGTTGTACAATAAAAGTTATGGATATTTTAATTTAGCCGATATTTCTGTCTATTAATTCAGTCAACAGATTTGAGCCGTGGGCCAAATTTTATTAGAGGCAAAATCTGAACTTTTGCCCAACCAGAGTATTGTAGATATGTCAGTTAAGAATCCATGGAAATTGGTCTCACCTCATTCCGAGTTCCAGACCAATATATATGTCAATTACCGTGCTGCTGTCCGAATTAAGTTATGTCGAAATTGTTGATTTCATTTTAAGTTTTGTATTAATGACTAGAGTCATCGTGGAAGCGATGTTTAGCATCGATTAGTAGTGTTGGGTATATTATGTCCTTATTGAAATTATTTTACTTGTTTAGGAGGTGAAGCCTCGGGTTTAGGAGTATCACCTTTGCCGACTAACGCGTCGCATCGTGGAAGGCAAGTACATTGCCACCCTTAATGATTGTGATTGATGAATGTTTATATGGTCATGCTGTGATTTGGTATGATACGAGAGAAGATGGATTGTCTATGTTCTTTCATATGTGTTGAATCCATGTTTTGTTATCATGTCTTTCAATATTCGTATTTCATTCTATGCATTCATTATGCATGTTTCATCCACGAAAGTGGATTGCAAGTCCCACCATTCCAATGTGGGCAGTGTTGGACATTGTCATGTCCCGCCCACGGAGTGGATTTGAAAGACCCATTAATTCCGAATGGGCATGTAAGACCCATTAACTCCAAGATGGGCAATGTTGGACACCGTATGAAACGTTCTTCATACGGAAGTGGATCCCGCATTTTTGTTAAGATGCGGGCTTGAGTGAACACCGACGGGTGTTTCATCGCTATACCATATATGCATGTGTGCAGTCCATTCCTTTGATTTTGAGCATTCATATCATGTTTTCATTTGTAATCAATTGTGATGTGATCGAAACGATGATGAGTTTGTCTTATTCATATTGAATGATTATCTTATTGATAATCGTATTTGCTGAGTCATGGACTCACTCTTGCGTTGTTTGTTTATTTTAGGTAACCCCTGATGTTGGCTCTTGGGAGGGAGTAGACACGCACTACTTGTTCACAACATCAAATTCATGTTCACATCTAAATTTTAGTTCCATATTTCATTCATTAACGATGAACTGTAATAATTAAATTATAATTGGAGAAGGAAGGATACCTTCTCCACCTGGATGTTGATTTATTACTGCGTGTGAACCTTCTTTATTGATGTTCAGTATTAAATAACTTAGAAGGTGAAGGAAGGATACCTTCACCATGTCCTGTTTATCTTAATGCTGTCTTTAGTTGATATACTTGTTTCAAGTTCTTCCGCATTATGGATGTATGTTAGATGTTTTAGGTGACATCTTGGCTTCCGGATAGCCAGGGTGTTACATGGATTATAGCAATACCTAATTGGTGAAAATATTGTATTGTAGGAATGCATGATTCTTGAAGAATGATTATAGGATTATACAATTGTTGAAGGTTGAGTCATAGGAATAAGCTATTGTTGAAGATTGGATTATAGACCTATAATCGTTAGTGATTGGATTATAGAAAATAGATCATTGTTGAGAGTTGGATATTCGAAATACTTGATTATTAACTATTGGATTGTTGGGTATTAAAGTACGATTCCTATATCAATGGATATCTTACTAGTGTTGGAGTTGGACTAAATAATTACTGGATAGATGGTGATAAAATAATTTGGTAGATTAAATTTAAATTTATGGATTACAAGCAATCTTTTAGAAGGTTCTATAATGAAGGCGTTGGATTATATCAAGAAATCTGGAGGATTGCAATTGATAAATATGCTTCAGGAATTAAGTAAATGATGTCGTGGATTTAGTCAAGAATTTTAGAGAAAGCAAATTGCGTAATTATAATCTTTGAGAAAATCTCTTTCCAAATAGGGATATAATAAAATTTAGCATGATCTTGGAGTTTATCGGATTGGAAGATGCGATTATTGCTACTAGATTTTATGGATTTGAGTAGAGAATAAAACATGCAATCAAAGTGATGAATTTGTTGGAATTATTTAAGCAGGTGCGCAAGAAAGATTTGTGAATTATGCGGTTGTATCATTAGAATGAGAGGTTAATTAAATGCCTAGATTTTTATGGTGGTATGATGGAATTTCAATAATAGTGAGAATTGGATCCAGCAATTTGGAAGACAAAATTGATAGTTTTTTTAAGTTGGCACACCAGTACATGGTTGTGAATCAGTAGTGTGGCATCAACTTACCAAATTGGTCCTACCACTACAGCTGTTAGAGCTGCACAACATCTTTACTTCGGGCCGTAGTAAAAAGAAGCCACTTGGGAACGTGAAGATCAACTAAAGTTGGATTACCTGCCCCTGTTCCCGAAGCAGCCTGAATCTCGGGGTCAAGATTCCGTTTAAGGTGGGTAGGATTTGTAACAGCTTGTTTTTCAGTTTGTGGGCAGTAAACTTCAGTCGTCAATTGAGTTCAAAATGTAACAGCCCCAGATTTAAGAAACAGTAATAATCTGCTTTATGAACAATAATGGAATACTGTTCATAACATTACTGTTCATAATTGAAATTTGGATTTGTTGTTACAAATTAAAACCTTCCCTTTCTAGTCAAAATCCAAAACCTATTTGAAGTTTCAAAGCAAATACAAGTCAGTGCTTGTATCATGACTGGGAAGTATTTTTATTAAAGTCTACATAAATTATCTTGGCCAAAAATATTTTTTTGTTGAATTCTTAGAAATTATTTTGACTTGGAGAAGAATATTTGACTTTAAATAAACCTATTCAGGATAATTAAATTATTTATGTATTTTAAAAAGTGAAACTGTGATTTTAGAAATTTATTTGGGAATTATATCATCCCAGTGGCCTCCTGGAAAAAAAATTTCACGATTTTACAAATTTATTTGTTACTTTTGAAAGCCCAGTCAAACTCTCAAGTATTTGAATAGGGCTTGGTCAACTAATCCGGTCCGAGCCTAAACCCTAGCACTGTAGCGACTCGGACCCATAGGGTTGGGTCCAACCCTTTCATTTTGGTCTGGCTCAGTCACGCTCGGGCGCGAGCCCAAATCGATCACGTGCTGTGAGCCGTTGATCTCTAATCGAACGGGCGAGGCTGCGACGTCACGCGAGCTGTCCACGTGTGTGTCCCACTCCCCACTGTTGGATCTAAATCAGACGGTCAAGGGCGGTGTGTGCATTCGGACGACTCCGGATCCCCTCTCGATCTCCACCGTCCATTCCCGATCCAACCGCGCCGCCTTTTCATTTTAAACTTAAAGGCGCGCATCCATCGTGGGCCTTTGGATCTAAATCCCACGGCGTTCCTTTTTGACCGCGGGCTTTTAAGGCCCAAATTCAACGGACCGTTGGATTTCAATCGTAGGGCCTGTATCGTGTATGCATTCGGACCATCCGGATTCCGCGTTAATCTCGACCGTAGAAATTCAATCAGACGGTGCCGCGTCAGCGCATCTAAAGGGATGACGTGTATTCCTTTTATTTGATCGTTGGATTTCAATCCAACGTCTCTCTTTGAAAGTGGAGCCCCGACGCCCCTCTGGGTTTCGTTTAGATCTCGATCGATCGATGGAGATCGCATGGCCCATATTAATCGATACCGTTTAAAACCTTTTAACCCCTTTATTTATCACAGCCGTCCATTTCTAATCGGATGGTTGATGTTCTTTAGAGCTTTAAGAGACACGCGCGGCTGTGACTGCCAGCGGGACCCGCATGTCAGATGATTCTTATCTCCTTCCTTGCCTCTGCGCGCAGCCATTTCTGTAAACAGAGGAGAGGATTTATCCAAATATTATGCAACTTATTTTTGGATGTTTAGCCCTAAATGGACACCTCATCAACTCTAGACCCTTCTCCTTTGCCCTGTAGCTCAACCTCTATATATAACCCTAGCTTTTTGAGCTGCTGCCATTGTTGACCACTGGAGCTTATCATCTTCCATTGCTGTCCAGCGGAGTTTCTTGCTCCTACCCTTTGCTTATCCATCCTAGATGCTTGTTTCACTTTGTGATATAAGCTTAGCATCTTTTGTAGGTTGAAACCGGAGGTTTTTCCCTCTGTTGATCAGAGCCGGTTAAGGAGCTCTTATGGTGATTTCCCTGTTCTGGTAAGCTTAGACCTTAATCCTTGTCATCTTAAGCACCTTAAGGACTTCAGTAGCTCACTGGAGCCATTCACTTGTACATGTACTGCTCAAATCTTGATTTCATTGAAAAGTTATTTTCATAACTTTTCGGTCTTTCATGTCGTTTTCAAACTCTAGGGTTTCTATTATCATCTCTTCAGCTTAACTAGGTCATAACCTATCCCTAGTGGCATCAGCAAAAGTTATCTTTGATCATTTTGCTTCTAAATCGAAAAGGGTCTTAAACCCCTTTTCTTACATTTGTCTGTATACCGACAAAAATGATAACGTGTCTTTATCTATTAATCTTGATTATTAGAGTTGACCAGGAGTTGGTTTAGGGTGTTAATTCCTTTTAAAACTTAGGTTTAACTCCAGCAAGAACCTTAGGTTTAAGTGTATTAGTGTTTAAGCAAAGATTTTTAAATCTGTTTTGCTTGTCGTTGTCACCGACTCGCTCAAGGTACAAGAAAACTTTCAAATCTCAATTTTGTCAATTAGGGAGTAAGTGATAAGTTAGGTCACTGTGTTAATTATGAATACTCTTAGTCCAAACCAAATAAATTAATTGATCCATGTTTAGATTACCAAACACTCTCTTTGTAATCTGCTCTGTTTTGGCCAAAATCGAAAACTATAGATCTAGTTTAAACCTCCATTTTTGATAATTAGTATTAACTACTATTAAGCGATACATTAACCTTTTAGTTTTACTTATTTAGCAGTAGCTAAATCTTAAATATCTTTCTCTCATCATCTAAGATAGCCGCAGCTCTTCTTTTGTAAATCTGTCCTGTTTTTCAGAGTTCAAAATCTAAAGTTGCAGCTTTAAGTTACACCCTAATCTGAGTAATTAGTATCATTAGGTATTAAATAAGGGTTATTATCCTTATTCAAGCTAGATGTAGATTGAGCATGTTGATAATTACGCATTCAAGTATTGATCATGCATTCTCTTTCTATATTTTGTTCTCTGCCATTTTCCTGCTATTTATTGGATTTTATTTGACTTTCTAGATTCTGGTTCTTCTGAAGTGGTTAAATCTTTTGTTGGTCAACAAGAACCTGAACCAGAGGTGTATTATTACCAAGGCAAGCATCCTCTTTGCACCATGTTGATCCCCAAAGTTTCATACAAAAGATTTTCAAAATACAGTGACATCTGTTGCATGCTACTTTTCTGAAAATACAAATTGTGATCTGTTAGTAGTTAGTTATGACCCAACACTGTGGATTATCTTAATTATAACCATACACTCAACCCTAGCATAGTACTGTATATTATAAGGTTTATTTTCAGATTTGGCTTAGACATGCAGTCTAGAGAACTTTAGAGTTTGACAAGAATATCTTGTCAAACATGGGAATCACAAATGGACTTCTGTTATTTTGAACTCTTTGTCCAGTTTCTTTAAATCGAGATTGCATTTTAAATTTAAATTGATCTGGACAAGAGGATGCTAGTGATGGTGCTTTTGCACGAGATTGGGTATTGTGGTGGACTTGTCAGGATTAATTAAGGACTGAACTCTGATTGTTCAATTCAAGTTCCCCACGTACTTCCACGCGCAGTGTATGGGCGCTGTTTGGTTAAGTAAGAGGTTAAGACTATTGGGTTGGAAACAGGGGAGTAAGGATATGTGTATTGACCTTGTATGGCATAGATGCTTTGGTCTTTGGACTGCGTTTTATGCCATGTGAGCTTGTATGTCAGTATCAGATGTTCTTAGAAGGGTGAGGGCGTATATGCGTTCTATCACATGTACGTACCTTAAAGGTGCCGATTGCAATGTAGTATGTGTAGCGAACATAACCTGTATTTCTTTTGATTGGGTCGGCATTCCCGACGCAACATGTGTGCCCAGTTAGCGGATGCTATCGATCGTTGTTTAAGCGAGATCAGTTCACACATGGGTATCCAACTCAATAGTGTTAGCTTGTTGAAAAATACCAAATCTTAGTTTCCCCGGTCGGCATACCAAAGGAAGTGTGTCATCATTCGGAGGCATCCGAAGGCAACGGGCTAACTAAGTCGTGTGGGTAAAGTTGTACACCCCTGCAAGGTATTAAACTATTCGAATAGCCGTGTCCACGGTCATGGACGATAACTTGAGTTGATGTCACCTGTATAGAAGTTTTGATTTACAAATCTGGTTTCGGTTTTTGGTTTGGCATGAGGGATTCATGCACTGTGCTGTTTACAATTAATTCATTTACTTACTGTTCTAGTCCAACTTTGATTTATTAAATTGCTTTATCAAAATTTAGCTTTTGTAGGTTAAGATGTATTGCTTTATGCAAATCTAAACCTTTATACCTTCCTGTTGAAACCTTATGCATGTATAAATTCTACTCCTTTGCATAGGTTCTAATAAACACTTTCTTTTATTAGTTTGTGTAAGACTTGCTGAGTACCTTCCGTACTCAAGGTGCTATAACCTATTGTTGCAGGTGAGGATGGTTTCCTTTATGAAGTGCCCGTTAGCGCCGATCAGGGTGACGCTAACGAGTAAAGCTATTTCTTTCCTACACACAATCCCCTGCGGGTGGATGGGGCCATTGGTGGCTTTTGCCTGTTTATCTTTTGCTTCCGCTGTCATATTTTGAAGTGACCAAGTCGCTTAATATTGTAGTACTAAACCGAAATTTGTAAACTTATGTCTAGTTATGTAAGTGTATGACTTGTATGTGTATGATTCAATGTTGTTTGAGGATATATGTACAATGGTCACTGATCCTGGGAACCATTGTGAGACATATATCCGGGAAACGTGAGTATTGGATCTGTTATTTATTAAACTTATGCTTTTAGCATGATCCTTAACTAAGGGGCAGTACTGTTCCTTAATTAAGAATTGTGCTACAGTATAATTTTAATTAATCACGTTTCCAATACACCGGGGTCCTCACAGCGTTGGTATCAGAGCATACGTTGCCTGTAGGTTAGAAATAGCATGGTCGTTAGCATTAGAGTTTTCTGTGAAGTTATTTTTTTTAACTTATCAAAATAATTTCAGAAGACTTTAAGTATGACGTCTTTTATTTCTTACCCATCTTAGCTTCTAATTCTTTCCTCACTATTTATTGGACTTGTGCAAGATGTTTTCCAGTGCTTCTCTGTCACTTTCAAAAAGAGAGGCATGTTAATTTTCACCTAGAAGAGCAATGGCGAAAAGATGAGAAGACGTTGTCATGGTACGATATTAAGACTAACTTAGGGACTATTAATAGATAATATACCCCATATTTATTTTTCCTATCTTGTAGAAGTTATATTTTGTTGTTTGACCGTTCGCTCTCTTTTGGTTTTCAAGTAATTGCGCATTGCGTATGGGCAGTATGTATAGCAATTATGCTGAAAAACTATAATTTGTTTTATTATATCTTATGTTGGCCTTTGCGCCTTTGCATCTTATTTTGGTGCTAAATTGTGGTGCATTCATATCATTTATGCATACTAAGTTTAGTACTCCTCTTCTTCTGCCAGAAACATCTTTCGCGCTCAATTAAGTGTATCCTTAGTTTGTCCTCTAACCATCCATGTGACAATAGGATGGCAGAACCTAGCACTCCTTTGAGCACTCAACCCGGGGAGTTGAGTAAGGCAATCGTCGAGGTTAAGGTCTGTCGACGCTGTGGTGAAGAAGGACACTACATCAATCAGTGCACTACATATTGTCCCAACTGTGACGGAGACCATCCACCAGAGAGCTGTCCAACTAATAAAGTCACTTGTTTTCTTTGTGAAGGGCACGATCACTGTCCCAAGGAGTGTCGTCTACACCAGATGATAACTGAGTCAGTTGGACTCCAACAATGGATTCTCCACGCCGTCATTCTCAAGACCACCACTGGACAAAGAGGTACACAAGGACAGCCCGGAGAGAAGTCAATAAACCACCTTCAACGAAACAAGAAAGTTACTTGCTTTTATTGTGGCCGCCTTGGCCATTATGCTAATCGATGCTTCGCAAGACATCGAGGAATGCCCCAGACTTATCAAGCTCCTACACCACCACCAGCTCCACCACGACCAATCACCTTTGTACCTAGATTTCCTAATTCTTGTGTGCAGTCAAGAATTAGTGAAAATCAGTCACCCATTGTCAGCAAGGTCAGGCCTGGTGTGATCTGTTATCACTGTGGATGTCCTGGACATTTCGCCAACCAGTGCCTTGCTAAGAAACGTGGGTTGCCTCCTGTTCAACCTTTCCCAGCTGTTGTTCGTCCAATACTGTCTTCAAAGACATCGGTCAAGTCTGATCCAGTTCCAATTCGAGATCGGGTGAACCAGATCACGGCTAAGGAAGCGGCTGAAGCACTTGATGTTGTTCTTGGTATGTTCCTAATTAATTTCAATTCATCTACTGTTCCATTTGATTCTGGAACATTCCTTTCTTTTGTTAGTAGTCAATTTGTTGTTCAACACCATTTGAGCATGCATCATTTTATCCACCACCTGTTATTTATTCACCTGGGTCAATCTTCACAATTGGTCAAATCTGCCGTAGCATCAACACAAACATCCTTGGGGTAGACTTTGGGCATAGTTGGTTGTGATAAACTCTAGAGGGTTGGGTGTTATTTTGGGAATGGATGGCTGTCCATTCAATCCACATTAAATGGCTTAATCCATTGGTACATTCCGCTGATCCAAATATCCTAGTCATCTCCCTCTATTTGATCAAGATTGATTGGTTCCAATTCTTCTCGCATACCCTTGCCTTCGTGGACTTCCTCTCTTTGTTGATTGTAACCGTTAGGATCTCCTTTGTAGCTCCTAACCATCAAATCTTCACCTTTCTAATTAGTCTTGACTATTGGACCTCCCTTTTTGAGATCTAACAGTCAGGACCTTCTCATTGTTACATCTATTGGACCTCTGCTCTTTAGATCTCCTCAGGTAATACCACTTCTTGCCGTCGGTACTACCGCATCCCTCTCTATTCTTTAAATCTCCGTGTCCTTGGATCTCTTTACCTATTGGACTTCCTTGTCCTTCGACCTCATCTTAACCGTCTAGACCTCCTTTGGGCAGGTCCAGGCCATTAAAATTTCATTTGGTTCCATCTAAGCTAATCAATCTATTTTCAAATTTGACTGGTCATACTTGCCAGACTTGGTCGTCTTCATTTTTCTCTGCCACCTAAGTGCTTTGTGCATTTAATACAAGTCATATTGCATTAAGTGCGGCCATGTACGTGGCTTTCACACTGAATGTGGTCACTTAGTGGCACCATTGTTATCTTTCCTTGTAACCTCTCTTAACAACACTCGTTGTCCTACTCTTTTGTCCCTAACCAAATTGGTGGTGACACTTGCCTCGTCACTCACCTATTTGTTGACCAATTGACTGAAGCCCGAATCTTTTCTAAAATTTATTTGTGATCTTGCTATCATTAGATCAAGGTTAGAGCTGAAGACATTCCAAAAACAGTATTCTCTAATCGTTACAGGTTATACGAGTATACTGTTATGTCCTTTGGCCTAACCTATGCTCCAGCTTATGCTGTGAATCTTATGAATTCGGTATTCATAGATTTCTTGGATAAGTTGTTGTCGCGTTCATTAACGACATTCTTATCGATTCCAAAGTCTGTTAAAAAAAATGATGAACAACATTTAAGACTTGTGCTGGGGGCACTTCGCAAATATTAATTATATGCGAAGTTTGGCAAGTATGCCTTCTGGCTCAAGCAAGTCGCATTCTTGGGATGTGTGTTACCCGAATAAGGTATCACTGTTGATCCAAATAAGGTGCAAGATGTACTAAATTGGGATCAGCCCCAAAATGTTTCCGACATCCGAAATTTTCTTGGACTTGCAGGTTATTTGTAATACCCTGAACGTCGTTTCGGCTTTGGATTTAAATTAATCGCAGAGTCGCCCGGTTCTTCGGTAAAGAGCGGGAAGGAAAGAAATATATTTTTTGGATTTAGCTAAAGTGAAAGAAATATAGAAAAGAATGTATTCTTTTTTTTTATTTAAATAAATCCTTTTCTGGACGGGCCGGAGGGTGGGCCTGCCACCTTGGGCCGGAGGCCCAAGGGGTGGCCAAACCCACCCCTCCAACCCTAGCCGCCCCACCTCTTTTCCTCCCCCCTATTTCGCAGCCCCTCCCTTCCCCTTTCCCTTTCCCGCCGCCACCTCCCCTCCCTTCCCCATGGGTGCTGCCATTGGTGCAAAGGAGAAGAAGGAGAAGAAGGAGAAGAAGGAGAAGGAGAAGAGAAGGAAGGGAAGGAAGAGAGGAAGAGGAGAAGAAAAGAGGGTGATCCCCAAGGTTAGGTAATTTCCTCACCCCAATCCTCTGCTTTATGCTGTATTTAGGTTCTTGGTCCAAGTTTTGTGGGGATTAGCATTTTAGAAACCCCGATTAGAGAATCCCGCTGTCTGCTCTGTCAGATTGATTCGCGCAAAGGTCTGCTGTTCGTGCAGCTTTAGACCCTAATACGATTTTTCCCGAGGGTCTCCCAAAAGGAAAACGATAGGACGACAATACGCATCTACTGTATGTTTTTCAGATTTATTGGCGCGTAATTTAGTCGTACCAGGATCTGGAATCTCGCTGTCCATCGGGGTTGCGCATGTGACAGATCATTGTTCGATGGGAATTAGGATAGTAGATGAATTCTATATTTTTTTCCACCATTGAGAAAGTTGTAGGAATTTAGTAAGCTAGATTCTTTATAAAAATCAGAATTTTTAGAGCCATACTGTTGTTGGGAAGCTTTTGAACTCGACTGTCCGACCGACAAAACAGGGATGTGATACGGGGAGGCCCGATCTTCTCGAGGAACCGTGGATAGTTGATGAAGTAGACGATGTCGCTAGCTGAACACTCGCGCCAATGCACGAACCCTCAACTCTTCGGAATACGCCCAAAACACACGGGTAGTTGTTCGACGCGAGACCACGAACGATTTAACGCCAAGTCCCCAATTCCCAATGGAACGACGGCTTGACCTTGGATTGCAGAACAAAACAAATGGATCGCCTAATTCTCTCTCAAAGTCCTCGCATGAACTCTGGTGTCGAAAGAACAAGCAATAGCTATGTTTCAATCTTATGCATAAACGGGTCTACCTCTATGGTGCGGCCATGGGGGGTTTATATAGCCTCCCACGCAAGCACAAAACTCGGATGAACAGTAACCGAGTGCTACAGTAATCTGAGTCCGATTACTGTTCACGTGAACAGTAATCCGATTCAAAAAACGTCCTACTTTAATTTGGAAATTTAAACTAGTCTCCCTCTCGGTTTCCCTTGTATTGTGAGCTTTCCTTCTCTTAGCTTGCGCGAATTTGTTCGATGCACTTGATGCTTCTTTTGATGCCAATGTAACCCTTGTTGCCATGTCACCATATGTCTTTCTTGACCGCCCGCATGTGCTAGGGTCTTATCGTGAGAGCACGTTCCCTCTCGTTGGCCACATGGGTTTCTTCTCCTTGTTGGCCGCATGTGTTTCTCCTCCATGAATTTGTTTCCGCCTCCCTCTCCTCCCTCTCGGTTCCAAAGTTTTTAAATTTGTCAAACCCGAGAATGCACCAAGTATTGCTTTAGGTAGTAACCAATTCTCATTGGCAACAAAAGGAAATTCATTAAGAAACAAATGCACTGTTGTTTGAGAAGTTTAGCTCCGCTTCACGAATAACCTCATAAGTAGTAGGGATATCCTCATCATCCTCCCTTTCTTCAAAAGCCGTCCTCGGCTTTTGATAGCCTCAAGATGTGCTAGAAAAAATACAACGATATGCATGGTATATATATTTGTCATCCAAACTCCTTTCGCTTAGCACATGATGATTTGCTGAAAGTGTAATAAACAAAAGAACAACGATATACGTGGTATATGTATGCATCAATTGTTGTGACATTCTCGTTGTTGCGCACAAAATAATTAGGATCATAGCAGCCATAGGATGTATTTGATATATACATTGCGATACTTTCACCACATCATTCTCCTCCCATGAGAAAAATCGCCTCGACTTTGGTAAGTACATGGACAAGATATAAGAGGGACCCACTAGATCAAGTTGTTCAAATATTGGAGAGAAAATTTTAGTTTCTTCCATGCTTCAACTCGACTACGTTGTTTACATGTATAGGAGAAACAAGTAGGCATCATATTGCGTTCTAAACAATAGGCACTTGTATTAAAATCCATCTCAAAATGATCATGATATTTCTCAATAGATGGTTTGCGCAAAACATGCAAGTTTAAATCAGCAAGATTATCACTGTAATGCATATTCGATAAACATAGAACTTGTCATCTACACCATAATCTCCAATCAAATTGAATGTATATGTGTAGGCATAAGTACTAACGAGTGATTTTAAACATGAAACTGTAGCAAGATTCTCAATCACACTAGATAGCTCTCTATGAACATCGAACATGATATAGTATAAAAGATCATCAAAAGATATTTTAGTAAGAACGTCCTTATGGGTAATTAATTCCACATTATGTAAATTGAGCGCATAAATTTCAGAACATGGAATATTCAAAGGAACACTAGAGATCGAACTCAGACGCACCTCTTTTTGATGAGTATGCAATTCAACACCATTATCATACCTTTACCATCCTCCTCGGTTGTTGTAGGTGTTGTAGATATCAAATCATCATCATGAAACCATTGGATCGCAAGCACTCTATTCCCCGCCGTGGTTATCTCCTCGTCTTTGAAGTCCAACGGTGCCGGTTGTTCAACTTTCAACTCATTTTTTTGAATATCATCTACTTCTCTCTTTTCTGTTGGTGCATCTTTCTCACACTCAATAGAGATGCTCTCAACCTCACATATGGTGGAATCACACAGCTCACTCTCTTTATCATTCTCACTCAATTTGGCTATGTGGCACTCATTCTCATATGGGTTTGGATACATCCTGTCCCCAAAGATTGTGGGTCAGCAATTGAGCAATTACCAAGAACCACAAACTCTTCATGAAGCAATGGGGCAGCACTACACTAAACATGTACCAAGGGAATGTCCCATGCTCGTCGCCTTCACATGTGATATACTAGCGCATTTAAACCTTTTCGTGCACAAGTCAACTTGTCAAGTAGAGAACGCTTGTAGTGGTGAGGTACAAACGCGTTCGAAATGCTGCTTCATCCGCTCCCACGTGATAATCGGCAATTCATGGCGCCCATACGCTATTTAATAAACCGCTCCCACCAATGTGTGGCATAATCAGCCAAGCCACTAGACGCAAGTAAGAGCTTCCTCTCATTGGTATAGTTGTGCATCCGAAATAGAGTATCAATTTCTAGCTCCCAAGTGAGATATTCTTGTACATCATGCACGACCGTAAAATATAGGGATAGAAAATTTGGGTTTATCGTGAAAATCCTTACGATGCACGTTTGGTTGATTGAACATGGCGTGCAGCTCCAAGAAGTTGTTGTTGATGTCCGTACGTAGTTGCGTAACCTCCTCTCCGAGGTTGTTCAATCCAGTCCGAACGGACCCGAGCTCATCGCGCACACCATTATCACGATCATGAAGTTGCTTTTGTAGCGTCCCACACAACCGTATACTCCGCCCACGTAACCGGTGGATTCTCCCGATGACCTGACATGGATACAACTCACAAATAGCAAACGAAATTATATCTGGGTTAGTAAAAAAACTTGCTCTCTACGCTAGCAACTCACTGTCCTGAACACAAGACAAGCTTACCATTCCAAAGTGAATCAAGGACGGCAAATCGACGAGCCAGACAATGAGCGACCTTAACCCGTAATGTATGAGCGTAACCAAGAGCAAGGAGTACACAACGGTGTAGGTGGAGCTCGGACAGGTATGTGTATATCCTATGCAATCTGATATTCAAGGTATTGTAAAGCTAAGTAATGATCCAAGCTAGAGTATTTTGCCTATGTGCTGATCCAAAAGGTTTAAGCGAAGTGTATGAACGCACAAACAAAGATAAATGTGACTTAATGCAAACAAAGGAATGAGCTAGTGAGAGACAAACTGAAATTGAGATAAAACTAGCTCGTTTTGCACCAAGTACTATGAGAGACGCTAGCCAATTGCAAAGATATCAATGTTAGGACACAAGATTGCTCAAATAGATTAAATACACAATCTGAAATTGTGGACTAAGGTTTACTCTTCCCAATTTCGCCAGCCCCTTTTGTTTGTTTTTTTCTCAAAACCGCATGAACAAAGCTCTTCGCCCTTCGGCTATTAAGGAAACCGAAAGGAAAAAATTTGGTACGGTATTTATGGTTTGATCTTTTGTTTTTTTAATACCTTTTCAAGCCGTGGCTTTTTCTTGTAACCTGCCTTTTCCTCTTTTCTTATTGCAATGGCGAAATAGGGTTTGCTCCTCTTGATTGCACAAGTCTCACAATTCAACAACGTGTAAATAAACCAAAGAACAGCCCTAGTGCAATGTACAAAAGCTAGTCTCAAGGATGAAAGGATAAAGTGAAGCTCAAGAAACCCAAAGTGTTTCGGTCGCACTATCTCTTTTGGGTGTTAATTGAGGAGTTCAATCAGCAATTTGGTACGGTTTATGTGAACACAACGATTAAGCAACGCAAAAGGAACACATGGATCAGCACTAAAAACAAAAACTCTAATGGATGAAAACTTAACTTAACGCACAAGAAATAACAGATTAAACTACGGTTTGGTATTGCAATTTCGGTTTATTGGACGATAGGATAGAAAACGAATCTAACTACGGTAAAGAAATTCTCACCGAGTAAACCTAGAATCGATACCATATGATACGGGGGGAGGCCCGATCTTCTCAGCGAGGAACCGTGGATAGTTGATGCGAAGTAGACGATGTCGCTAGCTGAACACTCGCGCCAATGCACGAACCCTCAACTCTTCGGAATACGCCCAAAACACACCGGGTAGTTGTTCGACGCGAGACCACGAACGCATTTAACGCCAAGTCCCCAATTCCCAATGGAACGACGGCTTGACCTTGGATTGCAGAACAAAACAAATGGATCGCCTAATTCTCTCTCAAAGTCCTCGCATGAACTCTGGTGTCGAAAGAACAAGCAATAGCTATGTTTCAATCTTATGCATAAACGGGTCTACCTCTATGGTGCGGCCATGGGGTTTATATAGCCTCCCACGCAAGCACAAAACTCGGATGAACAGAACCGAGTGCTACAGATCCGAGTCCGATTCGTTCACGTGAACAGTAATCCGATTCAAAAAAACCGTCCTACTTTAATTTGGAAATTTAAACTAGTCTCCCTCTCGGTTTCCCTTGTATTGTGAGCTTTCCTTCTCTTAGCTTGCGCGAATTTGTTCGATGCACTTGATGCTTCTTTTGATGCCAATGTAACCCTTGTTGCCATGTCACCATATGTCTTTCTTGACCGCCCGCATGTGCTAGGGTCTTATCGTGAGAGCACGTTCCCTCTCGTTGGCCACATGGGTTTCTTCTCCCTTGTTGGCCGCATGTGTTTCTCCTCCATGAATTTGTTTCCGGCCTCCCTCTCCTCCCTCTCGGTTCCAAAGTTTTTAAATTTGTCAAACCTGAGAATGCACCAAGTATTGCTTTAGGTAGTAACCAATTCTCATTGGCAACAAAAGGAAATTCATTAAGAAACAAATGCACCTGTTGTTTGAGAAGTTTAGCTCCTGCTTCACGAATAACCTCATAAGTAGTAGGGATATCCTCATCAGGATGTTCTCTGTTTTGAGCATTTAGTTACACCATGCTAAGAACAAAATAAAAATATATGATCTACATGAAAAGTGTAGGTATTTAAGTGAGGAATCCAGATATATATCTTTTGCTGTGATTAGTCTTATATTTTTTAAATATAGGAAAATGTTAAGCAGCACACTGCAGTGGGGATATTGTAGAACCGTTACGGGAAAGGATGTTGTGGGATTTCGGGCTTAGCGACACCTTTGCTTCTTAAGAATCATTTTTGATTGCTGTGGTATGGTGCTGAGGTGTACTTTTGAACAGGTGGTTTTGCTCTGATCAGACGTGATTGCGTCGCTCACGGTAGAGGCAAGTAAATGTAGCGGTTGTGCTACGGTTTAACCTGTTACTCTTAGTACTTGCACTATGTATGATTGACGTAATGTTAAATGATATGCCATGGTTACATGTTTTCTAAGTAAGAATGTGGTAGCAAGATATTAATCAATTGCTATGTTTGGATGAGTTTGGGTAGTATTGTGGTAATTTGCTTAATGAGCCAAATGCGGAATATGAAAATAAACTCAATGTGGACATGTTGATAATTCCTTGTGGTTACATTCATGATGATCATGTTGTGGTCTATGTGGTAGAACTCCTTTAGATCGATGATTTTGATCTTGGTGAATCGAGTGGGGTTATGTGGTAATGGTCTTATGACACAATGGTATTGTGCTTAATGAGACACATGTGGATTATGAGGAAGTATTCATGATGAGTATGTTGTTGACCTTCGTGGTTAAATTCTTGTGGTTTATGTTAATCATATCATTCATGACATGTCATAACATTTGCATTGTGGATGTCGCGCTTATAGCGCGATCGCAGTACAACATCGTGCATTGTCAGAGCACGATGCACACTTTTACCTTATTGGGTAAAGGTGCAGTGGAGCATAGCATGCATATGCATTACATTGTGGAAAGATCATTTGCATACTTATGCAATATATTGAGGTGAAGTTATTTTGCAAACCAACGCAACTTCATAGTTGCAATGTGGAAATTGACTCATGAGAGTCTCTTGTGGTATGAGTAATGTGGTTGTGGTTGTGGAATGGGGTTCATCCCTTGTGGTATGGTAGAGGTTGTGATTGTGGCATGAGATTCTTCTCTCTTGTGGTAATTGTTGATAGCGATTGTGGATGCGAGAAATAGTAAAGTTATGAGGTAAAACATGTTAATACTTTATTGTCATTGGTAGTGGTAGTGGTGAATAATATGAAGCAGTTGATCAAGATTCAATTGTTAATATTTTACTATCATTGGTAGTAAATATGGTTGAGGCTATAATTGTGATCATTATGGAATTGGATATTGATGCTTAATATCTTTGTAGTTTATTTAGCTTGTAAATGAATGTGGATTCACATTATGGATGTGGACATATGGATACTTTAATGATGTTGTATATTTGTTTGTAGTCTGAATAGCCTGTTAAACAGTTTGCTTGCTGAGATTTTTATCTCACCCTTGTTTTCCCCCCCTACAGGAGATTGTTGAGCATTCATGGGATGGGTAGAGCGGCACCACAATAATGCACTTGGTTCATCAACTCATGTTGTAATAAAGTCGATGAAATTCTAGCCAAATGCTTAACTATTTGTGGATGATTATGTTATTTAATAAGGATGGACTTGTGAACCATTCTTTGATTAATCTGCTAGAGGTTGTTTAATTATTGAACTTGTTATCGTTATCTTTATTCCCTTAGTTGTTTATGCTTCCGCTTAATGCTTCTTGTCTAGAGATGTTGCCGAAATAATTTATCTTGAAATTATTGGCTAGCTGTAGAGTGGTTTAGTAGCATTCTAGGGTAATGTGGGTCCTGGGGTGTTACATTATTACCGTAGGTTCATTGAAAATTTCTCCAACATCTTCAGACCCTGACTCTCTCCCAGCAGTACATGATATTTTTCATGTTTATCAGTTAAAGGAATGCCTTTGTGTTTCTACTGAGGCCACTGCTTATGAGTGTCTTGATCTTCAATTAGACTTTTCCTATCAAGAGCAACCGGTGCGTATCCTCAATGAAATGGAACGCAGGACAAGGAATCGCACCGTCAAGTTCGTAAAAATTCAGTGGGCTAATCACTCTGAAAATGAAGCCACTCAGGAGCGCGAAGATCTAATGAGGATTGAGCACCCCACTTTTTCCTTGTTAAACAAAGCCATGTAAAAGAAGATATAATAACAACACCATGTTGTTTTGTACGATCTTCGTTTTGCTAGCTTTGAAAACAACCAAGACGACAGATGTTGTAATATTTCTTTTCTATCTTTGAAGGAAATAAAGACAACAGATGTCGGATTTCCCTAACAATCGTTTCAGCTTCACTTTTCCCAACTTCTAACTTATCCGAAATCTCGGGGACGAGATTTTCTTAAGGGGGGTAGGTTTGTAACAGCCCCAGATTTAAGAAACAGTAATAATCTGCTTTATGAACAATAATGGAATATTGTTCATAACATTACTGTTCATAATTGAAATTTGGATTTGTTGTTACAAATTAAAACCTTCATTTTCTAGTCAAAATCCAAAACCTATTTGAAGTTTCAAAGAAAATACAAGTCAGTGCTTGTATCATGACTGGGAAGTATTTTTATTAAAGTCTACATAAATTATCTTGGCCAAAAATAATTTTTTGTTGAATTCTTAGAAATTATTTTGACTTGGAGAAGAATATTTGACTTTAAATAAACCTATTCAGGATAATTAAATTATTTATGTATTTTAAAAAGTGAAACTGTGATTTTAGAAATTTATTTGGGAATTATGTCATCCCAGTGGCCTCCTGGAAAAAAAATTTTCACGATTTTACAAATTTATTTGTTACTTTTGAAAGCCCAGTCAAACTCTCAAGTATTTGAATAGGGCTTGGTCAACTAATCCGGTCCAAGCCTAAACCCTAGCACTGTAGCGACTCGGACCCATAGGGTTGGGTCCAACCCTTTCATTTTGGTCCGGCTCAGTCACGCTCGGGCGCGAGCCCAAATCGATCACGTGCTGTGAGCCGTTGATCTCTAATCGAGCGGGCGAGGCTGCGACGTCACGCGAGCTGTCCACGTGTGCGTCCCACTCCCCACCGTTGGATCTAAATCAGACGGTCAAGGGCGGTGTGTGCATTCGGACGACTCTAGATCCCCTCTCGATCTCCACCGTCCATTCCCGATCCAACCATGCCGCCTTTTCATTTTAAACTTAAAGGCGCGCATCCATCGTGGGCCTTTGGATCTAAATCCCACGGCGTTCCTTTTTGACCGCGGGCTTTTAAGGCCCAAATTCAATGGACCGTTGGATTTCAATCGTAGGGCCTGTATCGTGTATGCATTCGGACCATCCGGATTCCGCGTTAATCTCGACCGTAGAAATTCAATCAGACGGTGCCGCGTTAGCGCATCTAAAGGGATGACATGTATTCCTTTTATTTGATCGTTGGATTTCAATCCAACGTCTCTCTTTGAAAGTGGAGCCCCGACGCCCCTGTGGGTTTCGTTTAGATCTCGATCGATCGATGGAGATCGCATGGCCCATATTAATCGATACCGTTTAAAACCTTTTAACCCCTTTATTTATCATAGCCGCCCATTTCTAATCGGATGGTTGATGTTCTTTAGAGCTTTAAGAGACACGCTGGTCAGGATCGCCAATGGACCCGCATGTCAGATGATTCTTATCTCCTTCCTTGCCTCTGCGCGCAGCCATTTCTGTAAACAGAGGAGAGGATTTATCCAAATATTATGCAACTTATTTTTGGATGTTTAGCCCTAAATGTGTGAAGACCCCAATTTATTTGGCTTGTAATGCTTAACCAACCACCTGGTCCTAGCATCACAAATCAAATAAACTGATCCTCGAGATACGTATACTTCCCGAAAGATACACACCTCGGTACAAAATTAGACATCAACTCCATTCCAAACATAGAGTCCAAACACTACACTACCAAACGGAAGATAAACAAATAGTAGAGTTATTACAGACAAAGGCCGACAGGCCACAAGATACACAAATAAATAAGACGGACAGCGGAAGCAAAAGTGCCATAAGATGGCTATAAACAAAGCCAATCAGTGTGCCTCCAACCCACAAGGCATCTGACCGGACCGCCAAGTCTAGTCGTCCACGAAACGGCAACACAGCCTCACGAAGTGAGGCCCTTGGGGCTCACCTTCTTCCTCTGCAACAAAGACATTAAGCAAAGCACCTGAGTACAAAGATTGTCTTTGTACCCGCAAGACTGACGTGTGAACTAGCAGACCTATTCATATGCTACATGCAGGCTTGTTTAGTGGAGGCCATATGTTTCATTTGCATAAAGCCAATTTTCATTTGCAATAATATAATACAGTTTGAAGGCAAGTTTGCAATTCGTTTTTAATGTTGAACTAACAGTAAAGATAATAATACAAAAGAATAAAGATAAAACATCCTACAAGTGACTATCCCAATAGTCACCACAACAATAGCACGAATCCCAGATTCGTACCACCCATCAAGTTTTAATTTAAATGTTGTAGTCTAGTTCTTGGGGGGCGTATCCGAGCGTGTCCATAACCTAGGACGAGGCTATTCGAATAGTTTTAACCCTGCAGGGGTGTACCAATGTACCCACACTTCAGACCGCCCTTAAGCCAAAACACATTTCCGAAGGTATGCTGGCACGGCTAAGTCGTACGAGACTTTTTCCAATATTGTGTATTAACTACGAGCCGCTCGTATGGATGGAAATCCATACGCTTACATGGTAAAGCCGAAAAGACAACTACCCACTCAGGATAAAGCTTTTCGGGCAACTACCATGCTCCCACCTCCATCCCTCCTGTGACCTCCTGCGACCCGGAGCCAATACACGCCAAAGTACTAGGTCAAGAGAGGTCCCATATACTCTAGTGTGGTTAGCACGCAAAATGCTCAGTACGGTGGCGCAAGTAACTCGGTCCTTAACTGACTCGGGCACCTTTCCAGTCACACCCAACCGATCACACCAGTCTTACCATTGTGCCCAAGTCTAAATCATTTTTGTTTTCAGTTTTAGTTTTGCAATTAAACATAGCAAAATGCTGAAACATAAAGTTATAGTAGATTTTGTGTGATCAAGGTTACCGACTAAAGTCGATAACCGCTTGATTCTACCGATAGCTAAGCATGTCTAAGCAAGTTAACCGGATCTACTAAGTGACAAGAGATCATCCAATGACCTCTAATCACAGCAAATAACCTAGGCTCGGGTAGTAGAGATCAATATTTTGTCTACAGGATATGCACTACTGGATTTAACTAATCAATTTAACACAAATTAAGCAATGCATACATACAAATTGAAACAAAATATTAGACTTTAAAATACTGGGATTATCATGATCAAATCGCTTGCCTTCGCGTTGTTCAATTTGTTGCGGAGGGTCGTTCTCAGGGTTGCCGCAAATATCGAAGCCTAACGATAGAACAAATAACAAATAATAAGAGCGAATAACACCGACAAAACTCAGACATACAACAACAACAAAATATACCAAACTCACACAGCAACCTAAGCAAGATATAAGAAAATTTTAGAAACAGAGGGCAAATCATTTTAAGTTATTAAGAATTTTCTATGAATTTTCTAAGCTAAAAACACATCAAAACACTAGTTAATTACTTAACAAATTTTCATGAACAGAAACAGTATCTAAAACCTATCCTGATAATTAGTATACTAAAAATGAAATTTTACAGAATTGGTTTCACTGGATTTGGACAATTATTGAAAGAGATATACATTTTCTAATTTAGAAGATACATAAAACATCCTTTAATTAATTAACAGATTTTTACTACAGATACAAGGTTGAAACTAATTTTAGTAAATACCACATTTAAAATGAAAAATTAACAGCACTAGATTCATGCTATTTAGATAAAAATTGAATTAGTTATGAATTTTCTAAGCTTAATTGAATTAACAGAGCAACAGAAAATACATTACAGAAATACTAAAGCATTTAAACCTTTTCCTACCGACAATCAGCTAACCACACACACTGACAGGCGGGACCGCGCGAAAAACGGCGACCAGGTCAAACTTGACCCAGCAGCGCCAACGACGACGTCGAAGGCGTATTCTAAGAATACGTCTTTGACTTATCAAAGTGCACTCCTAACTTATACTCACAGAGAAATACGCTTCCCAACAGAGAAAACGCTGCGCCCTCCATTAGGACGAGGGGCCTTGCAACACTCGAGGCGCGCATTCGCATAATGGCCCTTGTTGTGGCAATAAAACAAGTCACTCGCCGCGGATTATGGAGACCGCTTCATGGCTGGATCGCAGCGCACGTCGGTCAAACACGCCTGCGGTGGGCGAGGAGCCGGTGCAGATGGTCTCTGCCACGGAGCAAAAGAACGGGCCATCGTGCCGCCCACCGAGGACGAACGAGGCCGGTGTGAGCAGATCGACGCGCTCCCAGACTCACCCGCTTTCGCCTTATGCTCAAAGAACAATGGCCTTATCTACCAAGGCTCGAAAGTCCGAGAAGTCCACAATGGATAGCTTGTCCGCAGCCTCCTGACAAGCCATCCATAAACTTCTCCGCTTAGCCTCATTCGAGGCCACCTCACCCGAGCATAACGAGCCGATGATTGAACTCGTAAAGGTACTCCGTCACGCATTTGCGCTTGCTTGAGCGCGAGGAACTCTTTTCTTCGCCTTCATCAGCCGTCCGGGATGTGGGCCACGACAAAGTCGGCCGAACTCCTCCCACGCCGACCACATGGCGCGGGCCGCATGGCGAGATAGTTCTCCCCCATGAGTGCTGCGCGCTGCCGCGGTGGACGCCGCGAGCGCCTTGTCTGCGCTCGCATCGAGCTATGTTGAGCTTTCGCCAACCATGCGCACAATCGTCCGTGATCGAGAGGTCCTCGGAGCGGGAGAAAGTCGGCGGTCGGTACGGAGGAACTCTGCAAGTCCCCGCGAGCCGGTGGCCGCCACCACCCGTGGAGTGGAGGTATTCCTAGCAATAACCTCCAAGATGCGTGTCTGTCCATGCGGTTTCGCTCGATCGAGCGAGCACCTCACCATGGTCTGAGGAGGAAGCTCCTCATCATGACCACCCGCCGACTACCACGCTGCTTCTCCGCCATCCCGCTTTATTACTAAGACAAGTTAGCAACAAATTTAAGAGCAAGAAAGCCCAAAATTCATGAAAGCAAACTAAACAAACACAAGCGCAGATAAAGTTCGACCAAGAAAATCAGACACATAGCAACTCATACATATCTTACCCTTATGCTCCCACAAATTTTACTTAGACTTAATTCTCTATGGTTCTCCCAAAGACTGATTCTACCAGTAGTAACTATCTTTTGAAAGGAAAGAGAGAAACCAAGTTTTAAACTCAAATTAGAGTAAGATGAGAGTAGAAGGCTAAGATAGGTAAGGAGTAAAATCTGAGAATCTGCCTAGGTTTTCATAAACCCTTTTTATACTTTGAAATTAAGCTTTTTCAAAATATCCTAAAGACGACTATGCTTGGGTTGCTACGGTCAGAATGGCTCTGATACCAACTTTGTGACTTCAGCTTATTTGGTTTGTAATGCTTAACCAACCACCGGTCCTAGCATCACAAATCAAATAAACCGATCCTCTAGATATGTATACTTCCTGTAAAGCAGATACACACCTGCACAAAATTAGACATCAACTCCATTCCACACATAGAGTCCAAACACCACACTTCCAAACGGAAGATAAATAAATAGTAACAATATTATGCATAATGGCCGATCGCCACAAGATACACAAATAACAACAAAGACACAATGAAGCAAAAGTGCCATAAGATGGCTATAAACAAAGCCAATCGGTGTGCCTTCAACCCACAAGGCATCTCGACCGACCGCCAAGCCTAGTCGTCACCCACGGCGACAAAGACACTCACGTAAGTGAGGACCTCGAGGCTCACCTTCTTCCTCCCGCAACAAAAACATTAAGCAAAGCACCCGAGTACAAAGATTGTCTTTGTACCCGCAAGACCGACGTGTGAACTAGCGCACTGCTCATATGCTACATGCAGGCTTGTTTAGTGGAGGCCATATGTTTTATTTGCATAAAGCCAATTTTCATTTGCAATAAGGTAATACAGTTTGAAGGCAAGTTTGCAATTCATTTTTAAGATTGAAATAACAGTAAGGATATTAATAACAATAGCTTAAAGATAAACAACCTAGAAGTGACTATCCCAATAGTCACCCCAACAATAGCACGAATCCCAGATTCGTACCACCCATCAAGTTTTAATTTAAATGTTGTAGTCTAGTTCTTACGGGGCGTATCCGAGCGTGTCCATAACCTAGGACGAGGCTATTCGAATAGTTTTAACCTCTGCGGGTGTACCAATGTACCCACACTTGCATCGCCTTTAAGCCAAAGCACACTCGAAGGTATGCGGCCTGACAACTAAGTCCTACGAGATCTGCTTTCCAATATTGTGTATCAACCTCAGCCGCTTCAGATGGGTAGAAACACCATACGCTTACATGGTAAAGCCGAAAAGACAACTACCCACTCAGATAAAGCTTTCTGACAACTACCATGCTCCCACCTCCATCCTCCCTCGCGACCTCCCGCGACCCGGAGCCAATACACGCCAAAGTACTAGGTCAAGAGAGGTCCCATATACTCTAGTGTGGTTAGCACGCAAATGCTCAAGACGTGGCGCAAGTAACTCGGTCCTTAATTGACTCTGCACCTTTCCGACACACCCAATGATCACACCGCCTTACCATTGTGCCCAAGTCTAAACCATTTTTGTTTTCATTTTTAGTTTTGCGATAAACATAGCAGTAAATGCTAAAACATAAAGTTATAGTAAATTTTGTGTGATCAAGGTTACCGACTAAAGTCGATAACCGGCTTCTACCGATAGCTAAGCATGTCTAAGCAAGTTGACCGATCTACTAAGTGACAAGAGATCATCCAAATGATCTCTAATCACAAAGAAATAACTTAGGCTCGGTAGTAGAGATCCATATTTTGTCTACGAGATATGCAACTTACGGATTTAACTAACCATTTTAACACAAATTAAGCGATGCATACATACAGCTGAAACAAAATATTAAACTTTAAAATACTGGGATTAATCATGATCAAACTGCTTGCCTGGTTGCTGTTGCTCAATATGGTGCGGAGGATCGTCCTCAGGGTTGCCGCAAATATCGAAGCCTAACGATCGAACAAAACAGCAAATAAGAACGAATAACATCGACAAAAATCAGCAATTAAACCCAAATACCAAATTTCACACAAAGGCTATACTATCACAAGAAGAATGACAAAGCTGCTACAGAGATGCTCAAAAAGACATGTTTTTAAGTGACTGATCTATCCTTTTACCTATTTGCCAGGTTAACTACAAAAACAACCTCTTAAATGATTTAAACCTCTTAAATGATTTAAACTTTTGGACAGACTTTGATGGTAGCATCCAAGTGCACAACCCCAAGTCCAATTATGAGGTGCTAAACAAAATCTTCTATCAAAGATAGGATGTTAAAGATGGACCCACATGGCGGTGACTAAGAGAATAACATAACGGTTGGATTAAAGGATTTCTAGAACTAGCGATTAACGAGAGAGGCCCACAAGTCGCGACATAACTAAACAAAGTTTAGCGATAACTAAACTCCACCGTAGTTGGAGGACGGCTCACCATGAGCATCGGTGACGCGCGCGCTCAAGAGGTTGGGGCGGCGGCGGCGTGCGGGTGATCTAGCTAACGAGAGGGTTTACGGCGAGAGAGTGGTACCTTGGGTTCACCGCGTCCTGCGAACTTGATGCGGTGACCGGAAAAGCGAGAAGACGTTACGAGCCGAAGCTACGGGAAGGTGCGCACGGCCGCCATGACTCGGGAAGGTTTCGCCACGATCAAGACGGCGATGGAGCACGGAAGTGGCGGAAAGCGCGCGGCGAATCACCGTGCTTGGAGAAGAACGCCGCGCGGCGAATCACCGCTTGAGAAGAAGGGTCGCACCCTCCATGATGCATCAAAGATGAAACGAACCCACCGAGAGCATCAGTGGAGCATTGCGATCAAGTGGAACCAAACGCTGAGGCTTGAGACTTACCAGAACGCTAGTAAGCTCGCGGGGCCGAGGCTGCCGGAAGCGAAGACGATGAAGTTGCTCCAGGCGATTCACTGGATGTTGTTGATCCGGGATGGGCAAAATGGAGGCGGCGAGTAGAGTGGATCACGATGGTGCGAACGCGGGCTCAAAGGCGGCTCCGATTAGGCGGTACTACGCTCGGGTTCTTCTCCGGCCGAGGAGGAAATTTGGGTGGAGAAGGTACGAGAATGGATGCGAAGGATAATGGATGGACTCGGTGGGTAAATGAGACCCCGGCGATGCTTCTCGGACTGACACGAGGACAAAAAGGTGGCAGCGACGAGGTACGTGGCGAGCATGCGCGCGCGGCCGTGAGCTCCGGTGAGGTGCGGAGAAGACGAGGCGGACTCGCGGTAGGGTCCACTTGTCGATCGTGACAAAGCGGTGCGAGTCAAGGTCCGATGCGCGCGCGATGAGCTGGTTTGACTCGATCAAGATTGTGCTGACCGCTAGATCTGAGATGGACGGCTGAGATTGGTGTATGCATTCGGACAGGTCGACGAGGCAAGCAACGTGGACCATTCGATCTTCATCGGACGGCTGACAGCCATCGGGCTCGCACGATGCAACTTGGCGGTGCGACCGAGTCCATTAGGTGCGGTCGGACTCGAGCCCAAGTGGGGTTTGAACCCGAGGAACAGTGATTTCGGTTTTGAATTAAAAAGACAGAGAGGGTTTGAGGAATTTTTAGAGGTAGTTCCAGAGGTCCAAAAAATTCTGAAATTTTTATGGGAGCTTACTGGAACATAGGACAACCTTGTGAAATTTTTCCAGGAGTTTTCATGCACTAGATTTCTCCCAATAAAATTCACAAGCTGCTGAACAAAAGCTTGACCAGATTTCAAACTAGGTTGACTTGGCCATTTGAAATAGCAAATAAAATCTAAAAATTGTGAGATAATTCAGGGAGGTAGATAGGATGATCAAGATGATAGGAAAAATAATTTCAGAGGATGATCATAAGTTTGAAAGCTAAGAATTTGCTGACCACAATTTCCAATCACAAGAATTACATTCTAAAAATTGGAAATTGCTAGGGAAAATTGTAGAAACTCTCAAATGATTTCATGAGGCATCAAAAGTTTTTATTTCTCCTCATAATTTACATTTGAAATACAAACCCTAAGTTTAGGGCTGTTACAAAATGGACACCTCATCAACTCTAGACCCTTCACCTTTGCCCTGTAGCTCAACCTCTATATATAACCCTAGCTTTTTGAGCTGCTGCCATTGTTGACCACTGGAGCTTATCATCTTCCATTGCTGTCCAGCGGAGTTTCTTGCTCCTACCCTTTGCTTATCCATCCTAGATGCTTGTTTCACTTTGTGATATAAGCTTAGCATCTTTTGTAGGTTGAAACCGGAGGTTTTTCCCTCTGTTGATCAGAGCCGGTTAAGGAGCTCTTATGGTGTTTTCCCTGTTCTGGTAAGCTTAGACCTTAATCCTTGTCATCTTAAGCACCTTAAGGACATCAGTAGCTCACTGGAGCCATTCACTTGTACATGTACTGCTCAAATCTTGATTTCACTGAAAAGTTATTTTCATAACTTTTCGGTTTGTCATGTCGTTTTCAAACTCTAGGTTTTCTATTATCATCTCTTCAGCTTAACTAGGTCATAACCTATCCCTAGTGGCATCAGCAAAAGTTATCTTTGATCATTTTGCTTCTAAATCGAAAAGGGTCTTAAACCCCTTTTTCTTCTGTTTTGTCGGGTATACCGACAAAAATGATAACGTGTCTTTATCTATTAATCTTGATTATTAGAGTTGACCAGGAGTTGGTTTAGGGTGTTAATTCCTTTTAAAACTTAGGTTTAACTCCAGCAAGAACCTTAGGTTTAAGTGTATTAGTGTTTAAGCAAAGATTTTTAAATCTCTGTTTTGCTTGCTGTTGTCAGCTGACTCTGCTCAGTGCACAGCAAAACTTTCAAATCTCAATTTTGTCAATTAGGGAGTAAGTGATAAGTTAGGTCACTGTGTTAATTATGAATACTCTTAGTCCAAACCAAATAAATTAATTGATCCATGTTTAGATTACCAAAACACTCTGCTGTAATCTGCCCTGTTTTCAGTTTTCGAAAATCAGAAAACTATAGATCTAGTTTAAACCTCCATTTTTGATAATTAGTATTAACTACTATTAAGCGATACATTAACCTTTTAGTTTTACTTATTTAGCAGTAGCTAAATCTTAAATATCTTTCTCTCATCATCTAAGATAGCCGCAGCTCTTCTTTTGTAAATCTGTCCTGTTTTTCAGAGTTCAAAATCTAAAGTTGCAGCTTTAAGTTACACCCTAATCTGAGTAATTAGTATCATTAGGTATTAAATAAGGGTTATTATCCTTATTCGAGCTAGATGTAGATTGAGCATGTTGATAATTATGCATTCAAGTATTGATCATGCATTCTCTTTCTATATTTTGTTCTCTGCCATTTTCCTGCTATTTATTGGATTTTATTTGACTTTCTAGATTCTAGTTCTTCTGAAGTGGTTAAATCTTTTGTTGGTCAACAAGAACCTGAACAAGAGGTGTATTATTACCAAGGCAAGCATCCTCTTTGCACCATGTTGATCCCCAAAGTTTCATACAAAAGATTTTCAAAATACAGTGACATCTGTTGCATGCTACTTTTCTGAAAATACAAATTGTGATCTGTTAGTAGTTAGTTATGACCCAACACTGTGGATTATCTTAATTATAACCATACACTCAACCCTAGCATAGTAATGTATATTATAAGGTTTATTTTCAGATTTGGCTTAGACATGCAGTCTAGAGAACTTTAGAGTTTGACAAGAATATCTTGTCAAACATGGGAATCACAAATGGACTTCTGTTATTTTGAACTCTTTGTCCAGTTTCTTTAAATCAGGATTGCATTTTAAATTTAAATTGATCTGGACAAGAGGATGCTAGTGATGGTGCTTTTGTGCACGAGATTGGGTATTGTGGTGGACTTGTCCGGATTAATTAAGGACTGAACTCTGATTGTTCAATTCAAGTTCCCCACGTACTTCCACGCGCAGTGTATGGGCGCTGTTTGGTTAAGTAAGAGGTTAAGACTATTGGGTTGGAAACAGGGGAGTAAGGATATGTGTATTGACCTTGTATGGCATAGATGCTTTGGTCTTTGGACTGCGTTTTATGCCATGTGAGCTTGTATGTCAGTATCAGATGTTCTTAGAAGGGTGAGGGCGTATATGCGTTCTATCACATGTACGTACCTTAAAGGTGCCGATTGCAATGTAGTATGTGTAGCGAACACAACTTGTATTTCTTTTGATTGGGTCGGCATTCCCGACGCAACATGTGTGCCCCGGTTAAGCAGATGCTATCAGTCGTTGTTTAAGCGAGATCAGTTCACACATGGGTATCCAACTCAATAGTGTTAGCTTATTGAAAAATACCAAATCTTAGTTTCCCCGGTCGGCATACCAAAGGAAGTGTGTCATCATTCGGAGGCATCCGAAGGCAACGGGCTAACTAAGTCGTGTGGGTAAAGTTGTACACCCCTGCAGGGTATTAAACTATTCGAATAGCCGTGTCCACGGTCATGGACGATAACTTGAGTTGATGTCACCTGCATAGAAGTTTTGATTTACAAATCTGGTTTCGGTTTTTGGTTTGGCATGAGGGATTCATGCACTGTGCTGTTTACAATTAATTCATTTACTTACTGTTCTAGTCCAACTTTGATTTATTAAATTGCTTTATCAAAATTTAGCTTTTGTAGGTTAAGATGTATTGCTTTATGCAAATCTGAACCTTTATACCTTCCTGTTGAAACCTTATGCATGTATAAATTCTACTCCTTTGCATAGGTTCTAATAAACACTTTCTTTTATTAGTTTGTGTAAGACTTGCTGAGTACCTTCCGTACTCAAGGTGCTATAACCTATTGTTGCAGGTGAGGATGGTTTCCTTTATGAAGTGCCCGTTAGCGCCGATCAGGGTGACGCTAACGAGTAAAGCTATTTCTTTCCTCCACGCAATCGCCTGCGGGTGGATGGGGCCATTGGTGGCTTTTGCCTGTTTATCTTTGCTTCATTGTCAGATTTTGAAGTGACCAAGTCGCTTAATATTGTAGTACTAAACCAAAATTTGTAAACTTATGTCTAGTTATGTAAGTGTATGACTTGTATGTGTATGATTCAATGTTGTTTGAGGATATATGTGCAATGGTCACTGATCCTGGGAACCATTGTGAGACATATATCCGGGAAACGTGAGTATTGGATCTGTTATTTATTAAACTTATGCTTTTAGCATGATCCTTAACTAAGGGGCAGTACTGTTCCTTAATTAAGAATTGTGCTACAGTATAATTTTAATTAATCGCGTTTCCAATACACCGGGGTCCTCACACAAAAGCTCAATTTCAATTTCAGTTTCAAATTCAAATCTCAATTGGGAAATTCAGTTAATCCTCAAAAATCAATTCCATTAGGCATCCATTCCTCTTTTTCTCTCCAGACCCCACTTCTCTTCCTTCCTTGCTCTGCCTGCCCACCCCGTGCATGCGTCTCCTGGCATCCCGTGTGCGCCCATGCCTCGCTCGCACCTGCTCCTTCATCGACAGCCAGTGTCCTCACCTTGCCACTCAGCACCCAGGACGTGCTCCAGGACACGCACCCATGCCGTGCTCCCAAAGCCGTGCACCGCGCCTTCGTCAGCACCCGGCTAGCATTGCCCGAACCTCCCCCGGTCGTCTCTGCAGCCCCTACACCCGTGCGCCTGAGCACGCTACGCCGCATGGTCAGCTCCTGTGCCAAGCACGTCGTCCTCCCCACGCCCTCGCTTTGTCCGGTCCAAACCGTGCTCCGCTCCCTGCAGCGCTCCACTTGCCGTCCTCGGCTGGTCCCATCACCCGCATGGCTGCACGACGCTGCTCGCGCAAGTCGTCGCTCGCGTCCCGTCCCTCTGTCCTTCGCGTCCTCGCCACCCTTGAATGGAGCCACCCGGTCCAAACCATGCGCCCACGGTGCACCCGCACCTGCTCGTCCGCGCCAAGCCTCCCCCGGCTCCTACCACCGGGGATATATAGCCCTGAGCCTCCTCCCTTGCCCTCCCCACCTTTCTTCTTCACCGAGCAAGCACAAGAGCCGAAGCTCCTGCCTTGGCCACCCCGCCTCCCCGCCGTTCGGCTGCACCGGTGAGCCTCCGCCCCGGCCTGCCCCGTCACCAGAAGCCCCGTGACATGAGGATTCCATCCCCCACCTCCCCTCTTCCGCCCCGCCGCCGAGAGCAACCGCCGCCGTAGCTCTTCCTTCTCCACCATCAGCCGACGCTGCCCCTCAAGTGCTCCCCACCTCCTCGGACAGACACGGTGAGCATCCTCTCCCCTCCTCATGCTCATGCTTCCTCCCTTCATCTCCTTCCTCCGCCGCCGCCGTCGCCCCGTCAGTTCTTGCGCTGTCGCCCGACAAGTCGTCACCGCTCGGTGCCACCCGGTCCTGAGGTTGCTTCCTTGGCTTCCTCCCCTCACCCGCAACCCATTCCACTGGTCCCTGCTGCCCCTCCGGCCGCCGCTCGCCGTCAGCAGGCCGCAGTCGAGTTCCCGTGGCTTCCCCAATTGGCTGAAGCCTCCTCTGTTTTGTTGTGTTACCTCTCTCTCAATTCTTATATGACTTGTGGGCCCTTACCCTTTAAGGAGAAAATGGAGGCCATAGGCTTTAGCTCATCTTGCTATCTAAAGATTATGCAAAGCTTATTTGTTAAACTTTAAATTATTGTGATAACCCCTTTGTAATTGATGGTTAGTTAATTACTAAAATTAATTTAATTAACCTTCCACTAATGTGTAAAAACTATGGAATGTAAGAACTTAAGTTACAAAATCACGGGAAATTGAATGTGAAGCTATTAAAAAATAATTATGTTGATCTCAATACCTTGCTCTAGAAGCTTGAATCCTAATTGCAAATCCTATCAAATATTCCTTGATCCAAATAATAACCATCGCATCTTTATCTCACGATCCAAAGTTATCAATGTTAATTAAAATAATCAGTGTAAAGATATGCCCAGCAAAAAGATCGAGTATCCTCTCTTTGCATGTCCCAAAACACAAGAAGATCTTTAAAACGGAGAGTTGTTAATTAAGGAAAAAGAATCACTTAAATCTTAAGTCCCTAATCTATATCTCAAACATAACTTTGATATATGTACCACCTTGTGTAAGCAGCCAATAAAATGAAGTGATTAACCAATATGCCTTTGCCATCTAATTTAAAATGCAAACTTAAAATATCGCTAAAAGTATAATCTTGCCCAAATATCAATCATCCTATCATTATCTCTGGATTTAAATCACCGGTGGTAATATATGGACTCCAAGTTTAAATCAACAAATTAAAATCATACTCTTCATATGTTAAACTCACACCCTAATCTCTAATGTTTAATGCCCATCAAGTAATGCCTATTATTCTTTTAAGACTCATATCTATCATAAATCTAACCCAACTCATGGAACTTCCTTAATAAATATCCAAGATTCGAAGAAGCTCTTGATTGTAAAAGATCGAGCTATGACCCTTCCTCGATCGATGTTATCTTGTCATCTTCCACATCCCAGGTGGAGTATCCCTACAAAAGTTTCTTGGACCTTGATCCTTCCTTATTTTCCCTCCTGGCAGAGTTCTCCGTCATTCCTCTTTCGCTCAAATTGTCGTTGACTTTGTCAACATCCCGCATTCGCCAAACCTTCTCTCATACTCTCAATCATCGCAAATCTTAATCAAGCTCAATTGAATTGAATTGGTCTTTTGAAGTTCTTTGGATTTATTTGGTTTTCGATCGATTATCGTGTAATTAGAAGTGGAGTCCCCGAAGAAACGACGACTCAAGCAGGATCAAGATTTGGATAAAGACGAAGACCAAGAATTCAAGACCACTGACTGAGAAGGCTATGAGTAAGATCCAGGCCACGGTAAATAGACCCAGGCGAGTCAATACTTTGATCATATTGAGCCTATATTTTATGTAAATTATATTCTTTTAAAATAGCAAATTGCATGCTTTCATTCTTAATAAAAAATATGTTAAAGCTTAAGTAGTTAAATACCCATTTGATGATTAAATTAATTATTATATCATCCTTGACAATTGAATCCATTAACCATTGTCACCCTAGTAACTATGTGGTAATACTAGTTATAGGTCGTACTCAAGCGACATGCTAGTCTTGCTTAAGTACCGGGATATTAAAAATGTCCCAATCATGATCTCTTCAAACATGAAAATGGTTTGGGCAGTCATTGGTGGTCCATGACTGAGATAAATGTGGTAATTTGGTTTTACTCCTTAAAACCCTAACAACTTGTTGTTACTATCTGGGTGGATGGAGAGGTGGATGGTATAACAATGGGTGCTAATATAGCCCAAAGAATGTTATTTTGTGGATGGTATGTGGAAGAACCGTCCGGATAACCCTAAGGACTTAATCTTGTCATGACCCCCCGTGTAAAACAAGTACAACCACAAGTCTGTAAAGTACAAGTTGGCTTACTAAATGTATCAAACCCGGAATGCATCTCACTGGTGGTTTGGGATCGTGCAAGCGCGTGGTAAATACGGTTTGAATGGGACACCGAGGCAAGGGTGAAGTACCAGCCACTGTGGGTAGTCCAATCCAACTACACCAGCAGCGGAGGTGAACATCCCGTACGAACGTATGGGCGCAACCCCATATAGGTGAGATGACTGGAAGGGCAAGATACTTTGAAAGGTTATTGTGACGGTCGCTTAGCTACATGACTAAGGAATCATGTGGGGTAACGAGTATGACTATCTCTTGTGGGTAAAGTGTACAATCTCTGTAGAGTCTAAACTGTTTAAACAGCCGTGCCTACGGTCAAAGGCGGATATGGGAACTTAACTGAGTTAGTTCTATTTCAAAAACCTTGTGGGTGGCATGAAAATTGTGGCGGGCTCACCTAGCCTTGGGTTGGATTTTCCCGAGTTTTCGGACTCAATGATGTTAATATTGGGGTTAGCCCTAGTCAAATAGACATCGATAGAGTTTAGATGGAGGAACCTCTCTTTGTTATCAAATATTGTACAATTACTCTCTTTAACAAGATGCAATCTGGTTAAAATGCTAAGTCTTGCTTAAGTACCGGGATATTAATTATTATGCCATCCTTGACAATTGAATCCATTAACCATTGTCACCCTAGTAACTATGTGGTAATACTAGTTGTAGGTCGTACTCAAGCGACATGCTAGTCTTGCTTAAATAGGGATATTAAAAATGTCCCAATCATGATCTCTTCAAACATGAAAATGGTTTGGGCGGTCATTTGTGGTCCACGATCGAGATAAATGTGGTAATTTGGTTTTACTCCTCAAAACCCTAACAACTTGTCATTACTATCGGGTGGATGGAGAGGTGGATGGTATAACAATGGGTGCTAATATTGCCCAAAGAATGTTATTTTGTGGATGGTATGTGGAAGAACCGTCCGGATAACCCTAAGGACTTGATCTTGTCATGACCTCCGTGTAAAACAAGTACAACCACAAGTCTGTAAAGTACAACTTGACTTAGTAAATGTATCAAACCGGAATGCATCTCACTGGTGGTTTGGGAACGTGCAAGTGCGTGGTAAATACGGCTTGAATGGGATACCGAGGCAAGGGTGAATTTACCAGCCGCTGTGGGTAGTCCAATCCAACTACACCAGTATCGGAGGTGAACATCCTGCACGAACGTATGGGCGCAACCCCATATAGGTGAGGTGACTGGAAGGGCAAGATACTTTGAAAGGTTACTGTGCCGGTCGCTTAGCTACATGACTAAGGAATCATGTGGGGTAACGAGTATGACTATCTCTTGTGGGTAAAGTGTACAATCTCTGTAGAGTCTAAACTGTTTAAACAGCTGTGCCTACGGTCAAAGGCGGACATGGGAACTTAACTGAGTTAGTTCTATTTCAAAAACCTTGTGGGTGGCATGAAAATTGTGGCGGGCTCACCTAGCCTTGAGGTTGGATTTTCCCCGAGTTTTCAGACTCAGTGATGTTAATATTGGGGCTAGCCCCTAGTCAAATAGGCATCAGATAGAGTTTCCGATTGAGGGAACCTCTGCTGTTATCAAAGATTATACAATTACTCTCTTTAACAAGATGCAATCTGGTTAAAATGCTTAGCATTAATTGGCTGTCGGAAATAACCATTAGAGTCACTGTCTTGTTGGCCCCCGTCCACATAAATCCTCTCTGTGCGAAATCTTTAGGACACATTAAATGCTAATCATCACTAATCATTGGGTTTAGCATTTAATTGATGTCCTAATTGGTCCTTCGCCTCACTGACATGTGGGACCAGGCACTTAAACCTCTCCGCACACTTTAATCCATATGTGTTATTTGCGCCAATCGTGGACTGTCGATTTCAAGATCTACGGCCTAGATCTTCTGGGATTTTCGGGCCCCCGAAGGTTCCACGTCACTAGCGGCCGTTGATCTCACGATCAATGGCCGAGATCAATGTGCTGATTGGGTCACCCGAAGCGCACATAGATCTAGGCCGTCCATCTCTAGATCTTCGGCTAAGAACGCGTTGCCGTTTGGACCACCCGCGTTCCAAATCGCGCGTGCCGTCCATCTCGCAATGAGCTGCTGAGATGGATTGGGTCGTTCGAGTCGCCCAGAGTGCGCAGCGCTCAGAGCCATCCATCTGTTGATCTGCGGTCAAGATTGATTGGGCCGTTCGGGTCCCCGAACGCCCCAATCCACGTGGACCGTTAGATCTAAATCCAACGGTGAGCCTTGGTATGTTTGCACGCGTGCACTTTTCTCCGTGCGCGTGGGCCGTTCGATTTCGCATCTAGGGTCCACGTTCGTCCACGTCATTTATTTTTGAATAGGTTTTGTATAATTCCGGTAAGTCTTTATTTAACAACTGAAAATTGTGTTAAACTTTGAAAATCCACAACTATTTCATTTTAAATCCTTTCTAGATATTTCCAGTTGGGATAAATTCATGTTTGACTAAAATTTAATTTAAAAATGCATATAGACATTGTTCTGTGCTAGAAAACCTTTTAGACAATATTGGTTAGTTTTTAGTCATTTTGAATATCCCAGAAATTAACATGAAGCTTGTAAAATGCATATCTTTTTCTGTATAACTCCGAAAATGTGCAAACTCAATTTTGTAAATTTCCTCTGTTAATATACTTTAATATGAAATATGTTTTGCGCATGTTCATACTCCTGAAAAATGACATGTTCTAGTTTTGCAACTTAGAAAAATCATAAGTATTTCATTTTAGCTCCAAATTGAGTAAACTCAAGTTTGCTATTCTTAGGATACCATTACCTACCCACTATAAGAATTTCAGACTCTAGATCATTTCGAAATTTTTGCCATGAACAGTACCAGTAATTAATTTAGTGAATTAACAGGCTGAGAGAAATGGTTTTAGCTATAACTTTTTCATACTAAATCCAAATTGCATGATTCTTGTTCCTAAATTTGTCTAAAATCATGCCCTTGATGCTGTATAAATTTCATGAGATTTGGATGAATTTTGTTGTTGAATTTTATTTGGTGTTCTTCGTTCTTATTGGTTTATCACCTTTTCGCGTTTGGTTCCGAAGATAATATTGATCTTGAATCTGATCCACAGCAGCCAGACTCTGCCCTCCAGTAAGAAAGTAGATGTAGCATTCATTTGATCATGTTGATCCTATTAATTTCAAATTCTAATATATTGTTTGTAAATTCTACGTATGCATTGCTATGTGATGAGGGCATCCCTAACACTTATACATCTTTCCCTATTGGTGGTCATACACATACTGAGGTGGACGCCATACGTGACGCTACAAATAATTCAAGTACAGAAGTGCATATTGGTCCACTGACGAGAGCAAGAGCTAAACTTCTAAATCAACAGGTGCTTTTGTTTCTTAATGAATCTTCTATTGTCATTGATGAGAATTGGGTATTACCTCATGCAAATATTTTGTGCATTCTCAGGTTTGAACATTGTGAAGCCTTTGGAACCAAGAGGGAGGTCGGAGTCAAAGCAATGGAGGAGAAGCTCACGTGGGTCAACCAAGGGGAGAAAAGCCCAAGAATTCAAGCCCAATTCGGATCTTCCACAAGTGCAACCGAAATTCATCTCGGAATCAACTCGGAATTCAATTCGGATTCGGTTCAGGACAGCCCAACAGGGCTGTAATAAAAAGGCCATAACTTTTGCATACGGAGTCCGATTGGGGTGTTCTTGGACTTGTTTGAAAGCTTATTCCAAGGCCCACACAATGGTTTTGGCCCCAGCTTCAGAAGACTTACGGTCGCGCCGCTATGGCCGAAACAATGTGACGGACTTAAGTTAGGTTTTCCTTTTTGTGTGTTTTTAGGTCTTAGCCGAGTTAGAGTTTGATTCGGCATGTGTGGCTGGCCCTAGGCCGTGCGTGAGTCGTGGAGGGCGCCTTAAATACCCTTGCCCCTCCCTTGTATCCATTAGACCAGTTTATGCATAAGAATTGAAACATAGCTATTGCTTGTTCTTTCTAAAACCAGAGTTCATGCGAGGACTTTGAGAGAGGACTAGGCGATCCATTTGTTTGTTCTGCAATTCAAGGTCAAGCCGTCGTTCCATTGGGAATTGGGGACTTGGCGTTCGTCGTTCGTGGTCTCGCGACGAACAACTACCCGGTGTGTTTTGGGCGTATTCCGAAGAGTTGAGGGTTCGTGCATTGGCGCGAGTGTTCAACTAGCAACATCGTCTACTTCGCATCAACTATCCACGGTTTCTCACTGAGAAGATCGGGCCTCCCCCGTATCACTATGTTGTTTTAACTATTGTCGATAGTTAACCCATTAGATGCATTATCAATAGGCAACTGTTATCCTCTACTACTGAGCCTAGGTATATCTTGCTGTGATTTTGGGTTCGTTGGATGAGCCCTTGTCACTTAGTAGTACCAGTTGAAATGCTTAGTCATGCTCTAGTTATCGGTAGAAATAGGTGGTTATCGACTTGTCGATAACCTTGATCACACAAACTTATTATGATCTCTATATTTCAACTTTGTGCTATGTTTAAATTGCAAAACTAAAACTGAAAACAAAACAATTTGGACTTGGGCACAATGGTAAGATGGTGTGATTTTTGGGTGTGACTGGAATGGTGACCTGGGGGTGTGTTACTGTTCACGTGAACAGTAATCCATGAATATTAGTCCCGCCCCGCAGGTTCTATTAGATGTGTGGCTCCTCATCCCCTATTTAAGGAGGTCGCACCCCCTCTAGTTTACTTGGATTTTATTTAGTTAAAAGTTAGCCTTGTTGCAACTTCGTGTATTGGCTTGTGTCGACTAGACCAACCATAATACCGCTTCAAAATCCCAACTCAATTCAATATTTCAATTCCTATTTGCAATTTCAGATTGCTTTATCTTTTTCTTGCGTGCTTCTTCGGTGTATGCAGGAATCGACCTTCGTGGTCAGGTCATCCGGGTATTCGTGCACGGTTGATAACGACTTGTCAATCAGTTCAGTGATTGCGTGGTTTCGAGCCTTGCGTGTTCGTAGCCAGGATCGTGAGAGTTGAGCGACGCCTACCGAACTTATCGTTCTCATCGAAATATCGGGCCAACAATCGGACCTTCGGGTTCATCAGGTGGTATCAGAGCTACAATTCATCGGTGAGAAGTTTTTTCCTACAATCCACAAAACCACAAAAAAAATATAGGTTTAGTTCATCGTCCGAACCAATTTGTGCCTCGCATTGTTCTTTTCAGTTTTTGCATCCTTCAATTGTAGATTGCATCGTCGTGTCTTGTGCTGGTTTTTTTTTGTCTAGATTGGTCTGGTTTAAAGTTTAAAGTCTCTTGCAAATCGTCTAGATTCATCTGCCACACCACCATCAACAATCTTGCCGCGCCATGTAACCCCTGCCGCGCCTACCAATCTCTACCGCGGGCATCCGTCGCGTCAGGCCACAGCAAAAACAAAAAAATTGCAGATCCAAAACCAGCCCCGCCGTCACACACGCCTTCGCCGCACTCAGTCTCCTTCGCATCCTTGCTCCTCGTGTGCACGGTCGAAGCGGCGCCAGCACCAACGCCCGAGACCACCGCTGGACCGCAAGCGTCAGCAAATGGCGCCGAAACAAAGGGTTGGTACTGTAGCACGCGTCCGTCTACTGTAGCACACGTTTGGTTACTGTAGCAACCGAAAAAAGCCGCTCATTCGGTAGCTTCGATGTTTAAAAAGAGTTTTTGGAAAAAGTAATGCTGCTTGTGCTGCTACGATAATATGCCTCTTGTAGCAGATCAGAAATAAAAGCCCGCTGCCGGCTCTCTGCAGCGTTCTGAAGTTTAAAAAAAAGAGAGAAAAGAGCCCAAAAAAAAACCAGTTTGATCGTTGCTACAGTACATGTGGTTACTGTAGTAGCCGAGAAAGAAATCCCTATACATTTCTGGGGCTTCGAGGTAGAGAAAAAAAGAAAGAAAAGAAAGAGAAGAAAAAGAAGAAAAGAAAGAGAAGAAAAAAAAGGATAAGAAGAAGAAAAAAATCAGAGCTGCCTCTTTTCTTGACATTATTTTCTTGTTCAGTTGGGCATTTTTCCGCCATTGCTCGCTTGCGTTGATGGTTCTTGTGCTAGCGCGCCGTTGTTGCTACTAGTCGTTCTTGTGAGTTGCTCTAGCTAGACTTGGTTTAGACTAGGACCAGCACTTGTGACTAGTACTTTGAACTACTATTCAACTTTGCATACTGATTTGAATAATTGCTACTCCTTTGCTACATACTAGCCTTAGAGCTCCACTTCCTACTTACTCGGTGGTGGTGCCGTTCCTGCAATCGTTGGGCTGGTGCAAGTGAGAGTATCACGAACCACCACCGGTTGTACCACTTTCTTCTGCATTGGTAAGAACTTGTAAGAACTGGGTATAAGCTTGAGTGTGAGTGACTTGGTTGAGCCTCCAGAACCTAGTAGTTGATAGGGACATATACTTGTGTTTTGTTTCCTTGTTTTTTTTTACTAACTGTGGCAGGTTCATGGAAAGATTGCAAGATATATCCACCTCTTCTTCGAACTGTTGGACGGGAGTGCAAGATAGTGAACGAGGAAGATGCACACTTAAGACAAGCTTTTTCACCACGGGAGGTATATGATAGTGATGTATGTCTCATAAAATTAACTTCACGGTACCCTCTTTTGCTGGGAATTATGATCCTGATGCTTATCTCATATGGGAATTAGATATACAACAATTATTTGCATGCCATGAATTTCCTGATCATCTAAAAGTTAAGGCTATTACCCGTGAGTTTTATGATTTCGCATCTATTTGGTGGAGTGAATACTGTCGTACTAATCAAAACATACCTAAAACATGGAATGCTTTGAAGAGAGCAATGAGACATAGATTTGTACCTTCATATTATTCTCGTGAATTGCTCAATAAATTGCGACGCTTAAGACAAGGTAGTAGTTCTATAGAGGATTATTATCAAGATTTGCAAACTGCTTTGTCTCGTTGTGGTTTAGAAGAAACTGAAGATGCGAAGATAACTAGATTTCTAGGAGGATTAAACCATCAAATTCGAAATAAAATTGTTTATAAACCTCCCACTATCACTCGTTTGTTTCGTCTTGCTTGCCAAGTTGAAAAAGAAGTACAGGGACGACAATCCAAGACCGTTCATGCTTTTTTGTCTACTTCCACTACACCTTCACGTGTACATGAAACAAATAAGTGCAGTACAAACCTCGCATCAAGATCATCTTGGTTGTTTCTCCTCTGCTGCATCTACCATGATTGCCGCCCCGCTCTTTGTGGGCGTTACTCTATCTCGTTGTCTTGCACCCTTGGCTCGCTCATTGTTAATTGAGCTGGAGCAAGAAGAAGAAGGAAAAGCTTCTCACTACTCACCAACTTCATAGCCGCTGTGACTGCCTTTTAACCCCTTTATTTATCATAGCCGCCCATTTCTAATCGGACGGTTGATGTTCTTTAGAGCTTTAAGAGACACGCGCGGCTGTGACTGCCAGCGGGACCCGCATGTCAGATGATTCTTATCTCCTTCCTTGCCTCTGCGCGCAGCCATTTCTGTAAACAGAGGAGAGGATTTATCCAAATATTATGCAACTTATTTTTGGATGTTTAGCCCTAAATGTGTGAAGACCCCAATTTATTTGGCTTGTAATGCTTAACCAACCACCTGGTCCTAGCATCACAAATCAAATAAACTGATCCTCGAGATACGTATACTTCCCAGAAAGCAGTATACACACCTCGGTACAAAATTAGACATCAACTCCATTCCAAACATAGAGTCCAAACACTACACTACCAAACGGAAGATAAACAAATAGTAGAGTTATTACAGACAAAGGCCGACAGGCCACAAGATACACAAATAAATAAGACGGACAGCGGAAGCAAAAGTGCCATAAGATGGCTATAAACAAAGCCAATCAGTGTGCCTCCAACCCACAAGGCATCTGACCGGACCGCCAAGTCTAGTCGTCCACGAAACGGCAACACAGCTCACAGAAGTGAGGCCCTTGGGGCTCACCTTCTTCCTCTGCAACAAAGACATTAAGCAAAGCACCTGAGTACAAAGATTGTCTTTGTACCCGCAAGACTGACGTGTGAACTAGCAGACCTATTCATATGCTACATGCAGGCTTGTTTAGTGGAGGCCATATGTTTCATTTGCATAAAGCCAATTTTCATTTGCAATAATATAATACAGTTTGAAGGCAAGTTTGCAATTCGTTTTTAATGTTGAACTAACAGTAAAGATAATAATACAAAAGAATAAAGATAAAACATCCTAGAAGTGACTATCCCAATAGTCACCACAACAATAGCACGAATCCCAGATTCGTACCACCCATCAAGTTTTAATTTAAATGTTGTAGTCTAGTTCTTGGGGGGCGTATCCGAGCGTGTCCATAACCTAGGACGAGGCTATTCGAATAGTTTTAACCCTGCAGGGGTGTACCAATGTACCCACACTTCAGACCGCCCTTAAGCCAAAACACATTTCGAAGGTATCTTTGTACGGCTAAGTAAATGCGAGACTTTTTCCAATATTGTGTATTAACTACGAGCCGCTCGTATGGATGGAAATCCATACGCTTACATGGTAAAGCCGAAAAGACAACTACCCACTCAGGATAAAGCTTTTCGGACAACTACCATGCTCCCACCTCCATCCCTCCTGTGACCTCCTGCGACCCGGAGCCAATACACGCCAAAGTACTAGGTCAAGAGAGGTCCCATATACTCTAGTGTGGTTAGCACGCAAAATGCTCAGTACGGTGGCGCAAGTAACTCGGTCCTTAACTGACTCGGGCACCTTTCCAGTCACACCCAACAGATCACACCAGTCTTACCATTGTGCCCAAGTCTAAATCATTTTTGTTTTCAGTTTTAGTTTTGCAATTAAACATAGCAAAAATGCTGAAACATAAAGTTATAGTAGATTTTGTGTGATCAAGGTTACCGACTAAAGTCGATAACCGCCCAGTTCTACCGATAGCTAAGCATGTCTAAGCAGTTGACCCGGATCTACTAAGTGACAAGAGATCATCCAGCGACCTCTAATCACAGCAAATAACCTAGGCTCAGGTAGTAGAGATCAATATTTTGTCTACAGGATATGCAACTACGGATTTAACTAATCAATTTAACACAAATTAAGCAATGCATACATACAGCTGAAACAAAATATTAGACTTTAAAATCTGGGATTATCATGATCAAAGCGCTTGCACGGTTCTTTGTTGTTCAATTTGTTGCGGAGGGTCGTTCTCAGGGTTGCCGCAAATATCGAAGCCTAACGATAGAACAAATAACAGCGAATAAGAGCGAATAACACCGACAAAACTCAGACATACAACAACAACAAAACATACCAAACTCACACAGCAACCTAAGCAAGATATAAGAAAATTTTAGAAACAGAGGGCAAATCATTTTAAGTTATTAAGAATTTTCTATGAATTTTCTAAGCTAAAAACACATCAAAACACTAGTTAATTACTTAACAAATTTTCATGAACAGAAACAGTATCTAAAACCTATCCTGATAATTAGTATACTAAAAATGAAATTTTACAGAATTGGTTTCACTGGATTTGGACAATTATTGAAAGAGATATACATTTTCTAATTTAGAAGATACATAAAACATCCTTTAATTAATTAACAGATTTTTACTACAGATACAAGGTTGAAACTAATTTTAGTAAATACCACATTTAAAATGAAAAATTAACAAAGACCTTTGGATTCATGCTATTTAGATAAAATTGAATTAGTTATGAATTTTCTAAGCTTAATTGAATTAACAGAGCAACAGAAAATACATTACAGAAATACTAAAGCATTTAAACCTTTTCCTACCGACAATCAGCTAACCACACACATCGACAGCGGGACGCGGCGGCGGCGACAGGTCAAACTTGACCAGCGGCGCCAACGACGGCGTCGGCGTATTCTAAGAATACGTCTTTGACTTATCAAAGTGCACTCTAACTTATACTCACGAGAAATCGCTCCAACAGAGAAAGCGTAGCATCCAAGTGCACAACCCCAATCGCGGCATGGACCCACATGGCGTTGACTAAGAGAATAACATAACGGTTGGATTAAAGGATTTCTAAACGCGATTAACGAGAGGGCCCACAAGTCAGCGACATAACTAAACAAAGTTTAGCGATAACTAAACTCCACCGCGGCTCACGCGCACGCGCGGGGGCGGCGCGCGCGCGTGCGGTGATCTAGCTAACGAGAGGGTTTCGGGCGAGAGAGTGGTACCCGGGTTCACCGCGTCCTTGCGAACTTGATGGCGGTGACCGGGACCTCAAAGATGCGTGGCGGCGGCGGCGAGCGAAGCGGAGAAGAAGATGCGGCCTTCGCGAGAAGGCGTTACGAGCCGAGAAGCTACGGGAAGGTGCGCACCCGGCCGCCATGACTCGGAAGGTTTCGCCCACGATCAAGGCGGCGATGGAGCACGGAAGTGGCGGAACGCGCGCGGCGAATCACCGTGCTTGGAGAAGAAGGGTCGCACACCCTCCATGATGCATCAAAGACGTAAACGAACCCACCGAGAGCATCGGTGGAGCATTGCGATCAAGTGGAACCAAAGCGAGGCTTGAGACTTACGAGCGCTAGTAAGCTCGCGGGGCGAGGTGCGGAGCGAAGCGATGAAGTTGCTCGAGGCGATTCACTGGATGTTGATGATCCGGGATGGGCAAAATGGAGGCGGCGAGTAGAGTGGATCACGATGGTGCGAACGCGGGCTCAAAGGCGGCTCCGATTAGGCGGTACTACGCTCGGGTTCTTCTCCGGCCGAGGAGGAAATTTGGGTGGAGAAGGTACGAGAATGGATGCGAAGGATAATGGATGGACTCGGTGGGTAAATGAGACCCCGGCGATGCTTCTCGGACTGACACGAGGACAAAAGGTGGCGGCGGCGAGTGCGTGGCGAGCATGCGCGTGGCCGTGAGCTCCGGTGAGGTGCGGAGAAGACGAGGCGGACGGCGGTAGGGTCCACTTGTCGATCGTGACAAGCGGTGCGAGTCAAGGTCTGATGCGGCGCGATGAGCTGGTTTGACTCGATCAAGATTGTGCTGACCGCTAGATCTGAGATGGACGGCTGAGATTGGTGTATGCATTCGGACAGGTCGACGAGGCAAGCAACGTGGACCATTCGATCTTCATCGGACGGCTGACAGCCATCGGGCTCGCACGATGCAACTTGGCGGTGCGACCGAGTCCATTAGGTGCGGTCGGACTCGAGCCCAAGTGGGGTTTGAACCGAGAACGATGATTTCGGTTTTGAATTAAAAAGACAGAGAGGGTTTGAGGAATTTTTAGAGGTAGTTCAGAGGTCCAAAAATTCTGAAATTTTTATGGGAGCTTCTTGGAACATAGGACAACCTTGTGAAATTTTTCAGGAGTTTTCATGCACTAGATTTCTCCCAATAAAATTCACAAGTCTCTTGAACAAAAGCTTGACCAGATTTCAAACTAGGTTGACTTGGCCATTTGAAATAGCAAATAAAATCTAAAAATTGTGAGATAATTCAGGGAGGTAGATAGGATGATCAAGATGATAGGAAAAATAATTTCAGAGGATGATCATAAGTTTGAAAGCTAAGAATTTGCTGACCACAATTTCCAATCACAAGAATTACATTCTAAAAATTGGAAATTGCTAGGGAAAATTGTAGAAACTCTCAAATGATTTCATGAGGCATCAAAAGTTTTTATTTCTCCTCATAATTTACATTTGAAATACAAACCCTAAGTTTAGGGCTGTTACAAAATGGACACCTCATCAACTCTAGACCCTTCACCTTTGCCCTGTAGCTCAACCTCTATATATAACCCTAGCTTTTTGAGCTGCTGCCATTGTTGACCACTGGAGCTTATCATCTTCCATTCTGTCCAGTGAGTTTCTTGCTCCTACCCTTTGCTTATCCATCCTAGATGCTTGTTTCACTTTGTGATATAAGCTTAGCATCTTTTGTAGGTTGAAACCGGAGGTTTTTCCCTCTGTTGATCAGAGCCGGTTAAGGAGCTCTTATGGTGTTTTCCCTGTTCTGGTAAGCTTAGACCTTAATCCTTGTCATCTTAAGCACCTTAAGGACATCAGTAGCTCACTGGAGCCATTCACTTGTACATGTACTGCTCAAATCTTGATTTCACTGAAAAGTTATTTTCATAACTTTTCGGTCTTTCATGTCGTTTTCAAACTCTAGGTTTTCTATTATCATCTCTTCAGCTTAACTAGGTCATAACCTATCCCTAGTGGCATCAGCAAAAGTTATCTTTGATCATTTTGCTTCTAAATCGAAAAGGGTCTTAAACCCTTTTTCTTACATTTTGTCGGGTATCTGACAAAAATGATAACGTGTCTTTATCTATTAATCTTGATTATTAGAGTTGACCAGGAGTTGGTTTAGGGTGTTAATTCCTTTTAAAACTTAGGTTTAACTCCAGCAAGAACCTTAGGTTTAAGTGTATTAGTGTTTAAGCAAAGATTTTTAAATCTCTGTTTTGCTTCTTTGTTGTCAGTGACTCTGCTCGAGGCACAAACAAAACTTTCAAATCTCAATTTTGTCAATTAGGGAGTAAGTGATAAGTTAGGTCACTGTGTTAATTATGAATACTCTTAGTCCAAACCAAATAAATTAATTGATCCATGTTTTAGATTACCAAAACACTCTGCTGTAATCTGCCCTGTTTTCAGTTTTCGAAAATCAGAAAACTATAGATCTAGTTTAAACCTCCATTTTTGATAATTAGTATTAACTACTATTAAGCGATACATTAACCTTTTAGTTTTACTTATTTAGCAGTAGCTAAATCTTAAATATCTTTCTCTCATCATCTAAGATAGCCGCAGCTCTTCTTTTGTAAATCTGTCCTGTTTTTCAGAGTTCAAAATCTAAAGTTGCAGCTTTAAGTTACACCCTAATCTGAGTAATTAGTATCATTAGGTATTAAATAAGGGTTATTATCCTTATTCGAGCTAGATGTAGATTGAGCATGTTGATAATTATGCATTCAAGTATTGATCATGCATTCTCTTTCTATATTTTGTTCTCTGCCATTTTCCTGCTATTTATTGGATTTTATTTGACTTTCTAGATTCTGGTTCTTCTGAAGTGGTTAAATCTTTTGTTGGTCAACAAGAACCTGAACAAGAGGTGTATTATTACCAAGGCAAGCATCCTCTTTGCACCATGTTGATCCCCAAAGTTTCATACAAAAGATTTTCAAAATACAGTGACATCTGTTGCATGCTACTTTTCTGAAAATACAAATTGTGATCTGTTAGTAGTTAGTTATGACCCAACACTGTGGATTATCTTAATTATAACCATACACTCAACCCTAGCATAGTACTGTATATTATAAGGTTTATTTTCAGATTTGGCTTAGACATGCAGTCTAGAGAACTTTAGAGTTTGACAAGAATATCTTGTCAAATATGGGAATCACAAATGGACTTCTGTTATTTTGAACTCTTTGTCCAGTTTCTTTAAATCAGGATTGCATTTTAAATTTAAATTGATCTGGACAAGAGGATGCTAGTGATGGTGCTTTTGTGCACGAGATTGGGTATTGTGGTGGACTTGTCCGGATTAATTAAGGACTGAACTCTGATTGTTCAATTCAAGTTCCCCACGTACTTCCACGCGCAGTGTATGGGCGCTGTTTGGTTAAGTAAGAGGTTAAGACTATTGGGTTGGAAACAGGGGAGTAAGGATATGTGTATTGACCTTGTATGGCATAGATGCTTTGGTCTTTGGACTGCGTTTTATGCCATGTGAGCTTGTATGTCAGTATCAGATGTTCTTAGAAGGGTGAGGGCGTATATGCGTTCTATCACATGTACGTACCTTAAAGGTGCCGATTGCAATGTAGTATGTGTAGCGAACACAACCTGTATTTCTTTTGATTGGGTCGGCATTCCCGACGCAACATGTGTGCCCCGGTTAAGCAGATGCTATCAGTCGTTGTTTAAGCGAGATCAGTTCACACATGGGTATCCAACTCAATAGTGTTAGCTTGTTGAAAAATACCAAATCTTAGTTTCCCCGGTCGGCATACCAAAGGAAGTGTGTCATCATTCGGAGGCATCCGAAGGCAACGGGCTAACTAAGTCGTGTGGGTAAAGTTGTACACCCCTGCAGGGTATTAAACTATTCGAATAGCCGTGTCCACGGTCATGGACGATAACTTGAGTTGATGTCACCTGCATAGAAGTTTTGATTTACAAATCTGGTTTCGGTTTTTGGTTTGGCATGAGGGATTCATGCACTGTGCTGTTTACAATTAATTCATTTACTTACTGTTCTAGTCCAACTTTGATTTATTAAATTGCTTTATCAAAATTTAGCTTTTGTAGGTTAAGATGTATTGCTTTATGCAAATCTGAACCTTTATACCTTCCTGTTGAAACCTTATGCATGTATAAATTCTACTCCTTTGCATAGGTTCTAATAAACACTTTCTTTTATTAGTTTGTGTAAGACTTGCTGAGTACCTTCCGTACTCAAGGTGCTATAACCTATTGTTGCAGGTGAGGATGGTTTCCTTTATGAAGTGCCCGTTAGCGCCGATCAGGGTGACGCTAACGAGTAAAGCTATTTCTTTCCTCCACGCAATCGCCTGCGGGTGGATGGGGCCATTGGTGGCTTTTGCCTGTTTATCTTTTGCTTCCGCTGTCAGATTTTGAAGTGACCAAGTCGCTTAATATTGTAGTACTAAACCAAAATTTGTAAACTTATGTCTAGTTATGTAAGTGTATGACTTGTATGTGTATGATTCAATGTTGTTTGAGGATATATGTGCAATGGTCACTGATCCTGGGAACCATTGTGAGACATATATCCGGGAAACGTGAGTATTGGATCTGTTATTTATTAAACTTATGCTTTTAGCATGATCCTTAACTAAGAGCGTCTTGTTCCTTAATTAAGAATTGTGCTCTGAGATAATTTTAATTAATCGTTTCCAATACACCGGGTCCTCACACAAAGCTCAATTTCAATTTCAGTTTCAAATTCAAATCTCAATTGGGAAATTCAGTTAATCCTCAAAAATCAATTCCATTAGGCATCCATTCCTCTTTTTCTCTCCAGACCCCACTTCTCTTCCTTCCTTGCTCTGCCTGCCCACCCCGTGCATGCGTCTCCTGGCATCCCGTGTGCGCCCATGCCTCGCTCGCTCGCACCTGCTCCTTCATCGACAGCCAGTGTCCTCACCTTGCCACTCAGCACCCAGGACGTGCTCCAGGACACGCACCCATGCCGTGCTCCCAAAGCCGTGCACCGCGCCTTCGTCAGCACCCGGCTAGCATTGCCCGAACCTCCCCCGGTCGTCTCTGCAGCCCCTACACCCGTGCGCCTGAGCACGCTACGCGCATGGTCGGCTCTCGTGCCAAGCACGTCGTCCTCCCACGCCCTCGCTTTGTCCGGTCCAAACCGTGCTCGCTCCTGCGGCGCTCCACTTGCCGTCCTCGGTGGTCCCATCACCCGCATGGTCGCACGACGGCGCCGCGCAAGTCGCCGCTCGCGTCCCGCCCTCTCGTCCCGCGTCCTCGCCACCCTTGAATGGAGCCACCGGTCCAAACCATGCGCCCACGGTGCACCCGCACTGCGTCGTCGCCAAGCCTCCCCCGGCTCCTACCACCGGGGATATATAGCCCTGAGCCTCCTCCCTTGCCCTCCCCACCTTTCTTCTTCACCGAGCAAGCACAAGAGCCGAAGCTCCATGCCTTGGCCACCCGCCTCCCCGCCGTTCGGCTGCACCGGTGAGCCTCCGCCCCGGCCTGCCCCGTCACCAGAAGCCCCGTGACATGAGGATTCCATCCCCCACCTCCCCTCTTCCGCCCCGCCGCCGAGAGCAACCGCCGCCGTAGCTCTTCCTTCTCCACCACTGGCATCTGACGCCTGCCCCCTCAAGTGCTCCCCCACCTCCTCGGACAGCACAGTGAGCATCCTCTCCCCTCCCTCATGCTCATGCTTCCCTCCCCTTCATCTCCTTCCCCTCCGGCCGCCGTCGCCCCCGTCTGGTTCTTGCGCCTGTCGCCCCGACAAGCTGTCACCTGCTCGGTGCCACCCCGGTCACAGTGCTGCTTCCCTTGGCTTCCTCCCCTCACCCGCAACCCATTCCACTGGTCCCTGCTGCCCCTCCGGCCGCCGCTCGCCGTCAGCAGGCCGCAGTCGAGTTCCCGTGGCTTCCCCAATTGGCTGAAGCCTCCTCTGTTTTGTTGTGTTACCTCTCTCTCAATTCTTATATGACTTGTGGGCCCTTACCCTTTAAGGAGAAAATGGAGGCCATAGGCTTTAGCTCATCTTGCTATCTAAAGATTATGCAAAGCTTATTTGTTAAACTTTAAATTATTGTGATAACCCCTTTGTAATTGATGGTTAGTTAATTACTAAAATTAATTTAATTAACCTTCCACTAATGTGTAAAAACTATGGAATGTAAGAACTTAAGTTACAAAATCACGGGAAATTGAATGTGAAGCTATTAAAAAATAATTATGTTGATCTCAATACCTTGCTCTAGAAGCTTGAATCCTAATTGCAAATCCTATCAAATATTCCTTGATCCAAATAATAACCATCGCATCTTTATCTCACGATCCAAAGTTATCAATGTTAATTAAAATAATCAGTGTAAAGATATGCCCAGCAAAAAGATCGAGTATCCTCTCTTTGCATGTCCCAAAACACAAGAAGATCTTTAAAACGGAGAGTTGTTAATTAAGGAAAAAGAATCACTTAAATCTTAAGTCCCTAATCTATATCTCAAACATAACTTTGATATATGTACCACCTTGTGTAAGCAGCCAATAAAATGAAGTGATTAACCAATATGCCTTTGCCATCTAATTTAAAATGCAAACTTAAAATCTCGCTAAAAGTATAATCTTGCCCAAATATCAATCATCCTATCATTATCTCTGGATTTAAATCACCGGTGGTAATATATGGACTCCAAGTTTAAATCAACAAATTAAAATCATACTCTTCATATGTTAAACTCACACCCTAATCTCTAATGTTTAATGCCCATCAAGTAATGCCTATTATTCTTTTAAGACTCATATCTATCATAAATCTAACCCAACTCATGGAACTTCCTTAATAAATATCCAAGATTCGAAGAAGCTCTTGATTGTAAAAGATCGAGCTATGACCCTTCCTCGATCGATGTTATCTTGTCATCTTCCACATCCCAGGTGGAGTATCCCTACAAAAGTTTCTTGGACCTTGATCCTTCCTTATTTTCCCTCCTGGCAGAGTTCTCCGTCATTCCTTCTCTCATACTCTCAATCATCGCAAATCTTAATCAAGCTCAATTGAATTGAATTGGTCTTTTGAAGTTCTTTGGATTTATTTGGTTTTCGATCGATTATCGTGTAATTAGAAGTGGAGTCCCCGAAGAAACGACGACTCAAGCAGGATCAAGATTTGGATAAAGACGAAGACCAAGAATTCAAGACCACTGACTGAGAAGGCTATGAGTAAGATCCAGGCCACGGTAAATAGACCCAGGCGAGTCAATACTTTGATCATATTGAGCCTATATTTTATGTAAATTATATTCTTTTAAAATAGCAAATTGCATGCTTTCATTCTTAATAAAAAATATGTTAAAGCTTAAGTAGTTAAATACCCATTTGATGATTAAATTAATTATTATATCATCCTTGACAATTGAATCCATTAACCATTGTCACACTAGTAACTATGTGGTAATACTAGTTATAGGTCGTACTCAAGCGACATGCTAGTCTTGCTTAATTACCGGGATATTAAAAATGTCCCAATCATGATCTCTTCAAACATGAAAATGGTTTGGGCAGTCATTGGTGGTCCATGACTGAGATAAATGTGGTAATTTGGTTTTACTCCTTAAAACCCTAACAACTTGTTGTTACTATCTGGGTGGATGGAGAGGTGGATGGTATAACAATGGGTGCTAATATAGCCCAAAGAATGTTATTTTGTGGATGGTATGTGGAAGAACCGTCCGGATAACCCTAAGGACTTAATCTTGTCATGACCCCCCGTGTAAAACAAGTACAACCACAAGTCTGTAAAGTACAAGTTGGCTTACTAAATGTATCAAACCCGGAATGCATCTCACTGGTGGTTTGGGATCGTGCAAGCGCGTGGTAAATACGGCTTGAATGGGACACCGAGGCAAGGGTGAAGTTACCAGCCGCTGTGGGTAGTCCAATCCAACTACACAAGTAGCGGAGGTGAACATCCTGCACGAACGTATGGGCGTAACCCCATATAGGTGAGAAGACTGGAAGGGCAAGATACTTTGAAAGGTTATTGTGACGGTCGCTTAGCTACATGACTAAGGAATCATGTGGGGTAACGAGTATGACTATCTCTTGTGGGTAAAGTGTACAATCTCTGTAGAGTCTAAACTGTTTAAACAGCCGTGCCTACGGTCAAAGGCGGATATGGGAACTTAACTGAGTTAGTTCTATTTCAAAAACCTTGTGGGTGGCATGAAAATTGTGGCGGGCTCACCTAGCCTTGAGGTTGGATTTTCCCCGAGTTTTCAGACTCAATGATGTTAATATTGGGGTTAGCCCCTAGTCAAATAGACATCAGATAGAGTTTCCGATGGAGGGAACCTCTGCTGTTATCAAATATTGTACAATTACTCTCTTTAACAAGATGCAATCTGGTTAAAATGCTAAGTCTTGCTTAAGTACCGGGATATTAATTATTATGCCATCCTTGACAATTGAATCCATTAACCATTGTCACCCTAGTAACTATGTGGTAATACTAGTTGTAGGTCGTACTCAAGCGACATGCTAGTCTTGCTTAAGTACCGGGATATTAAAAATGTCCCAATCATGATCTCTTCAAACATGAAAATGGTTTGGGCAGTCATTTGTGGTCCACGACTGAGATAAATGTGGTAATTTGGTTTTACTCCTCAAAACCCTAACAACTTGCTGTTACTATCTGGGTGGATGGAGAGGTGGATGGTATAACAATGGGTGCTAATATTGCCCAAAGAATGTTATTTTGTGGATGGTATGTGGAAGAACCGTCCAGATAACCCTAAGGACTTGATCTTGTCATGACCTCCCGTGTAAAACAAGTACAACCACAAGTCTGTAAAGTACAACTTGACTTAGTAAATGTATCAAACCCGGAATGCATCTCACTGGTGGTTTGGGAACGTGCAAGTGCGTGGTAAATACGGCTTGAATGGGATACCGAGGCAAGGGTGAATTTACCAGCCGCTGTGGGTAGTCCAATCCAACTACACCAGTATCGGAGGTGAACATCCTGCACGAACGTATGGGCGCAACCCCATATAGGTGAGGTGACTGGAAGGGCAAGATACTTTGAAAGGTTACTGTGCCGGTCGCTTAGCTACATGACTAAGGAATCATGTGGGGTAACGAGTATGACTATCTCTTGTGGGTAAAGTGTACAATCTCTGTAGAGTCTAAACTGTTTAAACAGCCGTGCCTACGGTCAAAGGCGGACATGGGAACTTAACTGAGTTAGTTCTATTTCAAAACCTTGTGGGTGGCATGAAAATTGTATGGCTCACCTAGCCTTGAGGTCGGATTTTCCCGAGTTTCGGACTCGGTGATGTTAATATTGGGGCTAGCCCTAGTCAAATAGGCATCGATAGAGTTTCCGATTGAGGAACCTCACTGTTATCAAAGATTATACAATTACTCTCTTTAACAAGATGCAATCGTTAAAATGCTTAGCATTAATTGGTCATCGGAAATAACCATTAGAGTCACTGCCTTGTGGGCCCCGCCCACATAAATCCTCTCATGAAATCTTTAGGACACATTAAATGCTAATCATCACTAATCATTGGGTTTAGCATTTAATTGATGTCCTAATTGGTCCTTCGCCTCACCGACATGTGGGACCAGCACTTAAACCTCTCCGCACACTTTAATCCATATGTGTTATTTGCGCCAATCGTGGATCGCCGATTTCAAGATCTACGCCTAGATCTTCCGGGATTTTCGCCCGAAGGTTCCACGTCACTAGCGCCGCTGATCTCACGATCAATGGCCGAGATCAATGTGCCGATTGGGTCACCGGCGCACATAGATCTAGGCCGCCCATCTCTAGATCTTCTGGCTAAGAACGCTGTTGTCGTTTGGACCACCCGCTCCAAATCGCGCGTCGCCCATCTCGCAATGAGCCGAGATGGATTGGGTCGCTCGAGTCGCCCAGAGTGCGCAGCGCCGAGCCATCCATCCGCTGATCTGCGGTCAAGATTGATTGGGCCGCTCGGGTCCCCGAACGCCCAATCCACGTGGACCGTTAGATCTAAATCCAACGGTGAGCCTTGGTATGTTTGCACGCGTGCACTTTTCTCCGCGCGTGGCCGCTCGATTCGCATCTAGGGTCCACGTTCGTCCACGCCATTTATTTTTGAATAGGTTTTGTATAATTCCGTAAGTCTTTATTTAACAACCAAAATTGTGTTAAACTTTGAAAATCCACAACTATTTCATTTTAAATCCTTTCTAGATATTTCCAGTTGGGATAAATTCATGTTTGACTAAAATTTAATTTAAAAATGCATATAGACATTGTTCTGTGCTACAAAACCTTTTAGACAATATTGGTTAGTTTTTAGTCATTTTGAATATCCAGAAATTAACATGAAGCTTGTAAAATGCATATCTTTTCTCAGATAACTCAAAATGTGCAAACTCAATTTTGTAAATTTCCTCTGTTAATATACTTTAATATGAAATATGTTTTGCGCATGTTCATACTCCTGAAAAATGACATGTTCTAGTTTTGCAACTTAGAAAAATCATAAGTATTTCATTTTAGCTCCAAATTGAGTAAACTCAAGTTTGCTATTCTTAGGATACCATTACCTACCCACTATAAGAATTTCAGACTCTAGATCATTCTGGAAATTTTTGCCATGAACAGTACCAGTAATTAATTTAGTGAATTAACAGGCTGAGAGAAATGGTTTTAGCTATAACTTTTTCATACTAAATCCAAATTGCATGATTCTTGTTCCTAAATTTGTCTAAAATCATGTCCTTGATGCTGTATAAATTTCATGAGATTTGGATGAATTTTGTTGTTGAATTTTATTTGGTGTTCTTCGTTCTTATTGGTTTATCACCTTTTCGCTTGGTTCCAAGATAATATTGATCTTGAATCGATCCACAGAATGCATCGCCCTCCAAGAAGAAAGTAGATGTAGCATTCATTTGATCATGTTGATCCTATTAATTTCAAATTCTAATATATTGTTTGTAAATTCTACGTATGCATTGCTATGTTGTTTTAACTATTGTCGATAGTTAACCCATTAGATGCATTATCAATAGGCAACTGTTATCCTCTACTACTGAGCCTAGGTATATCTTGCTGTGATTTTGGGTTCGTTGGATGAGCCCTTGTCACTTAGTAGTACGAGTTGAAATGCTTAGTCATGCTCTAGTTATCGGTAGAAATAGGTGGTTATCGACTTGTCGATAACCTTGATCACACAAACTTATTATGATCTCTATATTTCAACTTTGTGCTATGTTTAAATTGCAAAACTAAAACTGAAAACAAAACAATTTGGACTTGGGCACAATGGTAAGATGGTGTGATTTTTGGGTGTGATCGAATGGTGACTGGGGTGTGTTACTGTTCACGTGAACAGTAATCCATGAATATTAGTCCCGCCCCGCAGGTTCTATTAGATGTGTGGCTCCTCATCCCCTATTTAAGGAGGTCGCACCCCCTCTAGTTTACTTGGATTTTATTTAGTTAAAAGTTAGCCTTGTTGCAACTTCGTGTATTGGCTTGTGTCGACTAGACCAACCATAATACCGCTTCAAAATCCCAACTCAATTCAATATTTCAATTCCTATTTGCAATTTCAGATTGCTTTATCTTTTTCTTGCGTGCTTCTTCTGTATGCGTGAATCGACCTTCGTGGTCGTCATCCGGTATTCGTGCACGGTTGATAACGACTTGTCAATCGATTCGGTGATTGCGTGGTTTCGAGCCTTGCGTGTTCGTGAGCAGGATCGTGAGAGTTGAGCGACGCCTACCGAACTTATCGTTCTCATCGAAATATCGGGCCAACAATCGGACCTTCGGGTTCATCAGGTGGTATCAGAGCTACAATTCATCGGTGAGAAGTTTTTTCCTACAATCCACAAAACCACAAAAAAAATATAGGTTTAGTTCATCGTCCGAACCAATTTGTGCCTCGCATTGTTCTTTTCAGTTTTTGCATCCTTCAATGGTAGATTGCATCGTCGTGTCTTGTGCTGGTTTTTTTTTGTCTAGATTGGTCTCGTTTAAAGTTTAAAGTCTCTTGCAAATCGCCTAGATTCATCCGCCACACCACCATCAACAATCTTGCGCGCCATGTAACCCCGCGCCGCTACCAATCTCTACCACGGGCATCCGTCGCAAAGCCACAAAGCAAAAACAAAAATTGCAGATCCAAAACCAGCCCGCCGCCACACACGCCTTCGCGCACTCGCCTCCTTCGCATCCTTGCTCCTCGTGTGCACGGCCAAGCGCGCCAAGACTAACGCCCGAGACCACCGCTGACCGCAAGCGCCAAGAAATGGCGCCAAACAAAGGGTTGGTACTGTAGCACGCGCCCGCTCATCAGTAGCACACGTTTGGTTACTGTAGCAACCGAAAAAGCCGCTTCGCTCCAGAGCTTCGATGTTTAAAAAGAGTTTTTGGAAAAAGTAAACCGCTTGCGCTGCTACAGAATATGCCTATCTGAGCAGTCCGAGGTAAAAGCCCCGCGGCTCTCGCAGTTGTTCAAGTTTAAAAAGAGAGAAAAGAGCCCAAAAAACCGGTTTGATCGTTGCTACAGACATGTGGTTACTGTAGTAGCCGAGAAAGAAATCCCTACTACTTTCTGGCTTCGAGGTAGAGAAAAAGAAAGAAAAGAAAGAGAAGAAAAAGAAGAAAAGAAAGAGAAGAAAAAGGATAAGAAGAAGAAAAAATCAGAGTGCCTCTTTTCTTGACATTATTTTCTTGTTCGGTTGGGCATTTTTCCGCCATTGCTCGCTATGCGTTGATGGTTCTTGTGCTAGCGCCGTTGTTGCTACTAGTCGTTCTTGTGAGTTGCTCTAGCTAGACTTGGTTTAGACTAGGACCAGACTTGTGACTAGTACTTTGAACTACTATTCAACTTTGCATACCGATTTGAATAATTGCTACTCCTTTGCTACATACTAGCCTTCCGAGCTCCACTTCCTACTTACTCACCGTCGTTCCTCGCAATCGTTGGGCTGGTCGCAAGTGAGAGTATCACGAACCACCACCGGTTGTACCACTTTCTTGCTTGCATTGGTAAGAACTTGTAAGAACCGGTATAAGCTTGAGTGTGAGTGACTTGGTTGAGCCTCCGTAACCTAGTAGTTGATAGGGACATATACTTGTGTTTTGTTTCCTTGTTTTTTTTACTAACTGTGGCAGGTTCATGGAAAGATTGCAAGATATATCCACCTCTTCTTCGAACTGTTGGACGGGAGTGCAAGATAGTGAACGAGGAAGATGCACACTTAAGACAAGCTTTTTCACCACGGGAGGTATATGATAGTGATAGTATGTCTCATAAAATTAACTTCACGGTACCCTCTTTTGCTGGGAATTATGATCCTGATGCTTATCTCATATGGGAATTAGATATACAACAATTATTTGCATGCCATGAATTTCCTGATCATCTAAAAGTTAAGGCTATTACCCGTGAGTTTTATGATTTCGCATCTATTTGGTGGAGTGAATACTGTCGTACTAATCAAAACATACCTAAAACATGGAATGCTTTGAAGAGAGCAATGAGACATAGATTTATACCTTCATATTATTCTCGTGAATTGCTCAATAAATTGCGACGCTTAAGACAAGGTAGTAGTTCTATAGAGGATTATTATCAAGATTTGCAAACTGCTTTGTCTCGTTGTGGTTTAGAAGAAACTGAAGATGCGAAGATAACTAGATTTCTAGGAGGATTAAACCATCAAATTCGAAATAAAATTGTTTATAAACCTCCCACTATCACTGCTTGTTTCGCCTTGCTTGCCAAGTTGAAAAGAAGTACAGGGACGACAATCCAAGACCGTTCATGCTTTTTTGTCTACTTCCACTACACCTTCACGTGTACATGAAACAAATAAGTGCACGGTACAAACCTCTGCATCAAGATCATCTTCGGTTGTTTCTCCTCCTGCTGCATCTACCATGATTGCCGCCTCGCTGCTGGGCGCGTTACTCTATCTCGTTGTCTTGCACCCTTGGCTCGCCATTGTTAATTGAGCTGGAGCAAGAAGAAGAAGGAAAAGCTTCTCACTACTCACCAACTTCAGTACCAACATCATCTGAGTCGAGCCTACAAGGTAATACCAAAGGTACTGATTTGAACACTCAATCTGAGAACAATAACCATGATTTCATGCCTAGTATCATTGAGCAAAGGGAAAATCAGATTGTAGTAGAAACCACTGCATCACATGAGGTGGATGAACCTAGTGCTGAGAAGGTAGAAATTCATTTCTAGCTACGAATCTGATATTATTAAGAATTTGCATGAATCTGTGATAATTTGATTGATTTGGCAGCTGAGTTGAGTGCACCATGTGATAAACTTGTTGATTTACCTGTTAACTTGAGTGCACCATGTGCTGAAGTAATTGAATTGCCTGTTGTTTTGAATGATTCATGTGATGATTTAATCGCATACAATGATCATGTGGAATTGGTTAGACATAAAGACGTTTTGACTAGAATTTCTCCTGCTGATTCTTTATGTTATATTATGTTGGATCCACCTATGAAATTGTCACATGCCTTGAAAAAAGTTTCTGTAATTGCATGTTCAAATTCTTGTTTAGCACCTACACCCGGATATACGCTTAATTTGATTGGAGATTATGGTGTAGACAATCAATTTCTTGTATATCGAATATATTGTGATCACATCGATGAATTGAAGCATGTTGTTTCGAACAACAATTCTTGTGTGCTGAATCTTGTTCAATATGAGAGTCAAATAAAATTTAGTGCTCATCCCATGCCTATGTGTTCACCTTTTATGGCACTATCTAGTAAGGACAATCTGAATGCAGATGTTGAATTATGGAAGAACTTACAAATCTTTTCACCATTGCTAGATGAATTTGCTATTTCTCGTCTGACACATGATTATATGGGTGAATTTTGTTTGATTCCAAAAGTTGTAGATTTGCCCATATATGCTACCACTGCAAGTTTACAACTTCAGAGATTTGAATTGCATAAACGCTTCACTTACATTTGCAAAACTAGTTGCAATAATTGTTGTGTGAGAACATTTGTTTTGATCATTCACATATATGATTGTTGCTGTCTTCTAACATTAATGGTGCAACAACGAAGAACTGTTAAAACATATGACATATACATATATCATGCATACACTTTGGCTTCTTTGTTACCCTATTTTCAGCTTATCAAAAGCCGAGGACGGCTTTGTTTTCAAGAAAGGGAGGATGATGAGGACATGACCCATATGGATACAACCATATTTGCTATGTTTACTGTTCTAAGTACAAGAGCTCGTACGCTTCACTTAAATTATCAGGTGAGCTTATTTTTAGGTGTGTCTTTGTATTATATGAACTATATGAGGCTACCTAATGATAAAATATATATATGTGCAGCACCATGTCACTTTTGGTCCAAGACAAATAAGCAGTTCGAGTTGGACCTGTTTTGGAATCCAGTTCGGCCTCCAGAATCAGCCTGATAGCACCAACTTAAAACGGACATAACTTTCTCATACGAACTCCGTTTGAGGTCCACGAGTACTTGATTGAAAGCTTATCTCGTCCTCTTTCAAACGGATCCAGCCTTACCTCCAAATTCCTTCTGGACTGATCGCAATCATCAAAAGAAGACGTTATATCACTTGTTTGGGCCAATCTGGGCTTTGTAATTATACTGAACTTGGTCCATCTGCCGGTGGCCCACCTGGGGGGCATGTTACTGTTCACATGAACAGTAATCTATGAATATTAGTCCCACCCCGCTGGTTCTATTAGATGTGTGGCTCCTCATCCCCTATTTAAGGAGGTCGCACTCTCTAGTTTACTTGGATTTTGTTTAGTTAAAAGTTAGCCTTATTGCAACTTCGTGTATTGGCTTGTGTCGACTAGACCAACCATAATACCGCTTCAAAATACCAACTCAATTCAATATTTCAATTCCTATTTGCAATTTCAGATTGCTTTATCTTTTTCTTGCGTGCTTCTTCGGTGTATGCAGGAATCGACCTTCGTGGTCAGGTCATCCGGGTATTCGTGCACGGTTGATAACGACTTGTCAATCAGTTCAGCGATTGCGTGGTTTCGAGCCTTACGTGTTCGTAGCCAGGATCGTGAGAGTTTAGCGACGCCTACCGAACTTATCGTTCTCATCGAAAGATCGGGCCAACAATCGGACCTTCGGGTTCATCAAAATGTCTCGTAGGACTTAGCCGTGCGGGCATACCTTCGGAAGTGTGCTTCATCTAGTGGCAAAAAGGCGGTCTGAAGTGTGGGTACATTGGTACACCCCTGCAGGGTTTAAAACTATTCGAATAGCCTCGTCCTAGGTTATGGACACATTTGGGTAAGCTTTTCAAGAGTTAGACTACAACATTTTAATTAAAACTTGATGGGTGGTATGAATCTGGGATTCATGCTATGTGTGGTGGCTTTTGGGTTAGTCACTTCTAGGTGGTTACTTGTTACTTGTTGTTACTAGCTGTTATTTCAATGCTTAAAAACTGATTTGTTAAATTGCCTTTAAACTATTACATTATTGCAAATAAAAATTGCTTTATGCGTCCAAATAACCATATAACCAATTCCCTTTGATACAGCTTTCATGTAGTTATGAATAGGCTTGTTACCCGTAAGTATTGCGAGTACATTATTGTACTCATCTGTATTGCTTGTTGTGTGTAGAGGAAGAAGGTGAGCCCGAAGGGCCTCACTTTTGTGAGTTGTGCTGTGGCAGTGTGTGGGGCGACTAGCTTGGCGGCCCGGTCGGTTGCCTTGTGGTTATGTGGCTAACCGGTTGTCTTTTGGTTTAAGCCATCTTATGGCACCTTTTGCTTCCCTAATACTTAATACTTATGTCATTTGGCCGGTCGGCTGTTCTGTAATAACTTATTATTATGTATGTCTTTTGCTAGACTTGTTATATTGATGTGTGGAATTGATGCATACTTTTGTAAAGATGTATGTGTGCTGCATTTTCTGGGAAGCACATGTCCATCGAGACACGGGTTATTTTGTTTGTGATACTAGAGCCAGTGGAAGGCTAAGTATTACAAGCTTAATAAACCGGGGTCTCACAAAGTTAGTATCAGAGCCACACTGACCGTAGAAACCCCTAGCTTGGTCGTCCTTAAGGTTATTTTGAAAGCTTAGTTTCTAAATGTCAAAAGATGCATGAAAATCTTAAGTAGATTCTCAGGTTTTACTTCTTACCTATCTTAGCTTGCTCATCTCACCTTATTCTTGACTGAATTTGGAAAGGTTGTTTCCCTCTCATCTTCTTTCAAAAGATAGAGCTTATCGGTTAAGTTGGTGTTGGGAAAACCATGAGGGCTTTAAATTGAGCCTTGGCGGCCTGTTGGAAAAGATTAGGAGCTACTGGAAGTGAAGATTTCGGCCAGAAATGGTGGATGCAAAATCTGAACAGCAAGCTTCGGATTTTGGACAGCTAGCTTTTAATGAGTAAATAGTGCTGAAAATAAGAGGTTAATTTAATTAAAACTTGTGGGAATAAAAGGGTAAGAAGTGATATAAGTTAGCTAAACATCTAACCTTTCTTTAAGTAATTCTTACCTTGTTTCCTAGTTGTTTTGCACCAAGAGTTGTATTCTGAAATTACCTTCCTAAAACTGATTGCTCGTTTTTCTATACGAGTTAGTCATATTAGGAAGTGGATTTTATAAATTGTGTTTTTGCTGTGAGTTTGTGTTGGTTCTTAAGCTGTTAGAGTTTATTTTGTAGAGTTGTTATTTGTTTTTTTTCTTTGTCTCCTATTCCAGAGTTGTTGCTGACTTATCTTCGTGGAATAGGATGGCAAGAATAACCCGCAGCAGTCAGCCGGCTGGTCCTGATGTGGAGCTCCCGCCTCCTCCAACCATGGCTGAGGTTCTCGCTCAAATCGAGCAAAACTGCATGGATCAGACTCGAATTCTAGAGGTCATCGTGAGGAACACCTCCACTCCCTCTGGTGCCTCGGGATCTGGAGGCGGTGGCCACCAGCCTTGTGGGGGACTCGCGGAGTTCCTTCGCACATAGCCACCCACATTCTCCCGATCTGAGGACCCTCTTGACGCAGATGATTGGTTGCGCCTGGTTGAGCGGAAGCTCAATATTGCTCAGTGCCAGGAGCAGGATCGGGCACTCTTTGCATCCCATCAGCTGGAGGGTGTAGCACTCTCATGGTGGGAGAACTTTCTCGCCATGCAGCCCGCGGGCCATGTGGTCTCGTGGGAGGAGTTCAGATCTGCCTTCCGTCGGGCCCACATCCCCGCTGGCCTGATGAAGCTTAAGAAGAAGGAGTTTCTCATGCTCAAACAGGGGCGTAAGTCTGTGACGGAGTACTTATACGAGTTTAATCACTTGGCTCGTTACGCTCCGGGTGAGGTGGCCACTGATGAGGCCAAGCAGGAGAAGTTCATGGAGGGTTTGTCTGAGGAGCTGCAGGACAAGCTCTCTATCGTGGACTTCCCCGACTTCCATGCCTTGGTTGACAAGGCCATGGTCGCCAAGCACAAGGCGAGGGCGCTGGGCGAGTCCCGTAAGCGCAAGTGGGAGGCCCATCGGTCTGCTCAGGCCAGCCTCTCTCGTCGCCGTGTTGGGCCTACACCAGGGGCCCGTTCGTTGGCTTCACCACCGCCGAGGCCGCCGTCGCCGCCATTAGTCCTCGCAGCCGTGAGCCACCACGTGCACTGCGTGGCCCAGCAGCAGGGTGGCCTCCGCAATCTGGCTGCCGAGGTCACCTGCTTCGCCTGCAACAAGAAGGGCCACTATGCCAACAGTTGCCCTCAGAGGACTGGAGCGGCCCCTCGTCCTAATGGAGGACACGGGCAAGGGAATGGTCACCCACCTGACCAGAAGATAGTCCAGAAGACTCAGGGTGTGGGAAGTGGCCGAGTCAACCACATCTCGGCTGAGGAGGCACAGGAGGCGTCCGATGTTGTGTTGGGTACACTTCTTGTCAATTCTCGCCCTGCTGTAGTATTATTTGATTCAGGAGCTTCTTATTCTTTTATTTCAAGATCATTTGCTGCTGCTTGTGACCTTCACTTTGTTCCTTTGGGAGTTCCGTTGCTTATTCGCTCTCCGGGTTCAGAAATGAGAGCTGATCTGGAGTGCCGGGACGTTCCTATTGATATTGAAGGAGTAGGATTCTTGGCGAACCTCATCCTACTCAACTCAGCTAGTCTAGATGTGATTCTTGGCATGGATTGGTTGTCCCAACACTTGGGGCAGATCGATTGTGCCAGGAAGGTTGTCTACCTCACCAACCCCTCAGGCGAACAAGTTGGGTTTTCACCGCAGCTGCAAGGGCCACATCTTTGTGCCCTTGAAGCAAAGCCAGCCTTGGAGATTCAGGATGTGCCCACAGTATGTGATTTTTTGGATGTCTTCCCTGAAGATTTGCCTGGGATGCCTCCAGTTCGAGACTTGAGTTTGTTATTGAGTTGCTGCCCGGTACCACTCCAATTTCAAAGGCGCCGTATCGGATGCCTCCTAATGAGTTGGAGGAGCTGAAGAAGCAGTTAGGTGAGTTTCAAGCAAAGGGCTTTATCCGACATATCTCATCTCCTTGGGGTTGTCCTGTGATATTTGTGAAGAAGAAGGACAAGATCCTGCGTATGTGTGTTGATTACCGTCCGCTTAATGAAATGATGGTGAAAAACAAGTATCCTTTGCCTTGTATCGATGATCTCTTTGATCAATTGACTGGAGCCCGTGTGTTCTCCAAGATTGACTTGAGGTTGGGCTATCACCAAGTCCGGATTAGGGCTGAAGATATTCCGAAGACGGCTTTCACTACTCGTTACGGCCTTTACGAGTATACCGTCATGTCTTTTGGCTTAACCAATGCCCCCGCTCTATTCATGAATCTTATGAACTCGGTGTTCATGGAGTATTTGGATAAGTTCATTGTGGTCTTCATTGATGACATTCTTATCTACTCGAAGAGTGAAGAAGAGCATGCTGAGCATATGAAGATTGTATTGGGGAAGCTGCGTGAGCACCAGCTGTATGCCAAGTTCAGCAAGTGTGAGTTCGTTGAAGGAAGTGGCATTCTTGGGCCATGTCCTTGCAGCGCAGAGGCATAGCGTGGATCCTAGCATGGTCAACGATGTTCTATCTTGGGGTCACCCAAGTTAGTCACCGATGTGCGAGTTTTCTTGGTTTACGAGGTTACTACCGTTTCTTTATCGAGAACTTCCAAGATCGCAGCCGATGACCGAGTTGCTCAAGAAGGAAAAGAAATTTCGTGGTCCTCTGCTTGTGAGGAGAGTTTTCAGAACTCAAGAAGCGCTTGACTTCAGCCCAGTGCTTGTTCTTCCGATGCCCACAAGAGCTTCGATATCTTTTGCGATGCCTCTCGTCGGGGACTCGGTTGTGTTCTTATGTAAGAAGGCAAGGTAGTGGCCTATGCATCAAGGTAGTTGAGGCCTCATGAACTCAACTATCGTACCCATGACTTGGAGTTAGCTGCAGTGGTTCATGCACTCAAGATTTGGCGGCATTACCTCATTGGTAACCGTTGTGAGGTGTTTTTGATCACAAGAGCTTGAAATATTTGTTCACCCAGCTAGATCTGAACCTCGCAAAGATAATGGTTGGAATTGATCAAAGATTATGACATAGGCATTCAAGATCATCCGGCAAGGCCAATGTGGTTGCGGATGCACTTGTCAAAAGGTGTCTTCGCAATACTTTGATGCTCCAAGAGCAACACCGCCCTTCTTGAAGAATTTCGGCCGCTCAATTTGGGTTTGATTGAGCATGGTTCCCTTGCTACCTTGGTTGTGCAACCAACCTTGGTGGACCAAATCAAGGCTGCGCAACAGACAGATGTTGGTGTGAGTCAAATCAAGCAGAACATCAAGGATGGGACAGCCAAGTGTTTCTCAGAAGATGAGCATGGTGTTGTGTGGTTTAGACACCGCCTTGTGGTTCCAAAGGCCATGGAATTGCGGGATTTGATTCTCTGCGAAGCCCATGACTCCCCCTTGTCCATTCATCTCGTGGGTACCAAGATGTATCAGGACCTTCGTCAGAAGTTTTGGTGGACCCGTATGAAGCGCGAGATTGCCAAGTTCGATGCCGAGTGCGACGTGTGCTGTCGGGTTAAGGCCGAGCATCGGCCAAAGCAGCCTTCTTCACCTTTGCCGATGTCGAGTGGAAGTGGATTCGGTTGGTATGGATCGCATCACCGGCCCGCCTGCATTTCTTTTGGGAAGGATGCTATCTGGGTTGTCATTGATTGATTGACAAAGGTAGCACATTTTCTGCCAGTGCGCACCAACCTCAGTGTCAGTCAGTTGGCGAACCTTTACTTATCTCGCATTGTGTGCTTGCATGGTGTGCCACGAACGATTGTGTCGGATCGTGGTTCTCTTTTCACCTCTCGCTTTTGGCATAGTCTACAAAAGACTATGGGAACCCGTCTTACTTTCATCACAGCCTTTCATCCTTAAACTGATGGCCAGACGGAGAGAGTCAACCAAGTGTTGGAGGATATGCTCCGTGCTTATATTCTTTCCTATGGGAAGAATTGGGAGAAATGCCTGCCGCTTGCTGAGTTTTCCTACAACAATAGATTTCAGGCTAGTCTGGGTATGGCACCGTTTGAGGCCTTGTATGGGAGGAGGTGCAGAACCCCACTGAACTGGTCGGAGACCGGTGAGCGACAGTTCTTTGACCTAGACTCGATCAATGAGGCCAAAAGCCAGGTTCAGTTGATTCGTGAGCATTTGCGTGTGGCCCAGTCTAGGCAAAAGAGCTATGCGGATCGTCATCGCCGTGAGCTGAGCTTTGAGCCCAATGACTTTGTGTATCTCAAAGTCTCACCTTTGAAGGGCCATCAGCGTTTTGGCATCAAGGGCAAGTTAGCTCCTCGATATGTTGGGCCTTATCGCATTATCGAGAGGATTGGAGCTGTTGCATACAGATTGGAGTTGCCAGCTACACTTGAGGGGGTACATGATGTGTTCCACGTGTCTCACCTGAAGAAGTGCCTCCGCGTCCCAACTGAGGAAACTCCAGTGGAGACTCTTGATGTGCAGGAGAATTTGACCTACCGCGAGCATCCTGTTCGCATTCTTGAGGAATCTGAACGGAGAACAAGGAACCGTGTCATCAAGTTCCTTAAGGTTCAGTGGTCGAATCATTCTATAGATGAGGCAACTTGGGAGCGGGAAGATCGCCTTCGTGCTGACTACCCGTCTTTCTTCTCCGAGTAAACGGAATCTCGAGACGAGATTCTTATAAAGGGGGGGGGGAGATTTGTAACATCCCAATTTTGGACTTATGTTTCAAATGTAAGAAAATGAGTAGAAATTAAAACATTTTCTTACATCATGTATTTCCTGTATGTTCTGAACGAGTCCTGTACAAGAATTATGGAAATACAAAGTCACAAGTCTTTCAATCCAAAACCTTGTCTTCCAAAAACAATCTTGTTAAATCTTGTGATCATCATTTGGAAATATTTTTCCTAAGTTCTAGGGATGGTATGTGACCCCTCTGAAAAGTTTCACAATTTTTAGAAATTGTTTGAATGTTTTTAGAAGGCAGTCAAACCCTATTCCAGAACCTTGCAGAATTTTTGGAGAAAAATGCACTACATAAAAACATCTGAAAAATTTACACAAGGTTAATATCTGAGTTAGCAAGCTCTAGTAAAAATTTCAGAATTTTTGGAGTTGTTTTGCTATCTCAAATAAAGCCCCCTAAGTCTTAGCTCAATTTAAAAACCCCAAAACCTGGTTTCACTGTTCGTTGGGTTCGAGTCAGACTCGGGCTCGAACCTCTTGACTTGGTTCAGTCAACTAACTGCACCCGGTCCGGCTTAAAAGCGCGCATCCAATCTCAGCCGTTGGATTTAAATCACACAGCCCACGTCTCCCCTCCCTCATGCTGATGCTTCCCTTCCCTTCATCTCCATCCCCTCCGTGCCACTGCCGCTCCATTCACTCTTGCGCGCCGCCCGAAAGATGAAGTATCGACATGCTAGTCTTGCTTAAGTACCGGGATATTTAAAATATCGCAATCATGATCTCTTCAAACAAGAAAATGGTTTGGGCAGTCATTGGTGGTCCATGACTGAGATAAATGTGGTAATTTGGTTTTACTCCTCAAAACCCTAACAACTTGCTGTTACTATCTAGGTGGATGGAGATGTGGATGGTATAACAATGGGTGCTAATATAGCCCAAAGAATGTTGTTTTGTGGATGGTATGTGGAAGAACCGTCTAGATAACCCTAAGGACTTAATCTTGTTATGACCTCTCGTGTAAAACAAGTACAATCATAAGTCTGTAAAGTACAACTTGGCTTAGTAAATTTATCAAACCCAGAATGCACCTCACTAGTGGTTTGGGAATGTGCAAGTGCGTGGTAAATACGGCTTGAATGGGACACCGAGGCAAGGGTGAAGTTACCAACCGCTGTGGGTAGTCCAATCCAACTACCCAGTCACCAGAAGCCCCGTGACATGAGGATTCCATCCCCCACCTCCCCTCTTCCTCCCCGCCGCCGAGACCAACCACCGCCGTAGCTCCTCCTTCTCCGCCCCTAGCTTCCGTCGCTGGCCCGCTCCAGTGCTCCCTCGCCTTCTCGGACAGCACGGTGAGCATCCTCTCCCCTCCCTCATGCTGATGCTTCCCTCCCCTTCATCTCCATCCTCCGGCATTGCCGCCGCAGCAGTAGAGGTGAACTTCCCTCACGAACGTACGGGCGCAACCCCATATAGGTGAGATGACTAGAAGGGCAAGATACTTTGAAAGGCTACTGTGACGGTCGCTCAACTACACGACTAAGGAATCATGTGGCGTAACGAGTATGACTATCTCTTGTGGGTAAAGTGTACAATCTCTGTAGAGTCTAAACTGTTTAAACAGTCGTGCCTACGGTCAAAGGCGGGTATGGTAACTTAACTTGAGTTAGTTTTATTTCAAAAACCTTGTGGGCGGCATGAAAATTGTGGCGGGCTCACCTAGCCCTGAGGTTGGATTTTCCCTGAGTTTTTAGACTCAGTGATGTTAATATTGGGGTTAGCCCCAGTCAAATAAGCATCAGGTAGAGTTTCCGATGGAGGGAACCTCTGCTGTTATCAAATATTGCAGAATTACTCTTGTCGACGATCAAGACGTCGATCTTAAGAAAATAGAAAGGAGAAAATGATGTGGGAAATCTCAGGGAATAATGGGACTGCTCTTTTATTAATATGAACTGGAATTTACAAGGTATATCCTAAGGACTCTGCTTGCCCTCTTGCTAACTCAGAACTATTACACGAATCTATGGCTTGTGCTTTTTGTCTTCCTTCTTCTGTTTCCTTTTTTTCCTCCCCCCTTGATCCGCCCAGGTTCCATCTTTAAATAGCCCTCGAAGAGGTGGCGATTATTCCGAGAATGCGCGATGCGGCGCTATGCGTCTGTCTGAGTCAAGTGACGGTTGATACAGATCAACTGTTTGGCGGTTATATGTCTATGAAACATATAACCGCACGGAGGTTGTTCATCGGTGTGTCTTGGATAAGATACGTCGATGGAATATGCACGTGTTCCATTCATCATACAAGAGAGAATATACCTTGGAATCGTTCTTACCTTCTACGAGTAGCTTCTCCGGCCTAAGCTTGGCTTGGGCCTCGTCGTCCACTGTGGTACCCATTATGTAATCTCCGAATCTCTACGACCGGAGGTCGTGCACCTCAAAGGTTACGACCATGAAGACGTATGGTCTTTTATATATTAAAGATAATATATAGAGGTTTTAATCCTCGTGAGCTAGCCCCCGAACTTTAAATGAATAGGTCGTGTGAACACCTTTCTTCCGATGAAATCGTATCGGATGACGCTTATTAAATACAAGGGCATTTGAAGCGGTTTGTATTCACTTTAACGTTGAGAACTTCGCCTTGGGATTTGAAGAGTTTCTGTGTCCGTTGGACTTTTTTGGGTAACTCCTTATTACGGTTTAGGATTTCTGAAGCTTATAAAACCCCTTTGTAAACTTAGAGTTTTTCACTTCCTCCTTTCTTTTCTCATCTTCCGAGTAAAACTACCTCGACCTCCTTTGCTTTTCTCACCCAAAAACCTAACCATGTCGGACCAAATCACCAACCTGGTGGCTCCACCTAAGTGAAAAAAAGTTAGAGAATCTGGAGAAGATCGGGATGCTCCCCAGCAAGGATGTGATTTCTTGGAGATCCGCGTTTGGGGAACATTCCCCGAGCAGTGAAGATGGAGAAATTCCTATTTTTCTCGCATATATCGAATGCGGATTTCGGCTACCAATTCACTCCTTCCTTCCTCAAGTTTTGGAGTATTATGGAGTTGAATTGGTGAATCTGGCTCCCAATGCCATCGTCAATCTCAGTATTTTTATCTATCTCTGCGAAGCGTACTTGGGGATTCCAGCAGATCTGGATCTATTCAGGTACTACTACAGGATGACAAAGTCCGGAAAAGTGATTGGGACGCCTGGAGAGTGCACCTTGCGTCTCCATGATGGAAAAGCTGATGAGTACATTTTTATGTACTCAAAATCTTTGTAGTCGTCGTGGAAGAAGAGCTGGTTCTATATGAAGATCACAAAGAAAGACAGCCTTTATTATTCTGGTAAGAAGGTGGTCGAGAATCCGAGATGGCGCTCCTCTACAGAGAAAGAGGGAAATGTAGGGAAATGGGCTGAAGCAATCAAGCTTATTAGTGTCAAAGGTCTAACATCTTGGCATGTGGTGAAGGATTTTTCCACGCACCGGGTTAGCCCTTTGAAGGCCCGAGCGCATAAGATGCTCTGGTACATTGGTCGTGATGATACGACCAGAGATTCTAAAAATGGTAAGCCATTAACGATTCCGACCAGTTTTCCTATCTCAGTTAATTATTTTCGTATCCTTAAATCTTTCATCTTACCTTTACAGCTCTATCTTCTGATGAGATTAGAAGCCGGATCAAGATGATCTGCGCCGGAGAGCCTGGTGATAAGGCTAGTTTCCCTCGGATCTTAGCGGTTGTTTCCGCTGAAGAAAGGATTGAAAGACTTAAGGTAAAAATATCAATCATTGTCTTATTGACGCACATATTATTTTTTGATCGGTATACCATAAACCCTCTTTGATGTGTAGTCAGTTGGGTTGAGAATCAACGAGGCCACTGAAAGATGTGAGCCATTTGATGATCCAATCTCCCCTTCGACCACACAGGATGTCAGCCCTCCAGAGGTAGGTAACCGAACACAAATAATATTCTGGATAAATTATGTTCATCGTCTAACTATCTTTGGTGATGAATTTAGGCGGTCGTCATACCTTCCAAAGAAGGTCATCGAGAACCTCCGGTGCTCATCGAGGCCATCTGTTGTGGAGGTAGACGAATCTACATCTACCGACCGACGATCGGGGACCTCGACCAAATGGTCGCGATATCGCTCCGATTTCCGATCGGTGGATGTGCAAGATCTAGTCAACCCTACCGGTTTAGAATCGTGAAATCGGTTGATAAGAAGAGGAAGGCCCGCAACGAACTTCACTTCGATGCGCTACAAGGGTAAATTGGAAAAACAACAAGGTATATATATAAAATGAAGAGGTCGATTTATACATACCTTGGATCTTCCTTACCTCTCTCTCTCGCTTTAGATCTTTCGTGTTCGGGCCGTGTCCGATCAGAGCACCCTCAGAAAAAGTTCCCGAGGTAGAGGTGGTCGTGGAGGCTCCCACCGTGATACTCCTAAAGCAAAACTACCGAGGATGAAGTAGCAAAGAAGCCCTCGAGCAGGTTTGAAAGATCTCGTCAGATCCTCTAGTAATCCTTTCTCCTTCTCCGGAGGTAGTCATCCCAGAGACCCTCAACAGTTCCACCTCCTCCAGAAATACTTCTCGTGTTAACAAATTTCCTTTTTCTCCCGATTTATCGAGGATAAGGAACTTGATGAAGCTCGGGAAAGATATCGGACCATCAAGCCAAGATTGGTCCAGATACCATCTTTTCCGAATATAATGATATAGCAATCGGGTAAGTGTTCTACGACCATCTTACAACTCTTTCTTTTGCGCTTTGAAAGCTTGCTAAAGAAAGGAATTTTTGTTTTTGTAGCATTTGGTCGAAAACTATGCTGTGATCGGAGGACTAACCCAACGAATAAAAACTTTGGAGCAAAAACACTCCGATCTGAGAAGTAAGTACATTTCTCTTTTTGATCTCCTAAGGTTTATTATCTTGATTCTCCTTATAGATTATCCTTCTCTTTCTTTCATATTTGATAGATTTAGAGAAAATTAAAGAAGAGATCAAGGCCAAGGAAGCCCTAATAATAAAGCTGAGGGAAGAAAATCAGAGTAAAGACCGGTAGATCGAGCATGCGATGACTGTGCAAAAGAGGTTTTCACTCTTGTGAGAAGAAAATCAAAGGTAATCGGTCGAGACCTAACCAGATTCCATAACTCCAATTGTAAAGAGTACATTAATTTTGTTTATCTACTCGTGCGTAAAAATCAAGCACTTGAACGAGCGGAGAAGACCTCGATTTTGAGCGTGGCCAAAAGGAAGCTTTTGTATTTGGCCTTGATGAGAAGATCAAGGCTCTTAACAAGATGATCTTCGATATGGGATCAGGATCAAGCTTGCCTTCTTTAGGAGATCCAACGGAAAAGATGGACTACTTTGGTCAACTTTTGGAAGATCTCAAAGGTCTGCTCAAAACTATGAGGGAAAACCATACCCAGACAATGAAGGAAGCTATTGTAACTGGAGTTAGTGTTGCTTTAGCAAAACTAAAGGCTTCCGATCCCTCTGTTAACCTTAAAGCTGTGGAAGAGGACTTCGACTGCTCTAAGAGTGAAGCAACAAAACTTCTCGAGGAAGTAAAACCTCTCGGAGAGAAAGTTGCAGGGGAAATGGAAGTCGGATCTCCATCTCATAGCGACCAGTCTGGAGGTCCTAATATGTAAACAGATGTAATATTAGACTATGTAAAAGGAAAAAACTTACTCCTGCTTTGTCAATGTTGTTAAATACTCATATATCTCCTAGCCCCCGACTGCTTATGTTAGTAGATGAACATTACTAAAAGAAAGCAGTAGACCAGGAAATTGAGTAATAACGATGACCATGGTAAGAGTGCTGATAATGTCTATGACAACGATCTAGGAAATACTAGGAAATCATGTGGTCGGAACCAGCTGACGATTTCGACTAGTCTAGATCTTGTCCATTATCGAAGTACTATGAAATACCACTTGTAGTCGTAAGACATAACAAAGACCGGATTTTGCTGATAAGAAGATATGCATTAAGAATGTATGCAAAGAAAAAGAAAAGAAGAGATAAGTACCGTTGTTTAGAAAATATTTGGATCTGGTCGTATCGAATCTCAAGAACTAAAGATTTGTTAAAATATGTCGCGAAACGTGCTCATGATCAAATCCGACCGCAATGAGGATCGAGGAAAAGGACCGTCACTAGAAGCTCCTTCCAGCAAGGTGACCACGCAGAGAGGAGAGACTTCACCAGAGGCTTTCGTGTCCCGACCAAGAGCCAAACTTGATTAGAACAGAATGTTGAAATAAAATAACAATCTTCAAATTCAAGAAAGAAACGAAACCAAGTAAACCGTCCGAGTTGGTATTCCTCATACTGTATGATTCTTTAAGAAAAGAATGTCTGTCGATGCGTGTGTATCATTGAAGCAATGATCACGTCTAAAACCGAGGTGGTCGGTGACATTCAAGTCGGCAACCATGAGTATTGGAGATCCTACTGAAAGGAATATCGAGAGAATGAGAGTCTTCTCCGACCAACCAAAGAACGGAATGGCATATGACCAGATGCGACAAATAATAAGCATAAACAACCATACTTATCGCTTTTAAGGAAAAACATCTTTATTGAAAAAGAAAGTAAATGAAATACATGAAATTAAACATAGAACTTACGCAATTGATCAATATTCCAAGAATTAGACAAAACTTGCCCATCGGTCATAGCCAATCGATCGATCCCGCCGTAACTTCGACTACGCTTATGGACCTTCCCACTTAGGTGAAAGTTTGTTGCGACCGCTTGGTTCGAATTTTCTAAGAACCAAATCACCTACGATTAGGTCGCGAGGTTGCACCTTACGATCAGAGTACCGACGCATGGCTTGGCCGGGTAGATCACCGATCGTAGCAAAGCTTGGTTTCGCTTCTTCAAGGAAATTGATGTCGCAAGTCGCCATTCACACCGATCACTTTCGGAAAAGGAATCGGTTCGAGTGAACCAATTTTGAGCTCGAGGAAGCATGACTTCGCCCGTAAACCATAAAGAATGGTGTTTCACCGGCCGCACGACTAGTCGTGGTACGAACGCCCATAATACGTATGAAGTTCTTGAACCCAAGCTCCGACCGCTGAATTAATCGATCGAATACTTGTCGCTTAATCCCTTGCATTATGATACCATTGGCTCGCTCAATCGCTCCATTGCTCGTGGATGAGCAATGAAGCTAAATGTATCTTGATACCTAGTTCTTCGCTGAATTCTCGAAATTGCCGCTGAAAACCGGGCACCGTTATCGCGATTATACGATCGGTACACCAAACCGTAATCACGCTTTTTGTTAGAAACCTCTTGGCGGCTTCAGCTTGTAGTTTTTACAACCGCTCGCCGATCCATTTAGTGAACGTGTCAATCATAACGAACAGAACTCAAAGCCCCGGTGCTCTTGGGAAAGGTCCTGTAATGTCCAAATCCCTGTGTTGCAAAAGGCCAAGAAAGAGGAATTGTTTGCAAAGCTTGAGACGGCCGATGTACTTGTTTCGACTATGAAACCGACATTGTACGCACTTCGCCACGAGCTCTTTTGCATCATGAAGGGCATTGGCCAAGAGTATCCTTGCCTAAAGGCTTTACCAACCAAAGTTCAGAGGAATGATGTGCTCCATGAGACTCCTCCATGAATTTCGCTAGCAATTTAATGCCATCCGAGTGAGATATGCATCTCATCAACACTCCGTGAGATCCTCGCTTATACAAGGTACGCTCAATGAGAGTGTATGATTTGGCTTTTCGCAATGCGATCAGCCTCTACATCATCTTCTCGGAATTAGGTCATGTCAAGATAATTGTAGATCGATGTCATCCAATCTCTACCGTGGTCGTGATGGCGCCAACCATCATCGACTGCGGAGCATCCATGTTCGCAGAATCGAGGTGTGCAACCTCCTTGCTAACATCTATGTCCTCAAGGCTCGACACCGAGGGTGAATCGAGTTTCTCGAGAAAACTCCGGCGGGACGGTGTCCGTGTGGAAGCCATCCGCCAATCGTCCGCCGAAAGTTTTCCTTTCTAGGAATGTGTTGATCCGAAACCGAAGAAATGCTTTTCGAGTTTCCGTACTTCCGCCAGATATGATGACATCTTGGTACTAGAGCATTGATACTCTTTCCTGATGAGGGCATCCCTAACACTTATACATCTTTCCCTATTGGTGGTCATACACATACTGAGGTGGACGCCATACGTGACGCTACAAATAATTCAAGTACGTATGCATATTGGTCCACTGACGAGAGCAAGAGCTAAACTTCTAAATCAACAGGTGCTTTTGTTTCTTAATGAATCTTCTATTGTCATTGATGAGAATTGGGTATTACCTCATGCAAATATTTTGTGCATTCTCAGGTTTGAACATTGTGAAGCCTTTGGAACCAAGAGGAGGTCGAGTCAAAGCAATGGAGGAGAAGCTCACGTGGGTCAACCAAGGGAGAAAAGCCCAAGAATTCAAGCCCAATTCGGATCTTCCACAAGTGCAACTGAAATTCATCTCGAATCAACTCAGAATTCAATTCGGATTCGGTTCGGGACAGCCCAACAGGGCTGTAATAAAAGGCCATAACTTTTGCATACGGAGTCCGATTGGGGTGTTCTTGGACTTGTTTGAAAGCTTATTCCAAGGCCCACACAATGGTTTTGGCCCCAGCTTCAGAAGACTTACGGTCGCGCCGCTATGGCCGAAACAATGTGACGGACTTAAGTTAGGTTTTCCTTTTGTGTGTTTTTAGGTCTTAGCCGAGTTAGAGTTTGATTCGCATGTGTGGCTGGCCGTAGGTCGTGCGTGAGTCGTGGAGGGCGCTTAAATACCCTTGCCCTCCCTTGTATCCATTAGACCAGTTTATGCATAAGAATTGAAACATAGCTATTGCTTGTTCTTTCTAAAACCAGAGTTCATGCGAGGACTTTGAGAGAGGACTAGGCGATCCATTTGTTTGTTCTGCAATTCAAGGTCAAGCCGCTGCTCCATTGGGAATTGGGGACTTGGCGCTCATCGCTCGTGGTCTCGCGATTTAACAACTACCGGTGTGTTTTGGGCGATTCCAAGAGTTGAGGGTTCGTGCATTGGCGCGAGTGTTCAACTAGCGACATCGTCTACTTCGCATCAACTATCCACGGTTTCTCACTGAGAAGATCGGGCCTCCCCCGTATCATGTGGTATCAGATTCTAGGTTTACTCGGTGAGAACTTCTTTACCCGTAGTTAGATTCGTTTTGTTTCCTATCGCATAATAAACCAAAATTGCAGTACCAAAACCGTAGTTTAATTGTTATTTCTTGTGCGCTTAGTTAAGTTTTCATCCATTAGAGTTTTGTTTTAGTGCTGATCCTTGTGTTTCCATTATGTAGCTTAATCTTTATCAAAAAATTTTTGCTGATTGAACTCCTCAATTAGCACCCAAAACCATCATCCGATCTGTCTGTGCGCTGCCTTGCTAGCACAATCCGAGACGGTGTTGTTTCCTTATCCGAACTCCTTGGTGGGACTAGAGTCCTAATCAACCTCTAGCTCAAACACAATCCGAGTCCAATTGCTCCATCTTGAGTTTCGCCACTACATCATAGCCACCAACCACATTTGGTGTCCTTTATATCCTTTCATCTTGAGACTAGCTATTGATATTGCACCTAGGGCTGCTCATTCAAGTTGATTACACGTTGTCGTTTTGTGAGGGCTGCGCAGCTCCACGGGAGCAAAGCAGAGGGAAAAGAAGGAAAAGGCAACCGTGATATAGAAAGAGCCGCGCATTAAAAAAAAAAAAAAACGCTAACTTTTGCATACGACCTCCGATTGAGCGTTTCTTGATCCGCTGGAAAGGAAACGGAAAATAGAGCCAAAAAGAAGAAGTCTGGGAAATCGGGTTTTACATCCGCGAAGCCACCAGCATACGCAGCGGAAAACTTCGACCCCAAAAGGTCGTTTAGGGCCTCAAACGGGCCCGCAAACCGAGAAAATTCCGCTTCTCGATTTCGCTCAAAATTGACAGAGCCCCTCTGCAGGTGATTCTAAGGTACCCCGTGACGACGACATCCCTTTTCGAGTTGATGCGCGCATACTTTTAGCTACTACAGTACCGGGTCATCTTTTTAGCTTGTGTTTTTTTCAATTTTGATTGAGCAATCTTGTGCCCTAGTATATTCCTTTGCAATTGGCTAGCGTCTATCCCCGTACTTGGTGCAAAACGAGCTGGTTTCATCTCTTTTTCTGCTCGCTAGCTCAGTCCTTTGTTTGCATTAAGTCTCATTTATCCTTGCGTGTGCGTTCATACACTTCGCTTAAACCTGTTGGATCAGCACATAGGCAAAATACTCTAGCTTGGATCATTACTTAGCTTTACAATACCTTGAATATCAGATTGCATAGGATATACACATACCTGTCCAAGCTCCACCTACACCCGCTTGTGTACTCCCTTGCTCTTGGTTACGCTCCTACATTACCGGTTAAGGTCGTCACGTCACAATCGCCGCTTTGCCGCCCTTGATTCACTTTGGAACGGTAAGCTTGTCTTGTTTTCGTGATGTTGAGTTGCGAGCGTAGTAGCGAGAGCTTTTGTTTTACTAACCCGATATAACCTCGCTTCTTGTTTGTGAGTTGTTGCTATGTCGTCACGAGGAGGATCCACCTAATCCGAGGCGCCGGTTACGTGGACAGAGTACACTCTGCTGCGCGAGATGCTACAAAAACAACTTCAAGATGGTGACAATGGCGTGCGCGATGAACTCGGGAAGTTCGATCGATCAACACCCGGGAGGAGGTCACACACCGCGCACGCCATCAACAATAACTTCCCGAGCTACGCGCCATGTTCGCCAACACACCCACGTGGGGTGCGCAAGCCGATGACACGAGTGTGCACGCCCTCCGCCGCTTTTGCACAATGAGACCGAGGATGAGCGTGCTATTCGTGGTGGATGAGGAGCGACGATACGGCAGCGCGCCGCATGGCGGTGCCGCCAAACGCCGGATGGCGCCGCGCACACCCTCAGCTCATGGGCGTGGCCGAGGCAACGGCGCGTGGTGGAGGCGCACCACGTGGTGTCCACGAGGAGGTGTGCATCACCTCGTAGCATGGCGGATGAGGCCGAGCAATGGGATGACGATTTCATCGACGATCACGATGACCGACAGCGCCACCATCGCAACAACGCGTGCGCCGACACGACGACGCCGACGATTTTGTCGCTAAGCCCAAATTTACTCTTCCTATATTTTCGTGTGGTACAGATGTGGAGCAATACTCACTTGGGAGCTGAAGGTGGATAAGTTGTTTCAATGAACAACTATTCCAATGAGAAGAAGTCGTTGCTTGCTTCCAATGGCTTGGATGATTATGCTACACATTGGTGGGAGCAGTTCATTCGTAGCGCATGGAGCGCCATGAGTTGCCGACACACCGGGAGCAGATGAAGCAAAGATTTGCGCACGCTTTGTACCTCGCCACTACAAGCGCCACTATTTGAGAAGTTGATGTGGTCGCGACAAGGTATGAGGTCAATTGACGAATATCATAAGGAGATGGAAACTATCATGATACATGCAGATGTCCGCGAATGAAGAATGCATCATGGCGAGATTTCTAGTCGCATGAATCATGCCGTTGCGCATTGTCAATCACCATCCCTATAATGATATGATTGAGTTGTCGCACCAAGCACGTGAAGCCGAAAGCGACAAGTGATTGAAGATGCACGGTTCGCTACCCGCTCACGCCCTTCACCACCCAGACAGCCATATAACAACGGCCACCAAACAAGAGCACTCCGCCTAAGCATTCGGCAATGCGCAGCCCGCAAGTAAGAAGTCGAGAGTACACCAAAGACCGGTGCGCCGACCTGCGGCGCCACGCTAGTGCGACTCGCCTATGGGGTCAACAGACGCTCACGTGACATCATTTGCCACAAGTGCAAGGGTGTTGGCCATTTTCGAGGGATCGCCAAATGTCGAACTATGCTTATCACCGAGGATGGCGGTTATGTTTCAAACTAGTGATGACGAGTCGCTCGATGCGCAACCAGCCTTGCACATCGATGACATAGAACAATGTGAGTGCGATCCCGAGTTTCCTAACACCGAGCAAGATTCCATTGTTTGCACGCCCAAGGTGCTTAGTGTGATGCCATCGCCACACTCGAACAATGGTGCAATTTGTTTCGCACTTGGGCTAAGCTTGATAAGGGTAAGGTCCGCAAAGTGATCATTGATGGCGGAAGTTGTCACAATTTGGCTAGCAAGGATATGTGTCATAAGTTGGGTTTGAAGTACTTGCCGCATCCACGCCCTTATCATGTGCAATGGTTGAGCGACAAAGAGGAAGTGAAGGTGAACTATATAGTGCGAGTGACGCTTATTGGGAAGTACACCGACATCGTGGATCGCGATGTTGTGCCTATGACGGTGTGTCACTTGCTCTTGGGACGGCCATGGCAATATGACCGCTTCGCTGTTCATGATGGGCGACAAATCGCTACACATTTCGATGGAATAATATGGATATCATCTTGAAGCCCTTACACCGCAATGATTGTGAATTCTTCAATGCGTAAAATTGAGATGCACGTTGAGACCGCCAAAGAGCGAGAAAAGAATTTAGTGATGTTAGCCAAAGAAATCGAAATGAGAGAATTCAGCGAAGATCCCATTTGGTGCACTTTGTACTATTGTACAAAGACGCTTTGCTTTCGACTAACGACTTGTCTTCTCTTCCTAGTGGTGTTGCTTGTGTTTTGCAGACTTCAACGACGTCTTTCCAAACGAGGTACCACCTGGGCTACCACCAATTCGTGGGATAGAACATAAGATCGACTTGATTCCGTGAGCGCGCCGCCGAACCGACCACCGCATCGCACCAATCCCGATTTAAACAAAGGAAATTCGAAACAAGTACAAGAGCTTTCCAAAGGGTATGTACGTGAAAGCTTAAGCCCTTGTGCTGTTCTCGTTATTTTAGTTCCTAAGAAAGATGGTTCATGGCGATGTGCGAGATTGTCGAGCGATTAATAATATCACAATTCGATATCGCCATCCTATACCTCGCTTAGATGATATGCTAGACGAATTGAGTGGTGCTGTTATTTTTCTAAGATAGATTTGCGCAAAGGGTTACCATCAAATTAGGATGCATGAAGGGGATGAGTGGAAAACAGCATTTAAAACAAAATTTGGGTTGTATGAGTGGTTAGTCATGCCTTTGGTTTAACTAATGCACCTAGTACATTCATGCGCTTAATGAATCATGTTTTAAGGCATTTGATTGGTAAATTTGTGGTTGTGTACTTTGATGATATTCTGATTTACAATGACCGAATCTGAACACATAGACCATCTTAGACAAGTTCTACAAGTTTTATGTGAGGCTAGGTTATTCGGTAACTTAGAGAAGTGTACCTTTGCAAAGATCGTGTCATCTTTTGGGCTATGTTGTTTCGCACAGGAGTTGAAGTAGATGAGTCTAAAATTGAAGCGATTAAAAATTGGCCAACTCCTCGTGAATGTAAGTCGATTAGGAGCTTTCATGGTCTCGCTGGTTTTTATCGGCGCTTTGTGAAGGATTTTAGCACCATAGCTGCCCTTTGAATGAACTTACTAAAAAGGGTGTTGAATTTGTGTGGGGGGTAGCGCAAGACAATGCTTTTGCTGAACTTAAGAAACGCTTGATCAAGCACCGTTGCTTGTTTTACCTGATTTCACTAAAAATTTTGAAATTGAGTGTGATGCTAGTGGATTGGGTATTGGCGGTGTTTTAATGCAAGAGGGAAGACCGTAGCTTATTTTAGTGAGAAACCGAATGGTGCTCGCTTGAATTATCCGGTCTATGACAAAGAGCTTTATGCTTTAGTGCGTGCATTAGAAACTTGGCAACACTATTTATGGCCTAAAGAGTTTATTATTCATTCCGATCATGAGGCATTAAAGTATTTAAAGGGCCAAGCAAACCTGAACCGTAGACATGCCAAATGGGTCGAATTCATTGAGTCGTTTCTTACATTGTAAAATATAAGAAGGGAAAGGAAAATGTGGTAGCTGATGCTCTCTAGGAAAAGTATGCTTTTAACTCAATTAGGAGTGCAAGTTCCTGGTTTAGAGAGTTTATGTGATTTATATGCTCATGACCATGATTTTTCCGCTCCTTATGCACATTGCAAAGAGGGAAAAGGCTGGGATAAATTTCACATCCATGATGGGTTTTGTTTCGCACTAACAAATTATGCTCTGCACTCCTCCGTGCGCTTGCTATTACCGCAGAATCACATGCGTGGGTTGATGGGACATTTTGGACGTGAGAAGACGTTATCTATGCCGAGCGATCACTTTTATTGGCCTAAGATGAGGCGAGATGTAGAGAGGTATGTGCAACGATGCATTACTTGCCACAAAGCGAAATCAAAATTGAATCCACACGGTTTGTATACCCTCTACCTGCTCCCAATGCACCATGGGAGGATATTAGTATGGATTTTGTTTTAGGATTACCTAGAACTAAGAGGGGAGTGATTCTGCTTTTGTCGTTGTGGATCATTTTTCAAAGATGGCACACTTTATTCGTGCCACAAGAGCGCGACGTATGCGCGATATTGCTAACTTGTTTTTCAGTGAGATCGTGAGGTTACATGGCGTGCCACGCACTATTGTGTCGATCGTGACGTGAAGTTCATGAGCTACTTTTGGAAGACACTTTGGGGTAAACCGGGACGGTTGTTATTCAAAGACGACTTGTCATCCCCAAACCGATGGTCAAACGGAGGTGGTGAACCGCACACTTTCGATGCTACTTCTGACCATGATCAAGAAGAATCGCGCGAGTGGGAGGATTGTTTGCCGCACGGAATTCGCTTATAATCGGGCCGCACTCCACTCACGATTGTGTCCTTTTGAAGTGGTGTATGGTTTCAAACCGCTTACGCCGCTTGATTTGCTGCCACTTCCAAGTCAACACCGTGTTCATATGGAGGCATCCAAGCGAGCCGAGTATGTGAAGAAATTGCATCTCAAAACAAAAGAGGAGATAGAGCGCAAGGTCAAGTCATATGCCGAGAAGGCGAATAAGAAACTAAGAAGATGATTTTTCAACCAGTGATTTGGTTTGGGTGCACTACCGCAAGGATCGCTTTTCGAACGCCGCAAGTCTAAATTGCTGCCACGAGGTGATGGACCTTTCAAGGTGCTTGCGAAGATCAACGACAATGCCTACAAGATAGAGCTTTCCGCGATGACTATTGCGTGAGCTCTACTTTCAATGTCGCTGATTTATCACCTTTCTTTGGTGGTGATGATCCAGCGTCGAGGACGACGCCTTTTCAAGAGGGGGAGGATGATGAGGGCATCCCTAACACTTATACATCTTTCCCTATTGGTGGTCATACACATACTGAGGTGGACGCCATACGTGACGCTACAAATAATTCAAGTACAGAAGTGCATATTGGTCCACCGACGAGCAAGAGCTAAACTTCTAAATCAACAGGTGCTTTTGTTTCTTAATGAATCTTCTATTGTCATTGATGAGAATTGGGTATTACCTCATGCAAATATTTTGTGCATTCTCAGGTTTGAACATTGTGAAGCCTTTGGAACCAAGAGGGAGGTCGGAGTCAAAGCAATGGAGGAGAAGCTCACGTGGGTCAACCAAGGGGAGAAAAGCCCAAGAATTCAAGCCCAACCGGATCTTCCACAAGTGCAACCGAAATTCATCTCGGAATCAACTCAGAATTCAATTCGGATTCGGTTCGGGACAGCCCAACAGGGCTGTAATAAAAAGGCCATAACTTTTGCATACGGAGTCCGATTGGGGTGTTCTTGGACTTGTTTGAAAGCTTATTCCAAGGCCCACACAATGGTTTTGGCCCCAGCTTCAGAAGACTTACGGTCGCGCCGCTATGGCCGAAACAATGTGACGGACTTAAGTTAGGTTTTCCTTTTTGTGTGTTTTTAGGTCTTAGCCGAGTTAGAGTTTGATTCGCATGTGTGGCTGGCCCTAGGCCGTGCGTGAGTCGTGGAGGGCGCCTTAAATACCCTTGCCCCTCCCTTGTATCCATTAGACCAGTTTATGCATAAGAATTGAAACATAGCTATTGCTTGTTCTTTCTAAAACCAGAGTTCATGCGAGGACTTTGAGAGAGGACTAGGCGATCCATTTGTTTGTTCTGCAATTCAAGGTCAAGCCGTCGTTCCATTGGGAATTGGGGACTTGGCGTTCGCCGCTCGTGGTCTCGCGACGAACAACTACCCGGTGTGTTTTGGGCGATTCAAGAGTTGAGGGTTCGTGCATTGGCGCGAGTGTTCAACTAGCGACATCGCCTACTTCGCATCAACTATCCACGGTTTCTCACCGAGAAGATCGGCCTCCCGTATCATGTGGTATCAGATTCTAGGTTTACTCGGTGAGAACTTCTTTACCCGTAGTTAGATTCGTTTTGTTTCCTATCGCATAATAAACCAAAATTGCGCACCAAAACCGTAGTTTAATCTGTTATTTCTTGTGCGTTTAGTTAAGTTTTCATCCATTAGAGTTTTGTTTTAGTGCTGATCCTTGTGTTTCCATTGCGTAGCTTAATCTTTATCAAAAAAAATTTTGCTGATTGAACTCCCTCAATTAGCACCCAAAAACCATCATCCGATCTGTCCGTGCGCTGTCTTGCTAGCACAATCCGAGACGGTGTTGTTTCCTTATCCGAACTCCTTGGTGGGACTAGAGTCCTAATCAACCTCTAGCTCAAACACAATCCGAGTCCAATTGCTCCATCTTGAGTTTCGGCCACTACATCATAGCCACCAACCACATTTGGTGTCCTTTTATATCCTTTCATCTTGAGACTAGCTATTGATATTGCACCTAGGGCTGCTCATTCAAGTTGATTACACGTTGCTGTTTTGTGAGGGTTGCGCAGTTCCACGGGGAGCAAAGCAGAGGGAAAAGAAGGAAAAGGCAACCGCATATAGAAAGAGCCGCGGCATTAAAAAAAAAAAAAAAAACGCTAACTTTTGCATACGACCTCCGATTGGAGCGTTTCTTGATCCGTTGGAAAGGAAACGGGAAAATAGAGCCAAAAAGAAGAAGTCCGAAATGCTGGGTTTTACATCCGCGTAAGCCACTGTGCATACGTGTGCGGAAAACTTCGACCCCAAAAAGGTCGCTTAGGGCCTCAAACGGGCCCGCAAACCGAGAAAAATTCCAGTTTCTCGATTTCGCTCAAAATTGTGAGCCCCTCTGCAGGTGATTCTAAGGTACCCCGTGACGACGACATCCCTTTTCGAGTTGATGCGCGCATACTTTTAGCTACTACAGTACCGGGTCATCTTTTTAGCTTGTGTTTTTTTCAATTTTGATTGAGCAATCTTGTGCCCTAGTATATTCCTTTGCAATTGGCTAGCGTCTATCCCCGTACTTGGTGCAAAACGAGCTGGTTTCATCTCTTTTTCTGCTCGCTAGCTCAGTCCTTTGTTTGCATTAAGTCTCATTTATCCTTGCGTGTGCGTTCATACACTTCGCTTAAACCTGTTGGATCAGCACATAGGCAAAATACTCTAGCTTGGATCATTACTTAGCTTTACAATACCTTGAATATCAGATTGCATAGGATATACACATACCTGTCCAAGCTCCACCTACACCCGTTTGTGTACTCCCTTGCTCTTGGTTACGCTCCTACATTACGGGTTAAGGTCGTTCGCTGTCACAAACTGTCGTTTTGCCGTCCTTGATTCACTTTGGAACGGTAAGCTTGTCTTGTTTTCGTGATGTGAGTTGCAGCGTAGTAGCGAGAGCTTTTGTTTTACTAACCCGTATATAACCTCGCTTCTTGTTTGTGAGTTGTTGCTATGTCGTCACGAGGAGGATCCACCTAATCCGAGGCGCGGTACACGTGGACAGAGTACACTCTCGCTGCGCGAGATGCTACAAAAACAACTTCAAGATGGTGACAATGGCGTGCGCGATGAACTCGGGAAGTTCGATCGATCAACACCTCGGGAGGAGGTCACACAATTGCGCACGCCATCAACAATAACTTCCGAGCTACGCGCCATGTTCGCCAACACACCCACGGGGTTGCGCAAGCCGATGACACGAGTGTGCACGCCCTCCGCCGTTTGTACAATGAGACCGAGGATGAGCGTGCTATTCGTGTGGATGAGGAGCGACGATACGGGCAGCGCTGTCGCATGGCGGTGCCGCCAAACGCCGGATGGCAGCCGCGCACACCTCGAGCTCATGGGCGTGGCCGAGGCAACGGCGCCGTGGTGGAGGCGCACCACGTGGTGTCCACGGAGGAGGTGTGCATCGTGCACCTCGTAGCATGGCGGATGAGGCCGAGCAATGGGATGACGATTTCCCCATCGACGACTACGATGACCGACAGCGCCACCATCGCAACAACGCAGCGCCGACACGACGACGCCGACGATTTTGTCGCTAAGCCCAAATTTACTCTTCCTATATTTTCGGGTGGTACGGATGTGGAGCAATACTCACTTGGGAGTCGAAGGTGGATAAGTTGTTTCAATGAACAACTATTCCAATGAGAAGAAGTCGTTGCTTGCTTCCAATGGCTTGGATGATTATGCTACACATTGGTGGGAGCAGTTCATTCGTAGCGCATGGAGCGCCATGAGTTGCCGACACACCGGGAGCAGATGAAGCAAAGATTTGCGGGCACGCTTTGTACCGCCACTACAAGCGCCACTATTTGAGAAGTTGATGCAGTGCGACAAGGTATGAGGTCAATTGACGAATATCATAAGGAGATGGAAACTATCATGATACATGCGGATGTCCGCGAGAATGAAGAATGCACCATGGCGAGATTTCTAGCCGGCATGAATCATCTTTGTCAGCGCATTGTCAATCACCATCCCTATAATGATATGATTGAGTTGCTGCACCAAGCACGTGAAGCCGAGCGACAAGTGATTGAAGATGCACGGTTCGCTACCCGTTCACGTCCTTCAGCCAGTCCAGGACAGCCATATAACAACAGCCAGCCAAACAAGAGCACTCCACGAAGCAATTCGGCAATGCGCATTCCGCAAGTAAGAAGTCGAGAGTACACCAAAGACCGGTGCGTCGACTGCGCGCGCCCGCCGCTAGTGCGACTCGTCTATGGGGTCAACAGGACGTTCACGTGACATCATTTGCCACAAGTGCAAGGGTGTTGGCCATTTTCAGAGGGACTGCCCAAATGTCAAAACTATGCTTATCACCGAGGATGGCGGTTATGTTTCAGCTAGTGATGACGAGTCGTCTGATGCGCAACCAGTCTTGCACACTGATGACATAGAACAATGTGAGTGCGATCCTGAGTTTCCTAACACTGAGCAGTATTCCATTGTTTGCACGCCCAAGGTGCTTAGTGTGATCCCAGCCTTTTCCCTCTTTGCAATGTGCATAAGGAACGGAAAAATCATGGTCATGAGCATATAAATCACGCAAACTCTCTAAACCAGGAACTTGCACTCCTATTTGAGTTAAAAGCACACTTTTCCTAGAGAGAGCATCAGCTACCACATTTTCCTTTCCCTTCTTATATTTTACAATGTAAGGAAACGACTCAATGAATTCGACCCATTTGGCATGTCTACGGTTCAGGTTTGCTTGGCCCTTTAAATACTTTAATGCCTCATGATCAGAATGAATAATAAACTCTTTAGGCCATAAATAGTGTTGCCAAGTTTCTAACGCACGCACTAAAGCATAAAGCTCTTTGTCATAGACCGGATAATTCAATTGAGCACCATTCAGTTTCTCACTAAAATAAGCTACCGGTCTACCCTCTTGCATTAAAACACCGCCAATACCCAATCCACTAGCATCACACTCAATTTCAAAATTTTTAGTGAAATCAGGTAAAACAAGCAACGGTGCTTCAGTCAAGCGTTTCTTAAGTTCAGCAAAAGCATTGTCTTGCGCTACCCCCCACACAAATTCAACACCCTTTTTAGTAAGTTCATTCAAAGGGGCAGCGATGGTGCTAAAATCCTTCACAAAGCGCCGATAAAACCAGTGAGACCATGAAAGCTCCTAATCTGACTGACATTCACAGGAGTTGGCCAATTTTTAATCGCTTCAATTTTAGACTCATCTACTTCAACTCCCTGTGCAGAAACAACATAGCCCAAAAAGATGACACGATCTTTGCAAAAGGTACACTTCTCTAAGTTACCGAATAACCTAGCCTCACGCAAAACTTGTAGAACTTGTCTAAGATGGTCTATGTGTTCAGATTCGATCATGATCAGAATCAGAATATCATCAAAGTACACAACCACAAATTTACCAATCAAATGCCTTAAAACATGATTCATTAAGCGCATGAATGTACTAGGTGCATTAGTTAAACCAAAAGGCATGACTAACCACTCATACAACCCAAATTTTGTTTTAAATGCTGTTTTCCACTCATCCCCTTCATGCATCCTAATTTGATGGTAACCACTGCGCAAATCTATCTTAGAGAAAATAACAGCACCACTCAATTCGTCTAGCATATCATCTAAGCGCGGTATAGGATGACGATATCGAATTGTGATATTATTAATCGCCGACAATCTACGCACATACGCCATGAACCATCTTTCTTAGGAACTAAAATAACAGGAACAAGACAAGGGCTTAAGCTTTCACGCACATACCCTTTGGAGAGAAGCTCTTGTACTTGTTTCGAATTTCCTTTGTTTCTCGGGATTGGTGCGATGCGGTGGTCGGTTCGGCGACGCTCCTGGAATCAAGTCGATCTTATGTTCTATCCCACGAATTGGTGGTAGCCCAGTGGTACCTCGCTTGGAAAGACGTCATTCAAGTCCTCGCAAAACACAAGCAACACCACTTGGAAGAGAAGACAAGTCGTTAGTCGAAAGCAAGGCGTCTTTGTACAATAGTACAAAGTGCACCAAATTGGGATCTTCGCTGAATTCTCTCATTTCTGATTTGGTGGCTAACATCACTAAATTCTTCTCTCGCTCTTTGGCGCCTCAACGTGCATCTCAATTTTCTCGCATTGAAGAATTCACAACTGTTGCGGTGTAAGGGGCTTCAAGATGATATCCATATTATTCCATCGAATGTGTAGCGATTTGTACGCCCATCGTGAACAGCAGAACGGTCATATTGCCATGGCCGCCCCAAGAGCAAGTGACACACCGTCATAGGCACAACATCGCAGTCCACGATGTCGGTGTACTTCCCAATAGAAAACGCCACTCGCACCATATAGTTCACCTTCACTTCCTCTTTGTCGCTCAACCATTGCACATGATAAGGACGTGGATGCGCAAGTACTTCAAACCCAACTTATGACACATATCCTTGCTAGCCGATTATGACAACTCCCACCATCAATTATCACTTTGCACACCTTACCCTTATCAAGTTTTGCCTAAGTCTGAAATAAATTGCACGCTGCTCCAGTGACGGTGATGGCATTACACTAAGCACCTTGGGTGTGCAAACAATAGAATACTGCTCAGTGTTAGGGAACTCAGGATCACACTCACATTGCTCTATGTCATCAGTGTGCAAGACTGGCTGTGCATCAGGCGACTCATCATCACTAGTCAAACAAAACCGCCATCCCCCTGTGATAAGCATAGTTCTGACATTGGGCGATCCCTCGAAAATGGCCAACACCCTTGCACTTGTGGCAAATAATGTCACGTGAACGGCCGTTGACCCCATAGACGCGAGGTCGCACTAGCAAAGCAGGCGCCGCAGGTCGACGCACCGGTGGTGGTGTACTCTCCAACTTCTTACTTGCGGAACTGCGCATTGCCGAATTGTTTCCGGCCGGAGTGGTCCTGTTTGGCTGGTTGTTGTTATATGGCTGTCTGGATGGCCAAGAACGTGAACGGCAAGAATCGTGCATCTTCAATCACTTGTCGCTCGGCCGGCGTGCTTGATGCAACAACTCAATCATATCATTATAGGGATGGTGATTGACAATGCGCTGACGGCATGATTCATGCCGCCTAGAAATCTCGCCATGGTGCGTTTCTTCATTCTCATGGACATCCGCATGTATCATGATAGTTTCCATCTCCTTATGATATTCATCAATTGACCTCATACCTTGTCGCACCTCACAACTTCTCAAATAGTGAGCGCTTGTAGTGGCGAGGTACAAAGCGTGCCCGCAAATGCTGCTTCATCTGCTCCCGTGTGATAATCGGCAACTCATGGCGCCCATGCGCTATTTAATGAATCGCTCCCACCAATGTGTAGCATAATCATCCAAGCCATTGGAAGCAAGCAATGACTTCTTCTCATTGGAATAGTTGTTCATTCAAACAACTTATCCACCTTCACTCCCAAGTGAGGTATTGCTCCACATCCGTATCACCAAAATATAGGAAGAGTAAATTTGGGCTTAGCGACAAAATCGCGTCGGCGCTCGCCGTGTCGACGCCGCACGTTGTTGCGATGGTGGCGCTGTCGGTCATCGTAGTCGCCGACGGAAATCTTCGTCCCATTGCTCGCCTCATCGCCATGCTACGAGGTGCACGATGCACACCTCCTCCTTGACACCCGTGGTGCGACCACCGCCGCCGTTGCCTCGCCACGCCCAAGTGCTCGAGGGCGTGCGCGGCCGCCATCCCGACGCTTAGCGGCACCGCCATGCGACGCGCGCCGCCGCCGCCGCTCCTCATCCACACGAATAGCACGCCATCCTCGGTCTCATTGTGCAAACGGCCGAGGGCCGTGCACACTCGTGTCATCACTTGCGCACCCCACGAGATTGTCGTTGAGCGAACATGGCGCGTAGCTCCGTGAAGTTATTATTGATGGTCAGACGCAATTGTGTGACCTCCTCCCGAGGGTGTTCATCCACCAACTTCCCGAAGTTCATCGCGCACGCCATTGTCACCATCGTGAAGTTGTTTTTGTAGCATCTCGCGCAACCGAGTGTACTCGTCCACGAACCGGTGCCTCCGGATTAGGTGGATCCTCCTCGTGACTGACATAGCAACAACTCACAAACAAGAAACGAGGTTATATCCGGTTAGTAAAACAAAAGCTCTCGCTACTACGCCGCAACTCACCGTCCCGAAAACAAGACAAACTTACCGCTCCAAAGTGAATCAAGGACGGCAAAACGGCGCCAGACAATGAGCGACCTTAACCCGTGAATGTAGGAGCGTAACCAAGAGCAAGGGAGTACACAAACGGTGTAGGTGGAGCTTGGACAGTATGTGTATATCCTATGCAATCTGATATTCAAGGTATTGTAAAGCTAAGTAATGATCCAAGATAGAGTATTTTGCCTATGTGCTGATCCAACAGCTTTAAGCGAAGTGTATGAACGCACACGCAAAGATAAATGAGACTTAATGCAAACAAAGGATCGAGCTAGCGAGCGTAAAAGAGATGAAACCAGCTGTTTTGCACCAAGTACGGGATAGACGCTAGCCAATTGCAAAGGAATATACTAGGGCACAAGATTGCTTAATCAAAATTGAAAACACAAGCTAAAAAAAAAAAAAAATGACCCGCATCTTGTAGTAGCTAAAAGTATGCGCGATCAACTCGAAAAGGGATGTCATCGTCACAGGTACCTTAGAATCACTGCAGAGGGGCTCACAATTTTGAGCGAAATCGAGAAACTGGAATTTTTCTCGCTTATGCCCGTTTGAGGCCCTAAACGACCTTTTTGGGGCGAAGTTTTCCGCACACGTATGCTCGTGGCTTACGCGATGTAAAACCCCAGATTTCCCTGACTTCTTCTTTTTGGCTCTATTTTCCGCTTCCTTTCCAACGGATCAAGAAACGCCCAATCGGAGGTTGTATGCAAAAAAGCGTTTTTTTTTTTTTTTTTTTTTTTTTTTTTATTATGCTCTTTCTATATGCGGTTGCCTTTTCCTTCTTTTCCTCTCGCTTGCTCCCGTGGAACTGCGCAACCTCACAAACAAAGAACGTGTAATCAACTTGAATGAGCAAAGCCTAGGTGCAATATCAATAGCTAGTCTCAAGATGAAAGGATATAAAAGGACACCAAATGTGGTTCGGCCGGCTATGATGTAGTGGCCGAAACTCAAGATGGAGCAATTGGACTCGGATTGTGTTTGAGCTAGAGGTTGATTAGGACTCTAGTCCTACCAAGGAGTTCGGATAGGGAAACAACACCGTCTCGGATTGTGCTGGCAAGACAGCGCACGGACAGATCGGATGATAGTTTTTGGGTGCTAATTGAGGGAGTTCAATCAGCAAAATTTTTTTTTGATAAAGATTAAGCTACGCAATGGAAACACAAGGATCAGCACTAAAACAAAACTCTAATGGATGAAAACTTAACTAAACGCACAAGAAATAACAGATTAAACTACGGTTTTGGTACTGCAATTTTTGGTTTATTGTACGATAGGAAAGAAAACGAATCTAACTACGGGTAAAGAAGTTCTCACCGAGTAAACCTAGAATCTGATACCACATGATACGGGGGAGGCCCGATCTTCTCAGTGAGAAACCGTGGATAGTTGATGCGAAGTAGACGATGTCGCTAGCTGAACACTCGCGCCAATGCACGAACCCTCAACTCTTCGGAATACGCCCACAATACACGGGTAGTTGTTCGTCGCGAGACCACGAACGCATTTAACGCCAAGTCCCCAATTCCCAATGGAACGACGGCTTGACCTTGGATTGCGAACAAAACAAATGGATCGCTAATTTCTCTCAAAGTCCTCGCATGAACTCGTGTCGAAAGAACAAGCAATAGCTATGTTTCAATCTTATGCATAAACTGGTCTAATGGATACAAGGGAGGGGCAAGGGTATTTAAGGCGCCCTCCACGACTCACGCACGCCTAGGGCCGCCACACATGCCGAATCAAACTCTAACTCGGCTAAGACCTAAAAACACACAAAAGGAAAACCTAACTTAAGTCCGTCACATTGTTTCGGCCATAGCGGCGCGACCGTAAGTCTTCTGAAGCTGGGGCCAAAACCATTGTGTGGGCCTTGAATAAGCTTTCAAACAAGTCCAAGAACACCCCAATCGGACTCGTATGCAAAAGTTATGGCTTTTTATTACAGCCCTGTTGGCTGTCCTGAACCGAATCCGAATTGAATTCTGAGTTGATTCCGAGATGAATTTCGGTTGCACTTGTGGAAGATCCGAATTGGGCTTGAATTCTTGGGCTTTTCTCCCTTGGTTGACCCACGTGAGCTTCTCCTCCATTGCTTTGACTCCGGCCTCCCTCTTGGTTCCAAAGGCTTCACAATGTTGAAACCTGAGAATGCACAAAACATTTGCATGAGGTAATACCCAATTCTCATCAATGACAATAGAAGATTCATTAAGAAACAAAAGCACCTGTTGATTTAGAAGTTTAGCTCTTGCTCTCGTCAGTGGACCAATATGCACTTCTGTACTTGAATTATTTGTAGCGTCACGTATGGCGTCCACCTCAGTATGTGTATGACCACCAATAGGGAAAGATGTATAAGTGTTAGGGATGCCCTCATCATCTTAAGTCCGTCACATTGTTTCGGCCATAGCGGCGCGACCGTAAGTCTTCTGAAGCTGGGGCCAAAACCATTGTGTGGGCCTTGGAATAAGCTTTCAAACAAGTCCAAGAACACCCCAATCGGACTCCGTATGCAAAAGTTATGGCCTTTTTATTACAGCTCTGTTGGGCTGTCCCGAACCGAATCCGAATTGAATTCTGAGTTGATTCCGAGATGAATTTCGGTTGCACTTGTGGAAGATCCGAATTGGGCTTGAATTCTTGGGCTTTTCTCCCCTTGGTTGACCCACGTGAGCTTCTCCTCCATTGCTTTGACTCCGCCTCCTCTTGGTTCCAAAGGCTTCACAATGTTGAAACTCGAGAATGCACAAAACATTTGCATGAGGTAATACCCAATTCTCATCAATGACAATAGAAGATTCATTAAGAAACAAAAGCACCGTTGATTTAGAAGTTTAGCTCTTGCTCGTCGGTGGACCAATATGCACTTCAGCATTTGACTTATTTGAAGGCCACGTATGGCGCCCACCTCAAGATGTGTATGACCACCAATAGGGAAAGATGTATATGTTAGGATGCCCTCATCAACTACCGGTGTGTTTTGGGCGTATTCCGAAGAGTTGAGGGTTCGTGCATTGGCGCGAGTGTTCAACTAGCGACATCGTCTACTTCGCATCAACTATCCACGGTTTCTCACTGAGAAGATCGGGCCTCCCCCGTATCATTTCCCTACTTGATTCGCTACTAGTTGAGAATCGCCTTTTACTAGCAATCTGCAAATCCCGAGCGAACGAGCTGCCCGAAGTTCGGCCAGTAAACCTTCATATTCTGCCACATTGTTAGTAGTAGGAAAGTTAAACTGAATGGCGTACTTTATTTGTTCACCAGTAGGGGAAATCAAGACGACCCCAGCCCCCGAGCCATGCAACATCAAGGAACCATCGAAGTACATTGTCCACTCGCCGTGGTGCTCGTGACTCGCCCTTTGGTGGGTTCGGGGTTTGTCCATTCGCAATGAATTCGCTATTGCTCGGGACTTGATTGCTGTTCGTGGGACAAAATGGAGATCGAACGCCCCAAGCTCAACCGCCCATTTTGATATTCGTCCTGATGACTCCCTGTTTCCCAGGACTTGACCAAGGGGATATCCAGTAGGTACGACCACTTTGTGGGCCTGAAAATAATGCCTTAGTTTCCTTGAAGCCATAAGGAGACCATAGAGCAATTTTTGTACTGCGGATACCTTTCTTTGGTCCATGTAAGACTTCACTTACGTAATATATTGGTCGTTGAACATTGTCTCGTTCTACGCACCAAGACACCACTAACCGCTTGTGGCGCTGCAGCCACGTAAATTAGTAATGTTTCTCCCAATCTTGGAGAAACTAAGATTGGGGGACTCGTAAGGTACCATTTTAATTCTTCAAAGGCGCTGCTTGCTTCTTTAGTCCATTCGAAACTCCCATGTTTCCGGAGAAGCTTAAAGAAAGGTAGTCCTTTTCGCCTAACCGTGCTATGAAACGACTTAACGCCGCCATACAACCGTTAACTGGATTTCTTCTTTGTGGTTGGATCGCGATCGATCGATGGCGGCGATTTTCGTTGGATTTGCTTCAATGCCTCTAGCTGAAACTAGGAACCCAAGAAGCTTTCCGACTAAACTCCAACACACATTTTCTGGATTTAACTTAAGGTTATGACGCCTTAAGTTATTGAAAGTCTCTTGCGTGTCTAGAATATGATCCCAGCGTTGACGCTTTTAACGACTGGATCATCAACGAGGCTTCAAGATTCGACCCACCGAGGGCTAAAGGTCCGTTGCATCAACCTTTGGAATGTTGCACCAAGATTCTTGAGACCAAATGGCATTTTTACATAACAAGTAAGTACCATATGGGGTGATAAAGGAAGTTTTCTTCATCTTGTTTACTCATATTGATCGGTGGTACCTGAATAAGCATCCAAAAACTTAACAACTCACACCTAAGTAGAGTCTACAAGTTGATCAATGCGAGGAAGGGGAAAGTCATCCTTCTGACAAGCTTTATTAAGATCTGTAAAGTCAATACACATTCGCCATTTCCGCTGGCTTTTCTAACCATTACAGATTGGTGAGCCACTCGGGTGGTCGACTCACGAATGAACCCACTTTGAGAAGCTTGTTGATCTCCGATCGATTGCTTCTTTTCGATCAAAGTAAATGCCGTAGCTTCGCTGAACAGTTTTTGTTAGGTCAGAGCTAGCCTATGCTCGATCACCTCCCTCGGGACTCGGGCATGTCGGACGCCGCCATGCGAATACGCCCCGATTAGCTCGGAGGAAGGAGATGAGCGACTCTTCCTATTTAGGTCGAGTCCTGTCCCGACCAAGATCTTGGCACCCTCTTGAGAAGCGCCCATCGAAGTTGTACCTCTTTCAACTGGTCGGAAGGTTTTGGTGTCATCTTCGCCTTGAACTTTTGACCGCATGTTAATCTGTTAGTTTCCGGTCGAAGTTCATCGACCAGCTCTAAACACTCCGATCGCATGCGTAGGCTATCTTTCGATCACCTCGACCGTGATTACACCTTTCGTCCGGCATTTTCAAACTCGATAACCGTAATGCGTGGCTATCGTGAACTTTGCTAAAGCCGACTACGAGAATTGCATTGTATGCGATCTCGGTTCACCACATCGAATGAAACTTTTCTCGTTCGGAAGTTGTCGGGTTTTCCGAACGTAACTAGTAGGGACAAGTGTCCTATTGGTTTAGCAAGAGACCTGTGCACTATGCCGTGAAAGGCATATTTCACGGCTTTACCTTGGATTTGGGAATCGCATATCTTCTAAAGCACTTGCAAATAGAATATTCAAAGAACTACCCCATCTATCAAAACCCGATTAACCTTGCGATTATTAATAGTAGGCTCAACGACAATACCGGTCGAGTTGAAGGAATAGGCGCTTCTTTTTGTGAAGGAGATTATTGTCTCCACCACCTTGAAGGTTTAACGGCGATCGAAGGTTCTGTAAGGTTGACCTCTCGCCCATGGCTTTGGTGTGACGCGGACTCGCACGAAGAAGACCCACCAAGATCACATCAACGGTGTCTTTGAGGTTCTTGGTACTCCATCTCTTCTTCACCATCTTTGTCCTTCTTGAAGCTTGTTTCCGAGCTCTTGAATCGACGGAGTGGTCCTTTACCGCATAATAATCTTCCGGCTTCTTTTGCCAAGCGCGACAATTGCGCAAATCGTGTCCCGCTTGGCGATGAAGAGGACACCATTTTTTGTTTTTCTTGTAACCATTAGTCTGAGCTTTGGTCTTGCCACGACAAAGATAATCTTTTCTTCCTTTTGTAGATTTTTCAGAACAATGTAACCTCTTTGTCGTTGGCTCGCCATGTTTCTTTTCTTGAGAGTCTTCTTTAGTTTCTTTTCCGCCCTATCTAAGCCAGGTTGGGGATCTTATCCTTCGATCAACAAATTGCTCCACTTGACCGCTTCATCGGCGTAGCGCATTTGTCGGCCATGTCAAGAGCTCGATGGTTGTTCGTGGAGGATGTATAGCTAAATCCTCCGTAAACCTTCGATTTCTTAATCCCGCTTGAAGGCTTGGATAACGGAAGATTCTGCGACCTCGGTATTGAGTTACGGACTTGGCTAAATCTTTTAATATACCGCCGAGAGTCTCGTTTGATTTTTGCCGATCCTATGGAGATCGTCTTCCTTTCTAGGCGATCATACGCACTCAAAATTTGCAATTAAAAGGTCGCAGAGTTGCTCCCAAGTATACACGGATCCGATCGGAAGGTTAAGCAACCAAGATCGGCCGATCCTTCTAATATCAGAGGAAGATAATTCGCCATTACATTTTCATCACCACCGCAGCTCGATAGCGGTGGTGTATATCCGAGAAATTCTAAGGGATTTTGGGTCCCATTGAATTTATCCATATTGGCGGTCGGAACCTATTTGGCCAACGATACTGGAGCCTGCCGAGAAAGCTCGACACTGTGATAGTTTCGTGGCGCCTTGTTTGAAAAGACGCCGATTGTAATCGGTTGGAGATCGATTTCAGGAACAGATTGTCGATGCTCCAATGTCCCGATCCGGCCGTGGACGTTAGTAAAACGCCGACCGCTTGCTCGCTCGGGATGATGCCGAGATCACCGAGTCCAGCGATGGTTCGCCTCGACGGCGATGGCGAGGATTCTTGAAATAATCTCCTCCTCGTGATGGTTGGTCGGAATCGCCGAGGTGGTCGCAGTGTCAATTGATCCCCAACGCGACCATGTAGGCTTCGCTTTGGGAAGAATGCCGTGATGAAGTCATGGTTCGACTTTGCGCGTGCCTTCGCTCCCGATAAGCTTCGGCGCCGCATTGTCGTTGGATAATCTCCGATACTTGACTCGCGAGTTGGGCAAAACACGAGTCTCGCCAGTAAGGTGGTCGAAGTATTTAAAATATCCCGACTCGCTGCAGTTTTGTATAGTTACCAAGGTCTCGAGGATTTCGCGAAGAAGGTGTTTGATTGCTTACATCCTCCGACCTTTCGTGGATCTTGCCCGGCCCTCACATTGGTTTGGGAAGGATCAAGCATATTAACCGTGAACATCTACCGTTCGCTCACCTCCAGCATTTGGTGCTTGACCACCCGCACCATCTCCATTAGGACGTGGTGGCGAGGCAATGTGTGGAGGACCGTACACGGTATTGTGATCCGTATCTCCGATCGCATTGACCTCGTGCTTCCAAAGCGGTCCTCCGATGAGCTTCCATCGTAATCAACGGAGAGCCTCTCGAGCTTCGCGAAGCTTCCATGACGGAGAGCGATCGGTGATCGCACCTCCCGAGGTTTTTGAAGGACCTCACCGATTCGCGAATCGCCGATCGAATCGTCGAGCTTTATCATCCCCACTTGGTTTACGACCAATGGAGGTTTCATTGACACCGCCACTAAGTGTCGGCTGGCCTCGGAATTACTAGAAGCCGTGAGTACCTATCAACCATGATCGCATCAAAGGTATGTTGAACTTGGGTTGCGGTGTTGAATTTTCGTCACCTTTCTTGCCGGTCCAAAGGGTCGGGTTTGTCGAGGATTTGGGGTGTTCAACTGGTCGGAAACACTTCTTCCGAGACCGCCATCGATCGAGCGGTGTGTCTTCATCCATCCGGTTGTCTTTGCCGATTTCGCCCGGGCGAGCCTGCAGAGGAGGATGATGAAGAGATTCCGCTTTCCTCCATGGCGCGCATACATGCATCCATGTCGAGGTCGGCATAGTCCTCCAAGTCGAACCAATTTTCTTCATCCCAACTTCCCGCCATAACCGCATCGCGATCACGAGACGGGAATGGACAAAGATTTGATGAGCAGAGAAAATCTTTCGAGATTCCACGCCGCGATCCCCACGGACGGCGCAAATTGCCGACGATCAAGACGTTGATCTTACGAAAATAGAAAGGAGAAATGACGGGAAATCTCAGGAATAATGGATCGCTTCTTTATTAATATGAACTAGAATTTACAAGGTATATCCTAAGGACTCGCTTGCCCTCTTGCTAACTCGTAACTATTACACGAATCTATGGCTTGTGCTTTTGTCTTCCTTCTTCGTTTCCTTTTTTCCTCCCCTTGATCCGCCTGTGTTCCATCTTTAAATAGCCCTCGAAGAGGTGGCGCATTTCCGAGAATGCGCTCGATGCGGCGTTGCGCCTGGTCGAGTCAAGTGACGGTTGATACAGATCAGTTGCTTGGCGGTTATATGTCTATGAAACATATAACCGCACGGAGGTTGTTCACCGTGTGTCTTGGATAAGATACGTCGATGGAATATGCACGTGTTCCATTCATCATACCAGAGAGAATATACCTTGGAATCAGTTCTTACCTTCTACGAGTAGTTCTCCGGTGCCTAAGCTTGGCTTGGGCCTTCGTCCACTGTGGTACCCATTATGTAACCTCCGAATCTCTACGACCAAAGGAGGTCATGCACCTCAAAGGTTACGACCATGAAGACGTATGGTCTTTTATATATTAAAGATAATATATAGAGGTTTTAATCTCACAACTCTCTTTAACAAAATGCAATTTAGTTAAAATGCTAAGTGATAGGAATTTGTAATTATGATATTTGAAAACATTGCTTTAGCAAATAAAAGAACCAGAGCCATCTTTGTTAAACCTTACATGTATATTATTGCATTGTGTGTTGGCCCGCGAGGACGGTAGTAGTGCTCATCCTCGCTCTTTCCCCCCAAAACCCTCAGAAGCAGGAAATCATGAAGATTACGACTACTACGAGGATCTAGAAGTTGGAGGCCCAGGGGATAATGAAGCATGGTATAGTCTTTTGTTGTTCTAGTCTCGCCTCAGTCTAGTTGACTCCGTTGATGCTTGCGTGCATGCTATATTATCTGAGTCTTTGGGAAATATCAGACGCACTCGGGTTTTCCTAGTCGCTTGCCTGTGGAGAGATGTGCTATCACCCTTTTGTTTCCATTGTCGCTTCTGCTTTTGTAATGTAATCAGTTTGGCCTGTTCGGCTCTTATTGTAAAAAGCTTGACCCGATACGGTCTATGTAAACTCTGATGTGTTAAATTAATGAATTGTATGGTTCTACGCCATGTATGAATTGATTCAGTGATGTATCTGTGAGTGCTATCTACTGATCCAGGGAATAGCACAGTATTTTCACAAAGGATTCTAGAGTACAAAATCTGGGTCCGACAGAGCTGGTATCAGAGCATACGACTGTAGGAGCCTTAGCTAGACTGGTAATTAATGCCTTATTTAGACTAAGAAAAGGCTTTTAAAATATAGCGTAATTAATGCTCCTCCTCATCACTCTTAGTTCCTTACTTACCTTGACTTCACTTGAGTTTTTACTTAGGTCTGACCCTCTTCCTCGTATTTCAAAAATGTAGATGGCCGCACCGTCGTCTGATGGCCCATGGGACCATCACTCTCGCGAAAAAGACGAAGGCGAGTTCGTGGACATTCTTCGCCAACTCATGCAGCACCTGGATTACCACCGCAAGCCTATCTTCAAAGACCGAAAGACCCAGACCCTGGACCAAGAGTCGTGGACCATGGAGGTTTTCCTCTATGCCAAGGAGGGTGAGTTCATCGCCACATGTTTAGACTCGTGACTCCCGCAGAGCGCTTGTTCAAGCGCCCAAGCCGCAAAGATGCTTCACCGCACCGCCCGAGTCCGTGAATGAGGATCTTCTATTAGAATCACCCTTCCACCGCCTTTAGCCTCTCTAGGAAGGAGAGTTCGACCACGAGATCTTTGTCGCCATGTTGGTGTAGTCGATAGTCTAGGTTAGCTAGTAGTGCTTGCTAGGCGATCTTTTGGTCTCTGTGCACCTTTTTCCTTCTTTACCCGTCCATGAGACGTTGTGTTTGAATCTTGTGTCGTGGCTTAGTATGGCCTATATGCTGTGCTTCAGGAGTCATATAACACCTAACCCCCTTAATATAATACAGCCATTCTAAGCTTTGTATTGTGTTTGATCGTTTTCCTTCGTTGGTTTTGAAGTTCTTCTATTGTGCTCTAGAGGGCTAGTAACCCTCATATATCCCCTCTAGTTCTTAACCTCTTCTGCCCGCTTCAGATGGCACCAAAGAAAGCAGCAACCCAAGGAAGTTTACTAGTCGCAAAAGATGCTTCTTTCTTCTTCTCTTGTTCTCTCGCCTAATGCGCTTTTCCTCTCGCCTATTGTGCTTTCTTCCTCTGATCTATGAAGCATGTGAAGAATTGTTAAAGATTGTTCAAACAGATGAGTTGCATGGAAGCTACTATTGTTGGGATTAACTAGTGTGTTAGATGCCAAGCTAGATAGCTTCGGGAAATCATGGATAGGACTGATTTTGGGAATTTAAAATTTTGAGATTTGCCGATGTTATAAGAAGTTCTTGTGAATACTAGAGCACGATGATGGATAAGCCTTGTTTATGAATGGTTTAAAGAATAGCAGATTGATAGATTATATAGATTGTGAAGAAAGAAAATGATCGAGAGGAGAATTTTGCTTGATCAGAAGGATATCTAATCTAAAGTACCGATTTGATTATTAGGAGAAAATTGAATTTTCATCGAATCCTAAGTTGATTATGACGCTGGTTGGAAATTTGATTTGAGATATGTGTGCATTAATGGTAGCGAGCAAAATGCAAAAGAATTGGAATTTTCTTATCAATTTATGATGCCAATTTTGGGTAGAGTTGGTTAAATTTTGGTGGATCAGTTGAATCAAGAAAATATAGAAGTAATTGGGTATGGTGGTAACATTTGTTTCGAATTGGATATGATTGAGTAGAGAAGTTAGGATTTAAAGAGAATTTTGGTTGACTATATAGATATGTTTAGATCAGATTATAAAATTGTATAATTGTTGGGTGTTCGATTATAAGAATACCTTACTAATGGATTATAGCAATACCTAATTGGTGAAAAGATTGTATTGTAGGAATGCGTGATTCTTGAAGAATGATTATAGGATTATACAATTGTTGAAGGTTGAGTCATAGGAATAAGCTATTGTTGAAGATTGGATTATAGACCTATAATCGTTAGTGATTGGATTATAGAAAATAGATCATTCTCGAGAGATGGATATTCAAATACTTGTTTATTAACTATCGATTGTTGGGTATTAAAGTACGATTCCTATATCGATGGTTATCTTACTAGTGTTGGAGTTGGACTAAATAATTACGGATAGATGGTGATAAAATAATTCGTGGATTAAATTTAAATTTATGGATTACAAGCAATCTTTTAGAAGGTTCTATATTGAAGGCATTGGATTATATCAAGAAACTGAGCATTGCAATTGATAAATATGCTTCAGAATTAAGTAAATGATGTCGTGGATTTAGTCAAGAATTTTAGAGAAAGCAAATTGCGAATTATAATCTTTGAGAGAATCTCTTTCCAAAAGGGATAGAATAAAATTTAGCATGGTCTTGGAGTTTATCGGATTGGAAGATGCGATTATTGCTACTAGATTTTATGGATTTGAGCAGAGAATAAAACATGCAATCAAAGTGATGAATTTGTTGGAATTATTTAAGCAAAGCGCAAGAAAGATTTGTGAATTATGCGGTTGTATCAATAGAATGTGAGGTTAATTAAATGCCTAGATTTTTATGTGGTATGATGGAATTTCAATAATAGTGAGAATTGGATCCAGCAATTTGGAAGACAAAATTGATAGTTCTTTTTAAGTTGGCACACCAGTACAAGGTTGTGAATCAGTAGTGTGGCATCAACTTACCAAATTGGACCTACCACTACAGCTGTTAGAGGTGCACAACATCTTTACTTCGGGCCGTAGTAAAAAGAAGCCACTTGGGAACGTGAAGATCAACTAAAGTTGGATTACCGCCTTGTTCCCAAAGCAAACAATCTCGGCCTGGATTCCGTTTAAGGTGGGTAGGATTTGTAACAGCTCGTTTTTCGTTTGTGGGCAGTAAACTTCAGTCGTCAATTGAGTTCAAAAGCTCAATTTCAATTTAAGTTTCAAATTCAAATCTCAATTGGGAAATTCAGTTAATCCTCAAAAATCAATTCCATTTTGCATCCATTCCTCTTTTTCTCTCCACACCCCACTTCTCTTCCTTCCTTGCTCTGCCTGCCCACCCCCTGCATGCGTCGCTAGCATCTCGTGGGCGCCGATGCCTTGCTCGCACCTGCTCCTTCATTGACTGCCAGTGTCCTCACCTTGCCACTCAGCGCCCAGGACGCGCTCCACGACACGCACCCACGCCATGCTCCCAAAGCCGTGCGTCGCGCCTTCGTCAGCACCCGGCTAGCATTGCCCGAACCTCCCACGGTCGTCTCTACAGCCCCAACACCCGTACACCTAAGCAGGCTGCGCCGCACGGCCGCCTCCGCGCTAAGCACGCCGTCCTCCTCGCGCGCCGCTTGCCCGGCCCAAACCGTGCTCCACTCCGCAGGCGCTCCACTTGCCATCCCTACCGTCCCATCACCCGCACGGCTGCACGACGCTGCTCGCGCAAGTCGTCGCTCGCGTCCCATCCCTCTGTCCTTCGCGTCCTCGCCACCCTTGAACGGAGCCACCCGGTCCAAGCCACCCGGCTCTTCCCCACCGGGGATATATAGCCCTGAGCCTCCTCTCTTGCCCTCCCCACCTTTCTTCTTCACCAAGCAAGCACAAGAGCCGGCTCCCGCCTTGGCCACACCGCCTCCCGCTGCTCGGCCACACCGGTGAGCCGCTCGCCTACCTCGTCACCGAAGCCCGTGACATGAGGATTCCATCCCCACCTCCCTCTTCCGCCCGCCGAGAGCAACCGCCGCCGTAGCTCTTCCTTCTCCACTCGCTTCGACGCCGCCGCCGCCGAGCTCCCGCCTCCTCGAAGAGCACGGTGAGCATCCTCTCTCCTCGATGCTCATGCTTCCTCTCCTTCATATCCATCCTCCGACCGCCGCCGCTGCCTGTTCTTGCGCCTGCCGCCTCGACTCATTGCCACCGCTCGTTGCCACCCCGGCCACAGTGCTGTCTCCCTTGGCTTCCTCCCCTCACCCGCAACCCATTCCACTGGCCCCCGCTGCCCCTCCGGCCGCCGCCGGCGGCAGCCGAGCCGAGTTCCTCAAGCTTCCCAATCCTACAAGCCTCCTCTGTTTTGTTGTGTTACCTCTCTCTCAATTCTTATATGACTTGTGGGCCCTTACCCTTTAAGGACAAAATCGAGGCCATAGTCTTTAGCTCATCTTGCTATGTAAAGATTATGCAAAGCCTATTTGTTAAACTTTAAATTATTGTGATAACCCCTTTGTAATTGATGGTTAGTTAATTACTAAAATTAATTTAATTAACCTTCCACTAATGTGTAAAACTATGGAATGTAAGAACTTAAGTTACAAAATCACGGAAATTGAATGTGAAGCTATTAAAAATAATTATGTTGATCTCAATACCTTGCTCTAGAAGCTTGAATCCTAATTGCAAATCCTATCAAATATTCCTTGATCCAAATAATAACCATCGATCTTTATCTCACGATCCAAAGTTATCAATGTTAATTAAAATAATCGGTGTAAAGATATGTCCGCAAAAAGATCGAGTATCCCATCTTTGCATGTCCCAAAACTCAAGAAGATCTTTCAAACGAGAGTTGTTAATTAAGGAAAAGAATCACTTAAATCTTAAGTCCCTAATCTATATCTCAAACATAACTTTGATATATCTACCATCGTGTGTAAGCGGCCAATAAAATGAAGTGATTAACCAATATGCCTTTGCCATCTAATTTAAAATGCAAACTGAAAATCTCGCTAAAAGTATAATCTTGCCCAAATATCAATCATCCTATCGTTATCTCTCGGATTTAAATCACCGGTGGTAATATATGGACTCCAAGTTTAACTCAACAAATTAAAATCATACTCTTCATATGTTAAACTCACACCCTAATCTCTAATGTTTAACGCCCATCAAGTAATGCCTAGTATTCTTTTAAGACTCATATCTATCATAAATCTAACCCAACTCATGGAACATCCTTAATAAATATCCAAGATTCAAGAAGCTCTTGAATGTAAAAGATCGAGCTATGACCCTTCCTCGATCGATGTTATCTTGTCATCTTCCACATCCTGTGGAGTATCCCTACAAAAGTTTCTTCGACCTTGATCCTTCCTTGTTTTCCCTCATGGCAGAGTTCTCCGCCATTCCTCTTTCGCTCAAATTGTCATTGACTTTGTCAACATCCCGCATTCGCCAAACCTTCTCTCATACTCTCAATCATCGCAAATCTTAATCAAGCTCAATTGAATTTAATTGGTCTTTTGAAGTTCTTTGGATTTATTTGGTTTTCGATCGATTATCGTCTAATTAGAAGTGGAGTCCCCAAAGAAACGATTTACTCAAGCAGATCAAGATTTGGATAAAGACCAAGACCAAGAATTCAAGACCACTGACTGAGAAGGCTATGATTAAGATCCAGGCCGTGGTAAATAGACCCAGGCGAGTCAATACTTTGATCATATTGAGCCTACATTTTATGCAAATTATATTCTTTTAAAATAGCAAATTGCATGCTTTCATTCTTAATAAAAAATATGTTAAAGCTTAAGTAGTTAAATACCCATTTGATGATTAAATTAATTATTATGTCATCCTTGACAATTGAATCCATTAACCATTGTCACCCTAGTAACTATGTGGTAATACTAGTTATAGGTCGTACTCAAGCGACATGCTAGTCTTGCTTAAGTACCGGGATATTAAAAATGTCCCAATCATGATCTCTTCAAACATGAAAATGGTTTGGGCAGTCATTGGTGGTCCATGACTGAGATAAATGTGGTAATTTGGTTTTACTCCTTAAAACCCTAACAACTTGCTGTTACTATCTGGGTGGATGGAGAGGTGGATGGTATAACAATGGGTGCTAATATAGCCCAAAGAATGTTATTTTGCGGATGGTATGTGGAAGAACCGTCCGGATAACCCTAAGGACTTAATCTTGTCATGACCCCCCGTGTAAAACAAGTACAACCACAAGTCTCAAAGTACAACTTGGCTTACTAAATGTATCAAACCGGAATGCATCTCTTTGGTGGTTTGGGATCGTGCAAGCGCGTGGTAAATACGGCTTGAATGGGACACCGAGGCAAGGGTGAAGTTACCAGCCGCTGTGGGTAGTCCAATCCAACTACACGAGTAGCGGAGGTGAACATCCTGCACGAACGTATGGGCGCAACCCCATATAGGTGAGATGACTGGAAGGGCAAGATACTTTGAAAGGTTCTTGTGATTTGCCGCTAGCTACATGACTAAGGAATCATGTGGGGTAACGAGTATGACTATCTCTTGTTTGTAAAGTGTACAATCTCTGTAGAGTCTAAACTGTTTAAACAGTCGTGCCTACGGTCAAAGGCGGACATGGGAACTTAACTGAGTTAGTTCTATTTCAAAAACCTTGTGGGTGGCATGAAAATTGTATGGCTCACCTAGCCTTGAGGTTGGATTTTCCCCAGTTTTCGACACTGATGTTAATATTGGGGTTAGCCCTAGTCAAATAGACATCGATAGAGTTTCCATGGAGGAACCTCTGCACGTTATCAAATATTGTACAATTACTCTCTTTAACAAGATGCAATCTGGTTAAAATGCTAAGTCTTGCTTAAGTACTGGATATTAATTATTATGCCATCCTTGACAATTGAATCCATTAACCATTGTCACCCTAGTAACTATGTGGTAATACTAGTTGTAGGTCGTACTCAAGCGACATGCTAGTCTTGCTTAAGTACGGATATTAAAAATGTCCCAATCATGATCTCTTCAAACATGAAAATGGTTTGGGCAGTCATTTGTGGTCCACGATCGAGATAAATGTGGTAATTTGGTTTACTCCTCAAAACCCTAACAACTTGTCGTTACTATCCGGGTGGATGGAGAGGTGGATGGTATAACAATGGGTGCTAATATTGCCCAAAGAATGTTATTTTGTGGATGGTATGTGGAAGAACCGCCGGATAACCCTAAGGACTTGATCTTGTCATGACCTCCCGTAAAACAAGTACAACCACAAGTCTGTAAAGTACAACATGACTTAGTAAATGTATCAAACCCGAATGCATCTCACCGGTGGTTTGGGAACGTGCAAGCGCGTGGTAAATACGGCTTGAATGGGATACCGAGGCAAGGGTGAATTTACCACCACCGTGGGTAGTCCAATCCAACTACACCAAGATCGGAGGTGAACATCTCGCACGAACGTATGGGCGCAACCCCATATAGGTGAGGTGGATTGGAAGGGCAAGATACTTTGAAAGGTTATTGTGTTTGCCGCTAGCTACATGACTAAGGAATCATGTGGGGTAACGAGTATGACTATCTCTTGTGGGTAAAGTGTACAATCTCTGAGAGTCTAAACTGTTTAAACAGTTGTGCCTACTGGTCAAAGCGGACATGGGAACTTAACTGAATTAGTTCTATTTCAAAACCTTGTGGGTGGCATGAAAATTGTGGCGGGCTCACCTAGCCTTGAGGTTGGATTTTCCCCAGTTTTCGACTCTGATGTTAATATTGGGGCTAGCCCTAGTCAAATAGGCATCGATAGAGTTTCCATTGAGGAACCTCTGCTGTTATCAAAGATTATACAATTACTCTCTTTAACAAGATGCAATCTGGTTAAAATGCTTAGCATTAATTGGCTGTCGGAAATAACCATTAGAGTCACTGTCTTGTGGGCCCCCGTCCACATAAATCCTCTCTGTGCGAAATCTTTAGGACACATTAAATGCTAATCATCACTAATCATTGGGTTTAGCATTTAATTGATGTCCTAATTGGTCCTTCGCCTCACTGACATGTGGGACCAGGCACTTAAACCTCTCCGCACACTTTAATCCATATGTGTTATTTGCGCCAATCGTGGACTGTCGATTTCAAGATCTACGGCCTAGATCTTCTGGGATTTTCGGGCCCCCGAAGGTTCCACGTCACTAGCGCCGTTGATCTCACGATCAATGGCGAGATCAATGTGCCGATTGGGTCACCCGGCGCACATAGATCTAGGCCGCCCATCTCTAGATCTTCTGGCTAAGAACGCGCTGTCGCTTTGGACCACCCGCGCTCCAAATCGCGCGCGCCGCCCATCTCGCAATGAGTCGCCGAGATGGATTGGGTCGCTCGAGTCGCCCGAGCGCGCAGCGCCGAGCCATCCATCCGCTGATCTGCGGTCAAGATTGATTGGGCCGCTCGGGTCCCCGAACGCCCCATCCACGTGGACCGTTAGATCTAAATCCAACGGTGAGCCTTGGTATGTTTGCACGCTGCACTTTTCTCCGCTTGCGTGGCCGCTCGATTTCGCATCTAGGGTCCACGTTCATTCACGCCATTTATTTTTGAATAGGTTTTGTATAATTCCGTAAGTCTTTATTTAACAATCAAAATTGTGTTAAACTTTGAAAATCCACAACTATTTCATTTTAAATCCTTTCTAGATATTTCCAGTTGGGATAAATTCATGTTTGACTAAAATTTAATTTAAAAATGCATATAGACATTGTTCGTGCTAGAAAACCTTTTAGACAATATTGGTTAGTTTTAGTCATTTTGAATATCCAGAAATTAACATGAAGCTTGTAAAATGCATATCTTTTCTCAGATAACTCAAAATGTGCAAACTCAATTTTGTAAATTTCTCTGTTAATATACTTTAATATGAAATATGTTTTATGATGTTCATACTCTGAAAAATGACATGTTCTAGTTTTGCAACTTAGAAAAATCATAAGTATTTCATTTTAGCTCCAAATTGAGTAAACTCAAGTTTGCTATTCTTAGGATACCATTACCTACCCACTATAAGAATTTCAGACTCTAGATCATTCTCGAAATTTTTGCCATGAACAGTACCAGAATTAATTTAGTGAATTAACAGTGAGAGAAATGGTTTTAGCTATAACTTTTTCATACTAAATCCAAATTGCATGATTCTTGTTCCTAAATTTGTCTAAAATCATGCCCTTGATGCTGTATAAATTTCATGAGATTTGGATGAATTTTGTTGTTGAATTTTATTTGGTGTTCTTCGCTCTTATTGGTTTATCACCTTTCGCGCTTGGTTCAAGATAATATTGATCTTGAATCGATCCACAGCAGCTGACTACGCCTCCAAGAAGAAAGTAGATGTAGCATTCATTTGATCATGTTGATCCTATTAATTTCAAATTCTAATATATTGTTTGTAAATTCTACGTATGCATTGCTATGTTGTTTTAACTATTGTCGATAGTTAACCCATTAGATGCATTATCAATAGGCAACTGTTATCCTCTACTACTGAGCCTAGGTATATCTTGCTGTGATTTTGGGTTCGTTGGATGAGCCCTTGTCACTTAGTAGTACGAGTTGAAATGCTTAGTCATGCTCTAGTTATCGGTAGAAATAGGTGGTTATCGACTTGTCGATAACCTTGATCACACAAACTTATTATGATCTCTATATTTCAACTTCGTGCTATGTTTAAATTGCAAAACTAAAACTGAAAACAAAACAATTTGGACTTGGACACAATGGTAAGATGGTGTGATTTTTGGGTGTGATCGAATGGTGACTGGGGTGTGTTACTGTTCACGTGAACAGTAATCCATGAATATTAGTCCCGCCTGCAGGTTCTATTAGATGTGTGGCTCCTCATCCCCTATTTAAGGAGGTCGCACCCCCTCTAGTTTACTTGGATTTTATTTAGTTAAAAGTTAGCCTTGTTGCAACTTCGTGTATTGGCTTGTGTCGACTAGACCAACCATAATACCGCTTCAAAATCCCAACTCAATTCAATATTTCAATTCCTATTTGCAATTTCAGATTGCTTTATCTTTTCTTGCGTGCTTCTTTCTGTATGCAGAATCGACCTTCGTGGTCGTCATCCGGTATTCGTGCACGGTTGATAACGACTTGTCAATCGATTCTGATTGCGTGGTTTCGAGCCTTGCGTGTTCGTAGCCGGATCGTGAGAGTTGAGCGACGCCACCGAACTTATCGCTCTCATCAAATATCGCCAACAATCGGACCTTCGGGTTCATCGTGGTATCGAGCTACAATTCATCGGTGAGAAGTTTTTCCTACAATCCACAAAACCACAAAAAAATATAGGTTTAGTTCATCGTCCAACCAATTTGTGCCTCGCATTGTTCTTTTCGCTTTTGCATCCTTCAATTGTAGATTGCATCGTCGTGTCTTGTGCTGGTTTTTTTTTTTGTCTAGATTGGTCTGGTTTAAAGTTTAAAGTCTCTTGCAAATCGCCTAGATTCATCCGCCACACCACCATCAACAATCTTGCCGCGCCATGTAACCCCGCGCGCTACCAATCTCTACCACGGCATCCGTCGCACAAAGCCACAAGAAAAACAAAAATTGCAGATCCAAAACCAGCCCCGCCACACACACACGCCGCCGCACTCGCCTCCTTCGCATTCTGCTCTCGTGTGCACGGTCGAAGCGCGCCAAGACTAACGCCGAGACCACCGCTGACCGCAAGCGCGGCAAATGGCGCCAAACAAAGGGTTGGTATCAGAGCACGCGCCCGCTCATCAGAGCACACGCTTGGTTATCAGAGCAACCGAAAAAGCCGCTTCGCTCAAAGAGCTTCGATGTTTAAAAAGAGTTTTTGGAAAAAGTAATCGCTGCTGCGCTGCTACAGTAATATGCCTACTGTAGCAGTCCGAGGTAAAAAGCCCGCTGCCGGCTCTCTGCAGTGTTCTGAAGTTTAAAAAAAAGAGAGAAAAGAGCCCAAAAAAAAACCAGTTTGATCGTTGCTACAGTACATGTGGTTACTGTAGTAGCCGAGAAAGAAATCCCTACTTCTGTTTCTCGGGGCTTCCTGAGGTAGAGAAAAAAAGAAAGAAAAGAAAGAGAAGAAAAAGAAGAAAAGAAAGAGAAGAAAAAAAAGGATAAGAAGAAGAAAAAAATCAGAGCTGCCTCTTTTCTTGACATTATTTTCTTGTTCAGTTGGGCATTTTTCCGCCATTGCTCGCTATGCTGATGGTTCTTGTGCTAGCGCGTTGTTGCTACTAGTCGCTCTTGTGAGTTGCTCTAGCTAGACTTGGTTTAGACTAGGACCAGCACTTGTGACTAGTACTTTGAACTACTATTCAACTTTGCATACTGATTTGAATAATTGCTACTCCTTTGCTACATACTAGCCTTCCGAGCTCCACTTCCTACTTACTCAGCCGGTGCCGTTCCTCGCAATCGTTGGGCTGGTCGCAAGTGAGAGTATCACGAACCAGCCACCGGTTGTACCACTTTCTTGCTGCATTGGTAAGAACTTGTAAGAACTGGGTATAAGCTTGAGTGTGAGTGACTTGGTTGAGCCTCCAGAACCTAGTAGTTGATAGGGACATATACTTGTGTTTTGTTTCCTTGTTTTTTTTACTAACTGTGGCAGGTTCATGGAAAGATTGCAAGATATATCCACCTCTTCTTCGAACTGTTGGACGGGAGTGCAAGATAGTGAACGAGGAAGATGCACACTTAAGACAAGCTTTTTCACCACGGGAGGTATATGATAGTGATAGTATGTCTCATAAAATTAACTTCACGGTACCCTCTTTTGCTGGGAATTATGATCCTGATGCTTATCTCATATGGGAATTAGATATACAACAATTATTTGCATGCCATGAATTTCCGATCATCTAAAAGTTAAGGCTATTACCCGTGAGTTTTATGATTTCGCATCTATTTGGTGGAGTGAATATCGTCGCACTAATCAAAACATACCTAAAACATGGAATGCTTTGAAGAGAGCAATGAGACATAGATTTGTACCTTCATATTATTCTCGTGAATTGCTCAATAAATTGCGACGCTTAAGACAAGGTAGTAGTTCTATAGAGGATTATTATCAAGATTTGCAAACCGCTTTGTCTCGTTGTGGTTTAGAAGAAATCAAGATGCGAAGATAACTAGATTTCTAGGAGGATTAAACCATCAAATTCGAAATAAAATTGTTTATAAACCTCCCACTATCACTCGCTTGTTTCGCCTTGCTTGCCAAGTTGAAAAGAAGCACAGTGGACGACAATCCAAGACCGCTCATGCTTTTTGTCTACTTCCACTACACCTTCACGTGTACATGAAACAAATAAGTGCACGGTACAAACCTCTGCATCAAGATCATCTTCTTTTGTTTCTCCTCCCGCTGCATCTACCATGATTGCCGCCTCGCTGCGTGGGCGTTTTATCTCGTTGTCTTGCACCCTTGGCTCGCCATTGTTAATTGAGCTGGAGCAAGAAGAAGAAGGAAAAGCTTCACTACTCACCAACTTCAGCACCAACATCATCCGAGTCGAGCCTACAAGGTAATACCAAAGGTACTGATTTGAACACTCAATCTGAGAACAATAACCATGATTTCATGCCTAGTATCATTGAGCAAAGGGAAAATCAGATTGTAGTAGAAACCACTGCATCACATGAGGTGGATGAACCTAGTGCTGAGAAGGTAGAAATTCATTTCCTAGCTACAGAATCTGATATTATTAAGAATTTGCATGAATCCTGTGATAATTTGATTGATTTGGCAGCTGAGTTGAGTGCACCATGTGATAAACTTGTTGATTTACCTGTTAACTTGAGTGCACCATGTGCTGAAGTAATTGAATTGCCTGTTGTTTTGAATGATTCATGTGATGATTTAATCGCATACAATGATCATGTGGAATTGGTTAGACATAAAGACGTTTTGACTAGAATTTCTCCTGCTGATTCTTTATGTTATATTATGTTGGATCCACCTATGAAATTGTCACATGCCTTGAAAAAAGTTTCTGTAATTGCATGTTCGAAATTCTTGTTTAGCACCTACACCCCTGGATATACGTTTAATTTGATTGGAGATTATGGTGTAGACAATCAATTTCTTGTATATCGAATATATTGTGATCACATCGATGAATTGAAGCATGTTGTTTCGAACAACAATTCTTGTGTGCTGAATCTTGTTCAATATGAGAGTCAAATAAAATTTAGTGCTCATCCCATGCCTATGTGTTCACCTTTTATGGCACTATCTAGTAAGGACAATCTGAATGCAGATGTTGAATTATGGAAGAACTTACAAATCTTTTCACCATTGCTAGATGAATTTGCTATTTCTCGTCTGACACATGATTATATGGGTGAATTTTGTTTGATTCCAAAAGTTGTAGATTTGCCCATATATGCTACCACTGCAAGTTTACAACTTCAGAGATTTGAATTGCATAAACGCTTCACTTACATTTGCAAAACTAGTTGCAATAATTGTTGTGTGAGAACATTTGTTTTGATCATTCACATATATGATTGTTGCTGTCTTCTAACATTAATGGTGCAACAACGAAGAACTGTTAAAACATATGACATATACATATATCATGCATACACTTTGGCTTCTTTGTTACCCTATTTTCAGCTTATCAAAAGCCGAGGACGGCTTTGTTTTCAAGAAAGGGAGGATGATGAGGACATGACCCATATGGATACAACCATATTTGCTATGTTTACTGTTCTAAGTACAAGAGCTCGTACGCTTCACTTAAATTATCAGGTGAGCTTATTTTTAGGTGTGTCTTTGTATTATATGAACTATATGAGGCTACCTAATGATAAAATATATATATGTGCAGCACCATGTCACTTTTGGTCCAAGACAAATAAGCAGTTCGAGTTGGACCTGTTTTGGAATCCAGTTCGGCCTCCAGAATCAGCCGATAGCACCAACTTAAAACGGACATAACTTTTCATACGAACTCCGTTTGAGGTCCACGAGTACTTGATTGAAAGCTTATCTCGTCCTCTTTCAAACGGATCCAGCCTTACCTCCAAATTCCTTCTGGACTGATCGCAATCATCAAAAGAAGACGTTATATCACTTGTTTGGGCCAACTGGCTTTGTAATTATATCAACTTGGTCCATTCGCCGTGGCCCAATTGGGGCATGTTACTGTTCACATGAACAGTAATCTATGAATATTAGTCCCACCCGCTGGTTCTATTAGATGTGTGGCTCCTCATCCCCTATTTAAGGAGGTCGCACTCTCTAGTTTACTTGGATTTTGTTTAGTTAAAAGTTAGCCTTATTGCAACTTCGTATTGGCTTGTGTCGACTAGACCAACCATAATACCGCTTCAAAATACCAACTCAATTCAATATTTCAATTCCTATTTGCAATTTCAGATTGCTTTATCTTTTCTTGCGTGCTTCTTCTGTATGCAGAATCGACTTCGTGGTCGTCATCCGGTATTCGCACGGCTGATAACGACTTGTCAATCAGTTCAGCGATTGCGTGGTTTCGAGCCTTACGTGTTCGTAGCCAGGATCGTGAGAGTTTAGCGACGCCTACCGAACTTATCGTTCTCATCGAAAGATCGGGCCAACAATCGGACCTTCGGGTTCATCAAAATGTCTCGTAGGACTTAGCCGTGCGGGCATACCTTCGGAAGTGTGCTTCATCTAGTGGCAAAAAGGCGGTCTGAAGTGTGGGTACATTGGTACACCCCTGCAGGGTTTAAAACTATTCGAATAGCCTCGTCCTAGGTTATGGACACATTTGGGTAAGCTTTTCAAGAGTTAGACTACAACATTTTAATTAAAACTTGATGGGTGGTATGAATCTGGGATTCATGCTATGTGTGGTGGCTTTTGGGTTAGTCACTTCTAGGTGGTTACTTGTTACTTGTTGTTACTCGCTGTTATTTCAATGCTTAAAAACTGATTTGTTAAATTGCCTTTAAACTATTACATTATTGCAAATAAAAATTGCTTTATGCGTCCAAATAACCATATAACCAACTCCCTTTGATACAGCTTTCATGTAGTTATGAATAGGCTTGTTACCCGTAAGTATTGCGAGTACATTATTGTACTCATCTGTATTGCTTGGTATGTGTAGAGGAAGAAGGTGAGCCCGAAGGGCCTCACTTTTGTGAGTTGTGCTGTGGCAGTGTGTGGGGCGACTAGCTTGGCGGCCCGGTCGGTTGCCTTGTGGTTATGTGGCTAACCGGTTGTCTTTTGGTTTAAGCCATCTTATGGCACCTTTTGCTTCCCCTAATACTTAATACTTATGTCATTTGGCCGGTCGGCTGTTCTGTAATAACTTATTATTATGTATGTCTTTTGCTAGACTTGTTATATTGATGTGTGGAATTGATGCATACTTTTGTAAAGATGTATGTGTGCTGCATTTTCTGGGAAGCACATGTCCATCGAGACACGGGTTATTTTGTTTGTGATACTAGAGCCAGTGGAAGGCTAAGTATTACAAGCTTAATAAACCGGGGTCTCACAAAGTTAGTATCGAGCCACACCGACCGTAGAAACCCTAGCTTGGTCATCCTAAGGTTATTTTGAAAGCTTAGTTTCTAAATGTCAAAAGATGCATGAAAATCTTAAGTAGATTCTCGTGTTTTACTTACCTATCTTAGCTTGCTCATCTCACCTTATTCTTGACTGAATTTGAAAGGTTGTTTCTCTCATCTTCTTTCAAAAGATAGAGCTTATCGGTTAAGTTGGTGTTGGGAAACCATGAGGGCTTTAAATTGAGCCTGGCGGCCTGTTGGAAAAGATTAGAGCTACTGGAAGTGAAGATTTCACAGAAATGGTGGATGCAAAATCTGAACAGCAAGCTTTGATTTTGGACAGCTAGCTTTTAATGAGTAAATAGTGCTGAAAATAAGAGGTTAATTTAATTAAAACTTGTGGGAATAAAAGGGTAAGAAGTGATATAAGTTAGCTAAACATCTAACCTTTCTTTAAGTAATTTTACCTTGTTTCCTAGTTGTTTTGCACCAAGAGTTGTATTCTGAAATTACCTTCCTAAAACTGATTGCTCGTTTTTCTATACGAGTTAGTCATATTAGGAAGTGGATTTTATAAATTGTGTTTTTGCTGTGAGTTTGTGTTGGTTCTAAGTCGTTAGAGTTTATTTTGTAGAGTTGTTATTTGTTTTTTTCTTTGTCTCCTATTCCGAGTTGTTGTTTGACTTATCTTCGTGGAATAGGATGGCAAGAATAACCGCAGCATCACCTACTGGTCTCCGATGTGGAGCTCCCGCCTCCAACCATGGCTGAGGTTCTCGCCAAATCGAGCAAAACCGCATGGATCGACTCAATTCTAGAGGTCATCGTGAGGAACACCTCCACTCCTCCGTGCCTCGGGATCCGGAGGCGGTGGCCACCAGCCTTGTGGGGACTCGCGAGTTCCTTCGCACATAGCCACCCACATTCTCCCGACCGAGGACCTCTTGACGCAGATGATTGGTTGCGCCGTTGAGCGGAAGCTCAATATTGCTCTGCCGTGAGCAGGATCGGCACTCTTTGCATCCCATCACCGGAGGGTGTAGCACTCTCATGGTGGGAGAACTTTCGCCATGCAGCCCGCGCCATGTGGTCTCGTGGGAGGAGTTCGATCCGCCTTCCGCCGGGCCCACATCCTCGCCGCCCGATGAAGCTTAAGAAGAAGGAGTTTCATGCTCAAACAGGCGTAAGTCCGTGACGGAGTACTTATACGAAGTTTAATCACTTGGCTCGTTACGCCCGGTGAGGTGGCCACCGATGAGGCCAAGCAGAGAAGTTCATGGAGGGTTTGTCGAGGAGCCGCAGACAAGCTCTCTATCGTGGACTTCCCGACTTCCATGCCTTGGCTGACAAGGCCATGGTCGCCAAGCACAAGGCGGGCGCCGCGAGTCCCGTAAGCGCAAGTGGGAGGCCCATCGGTCCGCCAGCGCCTCTCTCGCGCCGTGTTGGGCCTACACCAGGCCCGCTCGTTGGCTTCACCACCGCCGAGGCCGCCGGGCGCCAGTACTAGTCCCCGCAGCCGTGAGCCAGCCACGCACTGCGGCTCAGCAGCAGGTGGCCTCCGCAACCTGGCCGCCGAGGTCACCGCCGCCGCCGCAACAAGAAGGGCCACTATGCCAACAGCTGCCCTCGAGGATCGAGCGCCCTCGCCCTAATGGAGGACACGGCAAGGAATGGTCACCCACCGACCGTAAGATAGTCCGTAAGACTCGTGGTGTGGGAAGTGGCCGAGTCAACCACATCTCTACCGAGGAGGCACAGAGGCGTCCGATGTTGTGTTGGGTACACTTCTTGTCAATTCTCGCCTGCAGTAGTATTATTTGATTCAGAGCTTTTATTCTTTTATTTCAAGATCATTTGCTGCTGCTTGTGACCTTCACTTTGTTCCTTTGGGAGTTCCGTTGCTTATTCGCTCTCCGGTTCGTAAATGAGAGCTGATCCGAGTGCCGGACGTTCCTATTGATATTGAAGGAGTAGGATTCTTGGCGAACCTCATCCTACTCAACTCAGCTAGTCTAGATGTGATTCTTGGCATGGATTGGTTGTCCCAACACTTGGGGCAGATCGACAGCCAGAAGGTTGTCTACCTCACCAACCCTCAGCGAACAAGTTGGGTTTTCACCGCAATGCAAGGGCCACATCTTTGTGCCCTTGAAGCAAAGCCACTTTGAGATTCGTGATGTGCCCACAAGATGTGATTTTTGGATGTCTTCCCGAAGATTTGCTCGGGATGCCTCCAGCTCGAGACTTGAGTTTGTTATTGAGTTGTCGCCTGCACCACTCCAATTTCAAAGGCGCCAGACGGATGCCTCCTAATGAGTTGGAGGAGCTGAAGAAGCAGTTAGGTGAGTTTCAAGCAAAGGGCTTTATCCGACATATCTCATCTCCTTGGGGTTGTCCTGTGATATTTGTGAAGAAGAAGGACAAGATCCTGCGTATGTGTGTTGATTACCGTCCGCTTAATGAAATGATGGTGAAAAACAAGTATCCTTTGCCTTGTATCGATGATCTCTTTGATCAATTGACTGGAGCCCGTGTGTTCTCCAAGATTGACTTGAGGTTGGGCTATCACCAAGTCCGGATTAGGGCTGAAGATATTCAAGACGGCCACTACTCGTTACGCCTTTACGAGTATACCGTCATGTCTTTTGGCTTAACCAATGCCCCGCCTATTCATGAATCTTATGAACTCGGTGTTCATGGAGTATTTGGATAAGTTCATTGTGGTCTTCATTGATGACATTCTTATCTACTCGAAGAGTGAAGAAGAGCATGCTGAGCATATGAAGATTGTATTGGGGAAGCTGCGTGAGCACCACCGTATGCCAAGTTCAGCAAGTGTGAGTTCGTTGAAGGAAGTGGCATTCTTGGGCCATGTCCTTGCAGCAGAGGCATAGTCGTGGATCCTAGCATGGTCGGGCCGATGTTCTATCTTGGGGTCACCAAGTTAGTCACCGATGTGCGAGTTTTCTTGGTTTACTGTTACTACCGCTTTATCGAGAACTTCTCCAAGATCGCAGCCGATGACCGAGTTGCTCAAGAAGGAAAAGAAATTTCGTGGTCCTCTCGCTTGTGAGGAGAGTTTTCAGAACTCAAGAAGCGCTTGACTTCACCCAGTGCTTGTTCTTCCCGATGCCCACAAGAGCTTCGATATCTTTTGCGATGCCTCTCGCCGTGACTCGGTTGTGTTCTTATGTAAGAAGGCAAGGTAGTGGCCTATGCATCAAGGTAGTTGAGGCCTCATGAACTCAACTATCGCACTCCATGACTTGGAGTTAGCTGCAGTGGTTCATGCACTCAAGATTTGGCGGCATTACCTCATTGGTAACCCGTTGTGAGGTGTTTTTGATCACAAGAGCTTGAAATATTTGTTCACCCAGCTAGATCTGAACCTCCGCAAAGATAATGGTTGGAATTGATCAAAGATTATGACATAGGCATTCAGATCATCCGGCAAGGCCAATGTGGTTGCGGATGCACTTGTCAAAAGGTGTATCGCAATACTTTGATGCTCCAAGAGCAACACCGCCCTTCTTGAAGAATTTCGCCGCTCAATTTGGGTTTGATTGAGCATGGTTCCTTGCTACCTTGGTTGTGCAACCAACCTTGGTGGACCAAATCAAGGCTCGCGCAATGCATGATGTTGGTGTGAGTCAAATCAAGCGTAACATCAAGGATGGGACAGCCAAGTGTTTCTCGTAAGATGAGCATGGTGTTGTGTGGTTTAGACACCGCCTTGTGGTTCCAAAGGCCATGGAATTGCGGGATTTGATTCTTCGCAAGCCCATGACTCCCTTGTCCATTCATCTCGGGTACCAAGATGTATCAGACCTTCGTCGAAGTTTTGTGGACCCGTATGAAGCGCGAGATTGCCAAGTTCGATGCCGAAAGTGCGACGTAGTGCCGTCGGGTTAAGGCCGAGCATCGGCCCAAAGCAGCCTTCTTCGCCTTTGCCAAGATTCGAGTGGAAGTGGATTCGCTTGGTATGGATCGCATCACCGGTCCGCCTGCATTTCTTTTGGGAAGGATGCTATCCGGGTTGTCATTGATTGATTGACAAAGGTAGCACATTTTTCGCCAAGGCGCACCAACCTCGTTGTCACCGCCATGAGCCTTTACTTATCTCGCATTGTGTGCTTGCATGGTGTGCCACGAACGATTGTGTCGGATCGTGGTTCTCTTTTCACCTCTCGCTTTTGGCATAGTCTACAAAAGACTATGGGAACCCGCCTTACTTTCATCACACCTTTCATCCTTAAACCGATGGCCGACGAGAGAGTCAACCAAGTGTTGGAGGATATGCTCGCGGCTTATATTCTTTCCTATGGGAAGAATTGGGAGAAATGCTCGCCGCTTGTTGAGTTTTCCTACAACAATAGATTTCAGCTAGTCCGGTATGGCACCGCTTGAGGCCTTGTATGGGAGGAGGTGCAGAACCCCACCGAACTGGTCTGAGACCGTGAGCGACGCTTCTTGACCTAGACTCGATCAATGAGGCCAAAAGCCGTGTTCTGGGCTTGATTCGTGAGCATTTGCGTGTGGCCCGCTTAGGCAAAAGAGCTATGCGGATCGTCATCGCCGTGAGTGAGCTTTGAGCCCAATGACTTTGTGTATCTCAAAGTCTCACCTTTGAAGGGCCATCAGCTTTGGCATCAAGGGCAAGTTAGCTCCTCGATATGTTGGGCCTTATCGCATTATCGAGAGGATTGGAGCCGTTGCATACAGATTGGAGTTGCCGCCTACACTTGAGGGGGTACATGATGTGTTCCACGTGTCTCACCGAAGAAGTGCCTCCGTCCCAACCGAGGAAACTCCAGTGGAGACTCTTGATGTGCGTGAGAATTTGACCACCGCGAGCATCCTGCTCGCATTCTTGAGGAATCGAACGGAGAACAAGGAACCGTGTCATCAAGTTCCTTAAGGTTCAAGTGGTCGAATCATTCTATAGATGAGGCAACTTGGGAGCGGGAAGATCGCTTCAGGCCGACTCACCCGCCTTTCTTCTCCGAGTAAACTAATCTCGAGACGAGATTCTTATAAAGGGGGAGATTTGTAACATCCCAATTTTGGACTTATGTTTCAAATGTAAGAAAATGAGTAGAAATTAAAACATTTTCTTACATCATGTATTTCTGATGTTCGAACGAGTCCTGTACAAGAATTATGGAAATACAAAGTCACAAGTCTTTCAATCCAAAACCTTGTCTTCCAAAAACAATCTTGTTAAATCTTGTGATCATCATTTGGAAATATTTTTCCTAAGTTCTAGGGATGGTATGTGACCCCTCTGAAAAGTTTCACAATTTTTAGAAATTGTTTGAATGTTTTTAGAAGGCAGTCAAACCCTATTCCAGAACCTTGCAGAATTTTTGGAGAAAAATGCACTACATAAAAACATCTGAAAAATTTACACAAGGTTAATATCTGAGTTAGCAAGCTCTAGTAAAAATTTCAGAATTTTTGGAGTTGTTTTGCTATCTCAAATAAAGCCCCTAAGTCTTAGCTCAATTTAAAACCCAAAACCTGGTTTCACTGCTCGTTGGGTTCGAGTCGACTGCTCGAACCTCTTGACTTGGTTCACCAACTAATCGCACTGGTCCGCTTAAAAGCGCATCCAATCTCACCGTTGATTTAAATCACACACCCACGCTCTCCTCCTCATGCCGATGCTTCCTCCCTTCATCTCCATCCTCCGGCCGCTGTCGCCCCCATTCAGCTCTTGCGCCCGCCGCCCGAAAGATGAAGTATCGACATGCTAGTCTTGCTTAAGTACCGGGATATTTAAAATATCGCAATCATGATCTCTTCAAACAAGAAAATGGTTTGGGCAGTCATTGGTGGTCCATGACTGAGATAAATGTGGTAATTTGGTTTTACTCCTCAAAACCCTAACAACTTGCTGTTACTATCTAGGTGGATGGAGATGTGGATGGTATAACAATGGGTGCTAATATAGCCCAAAGAATGTTGTTTTGTGGATGGTATGTGGAAGAACCGTCTAGATAACCCTAAGGACTTAATCTTGTTATGACCTCTCGTGTAAAACAAGTACAATCATAAGTCCGTAAAGTACAACTTGGCTTAGTAAATTTATCAAACCTGAATGCACCTCACTAGTGGTTTGGGAATGTGCAAGTGCGTGGTAAATACGGCTTGAATGGGACACCGAGGCAAGGGTGAAGTTACCAACCGTGGGTAGTCCAATCCAACTACCCACCACCGTAAGCCCCGTGACATGAGGATTCCATCCCCACCTCCCCTCTTCCTCCCCGCCGCCGAGACCAACCACCGCCGTAGCTCCTCCTTCTCCGCCCCTAGCTTCCGCCGGCCCGCTCCAAAGGCTCCTCGCTTTCTGACAGCACGGTGAGCATCCTCTCCTCCTCATGCCGATGCTTCCTCCTTCATCTCCATCCTCCGGCCTGCCGCCAAAGCAGAGAGGTGAACTTCCTCACGAACGCACGGCGCAACCCCATATAGGTGAGATGACTAGAAGGGCAAGATACTTTGAAAGGCTACTGTGACGGTCGCTCAACTACACGACTAAGGAATCATGTGGCGAACGAGTATGACTATCTCTTGTGGGTAAAGTGTACAATCTCTCAGAGAGTCTAAACTGCTTAAACAATGTGCTCACTGGTCAAAGGCGGTATGGTAACTTAACTTGAGTTAGTTTTATTTCAAAACCTTGTGGGCGGCATGAAAATTGTATGGCTCACCTAGCCCCGAGGTTGGATTTTCCCGAGTTTTTAGACTCTGATGTTAATATTGGGGTTAGCCCACCAAATAAGCATCGTAGAGTTTCCGATGGAGGGAACCTCTCATTGTTATCAAATATTGCAGATCATTTTGTCGACGATCAAGACGCGATCTTAAGAAAATAGAAAGGAGAAAATGATGTGGGAAATCTCAGGAATAATGGGACCGCTTTTTATTAATATGAACTGAATTTACAAGGTATATCCTAAGGACTCGCTGCCCTCTTGCTAACTCGTAACTATTACACGAATCTATGGCTTGTGCTTTTGTCTTCCTTCTTCGCTTCCTTTTTTCCTCCCCTTGATCCGCCTGTGTTCCATCTTTAAATAGCCCTCAAGAGGTGGCGCTACTTCCGAGAATGCGCTCGATGCGGCGTTGCTATGTCTGGTGAGTCAAGTGACGGTTGATACAGAATCACTGCTTGGCGTTATATGTCTATGAAACATATAACCGCACGGAGGTTGTTCATCGTGTGTCTTGGATAAGATACGCCGATGGAATATGCACGTGTTCCATTCATCATACAAGAGAGAATATACCTTGGAATCGCTCTACCTTCTACTTAGTAGTTCTCCGGCCTAAGCTTGGCTTGGGCCTTCGTCCACCTGGTACCCATTATGTAATCTCTCGAATCTCTACGACCAAAGGAGGTCGTGCACCTCAAAGGTTACGACCATGAAGACGTATGGTCTTTTATATATTAAAGATAATATATAGAGGTTTTAATCCTCGTGAGCTAGCCCCTAACTTTAAATGAATAGGTCGTGAACACCTTTCTTCCGATGAAATCGATCGGATGACGCTATTAAATACAAGGGCATTTGAAGCGTTTGTATTCACTTTAACGTTGAGAACTTCGCCTTGGGATTTGAAGAGTTTCGTGTCCGTTGGACTTTTTGGGTAACTCCTTATTACGGTTTAGGATTTCAAGCTTATAAAACCCTTTGTAAACTTAGAGTTTTTTCACTTCCTCCTTTCTTTTCTCATCTTCCGAGTAAAACTACTCGACCTCCTTTGCTTTTCTCACCCAAAAACCTAACCATGTCGGACCAAATCACCAACCGGCCTGCTTCCACCTAAGTGAAAAAGTTAGAGAATCTGAGAAGATCGGGATGCTCCCCAGAAGGATGTGATTTCTTGAGATCCGCTTGGGGAACATTCCCGAGCAAAGTGAAGATGGAGAAATTCCTATTTTTCTCGCATATATCGAATGCGGATTTTGCTACCAATTCACTCCTTCCTTCCTCAAGTTTTGGAGTATTATGGAGTTGAATTGGTGAATCTGCCCCAATGCCATCGTCAATCTCGTGATTTTTATCTATCTCTCGCAAGCGCATTTGGGGATTCCAGCAGATCCGATCTATTCAGTACTACTACAGATGACAAAGTCCGAAAAGTGATTGGGACGCTCGAGAGTGCACCTATGCCTCCATGATGGAAAGTCGATGAGTACATTTTTATGTACTCAAAATCTTTGTAGTCGTCGTGGAAGAAGAGCTGGTTCTATATGAAGATCACGAAGAAAGACAGCCTTTATTATTCTGGTAAGAAGGTGGTCGAGAATCCGAGATGGCGCTCCTCTACAGAGAAAGAGGGAAATGTAGGGAAATGGGCTGAAGCAATCAAGCTTATTAGTGTCAAAGGTCTAACATCTTGGCATGTGGTGAAGGATTTTTCCACGCACGTTAGCCTTTGAAGGCCCGAGCGCATAAGATGCTCTCGTACATTGGTCGTGATGATACGACCAGAGATTCTAAAAATGGTAAGCCATTAACGATTCCGACCAGTTTTCCTATCTCAGTTAATTATTTTCGTATCCTTAAATCTTTCATCTTACCTTTACAGCTCTATCTTCCGATGAGATTAGAAGCCGGATCAAGATGATCTCGCACGAGAGCCCGTGATAAGGCTAGTTTCTGATCTTAGCGGTTGTTTCACAAGAAAGGATTGAAAGACTTAAGGTAAAAATATCAATCGCTGTCTTATTGACGCACATATTATTTTTTGATCGGTGATACCATAAACCTCTTTGATGTGTAGTCATTGGGTTGAGAATCAACGAGGCCACCGAAAGATGTGAGCCATTTGATGATCCAATCTCCTTCGACCACACAGATGTCGCCTCCAGAGGTAGGTAACCGAACACAAATAATATTCTCGATAAATTATGTTCATCGCCTAACTATCTTTGGTGATGAATTTAGGCGGTCGTCATACCTTCCAAAGAAGGTCATCGAGAACCTCCAAAGGCCTCATCGAGGCCATCGTTGTGGAGGTAGACGATCTACATCTACCGACCGACGATCGTGGACCTCGACCAAATGGTCGCGATATCGCTCCGATTTCCGATCGCTGGATGTGCAAGATCTAGTCAACCCTACCGTTTAGAATCGTGAAATCGCTTGATAAGAAGAGGAAGGCCGCCGCAACGAACTTCACTCGATGCGCTACAAGGGTAAATTCAAAAACAACAAGGTATATATATAAAATGAAGAGGTCGATTTATACATACCTTGGATCTTCCTTACCTTCTCTCTCTCGCTTTAGATCTTCTCGTGTTCCGGCCGTGTCCGATCAGAGCACCCCTCAGAAAAAGTTCCCGAGGTAGAGGTGGTCGTGGAGGCTCCCACCGTGATACTCCTAAAGCAAAACTACCGAGGATGAAGTAGCAAAGAAGCCCTCGAGGTGTTTCAAGATCCGTCAGATCCTCTAGTAATCCTTTCTCCTTCTCCGAGGTAGTCATCCCAGAGACCTCAACAGTTCCACCTCCTCCAGAAATACTTCTGTGTTAACAAATTTCTTTTTCTCCCGATTTATCGAGGATAAGGAACTTGATGAAGCTCTGGGAAAGATATCGACCATCAAGCCAAGATTGGTCCAGATACCATCTTTTCCGAATATAATGATATAGCAATTCTGTAAGTGTTCTACGACCATCTTACAACTCTTTCTTTTGCGCTTTGAAAGCTTGCTAAAGAAAGGAATTTTTGTTTTTGTAGCATTTGGTCAAAACTATGTCGTGATCTGAGGACTAACCCAACGAATAAAAACTTTGGAGCAAAACACCGATCCGAGAAGTAAGTACATTTCTTTTGATCTCCTAAGGTTTATTATCTTGATTCTCCTTATAGATTATCCTTCTCTTTCTTTCATATTTGATAGATTTAGAGAAAATTAAAGAAGAGATCAAGGCCAAGGAAGCCCTAATAATAAAGCCGAGGAAGAAAATCGAGTAAAGACCGGTAGATCGAGCATGCGATGACCAGTGCAAAAGAGGTTTTCACTTGTGAGAAGAAAATCAAAGGTAATCGGTCGAGACCTCAACCAAGATTCCATAACTCCAATTGTAAAGAGTACATTAATTTTGTTTATCTACTCGTGCGTAAAAATCAAGCACTTGAACGAGCTGAGAAGACCTCGATTTTGAGCGTGGCCAAAAGGAAGCTTTTGTATTTGGCCTTGATGAGAAGATCAAGGCTCTTAACAAGATGATCTTCGATATGGGATCAGGATCAAGCTTGCCTTCTTTAGGAGATCCAACGGAAAAGATGGACTACTTTGGTCAACTTTTGGAAGATCTCAAAGGTCCGCTCAAAACTATGAGGGAAAACCATACCTGCACAATGAAGGAAGCTATTGTAATCGAGTTAGTGTTGCTTTAGCAAAACTAAAGGCTTCCGATCCTCTCTAACCTTAAAGTCGTGGAAGAGGACTTCGATCGCTTCTAAGAGTGAAGCAACAAAACTTCTCGAGGAAGTAAAACCTCTGAGAGAAAGTTGCAGGGAAATGGAAGTCGGATCTCCATCTCATAGCGACCACCGAGGTCCTAATATGTAAACAGATGTAATATTAGACTATGTAAAAGGAAAACTTACTCCTCGCTTTGTCAATGTTGTTAATACTCATATATCTCCTAGCCCCGATCGCTATGTTAGTAGATGAACATTACTAAAAGAAAGCAAGAGACCAGAAATTGAGTAATAACGATGACCATGGTAAGAGTGTCGATAATGTCTATGACAACGATCTAGGAAATACTAGGAAATCATGTGGTTTCGAACCAAATGACGATTTCGACTAGTCTAGATCTTGTCCATTATCAAGTACTATGAAATACCACTTGTAGTCGTAAGACATAACAAAGACCGGATTTTGCCGATAAGAAGATATGCATTAAGAATGTATGCAAAGAAAAAGAAAAGAAGAGATAAGTACCGTTGTTTAGAAAATATTTGATCTGGTCGATCGAATCTCAAGAACTAAAGATTTGTTAAAATATGTCGCTAAACGTGCTCATGATCAAATCCGACCGCAATGAGGATCGAGGAAAAGGACCGCCACTAGAAGCTCCTTCCAGCAAGGTGACCACGTGCAGAGAGGAGAGACTTCACCAGAGGCTTTCGTGTCCCGACCAAGAGCCAAACTTGATTAGAACAGTAATGTTGAAATAAAATAACAATCTTCAAATTCAAGAAAGAAACGAAACCAAGTAAACCGTCTGAGTTGGTATTCTCATACTGTATGATTCTTTAAGAAAAGAATGTCTGTCGTCGCGTGTGTATCATTGAAGCAATGATCACGCCTAAAACCAAGGTGGTTCGTGACATTCAAGTCAAGAACCATGAGTATTGGAGATCCTACCAAAGGAATATCGAGAGAATGAGAGTCTTCTCCACCAACCAAAGAACGGAATGGCATATGACCAGATGCGACAAATAATAAGCATAAACAACCATACTTATCGCTTTTAAGGAAAACATCTTTATTGAAAAAGAAAGTAAATGAAATACATGAAATTAAACATAGAACTTACGCAATTGATCAATATTCCAAGAATTAGACAAAACTTGCCCATCGGTCATAGCCAATCGTACTGATCCTGGCCGGGTAACTTCGACCACAGTTTATGGACCTTCCCACTTAGGTGAAAGTTTGTTGCACCGCTTGGTTCTGAATTTTTCTAAGAACCAAATCACCTACGCTTAGGTCGCGAGGTTGCACCTACGATCAGAGTACCGACGCATGGCTTGGCCGGTAGATCACCGATCGTAGCAAAGCTTGGTTTCGCTGCTCTTCAAGGAAATTGATGTCGCTAAGTCGCCATTCACACCGATCACTTTCGAAAAGGAATCGCTCGAGCTGAACCAATTTTGAGCTCGAGGAAGCATGACTTCGCCCGTAAACCATAAAGAATGGTGTTTCACCGGCCGCACGACTAGTCGTGGTACGAACGCCCATAATACGTATGAAGTTCTGAACCCAAGCTCCCGACCGCTGAATTAATCGATCGAATACTTGTCGCTTAATCCTTGCATTATGATACCATTGGCTCGCTCAATCGCTTCCATTGCTCGTGGATGAGCAAATGTAAGTTTAAATGTATCTTGATACCTAGTTCTTCGCTGCACTTCGAAATTGCCGCTGAAAATCGGGCACCGTTATCGCGATTATACGATCGGTACACCAAACCGTAATCACGCTTTTTGTTAGGAACCTCTGGCGCTTCAGCTAGTAGTTTTTACAACCGCCTCGCCGATCCATTTAGTGAACGTGTCAATCATAACGAACAGAACTCAAAGCCCCGGTGCTCTTGGGAAAGGTCCTGTAATGTCCAAATTCCCAAAGTTGCAAAAGGCCAAGAAAGAGGAATTGTTTGCAAAGCTTGAGACGGCCGATGTACTTGTTTCACTATGAAATCGACATTGTACGCACTTCACACGAGCTCTTTTGCATCATGAAGGGCGCATTGGCCAAGAGTATCCTTGCCTAAAGGCTTTACCAACCAAAGTTCTCAGAGGAATGATGTGCTCCAGAGATTCTCCATGAATTTCGCTAGCAATTTAATGCCATCCGAGTGAGATATGCATCTCATCAACACCCGTGAGATCCTCGCTATACAAGGTACGCTCAATGAGAGTGTATGATTTGGCTTTTCGCAATGCGATCAGCCTCTACATCATCTTCTCGAATTAGGTCATGTCAAGATAATTGTAGATCGATGTCATCCATCTCTACCGTGGTCGTGATGGCGCCAACCATCATCGACTGCGGAGCATCCATGTTCGCAGAATCGAGGTGTGCAACCTCCTGCTAACATCTATGTCCGAAGGCTCGATCACCGAGGGTGAATCGAAGCTCGAGAAAACTCCGGCGGACGTGTCCGTGGAAGCCATCCGCCAATCGGTCCGCCGAAAGTTTTCCTTTCTAGGAATGTGTTGATCCGAAACCAAGAAATGCTTTTCGAAGCTTCCGCATTTCCGCCAGATATGATGACATCTTGGTACTAGAGCATTGATACTCTTTCCCGATGAGGGCATCCCTAACACTTATACATCTTTCCCTATTGGTGGTCATACACATACCGAGGTGGACGCCATACGTGACGCTACAAATAATTCAAGTACGTATGCATATTGGTCCACCGACGAGAGCAAGAGCTAAACTTCTAAATCAACAGTGCTTTTGTTTCTTAATGAATCTTCTATTGTCATTGATGAGAATTGGGTATTACTCATGCAAATATTTTGTGCATTCTCGTGTTTGAACATTGTGAAGCCTTTGGAACCAAGAGGGAGGTCGGAGTCAAAGCAATGGAGGAGAAGCTCACGTGGGTCAACCAAGGGAGAAAAGCCCAAGAATTCAAGCCCAACCGGATCTTCCACAAGTGCAACTGAAATTCATCTCGAATCAACTCAGAATTCAATTGATTCGGTTCGGGACAGCCCAACAGGGCTGTAATAAAAGGCCATAACTTTTGCATACGGAGTCCGATTGGGGTGTTCTTGGACTTGTTTGAAAGCTTATTCCAAGGCCCACACAATGGTTTTGGCCCCAGCTTCAGAAGACTTACGGTCGCGCCGCCATGGCCGAAACAATGTGACGGACTTAAGTTAGGTTTTCCTTTTGTGTGTTTTTAGGTCTTAGCCGAGTTAGAGTTTGATTCGCATGTGTGGCTGGCCCTAGGTCGTGCGTGAGTCGTGGAGGGCGCCTTAAATACCCTTGCCCTCCCTTGTATCCATTAGACCAGTTTATGCATAAGAATTGAAACATAGCTATTGCTTGTTCTTTCTAAAACCAGAGTTCATGCGAGGACTTTGAGAGAGGACTAGGCGATCCATTTGTTTGTTCTGCAATTCAAGGTCAAGCCGCTGCTCCATTGGGAATTGGGACTTGGCGCTCATTGCTCGTGGTCTCGCGACTAACAACTACCCGGTGTGTTTTGGGCGATTCCAAGAGTTGAGGGTTCGTGCATTGGCGCGAGTGTTCAACTAGCGACATCGCCTACTTCGCATCAACTATCCACGGCTTCTCACCGAGAAGATCGGGCCTCCCGTATCATGTGGTATCGATTCTAGGTTTACTCGTGAGAACTTCTTTACCCGTAGTTAGATTCGTTTTGTTTCCTATCGCATAATAAACCAAAAATTGCAGTATCAAAACCGTAGTTTAATCTGTTATTTCTTGTGCGCTTAGTTAAGTTTTCATCCATTAGAGTTTTGTTTTAGTGCTGATCCTTGTGTTTCCATTGCGTAGCTTAATCTTTATCAAAAAAATTTTGCTGATTGAACTCCTCAATTAGCACCCAAAACCATCATCCGATCTGTCTGCGCGCTGCCTTGCTAGCACAATCCGAGACGGTGTTGTTTCCTTATCCGAACTCCTTGGTGGGACTAGAGTCCTAATCAACCTCTAGCTCAAACACAATCCGAGTCCAATTGCTCCATCTTGAGTTTCGCCACTACATCATAGCCACCAACCACATTTGGTGTCCTTTATATCCTTTCATCTTGAGACTAGCTATTGATATTGCACCTAGGGTCGCTCATTCAAGTTGATTACACGCTGTTGCTTTGTGAGGGTTGCGCAGCCCACTGGGAGCAAAGCAGAGGGAAAAGAAGGAAAAGGCAACCGTGATATAGAAAGAGCCGCGCATTAAAAAAAAAAAAAAAAAAACGCTAACTTTTGCATACGACTCCGATTGAGCGCTTTGATCCGCTGGAAAGGAAACGGAAAATAGAGCCAAAAAGAAGAAGTCGGGAAATCTGGGTTTTACATCCGCAGAAGCCACCGTGCATACGCAAAGCGGAAAACTTCGACCCCAAAAAGGTCGCTTAGGGCCTCAAACGGGCCCGCAAACCGAGAAAATTCCGCTTTCCGATTTCGCCAAAATTGACAGAGCCCTCTCGCAGTGATTCTAAGGTACCCGTGACGACGACATCCCTTTTCGAGTTGATGCGCGCATACTTTTAGCTACTACAGATCGGTCATCTTTTAGCTTGTGTTTTTTTCAATTTTGATTGAGCAATCTTGTGCCCTAGTATATTCCTTTGCAATTGGCTAGCCTATCCCCGCATTTGGTGCAAAACGAGCTGGTTTCATCTCTTTTTCGCTCGCTAGCTCACTCCTTTGTTTGCATTAAGTCTCATTTATCCTGCGCAGCGCTCATACACTTCGCTTAAACTCGTTGGATCAGCACATAGGCAAAATACTCTAGCTTGGATCATTACTTAGCTTTACAATACCTTGAATATCGATTGCATAGGATATACACATACCGTCCAAGCTCCACCTACACCCGCTTGTGTACTCCTTGCTCTTGGTTACGCTCCTACATTACCGGTTAAGGTCGTCGCTGTCACAATCGCTGCTTTGCCGCCCTTGATTCACTTTGGAACGGTAAGCTTGTCTTGTTTTCGTGATGTTGAGTTGCAGCGTAGTAGCGAGAGCTTTTGTTTTACTAACCCGTATATAACCTCGCTTCTTGTTTGTGAGTTGTTGCTATGTCGTCACGAGGAGGATCCACCTAATCCGAGGCGCCGGTTACGTGGACAGAGTACACTGCTGCGCGAGATGCTACAAAAACAACTTCAAGATGGTGACAATGGCGCGGCGCGATGAACTCGGGAAGTTCAGATCGATCAACACCCGGGAGGAGGTCACACACCGCGCACGCCATCAACAATAATCTCCCGAGCTACGCGCCATGTTCGCCAACACACCCACGGGGTGCGCAAGCCGATGACACGAGTGTGCACGCCCTCCGCCGCTTTGCACAATGAGACCGAGGATGAGCGTGTTATTCGTGGTGGATGAGGAGCGACGACAAGCGGCAGCGCTGCCGCATGGCGTGCCGCCAAACGCCGGATGGCAGCCGCGCGACACCAAAGCTCATGGGCGTGGCCGAGGCAACGGCGCCGTGGTGGAGGCGCACCACGTGGTGTCCACGAGGAGGTGTGCATCGTGGCACCTCGTAGCATGGCGATGAGGCCGAGCAATGGGATGACGATTTCATCGACGATCACGATGACCGACAACGCCACCATCGCAACAACGCAGCGCCGACACGACGACGCCGACGATTTTGTCGCTAAGCCCAAATTTACTCTTCCTATATTTTCGTGTGGTACAGATGTGGAGCAATACTCACTTGGGAGTGAAGGTGGATAAGTTGTTTCAATGAACAACTATTCCAATGAGAAGAAGTCGTTGCTTGCTTCCAATGGCTTGGATGATTATGCTACACATTGGTGGGAGCAGTTCATTCGTAGCGCATGGAGCGCCATGAGTTGCCGACACACCGGGAGCAGATGAAGCAAAGATTTATGGCACGCTTTGTACCGCCACTACAAGCGCCACTATTTGAGAAGTTGATGTGGTCGCGATAAGGTATGAGGTCAATTGACGAATATCATAAGGAGATGGAAACTATCATGATACATGCGATGTCCGCGAGAATGAAGAATGCATCATGGCGAGATTTCTAGCCGGCATGAATCATGTCGCTGCGCATTGTCAATCACCATCCCTATAATGATATGATTGAGTTGTTACACCAGGCACGTGAAGCCAAGCGACAAGTGATTGAAGATGCACGGTTCGCTACCCGCTCACGCCCTTCACCACCCAGACAGCCATATAACAACAACCACCAAACAAGAGCACTCCGCCGAAGCATTCGGCAATGCGCAGCCCGCAAGTAAGAAGTCGAGAGTACACCAAAGACCGGGCGCCGACCGCGCGCCACGCTAGTGCGACTCGCCTATGGGGTCAACAGACGCTCACGTGACATCATTTGCCACAAGTGCAAGGGTGTTGGCCATTTTCGAGGGATCGCCAAATGTCGAACTATGCTTATCACCGAGGATGGCGGTTATGTTTCAACTAGTGATGACGAAGTCGCTCGATGCGCAACCGCCTTGCACACCGATGACATAGAACAATGTGAGTGCGATCCGAAGTTTCCTAACACCGAGCAAGATTCCATTGTTTGCACGCCCAAGGTGCTTAGTGTGATGCCATCGCCGCCACTCGAACAATGGCAATTTGTTTCGCATTTGGGCGGCTTGATAAGGGTAAGGTCCGCAAAGTGATCATTGATGGCGAAGTTGTCACAATTTGGCTAGCAAGGATATGTGTCATAAGTTGGGTTTGAAGTACTTGCCGCATCCACGCCCTTATCATGTGCAATGGTTGAGCGACAAAGAGGAAGTGAAGGTGAACTATATAGTGCGAGTGACGCTTATTGGGAAGTACACCGACACCGTGGATCGCGATGTTGTGCCTATGACGGTGTGTCACTTGCTCTTGGGACGGCCATGGCAATATGACCGCTCATTGTTCATGATGGGCGACAAATCGCTACACATTTCGATGGAATAATATGGATATCATCTTGAAGCCCTTACACCGCAATGCATTGTGAATTCTTCAATGCGTAAAATTGAGATGCACGCTGAGACCGCCAAAGAGCGAGAGAAGAATTTAGTGATGTTAGCCACCAAATCGAAATGAGAGAATTCAGCTAAGATCCCACTTGGTGCACTTTGTACTATTGTACAAAGACGCTTTGCTTTCGACTAACGACTTGTCTTCTTCCTAGTGGTGTTGCTTGTGTTTTGCAGACTTCAAATGACGCTTTTCCAAACGAGGTACCACCGGGCTACCACCAATTCGTGGGATAGAACATAAGATCGACTTGATTCCGTGAGCCGCCGCCGAACCGACCACCGCATCGCACCAATCCCGATTTAAACAAAGGAAATTCGAAACAAGTACAAGAGCTTTCCAAAGGGTATGTACGTGAAAGCTTAAGCCCTTGTGCTGTTCCTCGTTATTTTAGTTCCTAAGAAAGATGGTTCATGGCGATGTAAGTGAGATTGTCGAGCGATTAATAATATCACAATTGATATCGCCATCCTATACCTCGCTTAGATGATATGCTAGACGAATTGAGTGGTGCTGTTATTTTTCTAAGATAGATTTATGCAGTGGTTACCATCAAATTAGGATGCATGAAGGGGATGAGTGGAAAACAGCATTTAAAACAAAATTTGGGTTGTATGAGTGGTTAGTCATGCCTTTGGTTTAACTAATGCACCTAGTACATTCATGCGCTTAATGAATCATGTTTTAAGGCATTTGATTGGTAAATTTGTGGTTGTGTACTTTGATGATATTCTGATTTACAACAGACCGAATCTGAACACATAGACCATCTTAGACAAGTTCTACAAGTTTTATGTGAGGCTAGGTTATTCTGTAACTTAGAGAAGTGTACCTTTGCAAAGATCGTGTCATCTTTTGGGCTATGTTGTTTCGCATTGTGGAGTTGAAGTAGATGAGTCTAAAATTGAAGCGATTAAAAATTGGCCAACTCCTCGTGAATGTAAGTCGATTAGGAGCTTTCATGGTCTCGCTGGTTTTTATCGGCGCTTGTGAAGGATTTTAGCACCATAGCTGCCCCTTTGAATGAACTTACTAAAAGGGTGTTGAATTTGTGTGGGGTAGCGCAAGACAATGCTTTTGCTGAACTTAAGAAACGCTGATCAAGCAATCGTTGCTTGTTTTACCTGATTTCACTAAAAATTTTGAAATTGAGTGTGATGCTAGTGGATTGGGTATTGGCGGTGTTTTAATGCAAGAGGGAAGACCGTAGCTTATTTTAGTGAGAAACTGAATGGTGCTCAATTGAATTATCCGGTCTATGACAAAGAGCTTTATGCTTTAGTGCGTGCATTAGAAACTTGGCAACACTATTTATGGCCTAAAGAGTTTATTATTCATTCTGATCATGAGGCATTAAAGTATTTAAAGGGCCAAGCAAACCTGAACCGTAGACATGCCAAATGGGTCGAATTCATTGAGTCGTTTCTTACATTGTAAAATATAAGAAGGAAAGGAAAATGTGGTAGCTGATGCTCTCTAGGAAAAGTATGCTTTAACTCAATTAGGAGTGCAAGTTCCTGGTTTAGAGAGTTTGCGTGATTTATATGCTCATGACCATGATTTTTCCGCTCTTATGCACATTGCAAAGAGGGAAAAGGCTGGGATAAATTTCACATCCATGATGGGTTTTGTTTCGCACTAACAAATTATGCTCCGCACTCTCCGCGCTTGCTATTACCGCAGAATCACATGCGTGTGGGTTGATGGGACATTTTGGACGTGAGAAGACGTTATCTATGCCGAGCGATCACTTTTATTGGCCTAAGATGAGGCGAGATGTAGAGAGGTATGTGCAACGATGCATTACTTGCCACAAAGCGAAATCAAAATTGAATCCACACGGTTTGTATACCCTCTACCTGCTCCCAATGCACCATGGGAGGATATTAGTATGGATTTTGTTTTAGGATTACCTAGAACTAAGAGGGGAGTGATTCTGCTTTTGTCGCTGTGGATCGCTTTTTCAAAGATGGCACACTTTATTCCGTGCCACAAGAGCGACGATGCGCCGCATATTGCTAACTTGTTTTTCAGTGAGATCGTGAGGTTACATGGCGTGCCACGCACTATTGTGTCGATCGTGACGGAAGTTCATGAGCTACTTTTGGAAGACACTTTGGGGTAAACCGGGACGGTTGTTATTCAAAGACGACTTGTCATCCCCAAACCGATGGTCAAACGGAGGTGGTGAACCGCACACTTTCGATGCTACTCGACCATGATCAAGAAGAATCGCGCGAGTGGGAGGATTGTTTGCCGCACGTGGAATTCGCTTATAATCGGGCCGCACTCCACTACGCAGCTTGTGTCCTTTGAAGTGGTGTATGGTTTCAAACCGCTTACGCCGCTTGATTTGTCGCCACTTCCAAGTCAACACCGTGTTCATATGGAGGCATCCAAGCGAGCCGAGTATGTGAAGAAATTGCATCTCAAAACAAAAGAGGAGATAGAGCGCAAGGTCAAGTCATATGCCGAGAAGGCTAATAAGAAACTAAGAAGATGATTTTTCAACCAGTGATTTGGTTTGGGTGCACTACCGCAAGGATCGCTTTCCGTAACGCCGCAAGTCTAAATTGCTGCCACGAGGTGATGGACCTTTCAAGGTGCTTGCGAAGATCAACGACAATGCCTACAAGATAGAGCTTTCCGCGATGACTATGGCGTGAGCTCTACTTTCAATGTCGCCGATTTATCACCTTTCTTTGGTGGTGATGATCCAGCCGAGGACGACGCCTTTTCAAGAGGGGAGGATGATGAGGGCATCCCTAACACTTATACATCTTTCCCTATTGGTGGTCATACACATACCGAGGTGGACGCCATACGTGACGCTACAAATAATTCAAGTACGTATGCATATTGGTCCACCGACGAGAGCAAGAGCTAAACTTCTAAATCAACAGTGCTTTTGTTTCTTAATGAATCTTCTATTGTCATTGATGAGAATTGGGTATTACTCATGCAAATATTTTGTGCATTCTCGTGTTTGAACATTGTGAAGCCTTTGGAACCAAGAGGGAGGTCGGAGTCAAAGCAATGGAGGAGAAGCTCACGTGGGTCAACCAAGGGAGAAAAGCCCAAGAATTCAAGCCCAATTCGGATCTTCCACAAGTGCAACTGAAATTCATCTCGGAATCAACTCAGAATTCAATTCGGATTCGGTTCGGGACAGCCCAACAGGGCTGTAATAAAAGGCCATAACTTTTGCATACGGAGTCCGATTGGGGTGTTCTTGGACTTGTTTGAAAGCTTATTCCAAGGCCCACACAATGGTTTTGGCCCCAGCTTCAGAAGACTTACGGTCGCGCCGCTATGGCCGAAACAATGTGACGGACTTAAGTTAGGTTTTCCTTTTGTGTGTTTTTAGGTCTTAGCCGAGTTAGAGTTTGATTCGCATGTGTGGCTGGCCCTAGGCCGTGCGTGAGTCGTGGAGGGCGCCTTAAATACCCTTGCCCTCCCTTGTATCCATTAGACCAGTTTATGCATAAGAATTGAAACATAGCTATTGCTTGTTCTTTCTAAAACCGAGTTCATGCGAGGACTTTGAGAGAGGACTAGGCGATCCATTTGTTTGTTCTGCAATTCAAGGTCAAGCCGCTGCTCCATTGGGAATTGGGACTTGGCGCTCGTCGCTCGTGGTCTCGCGACTAACAACTACCCGTGTGTTTTGGGCGATTCAAGAGTTGAGGGTTCGTGCATTGGCGCGAGTGTTCAACTAGCGACATCGCCTACTTCGCATCAACTATCCACGGTTTCTCACCGAGAAGATCGGGCCTCCCCGTATCATGTGGTATCGATTCTAGGTTTACTCGGTGAGAACTTCTTTACCCGTAGTTAGATTCGCTTTGTTTCCTATCGCATAATAAACCAAAATTGCGCATCAAAACCGTAGTTTAATCTGTTATTTCTTGTGCGCTTAGTTAAGTTTTCATCCATTAGAGTTTTGTTTTAGTGCTGATCCTTGTGTTTCCATTGCGTAGCTTAATCTTTATCAAAAAAATTTTTGCTGATTGAACTCCTCAATTAGCACCCAAAACCATCATCCGATCCGTCCGCAGCGCTGCCTTGCTAGCACAATCCGAGACGGTGTTGTTTCCTTATCCGAACTCCTTGGTGGGACTAGAGTCCTAATCAACCTCTAGCTCAAACACAATCCGAGTCCAATTGCTCCATCTTGAGTTTCGCCACTACATCATAGCCACCAACCACATTTGGTGTCCTTTATATCCTTTCATCTTGAGACTAGCTATTGATATTGCACCTAGGGCTGCTCATTCAAGTTGATTACACGCTGTCGCTTTGTGAGGGTTGCGCAGTTCCACTGGGAGCAAAGCAGAGGGAAAAGAAGGAAAAGGCAACCGCGATATAGAAAGAGCCGCGCATTAAAAAAAAAAAAAAAAACGCTAACTTTTGCATACGACTCCGATTGAGCGCTTCTTGATCCGCTGGAAAGGAAACGGAAAATAGAGCCAAAAAGAAGAAGTCCGGGAAATCTGGGTTTTACATCCGCAGAAGCCACCGTGCATACGTAGCGGAAAACTTCGACCCCAAAAAGGTCGCTTAGGGCCTCAAACGGGCCCGCAAACCGAGAAAATTCCAGCTTCTCGATTTCGCCAAAATTGACAGAGCCCTCGCAGTGATTCTAAGGTACCCCGTGACGACGACATCCCTTTTCGAGTTGATGCGCGCATACTTTTAGCTACTACAGATCGGGTCATCTTTTAGCTTGTGTTTTTTTCAATTTTGATTGAGCAATCTTGTGCCCTAGTATATTCCTTTGCAATTGGCTAGCGCCTATCCTCGCATTTGGTGCAAAACGAGCTGGTTTCATCTCTTTTCTCGCTCGCTAGCTCACCCTTTGTTTGCATTAAGTCTCATTTATCCTTGCGTGTGCTCATACACTTCGCTTAAACTCGTTGGATCAGACATAGGCAAAATACTCTAGCTTGGATCATTACTTAGCTTTACAATACCTTGAATATCGATTGCATAGGATATACACATACCGTCCAAGCTCCACCTACACCCGCTTGTGTACTCCCTTGCTCTTGGTTACGCTCCTACATTACCGGGTTAAGGTCGTCACGTCACAATCTGCTGCTTTGCCGCCCTGATTCACTTTGGAACGGTAAGCTTGTCTTGTTTTCGTGATGTGAGTTGCGAGCGTAGTAGCGAGAGCTTTTGTTTTACTAACCCGTATATAACCTCGCTTCTTGTTTGTGAGTTGTTGCTATGTCGTCACGAGGAGGATCCACCTAATCCGAGGCGCCGCATACGTGGGACGAGTACACTCTGCTGCGCGAGATGCTACAAAAACAACTTCAAGATGGTGACAATGGCGTGGCGCGATGAACTCGGGAAGTTCGATCGATCAACACCCTCGGGAGGAGGTCACACAATTGCGCACGCCATCAACAATAACTTCCCGAGCTACGCGCCATGTTCGCCAACACACCCACGTGGGGTGCGCAAGCCGATGACACGAGTGTGCACGCCCTCCCGGCCGCTTTTGGTACAATGAGACCGAGGATGAGCGTGTTATTCGTGGTGGATGAGGAGCGACGACACGGCAGCGCCGCCGCATGGCGGTGCCGCCAAACGCCGGATGGCACCGCGCACACCTCAAAGCTCATGGGCGTGGCCGAGGCAACGCGCCGTGGTGGAGGCGCACCACGTGGTGTCCACGAGGAGGTGTGCATCGTGCACCTCGTAGCATGGCGGATGAGGCCGAGCAATGGGATGACGATTTCCATCGACGACTACGATGACCGATACGCCACCATCGCAACAACGCAGCGCCGACACGACGACGCCGACGATTTTGTCGCTAAGCCCAAATTTACTCTTCCTATATTTTCGTGGTACAGATGTGGAGCAATACTCACTTGGGAGTCAAGGTGGATAAGTTGTTTCAATGAACAACTATTCCAATGAGAAGAAGTCGTTGCTTGCTTCCAATGGCTTGGATGATTATGCTACACATTGGTGGGAGCAGTTCATTCGTAGCGCATGGAGCGCCATGAGTTGCCGACACACCGGGAGCAGATGAAGCAAAGATTTGCGGGCACGCTTTGTACTCGCCACTACAAGCGCCACTATTTGAGAAGTTGACAGGTGCGACAAGGTATGAGGTCAATTGACGAATATCATAAGGAGATGGAAACTATCATGATACATGCGATGTCGCGAGAATGAAGAATGCATCATGGCGAGATTTCTAGCCGGCATGAATCATGCCGCTGCGCATTGTCAATCACCATCCCTATAATGATATGATTGAGTTGTCGCACCAAGCACGGAAGCCGAGCGACAAGTGATTGAAGATGCACGGTTCGCTACCCGCTCACGCCCTTCACCACCCAGACAGCCATATAACAACAACACCAAACAAGAGCACTCCACGAAGCAATTCGGCAATGCGCAGCTCCGCAAGTAAGAAGTCGAGAGTACACCAAAGACGGCAGCGCCGACCGCGCGCGCCGCCGCTAGTGCGACTCGCCTATGGGGTCAACAGACGCTCACGTGACATCATTTGCCACAAGTGCAAGGGTGTTGGCCATTTTCGAGGGATCGCCAAATGTCAAAACTATGCTTATCACCGAGGATGGCGGTTATGTTTCAGCTAGTGATGACGAAGTCGTCGATGCGCAACCAGCCTTGCACACTGATGACATAGAACAATGTGAGTGCGATCCTGAGTTTCCTAACACTGAGCAGTATTCCATTGTTTGCACGCCCAAGGTGCTTAGTGTGATCCCAGCCTTTTCCCTCTTTGCAATGTGCATAAGGAACGGAAAAATCATGGTCATGAGCATATAAATCACGCAAACTCTCTAAACCAGGAACTTGCACTCCTATTTGAGTTAAAAGCACACTTTTCCTAGAGAGAGCATCAGCTACCACATTTTCCTTTCCTTCTTATATTTTACAATGTAAGGAAACGACTCAATGAATTCACCCATTTGGCATGTCTACGGTTCAGTTTGCTTGGCCCTTTAAATACTTTAATGCCTCATGATCAGAATGAATAATAAACTCTTTAGGCCATAAATAGTGTTGCCAAGTTTCTAACGCACGCACTAAAGCATAAAGCTCTTTGTCATAGACCGGATAATTCAATTGAGCACCATTCAGTTTCTCACTAAAATAAGCTACCGGTCTACCCTCTTGCATTAAAACACCGCCAATACCCAATCCACTAGCATCACACTCAATTTCAAAATTTTTAGTGAAATCAGTAAAACAAGCAACGGTGCTTGGTCAAGCGTTTCTTAAGTTCAGAAAAGCATTGTCTTGCGCTACCCACCACACAAATTCAACACCCTTTTAGTAAGTTCATTCAAAGGGGCAGCTATGGTGCTAAAATCCTTCACAAAGCGCCGATAAAACCAGCGAGACCATGAAAGCTCCTAATCGACCGACATTCACAGTGAGTTGGCCAATTTTAATCGCTTCAATTTTAGACTCATCTACTTCAACTCCCTGTGCGAAACAACATAGCCCAAAAGATGACACGATCTTTGCAAAGGTACACTTCTAAGTTACCGAATAACCTAGCCTCACGCAAAACTTGTAGAACTTGTCTAAGATGGTCTATGTGTTCAGATTGGTCATGCATCAGAATCGAATATCATCAAAGTACACAACCACAAATTTACCAATCAAATGCCTTAAAACATGATTCATTAAGCGCATGAATGTACTAGGTGCATTAGTTAAACCAAAAGGCATGACTAACCACTCATACAACCCAAATTTTGTTTTAAATGCTGTTTTCCACTCATCCCCTTCATGCATCCTAATTTGATGGTAACCATCACAAGCAAATCTATCTTAGAGAAAATAACAGCACCACTCAATTCGTCTAGCATATCATCTAAGCGAGGTATAGGATGACGATATCGAATTGTGATATTATTAATCGCTCGACAATCTACGCACATACGCCATGAACCATCTTTCTTAGGAACTAAAATAACAGAACAGACAAGGGCTTAAGCTTTCACGCACATACCCTTTGGAGAGAAGCTCTTGTACTTGTTTCTGAATTTCCTTTGTTTCCTCGGGATTGGTGCGGTACGGTGGTCGGTTCGGCAGTGACGCTCCTGGAATCAAGTCGATCTTATGTTCTATCCCACGAATTGGTGGTAGCCCAGCTGGTACCTCGCTTGGAAAGACGTCATTGAAGTCCCGCAAAACACAAGCAACACCACTTGGAAGAGAAGACAAGTCGTTAGTCGAAAGCAAGGCGTCTTTGTACAATAGTACAAAGTGCACCAAATTGGGATCTTCGCTGAATTCTCTCATTTCGATTTGGTGGCTAACATCACTAAATTCTTCTCTCGCTCTTTGGCGCCTCAACGCATCTCAATTTTCTCGCATTGAAGAATTCACAACTGCTATGTAAGGGGCTTCAAGATGATATCCATATTATTCCATCGAATGTGTAGCGATTTGTACGCCCATCGTGAACAGCAGAACGGTCATATTGCCATGGCCGCCCCAAGAGCAAGTGACACACCGTCATAGGCACAACATCGCAGTCCACGATTCGGTGTACTTCCCAATAGAAAACGCCACTCGCACCATATAGTTCACCTTCACTTCCTCTTTGTCGCTCAACCATTGCACATGATAAGGACGTGGATGCGCAAGTACTTCAAACCCAACTTATGACACATATCCTTGCTAGCCGATTATGACAACTCCCACCATCAATTATCACTTTGCACACCTTACCCTTATCAAGTTTTGCCCAAGTCTGAAATAAATTGCACCGCCGCTCTAGTGACGGTGACGGCATTACACTAAGCACCTTGGGTGTGCAAACAATAGAATACCGCCGGTGTTAGGGAACTCAGATCACACTCACATTGCTCTATGTCATCGCAGTGCAAGACTGGGTGTGCATCAAAGCGACTCATCATCACTAGTCAAACATAACCGCCATCCTCTGTGATAAGCATAGTTCTGACATTGGGGCAGTCCCTCTGAAAATGGCCAACACCCTTGCACTTGTGGCAAATAATGTCACGTGAACGGCCTGTTGACCCCATAGACGAGGTCGCACTAGCAGCAGGCGCCGCAGGTCGACGCACCGGTGGTGGTGTACTCTCCAACTTCTTACTTGCGGAACTGCGCATTGCCGAATTGTTTCCGGCCGGAGTGGTCCTGTTTGGTCGTTGTTGTTATATGGCTGTCCGGATGGCCAAGAACGTGAACGGCAGCAAATCGTGCGTCTTCAATCACTTGTCGCCGGCCGGCGTGCTTGATGCAACAACTCAATCATATCATTATAGGGATGGTGATTGACAATGCGCTGACAAAGATGATTCATGCCACTAGAAATCTCGCCATGGTGCGTTTCTTCATTCTCATGGACATCGCATGTATCATGATAGTTTCCATCTCCTTATGATATTCATCAATTGACCTCATACCTTGTCGCACCTCACAACTTCTCAAATAGTGAGCGCTTGTAGTGGCGAGGTACAAAGCGTGCCCGCAAATGTCGCTTCATCCGCTCCCGGTGATAATCGGCAACTCATGGCGCTCCATGCGCTATTTAATGAATCGCTCCCACCAATGTGTAGCATAATCATCCAAGCCATTGGAAGCAAGCAACGACTTCTTCTCATTGGAATAGTTGTTCATTCAAACAACTTATCCACCTTCAGCTCCCAAGTGAGGTATTGCTCCACATCCGTACTCACCCGAAAATATAGGAAGAGTAAATTTGGGCTTAGCGACAAAATCGTCGGCGTCGCCGTGTCGACGCCGCACGTTGTTGCGATGGTGGCGCTGTCGGTCATCGTAGTCGCCGACGGAAATCTTCGTCCCATTGCTCGCCTCATCGCCATGCTACGAGGTGCACGATGCACACCTCCTCCTTGGACACCCCGTGGTGCGACTCCACCGCCGCCGCTGCCTCGCCACGCCCAAGTGCTCGAGGCGTGCCGCGCCGCCATCCCGACGCCGCGGCACCGCCATGCGACGCGCCGCCGTATCGCCGCTCCTCATCCACACGAATAGCACGCTCATCCTCGGCCTCATTGCAAAACGGCCGAGGGCGTGCACACTCGTGTCATCACTTGCGCACCCACGAGATTCTGTTGAGCTAACATGGCGCGTAGCTCCGTGAAGTTATTATTGATGGTCAGACGCAATTGTGTGACCTCCTCCCGAGGGTGTTCACCCATCAACTTCCCGAGTTCATCGCAGACGCCATTGTCACCATCGTGAAGTTGTTTTTGTAGCATCTCGCGCAACCGAGTGTACTGGCCCACGTAACCGGTGCCTCCGGATTAGGTGGATCCTCCTCGTGACGACATAGCAACAACTCACAAACAAGAAACGAGGTTATATCGGGTTAGTAAAACAAAAGCTCTCGCTATTACGCCGCAACTCACATCCCGAAAACAAGACAAACTTACCGCTCCAAAGTGAATCAAGGACGGCAAAACGACAGCCAGACAATGAGCGACCTTAACCCGTGAATGTAGGAGCGTAACCAAGAGCAAGGGAGTACACAAACGGGTGTAGGTGGAGCTTGGGACAGTATGTGTATATCCTATGCAATCTGATATTCAAGGTATTGTAAAGCTAAGTAATGATCCAAGCTAGAGTATTTTGCCTATGTGCTGATCCAACAGTTTTAAGCGAAGTGTATGAACGCACACGCAAAGATAAATGAGACTTAATGCAAACAAAGGATCGAGCTAGCGAGCGTAAAAGAGATGAAACCAGCTCGTTTTGCACCAAGTACGGGATAGACGCTAGCCAATTGCAAAGGAATATACTAGGGCACAAGATTGCTTAATCAAAATTGAAAACACAAGCTAAAAAAAAAAAAAAATGACCCTGCATCAGTAGTAGCTAAAAGTATGCGCGATCAACTCGAAAAGGGATGTCATCGCCACAGGTACCTTAGAATCACCGCAGAGGGCTCTCACATTTTGAGCGAAATCGAGAAACCGAATTTTTCTCGCTTATGCCCGTTTTGAGGCCCTAAACGACCTTTTTGGGGTCGAAGTTTTCCGCACACGTATGCCCGTGGCTTACGCGATGTAAAACCCCGATTTCCAGACTTCTTCTTTTTGGCTCTATTTTCCCGCTTCCTTTCCAACGGATCAAGAAACGCCCAACGGAGGTCGTATGCAAAAGTTTTTTTTTTTTTTTTTTTTTATGCGCGCTCTTTCTATATGCGGTTGCCTTTTCCTTCTTTTCCTCTCGCTTTGCTCCCGTGGAATCTGCGCAACCTCACAAAACAAAGAACGTGTAATCAACTTGAATGAGCAGCCCTAGGTGCAATATCAATAGCTAGTCTCAAGATGAAAGGATATAAAGGACACCAAATGTGGTTCGCCGCTATGATGTAGTGGCCGAAACTCAAGATGGAGCAATTGGACTCGGATTGTGTTTGAGCTAGAGGTTGATTAGGACTCTAGTCCTACCAAGGAGTTCTGATAGGGAAACAACACTGTCTCGGACAGTCTTTGGCAAGACAAACGCACTGACGATCTGATGATAGTTTTTGGGTGCTAATTGAGGGAGTTCAATCAGCAAAATTTTTTTTTGATAAAGATTAAGCTACGCAATGGAAACACAAGGATCAGCACTAAAACAAAACTCTAATGGATGAAAACTTAACTAAACGCACAAGAAATAACAGATTAAACTACGGTTTTGGTACTGCAATTTTTGGTTTATTGTACGATAGGAAAGAAAACGAATCTAACTACGGGTAAAGAAGTTCTCACCGAGTAAACCTAGAATCGATACCACATGATACGGGAGGCCCGATCTTCTCTCGGAGAAACCGTGGATAGTTGATGGCAGACGATGTCGCTAGCTGAACACTCGCGCCAATGCACGAACCTCAACTCTTCGGAATACGCCCACAATACACACGGGTAGTTGTTCGTCGCGAGACCACGAACGATTTAACGCCAAGTCCCCAATTCCCAATGGAACGACGGCTTGACCTTGGATTGCAGAACAAAACAAATGGATCGCCTAATTCTCTCTCAAAGTCCTCGCATGAACTCTGGTGTCGAAAGAACAAGCAATAGCTATGTTTCAATCTTATGCATAAACTGGTCTAATGGATACAAGGGAGGGGCAAGGGTATTTAAGGCGCCTCCACGACTCACGCACGCCTAGGGCGCCACACATGCCGAATCAAACTCTAACTCGGCTAAGACCTAAAACACACAAAAGGAAAACCTAACTTAAGTCCGTCACATTGTTTCGGCCATAGCGGCGCGACCGTAAGTCTTCTGAAGCTGGGGCCAAAACCATTGTGTGGGCCTTGAATAAGCTTTCAAACAAGTCCAAGAACACCCCAATCGGACTCGTATGCAAAAGTTATGGCCTTTTATTACAGCCCTGTTGGGCTGTCCTGAACCGAATCCGAATTGAATTCTGAGTTGATTCCGAGATGAATTTCGGTTGCACTTGTGGAAGATCCGAATTGGGCTTGAATTCTGGGCTTTTCTCCCTTGGTTGACCCACGTGAGCTTCTCCTCCATTGCTTTGACTCGCCTCCTCTTGGTTCCAAAGGCTTCACAATGTTGAAACCTGAGAATGCACAAAACATTTGCATGAGGTAATACCCAATTCTCATCAATGACAATAGAAGATTCATTAAGAAACAAAAGCACTGTTGATTTAGAAGTTTAGCTCTTGCTCGCCGGTGGACCAATATGCACTTCTGTACTTGAATTATTTGAAGGCCACGTATGGCGCCCACCTCAGTATGTGTATGACCACCAATAGGGAAAGATGTATAAGTGTTAGGGATGCCTCATCATCTTAAGTCCGTCACATTGTTTCGGCCATAGCGGCGCGACCGTAAGTCTTCTGAAGCTGGGGCCAAAACCATTGTGTGGGCCTTGGAATAAGCTTTCAAACAAGTCCAAGAACACCCCAATCGGACTCGTATGCAAAAGTTATGGCCTTTTATTACAGCCCTGTTGGGCTGTCCTGAACCGAATCCGAATTGAATTCTGAGTTGATTCCGAGATGAATTTCAGTTGCACTTGTGGAAGATCCGAATTGGGCTTGAATTCTGGGCTTTTCTCCTTGGTTGACCCACGTGAGCTTCTCCTCCATTGCTTTGACTCGCCTCCTCTTGGTTCCAAAGGCTTCACAATGTTGAAACCTGAGAATGCACAAAACATTTGCATGAGGTAATACCCAATTCTCATCAATGACAATAGAAGATTCATTAAGAAACAAAAGCACCTGTTGATTTAGAAGTTTAGCTCTTGCTCTCGTCAGTGGACCAATATGCACTTCTGTACTTGACTTATTTGTAGCGTCACGTATGGCGTCCACCTCAGTATGTGTATGACCACCAATAGGGAAAGATGTATAAGTGTTAGGGATGCCCTCATCAACTACCCGGTGTGTTTTGGGCGTATTCCGAAGAGTTGAGGGTTCGTGCATTGGCGCGAGTGTTCAACTAGCGACATCGTCTACTTCGCATCAACTATCCACGGTTTCTCACTGAGAAGATCGGGCCTCCCCCGTATCATTTCCCTACTTGATTCGCTACTAGTTGAGAATCGCCTTTTACTAGCAATCTGCAAATCCCGAGCGAACGAGCTGCCCGAAGTTCGGCCAGTAAACCTTCATATTCTGCCACATTGTTAGTAGTAGGAAAGTTAAACTGAATGGCGTACTTTATTTGTTCACCAGTAGGGGAAATCAAGACGACCCCAGCCCCCGAGCCATGCAACATCAAGGAACCATCGGTACATTGTCCACTCGCCGTGGTGCTCGCATCGCCCTTGGGTGGGTTCGGGTTTGTCCATTCGCAATGAATTTCGCTATTGCTCGGGACTTGATTGTTGCTCGTGGGACAAAATGGAGATCGAACGCCCAAGCTCAACCGCCCATTTTGATATTCGTCCCGATGACTCCTGTTTCCAGACTTGACCAAGGGGATATCCAGAGGTACGACCACTTTGTGGGCCGAAAATAATGCCTTAGTTTCCTTGAAGCCATAAGGAGACCATAGAGCAATTTTTGTACTGCGGATACCTTTCTTTGGTCCATGTAAGACTTCACTTACGTAATATATTGGTCGTTGAACATTGTCTCGTTCTACGACCAAGACACCACTAACCGCTTGTGGCGTTGCACCACGTAAATTAGTAATGTTTCTCCCAATCTTGGAGAAACTAAGATTGGGGGACTCGTAAGGTACCATTTTAATTCTTCAAAGGCGCTGCTTGCTTCTTTAGTCCATTCGAAACTCCCATGTTTCCGGAGAAGCTTAAAGAAAGGTAGTCCTTTTTCGCCTAACCGTGCTATGAAACGACTTAACGCTGCCATACAACCGGTTAACTGATTTCTTCTTTGTGGTTGGATCGCGATTCGATCGATGGCGGCGATTTTCGTTGGATTTGCTTCAATGCCTCTAGCTGAAACTAGGAACCCAAGAAGCTTTCCCGACGAAACTCCGAACACACATTTCTCTGGATTTAACTTAAGGTTATGACGTCTTAAGTTATTGAAAGTCTCTTGCAGGTCTAGAATATGATCCCCGCGTTGACGCTTTTAACGACTGATCATCAACGAGGCTTCAAGATTCGACCCACCGAGGGCTAAAGGTCCATTGCATCAACCTTTGGAATGTTGCACCAAAGATTCTTGAGACCAAATGGCATTTTACATAACAAGAAGTACCATATGGGGTGATAAAGGAAGTTTTCTTCATCTTGTTTACTCATATTGATCTGGTGGTACCCTGAATAAGCATCCAAAAACTTAACAACTCACACCCGTAAGTAGAGTCTACAAGTTGATCAATGCGAGGAAGGGAAAGTCATCCTTCTGACAAGCTTTATTAAGATCTGTAAAGTCAATACACATTCGCCATTTCCGCTGGCTTTTCTAACCATTACAGATTGGTGAGCCACTCGGGTGGTCGACTCACGAATGAACCCACTTTGAGAAGCTTGTTGATCTCGATCGATTGCTTCTTTTCGATCAAAGTAAATGCCGTAGCTTCGCTGAACAGCTTTTTGTTAGGTCAGAGCTAGCCTATGCTCGATCACCTCGGGACTCGGGCATGTCGGACGCCGCCATGCGAATACGCCCCGATTAGCTCTGAGGAAGGAGATGAGCGACTCTTCCTATTTAGGTCGAGTCTGTCCGACCAGATCTTGGCACCCTCTTGAGAAGCGCTTCCATCGAGTTGTACCTTTTTCAACTGGTGGAAGGTTTTGGTGTCATCTTCGCCTTGAACTTTTGACCGCATGTTAATCGGTGTTAGTTTTCGGTCGAAGTTCATCGACCAGCTCTAAACACTTCCGATCGCATGCGTAGGCTATCTTCGATCACCTCGGACCGTGATTACACCTTTCGTCCCGGCATTTTCAAACTCGATAACCGTAATGCGTGGCTATCAGGAACTTTGCTAAAGCCGGACTACCGAGAATTGCATTGTATGCAGTCTCGAAGTTCACCACATCGAATGAAACTTTTTCTGTTCGGAAGTTGTCGGGTTTTCCGAACGTAACTAGTAGGGACAAGTGTCCTATTGGTTTAGCAAGAGACCTGTGCACTATGCCGTGAAAGGCATATTTCACCGGTTTTACCTTGGATTTGGGAATCTGCATATCTTCTAAAGCACTTGCAAATAGAATATTCAAAGAACTACCCCCATCTATCAAAACCCGATTAACCTTGCAGTTATTAATAGTAGGCTCAACGACAATACCTGGTCGAGTTGAAGGAATAGGGCAGTCTTCTTTGCTGAAGGAGATTATTGTCTCCGACCACCTTGAAGGTTTAACGGCGATCGAAGGTTCGGTAAGGTTGACCTCTCGCTCCATGGCTTTCAGGTGACGTCTGGACTCGTACGAAGAAGACCCACCGAAGATCACATCAACGGTGTGCTGAGGTTCTTGGTACTCCATCTCTTCTTCACCATCTTTGTCCTTCTTGAAGCTTGTTTCCCCGAGCTCTTGAATCGACGGGAGTGGTCCTTTACCTGCATAATAATCTTCCAGCTTCTTTTGCCAAGCGCGACAATTGCGCAAATCGTGTCCTGCTTGCTGATGAAGAGGACACCATTTTTTGTTTTTCTTGTAACCATTAGTCGGAGCTTTGGTCTTGCCACGACCAGCATAATCTTTTCTTCCTTTTGTAGATTTTTCAGAACAGTGTAACCTCTTTGTCGTTGGCTCGCCATGTTTCTTTTCTTGAGAGTCTTCTTTAGTTTCTTTTCCGCCCTATCTAAGCCAGGTTGGGGGATCTTATCCTTTCGATCAACAGCTTCGTTCCACTCGACCGCTTCACTGGCCGTAGCGTACTTGTCGGCCATGTCGAAGAGCTCGATGGTTGTTCGTGGAGGATGTATAGCTAAATCCTCCGTAAACCTTCGATTTCTTAATCCCGCTTTGAAGGCTTGGATAACTAAGATTCTCGACGACCGGTATTGAGTTACGGACTTGGCTAAATCTTTTAATATACCGCCGGAGAGTCTCGTTTGATTTTTGCCGTATCCTATGGAGATCGTCTTCCTTTCTAGGGCGATCATACGTACCCTGAAAATTTGCAATTAAAAGGTCGCAGAGTTGCTCCCAAGTATACACGGATCCGATCGGAAGGTTAAGCAACCAAGATCGGCTGATCCTTCTAATATCTTGAGGAAGATAATTCGCCATTACATTTTCATCACCACCGCGGCTCGAGAAGCGGTGGTGTATATCCGAGAAATTCTAAGGGATTTTGGGTCCCATTGAATTTATCCATATTGGCGATCGGAACCTATTTGGCCAACGTCTGACTGGAGCCCCGCGAGAAAGCTCGACACTGTGATAGTTTCGTGGCGCCTTGTTTGAAAAGACGCCGATTGTAATCGGTTGGAGATCGATTTCTAGAACAGATTGTCGATGCTCCAATGTCCCGATCCGGCCGTGGACGTTAGTAAACGCCGACCGCTTGTTCGCTCGGATGATGCCGAGATCACGAGTCCAGCGATGGTTCGTCTCGACGGCGATGGCGAGGATTCTTGAAATAATCTCCTCCTCGTGATGGTTGGTCGGAATCGCCGAGGTGGTCGCAGTGTCAATTGATCCCCAACGCGACCATGTAGGCTTCGCTTTGGGAAGAATGCCGTGATGAAGTCATGGTTCGACTTTGCGGGTGCCTTCGCTCCCGATAAGCTTCGCGGCGCCGCATTGTCCGTTGGATAATCTCCGATACTTGACTGCGAGTTGGGCAAAACACGAGTCTCGCAGCGGTGGTCGAAGTATTTAAAATATCCCGACTCGCTGCAGTTTTGTATAGTTACCAAGGTCTCGAGGATTTCGCGAAGAAGGTGTTTGATTGCTTACATCCTCCGACCTTCCGTGGATCTTGCCCGTCCCTCACATTGGTTTGGGAAGGATCAAGCGTATTAACCGTGAACATCTACCGTTCGTCACCTCCGGCATTTGGTGCTTGACCACCCGCACCATCTCCATTAGGACGTGGTGGCGAGGCAATGTGTGGAGGACCGCACGCAGATTGTGATCCGTATCTCCGATCGCATTGACCTCGTGCTTCCAAAGAATGCGGTCCTCGATGAGCTTCCATCGTAATCAACGGAGAGCCTCTCAAAGCTTCGCGAAGCTTCCATGACGGAGAGCGATCGGTGATCGCACTCTCGAGGTTTTGGAAGGACCTCAGCCTGATTCGGCGAATCGCTGATCGAATGCTGAGCTTTATCATCCCCACTTGGTTTACGACCAATGGAGGTTTCATTGACACCGTCACTAAGTGTCGGCTGGCTCCTGGAATTACTAGAAGCCGCTGGTGAGTACCTATCAACCATGATCGCATCAAAGGTATGTTGAACTTCGGGTTGCGGTGTTGAATTTTCGTCACCTTTCTTGCCGGTCCAAAGGGTCGGGTTTGCTGAGGATTTGGGGTGTTCCGAACTGGTCGGAAACACTTCCTCTGAGACCGCCACTGATCGTAGCGGTGTGTCTTCATCCATCCGGTTGTCTTCGCCGATTTCTGCCCTGGGCGAGCCGGCAGAGGAGGATGATGAAGAGATTCCGTTTTCCTCCATGGCGCGCATACATGCATCCATGTCGAGGTCGGCATAGTCCTCCAAGTCGAACCAATTTTCTTCATCCCAACTTCCCGCCATAACCGCATCAGCGATCACAGACGGGGAATGGACAAAGATTTGATGAGCAGAGAAAAATCTTCTGAGATTCCACGCCGCGATCCCCACGGACGGCGCCAGCTGTCGACGATCAAGACGTTGATCTTACGAAAATAGAAAGGAGAAAATGACGTGGGAAATCTCAGGGAATAATGGGACTGCTCTTTTATTAATATGAACTAGAATTTACAAGGTATATCCTAAGGACTCTGCTTGCCCTCTTGCTAACTCAGAACTATTACACGAATCTATGGCTTGTGCTTTTTGTCTTCCTTCTTCTGTTTCCTTTTTTTCCTCCCCCTTGATCCGCCCAGGTTCCATCTTTAAATAGCCCTCGAAGAGGTGGCGATTCTCCGAGAATGCGCTCGATGCGGCGTTGCGTGCAGTCTGAGTCAAGTGACGGTTGATAGAATCAGCCGTTTGGCGGTTATATGTCTATGAAACATATAACCGCACGGAGGTTGTTCATCGTGTGTCTTGGATAAGATACGTCGATGGAATATGCACGTGTTCCATTCATCATACTGAGAGAATATACCTTGGAATCGCTTACCTTCTACGAGTAGCTTCTCCCGCCTAAGCTTGGCTTGGGCCTTCGTCCACTGTGGTACCCATTATGTAACCTCTGGAATCTCTACGACCAGTGAGGTCATGCACCTCAAAGGTTACGACCATGAAGACGTATGGTCTTTTATATATTAAAGATAATATATAGAGGTTTTAATCCTCGTCAACTCTCTTTAACAAAATGCAATTTAGTTAAAATGCTAAGTGATAGGAATTTGTAATTATGATATTTGAAAACATTGCTTTAGCAAATAAAAGAACCAGAGCCATCTTTGTTAAACCTTACATGTATATTATTGCATTGTGTGTTGGCCCGCGAGGACGGTAGTAGTGCTCATCCTCGCTCTTTCCCCCCAAAACCCTCAGAAGCAGGAAATCATGAAGATTACGACTACTACGAGGATCTAGAAGTTGGAGGCCCAGGGGATAATGAAGCATGGTATAGTCTTTTGTTGTTCTAGTCTCGCCTCAGTCTAGTTGACTCCGTTGATGCTTGCGTGCATGCTATATTATCTGAGTCTTTGGGAAATATCAGACGCACTCGGGTTTTCCTAGTCGCTTGCCTATGGAGAGATGTGCTATCACCCTTTTGTTTCCATTGTCGCTTCTGCTTTTGTAATGTAATCAGTTTGGCCTGTTCGGCTCTTATTGTAAAAAGCTTGACCCGATACGGTCTATGTAAACTCTGATGTGTTAAATTAATGAATTGTATGGTTCTACGCCATGTATGAATTGATTCAGTGATGTATCTGTGAGTGCTATCTACTGATCCAGGGAATAGCACAGTATTTTCACAAAGGATTCTAGAGTACAAAATCTGGGTCCGACAGAGCTGGTATCAGAGCATACGACTGTAGGAGCCTTAGCTAGACTGGTAATTAATGCCTTATTTAGACTAAGAAAAGGCTTTTAAAATATAGCGTAATTAATGCTCCTCCTCATCACTCTTAGTTCCTTACTTACCTTGACTTCACTTGAGTTTTTACTTAGGTTTGACCCTCTTCCTCGTATTTCAAAAATGTAGATGGCCGCACCGTCGTCTGATGGCCCATGGGACCATCACTCTCGCGAAAAAGACGAAGGCGAGTTCGTGGACATTCTTCGCCAACTCATGCAGCACCTGGATTACCACCGCAAGCCTATCTTCAAAGACCGAAAGACCCAGACCCTGGACCAAGAGTCGTGGACCATGGAGGTTTTCCTCTATGCCAAGGAGGGTGAGTTCATCGCTCACATGTTTAGACCTGTGACTCCCAGAGCAGTTGTTCTGAAGCAGTCCAAGCTGCAGCATGCTTCACCTGCACCCGCCTGAGTCTGGTGAATGAGGATCTTCTATTAGAATCACCCTTCCACTGCCTTTAGCCTCTCTAGGAAGGAGAGTTCGACCACGAGATCTTTGTCGTCATGTTGGTGTAGTCAGGATAGTCTAGGTTAGCTAGTAGTGCTTGCTAGGCAGTCTTTTGGTCTACAGGCACCTTTTTCCTTCTTTTACCCCAGTCAGTAGACGTTGTGTTTGAATCTTGTGTCGTGGCTTAGTATGGCCTATATGCTGTGCTTCAGGAGTCATATAACACCTAACCCCCTTAATATAATACAGCCATTCTAAGCTTTGTATTGTGTTTGATCGTTTTCCTTCGTTGGTTTTGAAGTTCTTCTATTGTGCTCTAGAGGGCTAGTAACCCTCATATATCCCCTCTAGTTCTTAACCTCTTCTGCCCGCTTCAGATGGCACCAAAGAAAGCAGCAACCCAAGGAAGTTTACTAGTCGCAAAAGATGCTTCTTTCTTCTTCTCTTGTTCTCTCTCGTCTAATGCGCTTTTCCCTCTCGCCTATTGTGCTTTCTTCCTCTGATCTATGAAGCATGTGAAGAATTGTTAAAGATTGTTCAAACAGATGAGTTGCATGGAAGCTACTATTGTTGGGATTAACTAGTGTGTTAGATGCCAAGCTAGATAGCTTCGGGAAATCATGGATAGGACTGATTTTGGGAATTTAAAATTTTGAGATTTGCCGATGTTATAAGAAGTTCTTGTGAATACTAGAGCACGATGATGGATAAGCCTTGTTTATGAATGGTTTAAAGAATAGCAGATTGATAGATTATATAGATTGTGAAGAAAGAAAATGATCGTAGAGGAGAATTTTGCTTGATCAGGAAGGATATCGGAATCTAAAGTACCGATTTGATTATTAGGAGAAAATTGAATTTTCATCGAATCCTAAGTTGATTATGACGCTGGTTGGAAATTTGGATTTGAGATATGTGTGCATTAATGGTAGCGAGCAAAATGCAAAAAGAATTGGAATTTTCTTATCAATTTATGATGCCAATTTTGGGTAGAGTTGGTTAAATTTTGGTGGATCAGGTTGAATCAAGAAAAATATAGAAGTAATTGGGTATGGTGGTAACATTTGTTTCGAATTGGATATGATTGAGTAGAGAAGTTAGGATTTAAAGAGAATTTTGGTTGGACTATATAGATATGTTTAGATCAGATTATAAAATTGTATAATTGTTGGGTGTTCGATTATAAGAATACCTTACTAATGGATTATAGCAATACCTAATTGGTGAAAAGATTGTATTGTAGGAATGCGTGATTCTTGAAGAATGATTATAGGATTATACAATTGTTGAAGGTTGAGTCATAGGAATAAGCTATTGTTGAAGATTGGATTATAGACCTATAATCGTTAGTGATTGGATTATAGAAAATAGATCATTACTGAGAGATGGATATTCAAATACTTGTTTATTAACTATCGATTGTTGGGTATTAAAGCACGATTCCTATATCGATGGTTATCTTACTAGTGTTGGAGTTGGACTAAATAATTACGGATAGATGGTGATAAAATAATTCGGTGGATTAAATTTAAATTTATGGATTACAAGCAATCTTTTAGAAGGTTCTATATTGAAGGCATTGGATTATATCAAGAAATCTGGAGCATTGCAATTGATAAATATGCTTCAGGAATTAAGTAAATGATGTCGTGGATTTAGTCAAGAATTTTAGAGAAAGCAAATTGCGTAATTATAATCTTTGAGAGAATCTCTTTCCAAAAAGGGATAGAATAAAATTTAGCATGGTCTTGGAGTTTATCGGATTGGAAGATGCGATTATTGCTACTAGATTTTATGGATTTGAGCAGAGAATAAAACATGCAATCAAAGTGATGAATTTGTTGGAATTATTTAAGCAGGTGCGCAAGAAAGATTTGTGAATTATGCGGTTGTATCAATAGAATGTGAGGTTAATTAAATGCCTAGATTTTTATGCTGGTATGATGGAATTTCAATAATAGTGAGAATTGGATCCAGCAATTTGGAAGACAAAATTGATAGTTCTTTTTAAGTTGGCACACCAGTACAAGGTTGTGAATCAGTAGTGTGGCATCAACTTACCAAATTGGACCTACCACTACAGCTGTTAGAGGTGCACAACATCTTTACTTCGGGCCGTAGTAAAAAGAAGCCACTTGGGAACGTGAAGATCAACTAAAGTTGGATTACCTGCCCTTGTTCCCAAAGCAGCCTGAATCTCGGGGTCGGGATTCCGTTTAAGGTGGGTAGGATTTGTAACAGCTCGTTTTTCAGTTTGTGGGCAGTAAACTTCAGTCGTCAATTGAGTTCAAAAGCTCAATTTCAATTTAAGTTTCAAATTCAAATCTCAATTGGGAAATTCAGTTAATCCTCAAAAATCAATTCCATTTTGCATCCATTCCTCTTTTTCTCTCCACACCCCACTTCTCTTCCTTCCTTGCTCTGCCTGCCCACCCCCTGCATGCGTCTGCTAGCATCTCGTGGGCGCCGATGTCTTGCTCGCACCTGCTCCTTCATTGACAGCCAGTGTCCTCACCTTGCCACTCAGCGCCCAGGACGCGCTCCACGACACGCACCCACGCCATGCTCCCAAAGCCGTGCGTCGCGCCTTCGTCAGCACCCGGCTAGCATTGCCCGAACCTCCCCCGGTCGTCTCTACAGCCCCAACACCCGTACACCTAAGCAGGCTGCGCCGCACGGTCAGCTCCTGCGCCAAGCACGTCGTCCTCCCCGCGCCCTCGCTTTGCCCGGTCCAAACCGTGCTCCACTCCCTGCAGCGCTCCACTTGCCATCCTCGGCTGGTCCCATCACCCGCACGGCTGCACGACGCTGCTCGCGCAAGTCGTCGCTCGCGTCCCATCCCTCTGTCCTTCGCGTCCTCGCCACCCTTGAACGGAGCCACCCGGTCCAAGCCACCCGGCTCTTCCCCACCGGGGATATATAGCCCTGAGCCTCCTCTCTTGCCCTCCCCACCTTTCTTCTTCACCAAGCAAGCACAAGAGCCGAAGCTCCCCGCCTTGGCCACACCGCCTCCCCGCCGTTCGGCCACACCGGTGAGCCGCCGCCCTGGCCTACCCTGTCACCAGAAGCCCCGTGACATGAGGATTCCATCCCCCACCTCCCCTCTTCCGCCCCGCCGCCGAGAGCAACCGCCGCCGTAGCTCTTCCTTCTCCACCCCTGGCTTCTGACGCCTGCCCGCTCCAGAGCTCCCCCGCCTCCTCGAAGAGCACAGTGAGCATCCTCTCCCCTCCCTGATGCTCATGCTTCCATCCCCTTCATATCCATCCCCTCCGACCGCCGTCGCCCTGCTCGTTCTTGCGCCGTCGCCCGACTCATTGCCACCGCTCGTTGCCACCCCGCCACGATCTTTGTCTCCTTGGCTTCCTCCCCTCACCCGCAACCCATTCCACTGGCCCCCGCTGCCCCTCCGGCCGCCGCTCGCCGCCGGCAGGCCGGAGCCGAGTTCCCCTGGCTTCCCCAATCGGCTGAAGCCTCCTCTGTTTTGTTGTGTTACCTCTCTCTCAATTCTTATATGACTTGTGGGCCCTTACCCTTTAAGGACAAAATCGAGGCCATAGTCTTTAGCTCATCTTGCTATGTAAAGATTATGCAAAGCCTATTTGTTAAACTTTAAATTATTGTGATAACCCCTTTGTAATTGATGGTTAGTTAATTACTAAAATTAATTTAATTAACCTTCCACTAATGTGTAAAAACTATGGAATGTAAGAACTTAAGTTACAAAATCACGGGAAATTGAATGTGAAGCTATTAAAAAATAATTATGTTGATCTCAATACCTTGCTCTAGAAGCTTGAATCCTAATTGCAAATCCTATCAAATATTCCTTGATCCAAATAATAACCATCGCATCTTTATCTCACGATCCAAAGTTATCAATGTTAATTAAAATAATCAGTGTAAAGATATGTCCGGCAAAAAGATCGAGTATCCCATCTTTGCATGTCCCAAAACTCAAGAAGATCTTTCAAACGGAGAGTTGTTAATTAAGGAAAAAGAATCACTTAAATCTTAAGTCCCTAATCTATATCTCAAACATAACTTTGATATATCTACCATCGTGTGTAAGCGGCCAATAAAATGAAGTGATTAACCAATATGCCTTTGCCATCTAATTTAAAATGCAAACTGAAAATCTCGCTAAAAGTATAATCTTGCCCAAATATCAATCATCCTATCGTTATCTCTGGATTTAAATCACCGGTGGTAATATATGGACTCCAAGTTTAACTCAACAAATTAAAATCATACTCTTCATATGTTAAACTCACACCCTAATCTCTAATGTTTAACGCCCATCAAGTAATGCCTAGTATTCTTTTAAGACTCATATCTATCATAAATCTAACCCAACTCATGGAACATCCTTAATAAATATCCAAGATTCGAAGAAGCTCTTGAATGTAAAAGATCGAGCTATGACCCTTCCTCGATCGATGTTATCTTGTCATCTTCCACATCCCAGGTGGAGTATCCCTACAAAAGTTTCTTCGACCTTGATCCTTCCTTGTTTTCCCTCATGGCAGAGTTCTCCGCCATTCCTCTTTCGCTCAAATTGTCATTGACTTTGTCAACATCCCGCATTCGCCAAACCTTCTCTCATACTCTCAATCATCGCAAATCTTAATCAAGCTCAATTGAATTTAATTGGTCTTTTGAAGTTCTTTGGATTTATTTGGTTTTCGATCGATTATCGTCTAATTAGAAGTGGAGTCCCCAAAGAAACGACGACTCAAGCAGGATCAAGATTTGGATAAAGACCAAGACCAAGAATTCAAGACCACTGACTGAGAAGGCTATGATTAAGATCCAGGCCGTGGTAAATAGACCCAGGCGAGTCAATACTTTGATCATATTGAGCCTACATTTTATGCAAATTATATTCTTTTAAAATAGCAAATTGCATGCTTTCATTCTTAATAAAAAATATGTTAAAGCTTAAGTAGTTAAATACCCATTTGATGATTAAATTAATTATTATGTCATCCTTGACAATTGAATCCATTAACCATTGTCACCCTAGTAACTATGTGGTAATACTAGTTATAGGTCGTACTCAAGCGACATGCTAGTCTTGCTTAAGTACCGGGATATTAAAAATGTCCCAATCATGATCTCTTCAAACATGAAAATGGTTTGGGCAGTCATTGGTGGTCCATGATTGAGATAAATGTGGTAATTTGGTTTTACTCCTTAAAACCCTAACAACTTGCTGTTACTATCTGGGTGGATGGAGAGGTGGATGGTATAACAATGGGTGCTAATATAGCCCAAAGAATGTTATTTTGCGGATGGTATGTGGAAGAACCGTCCGGATAACCCTAAGGACTTAATCTTGTCATGACCCCCCGTGTAAAACAAGTACAACCACAAGTCTGTAAAGTACAACTTGGCTTACTAAATTTATCAATCCCGGAATGCACCTCATTGGTGGATTGGGAACTTTCAAGCGCGTGGTAAATATGGCTTGAATGGGACACCGAGGCAAGGGTGAAGTTACCAGCCGCTGTGGGTAGTCCAATCCAACTATGCCAGCAGCGGAGGTGAACATCCCGCATGAACGTATGGGCGCAACCCCAAATAGGTGAGATGACTGGAAGGGCAAGATACTTTGAAAGGTTTCGTTGTGGCCGCTAGCTACATGACTAAGGAATCATGTGGGGTAACGAGTATGACTATCTCTTGTTTGTAAAGTGTACAATCTCTGTAGAGTCTAAACTGTTTAAACAGTCGTGCCTACGGTCAAAGGCGGACATGGGAACTTAAGCGAGTTAGTTCTATTTCAAAACCTTGTGGGTGGCATGAAAATTGTGGCGGGCTCACCTAGCCTTGAGGTTGGATTTTCCCGAGTTTTGGACTCGGTGATGTTAATATTGGGGTTAGCCCTAGTCAAATAGACATCAGATAGAGTTTCCGATGGAGGGAACCTCTGCTGTTATCAAATATTGTACAATTACTCTCTTTAACAAGATGCAATCTGGTTAAAATGCTAAGTCTTGCTTAAGTACCGGGATATTAATTATTATGCCATCCTTGACAATTGAATCCATTAACCATTGTCACCCTAGTAACTATGTGGTAATACTAGTTGTAGGTCGTACTCAAGCGACATACTAGTCTTGCTTAAGTACCGGGATATTAAAAATGTCCCAATCATGATCTCTTCAAACATGAAAATGGTTTGGGCAGTCATTTGTGGTCCACGACTGAGATAAATGTGGTAATTTGGTTTTACTCCTCAAAACCCTAACAACTTGCTGTTACTATCTGGGTGGATGGAGAGGTGGATGGTATAACAATGGGTGCTAATATTGCCCAAAGAATGTTATTTTGTGGATGGTATGTGGAAGAACCGTCCAGATAACCCTAAGGACTTGATCTTGTCATGACCTCCCGTGTAAAACAAGTACAACCACAAGTCTGTAAAGTACAACTTGACTTAGTAAATGTATCAAACCCGAATGCATCTCACGGTGGTTTGGGAACGTGCAAGTGCGTGGTAAATACGGCTTGAATGGGATACCGAGGCAAGGGTGAATTTACCACCATTGTGGGTAGTCCAATCCAACTACACCAGTATCGGAGGTGAACATCCTGCACGAACGTATGGGCGCAACCCCATATAGGTGAGGTGACTGGAAGGGCAAGATACTTTGAAAGGTTACTGTGCCGGTCGCTTAGCTACATGACTAAGGAATCATGTGGGGTAACGAGTATGACTATCTCTTGTGGGTAAAGTGTACAATCTCTGTAGAGTCTAAACTGTTTAAACAGCCGTGCCTACGGTCAAAGGCGGACATGGGAACTTAACTGAATTAGTTCTATTTCAAAAACCTTGTGGGTGGCATGAAAATTGTGGCGGGCTCACCTAGCCTTGAGGTTGGATTTTCCCCGAGTTTTCAGACTCAGTGATGTTAATATTGGGGCTAGCCCCTAGTCAAATAGGCATCAGATAGAGTTTCCGATTGAGGGAACCTCTGCTGTTATCAAAGATTATACAATTACTCTCTTTAACAAGATGCAATCTGGTTAAAATGCTTAGCATTAATTGGCTGTCGGAAATAACCATTAGAGTCACTGTCTTGTGGGCCCCCGTCCACATAAATCCTCTCTGTGCGAAATCTTTAGGACACATTAAATGCTAATCATCACTAATCATTGGGTTTAGCATTTAATTGATGTCCTAATTGGTCCTTCGCCTCACTGACATGTGGGACCAGGCACTTAAACCTCTCCGCACACTTTAATCCATATGTGTTATTTGCGCCAATCGTGGACTGTCGATTTCAAGATCTACGGCCTAGATCTTCTGGGATTTTCGGGCCCCCGAAGGTTCCACGTCACTAGCGGCCGTTGATCTCACGATCAATGGCCGAGATCAATGTGCTGATTGGGTCACCCGAAGCGCACATAGATCTAGGCCGTCCATCTCTAGATCTTCGGCTAAGAACGCGTTGCCGTTTGGACCACCCGCGTTCCAAATCGCGCGTGCCGTCCATCTCGCAATGAGCTGCTGAGATGGATTGGGTCGTTCGAGTCGCCCAGAGTGCGCAGCGCTCAGAGCCATCCATCTGTTGATCTGCGGTCAAGATTGATTGGGCCGTTCGGGTCCCCGAACGCCCCAATCCACGTGGACCGTTAGATCTAAATCCAACGGTGAGCCTTGGTATGTTTGCACGCGTGCACTTTTCTCCGTGCGCGTGGGCCGTTCGATTTCGCATCTAGGGTCCACGTTCGTCCACGTCATTTATTTTTGAATAGGTTTTGTATAATTCCGGTAAGTCTTTATTTAACAACTGAAAATTGTGTTAAACTTTGAAAATCCACAACTATTTCATTTTAAATCCTTTCTAGATATTTCCAGTTGGGATAAATTCATGTTTGACTAAAATTTAATTTAAAAATGCATATAGACATTGTTCTGTGCTAGAAAACCTTTTAGACAATATTGGTTAGTTTTTAGTCATTTTGAATATCCCAGAAATTAACATGAAGCTTGTAAAATGCATATCTTTTTCTGTATAACTCCGAAAATGTGCAAACTCAATTTTGTAAATTTCCTCTGTTAATATACTTTAATATGAAATATGTTTTGCGCATGTTCATACTCCTGAAAAATGACATGTTCTAGTTTTGCAACTTAGAAAAATCATAAGTATTTCATTTTAGCTCCAAATTGAGTAAACTCAAGTTTGCTATTCTTAGGATACCATTACCTACCCACTATAAGAATTTCAGACTCTAGATCATTCTGGAAATTTTTGCCATGAACAGTACCAGTAATTAATTTAGTGAATTAACAGGCTGAGAGAAATGGTTTTAGCTATAACTTTTTCATACTAAATCCAAATTGCATGATTCTTGTTCCTAAATTTGTCTAAAATCATGCCCTTGATGCTGTATAAATTTCATGAGATTTGGATGAATTTTGTTGTTGAATTTTATTTGGTGTTCTTCGTTCTTATTGGTTTATCACCTTTTCGCGTTTGGTTCCGAAGATAATATTGATCTTGAATCTGATCCACAGCAGCCAGACTCTGCCCTCCAGTAAGAAAGTAGATGTAGCATTCATTTGATCATGTTGATCCTATTAATTTCAAATTCTAATATATTGTTTGTAAATTCTACGTATGCATTGCTATGTTGTTTTAACTATTGTCGATAGTTAACCCATTAGATGCATTATCAATAGGCAACTGTTATCCTCTACTACTGAGCCTAGGTATATGATACGGGGGGAGGCCCGATCTTCTCAGTGAGGAACCGTGGATAGTTGATGCGAAGTAGACGATGTCGCTAGCTGAACACTCGCGCCAATGCACGAACCCTCAACTCTTCGGAATACGCCCAAAACACACCGGGTAGTTGTTCGTCGCGAGACCACGAAGCATTTAACGCCAAGTCCCCAATTCCCAATGGAACGACGGCTTGACCTTGGATTGCAGAACAAAACAAATGGATCGCCTAATTCTCTCTCAAAGTCCTCGCATGATCTCTGGTGTCGAAAGAACAAGCAATAGCTATGTTTCAATCTTATGCATAAACTGGTCTAATGGATACAAGGGAGGGGCAAGGGTATTTAAGGCGCCCTCCACGACTCACGCACGGCCTAGGGCCAGCCACACATGCCGAATCAAACTCTAACTCGGCTAAGACCTAAAAACACACAAAAAGGAAAACCTAACTTAAGTCCGTCACATTGTTTCGGCCATAGCGGCGCGACCGTAAGTCTTCTGAAGCTGGGGCCAAAACCATTGTGTGGGCCTTGGAATAAGCTTTCAAACAAGTCCAAGAACACCCCAATCGGACTCGTATGCAAAAGTTATGGTTTTTATTACAGCCCTGTTGGGCTGTCCTGAACCGAATCCGAATTGAATTCTGAGTTGATTCCGAGATGAATTTCGGTTGCACTTGTGGAAGATCCGAATTGCGCTTGAATTCTTGGGCTTTTCTCCCTTGGTTGACCCACGTGAGCTTCTCCTCCATTGCTTTGACTCCGACCTCCTCTTGGTTCCAAAGGCTTCACAATGTTCAAACTCGAGAATGCACAAAACATTTGCATGAGGTAATACCCAATTCTCATCAACGACAATAGAAGATTCATTAAGAAACAAAAGCACTGTTGATTTAGAAGTTTAGCTTTGCTCTCGTCGGTGGACCAATATGCACTTCGTACTTGAATTATTTGTAGCGCCACGTATGGCGCCCACCTCGCATGTGTATGACCACCAATAGGGAAAGATGTATAAGTGTTAGGGATGCCTCATCATCCTCCCCTCTTGAAAAGGCGTGTCCTCGACGCTGGATCATCACCACCAAAGAAAGGTGATAAATCAGCGACATTGAAAGTAGAGCTCACGCCATAGTCATCGCCGGAAAGCTCTATCTTGTAGGCATTGTCGTTGATCTTCGCAAGCACCTTGAAAGGTCCATCACCTCGTGGCAGCAATTTAGACTTGGGCGCTCGAAAACGATCCTTGCGGTAGTGCACCCAAACCAAATCACCTGGTTGAAAATCATCTTCTTCCGTTTCTTATTCGCCTTCTCAACATATGACTTGACCTTGCGCTCTATCTCCTCTTTTGTTTTGAGATGCAATTTCTTCACATACTCAGCTCGCTTGGATGCCTCCATATGAACACGGTGTTGACTTGGAAGTGGCAGCAAATCAAGCGGCGTAAACGGTTTGAAACCATACACCACTTCAAAAGGACACAATGCAGAGTGGAGTGCACGCCCGATTATAAGCGAATTCCACGCGCGGCAAACAATCCTCCCACTCGCGCGATTCTTCTTGATCATGGTCCGAACTAGCATCGAAGTGTGCGGTTCACCACCTCCGTTTGACCATCAGTTTGGGGATGACAAGTCGTGCTGAATAACAACTTCGTCCCCAGTTTACCCCAAAGTGTCTTCCAAAAGTAGCTCATGAACTTCACGTCACGATCTGACACAATAGTGCGTGGCACGCCATGTAGCCTCACGATCTCCCTGAAAAACAAGTTAGCAATATGCGACGCATCGTCGCTCTTGTGGCACGGAATAAAGTGTGCCATCTTTGAAAAACGATCCACAACGACAAAAACAGAATCACTCCCCCTCTTAGTTCTAGGTAATCCTAAAACAAAATCCATACTAATATCCTCCCATGGTGCATTGGGAACAGGTAGAGGGGTATACAAACCGTGTGGATTCAATTTTGATTTCGCTTTGTGGCAAGTAATGCATCGTTGCACATACCTCTCTACATCTCGCTCATCTTAGGCCAATAAAAGTGATCGCCAAAGATAGATAACGTCTTCTCACGCCCAAAATGTCCCATCAACCCACCCGCATGTGATTCCTGCAGAATAGCAAACGCACGGAGGAGTCTGAACGCATAATTTGTTAGTGCGAAACAAAACCCATCATGGATGTGAAATTTATCCCAGCCTTTTCCTCTTTGCAATGTGCATAAGGAACGGAAAATCATGGTCATGAGCATATAAATCACGCAACTCTCTAAACCAGGAACTTGCACTCCTAATTGAGTTAAAAGCACACTTTTCCTAGAGAGAGCATCAGCTACCACATTTTCCTTTCCCTTATATTTTACAATGTAAGGAAACGACTCAATGAATTCGACCCATTTGGCATGTCTACGGTTCAGGTTTGCTTGGCCCTTTAAATACTTTAATGCCTCATGATCAGAATGAATAATAAACTCTTTAGGCCATAAATAGTGTTGCCAAGTTTCTAATGCACGCACTAAAGCATAAAGCTCTTTGTCATAGACCGGATAATTCAATTGAGCACCATTCAGTTTCTCACTAAAATAAGCTACTGGTCTTCCTCTTGCATTAAAACACCGCCAATACCCAATCCACTAGCATCACACTCAATTTCAAAAATTTTAGTGAAATCAGGTAAAACAAGCAATGGTGCTTCAGTCAAGCGTTTCTTAAGTTCAGCAAAAGCATTGTCTTGCACTACCCCCCACACAAATTCAACACCCTTTTTAGTAAGTTCATTCAAAGGGGCAGCTATGGTGCTAAAATCCTTCACAAAGCGCCGATAAAAACCAGCGAGACCATGAAAGCTCCTAATCTGACTTACATTCACAGGAGTTGGCCAATTTTTAATCGCTTCAATTTTAGACTCATCTACTTCAACTCCCTGTGCAGAAACAACATAGCCCAAAAAGATGACACGATCTTTGCAAAGGTACACTTCTCTAAGTTACCGAATAACCTAGCCTCACGCAAAACTTGTAGAACTTGTCTAAGATGGTCTATGTGTTCAGATTCAGTGCGACTGTAAATCAGAATATCATCAAAGTACACAACCACAAATTTACCAATTAAATGCCTTAAAACATGATTCATTAAGCGCATGAATGTACTAGGTGCATTAGTTAAACCAAAAGGCATGACTAACCACTCATACAACCCAAATTTTGTTTTAAATGCTGTTTTCCACTCATCCCCTTCATGCATCCTAATTTGATGGTAACCACTGCGCAAATCTATCTTAGAAAAAATAACAGCACCACTCAATTCGTCTAGCATATCATCTAAGCGAGGTATAGGATGACGATATCGAATTGTGATATTATTAATCGCTCGACAATCTACGCACATACGCCATGAACCATCTTTCTTAGGAACTAAAATAACAGGAACAGCACAAGGGCTTAAGCTTTCACGTACATACCCTTTGGAGAGAAGCTCTTGTACTTGTTTCGAATTTCCTTTGTTTAAATCGGGATTGGTGCGATGCGGTGGTCGGTTGGCAATGACGCTCCGAATCAAGTCGATCTTATGTTCTATCCCACGAATTGGTGGTAGCCCACTGGTACCTCGCTTGGAAAGACGTCGTGAAGTCCTGCAAAACACAAGCAACACCACTAGGAAGAGAAGACAAGTCGTTAGTCGAAAGCAAGGCGTCTTTGTACAATAGTACAAAGTGCACCAAATTGGGATCTTCGCTGAATTCTCTCATTTCTGATTTGGTGGCTAACATCACTAAATTCTTCTCTCGCTCTTTGGCAGTCTCAACGTGCATCTCAATTTTCTGCATTGAAGAATTCACAATCTGTTGCGGTGTAAGGGGCTTCAAGATGATATCCATATTATTCCATCGAAATGTGTAGCGATTTGTACGCCCATCATGAACAGCAGAACGGTCATATTGCCATGGCCGTCCCAAGAGCAAGTGACACACCGTCATAGGCACAACATCGCAGTCCACAGTGTCGGTGTACTTCCCAATAGAAAACGTCACTCGCACTATATAGTTCACCTTCACTTCCTCTTTGTCGCTCAACCATTGCACATGATAAGGACGTGGATGCGGCAAGTACTTCAAACCCAACTTATGACACATATCCTTGCTAGCCAAATTGTGACAACTTCCGCCATCAATGATCACTTTGCGGACCTTACCCTTATCAAGCTTCGCCAAATGCGAAACAAATTGCACCGCTGTTCGAGTGACGGCGATGGCATCACACTAAGCACCTTGGCGTGCAAACAATGGAATACCGCTCGGTGTTAGGAAACTCGGGATCGCACTCACATTGTTCTATGTCATCGCAGTGCAAGACGGTTGCGCATCAAAGCGACTCGTCATCACTAGTCAAACATAACCGCCATCCTCGGTGATAAGCATAGTTCGACATTTGGGCATCCCTCGAAAATGGCCAACACCCTTGCACTTGTGGCAAATGATGCACGTGAACGCCCCGTTGACCCCATAGACGAGGTCGCACTAGCGGCGGGCGCCGCAGTCGACGCACCGTGCCGTGTACTCTCACTTCTTACTTGCGGAATCGCGCATTGCCGAATTGCTTCCGGCCGGAGTGCTCTTGTTTGGCTGGCTGTTGTTATATGGCTGTCCTGGACTGGCTGAAGGACGTGAACGGGTAGCGAACCGTGCATCTTCAATCACTTGTCGCTCGGCTTCGCGTGCTTGGTGCAGCAACTCAATCATATCATTATAGGGATGGTGATTGACAATGCGCTGATGAAGATGATTCATGCCACTAGAAATCTCGCCATGGTCATTCTTCATTCTCGGACATCCGCATGTATCATGATAGTTTCCATCTCCTTATGATATTCGCCAATTGACCTCATACCTTGTCGCAGCCATGTCAACTTCTCAAATAGTGAGCGCTTGTAGTGGCGAGGTACAAAGCGTGCCCGCAAATGCTGCTTCATCTGCTCCCAGGTGGTAATCGGCAACTCATGGCGCTCCATGCGCTTACGAATGAACTGCTCCCACCAATGTGTAGCATAATCATCCAAGCCATTGGAAGCAAGCAACAGCTTCTTCTCATTGGAATAGTTGTTCATTCGAAACAACTTATCCACCTTCAGCTCCCAAGTGAGGTATTGCTCCACATCTGTACCACCTGAAAATATAGGAAGAGTAAATTTGGGCTTAGCGACAAAATCGTCGGCGCCGTCGTGTCGACGCTGCACGTTGTTGCGATGGTGGCGCTGTCGGTCATCGTAGTCGTCGATGGGGAAATCGTCATCCCATTGCTCGGCCTCATCCGCCATGCTACGAGGTGCACGATGCACACCTCCTCCGTGGACACCCTGTGGTGCGCCTCCACCCTGGCCGCCGTTGCCTCGGCCACGCCCATGAGCCTGAGGGTGTGCCGCGGCTGCCATCCCGACGTTTGGCGGCACCGCCAGCGGCGCTACCGCCTGCCGTCGCTCCTCATCCACACGAATAGCACGCCATCCTCGGTCTCATTGTGCAAAACGGCGGAGGGCGTGCACACTCGTGTCATCACTTGCGCACCCCACGAGATTGTGTTGAGCGAACATGGCGCGTAGCTCCGGAAGTTATTGTTGATGGCGTCAGACGCAATTGTGTGACCTCCTCCCGAGGGTGTTCACCCACGAACTTCCCGAGTTCATCGCGCACGCCATTGTCACCATCTTGAAGTTGTTTTGTAGCATCTCGCGCAACCGAGTGTACTCTGTCCACGAACCGCGCCCGGATTAGGTGGATCCTCCTCGTGACTCGACATAGCAACAACTCACAAACAAGAAACGAGGTTATATCCGGGTTAGTAAAACAAAAGCTCTCGCATTACGCCGCAACTCAGCATCGTGAAAACAAGACAAGCTTACCGTTCCAAAGTGAATCAAGGACGGCAAAACGACAGTTGTGACAGCGAACGACCTTAACCCGGTAATGTAGGAGCGTAACCAAGAGCAAGGGAGTACACAAACGGGTGTAGGTGGAGCTTGGACAGGTATGTGTATATCCTATGCAATCTGATATTCAAGGTATTGTAAAGCTAAGTAATGATCCAAGCTAGAGTATTTTGCCTATGTGCTGATCCAAAAGGTTTAAGCGAAGTGTATGAACGCACAAACAAAGATAAATGTGACTTAATGCAAACAAAGGAATGAGCTAGTGAGAGACAAACTGAAATTGAGATGAAAACTAGCTCGTTTTTGCACCAAGTACTATGAGAGACGCTAGCCAATTGCAAAGATATCAATGTTAGGGCACAAGATTGCTCAAATAGATTAAATACACAATCTGAAATTGTGGACTAAGGTTTACTCTTCCCAATTTCGCCAGCCCTTTTTGTTTGTTTTTTTCTCAAACCGCATTAACAAAGCTCTTAGCCCTTGGCTATTAAGGAAACCGAAAGGAAAAAATTTGGTACTGGTATTTATGGTTTGATCTTTTTTTTTTTAATACCTTTTCAAGCCGTGGCTTTTTCTTGTAAACGGCTGCCTTTTCCTCTTTTCTTATTGCAATGGCCGAAATAGGGTTTGCTCCCCTCTTGATTGCACAAGTCTCACAATTCAACAACGTGTAAATAAACCAAAGAACAGCCCTAGTGCAATGTACAAAAGCTAGTCTCAAGGATGAAAGGATATAAGTGAAGCTCAAGAAACCCAAAGTGTTTGGTCAGCTATCTTTTTGGGTGCTAATTGAGGAGTTCAATCAGCAATTTGGTACGGTTTATGTGAACACAACGATTAAGCAACGCAAAAAGGAACACATGGATCAGCACTAAAAACAAAAACTCTAATGGATGAAAACTTAACTAAACGCACAAGAAATAACAGATTAAACTACGGTTTTGGTATTGCAATTTTCGGTTTATTGGACGATAGGATAGAAAACGAATCTAACTACGGGTAAAGAAATTCTCACCGAGTAAACCTAGAATCTGATACCATATGATACGGGGGGAGGCCCGATCTTCTCAGTGAGGAACCGTGGATAGTTGATGCGAAGTAGACGATGTCGCTAGCTGAACACTCGCCAATGCACGAACCCTCAACTCTTTGAATACGCCCAAAACACACCGGGTAGTTGTTCGTCGCGAGACCACGAACGATTTAACGCCAAGTCCCCAATTCCCAATGGAACGACGGCTTGACCTTGGATTGCAGAACAAAACAAATGGATCGCCTAATTCTCTCTCAAAGTCCTCGCATGAACTCTGGTGTCGAAAGAACAAGCAATAGCTATGTTTCAATCTTATGCATAAACTGGTCTAATGGATACAAGGGAGGGCAAGGGTATTTAAGGCCCTCCACGACTCACGCACGGCATAGGGCCAGCCACACATGCCGAATCAAACTCTAACTCGGCTAAGACCTAAAAACACACAAAAAGGAAAACCTAACTTAAGTCCGTCACATTGTTTCGGCCATAGCGGCGCGACCGTAAGTCTTCTGAAGCTGGGGCCAAAACCATTGTGTGGGCCTTGGAATAAGCTTTCAAACAAGTCCAAGAACACCCCAATCGGACTCCGTATGCAAAAGTTATGGTTTTATTACAGCCCTGTTGGGCTGTCCTGAACCGAATCCGAATTGAATTCTGAGTTGATTCCGAGATGAATTTCGGTTGCACTTGTGGAAGATCCGAATTGGGCTTGAATTCTTGGGCTTTTCTCCCCTTGGTTGACCCACGTGAGCTTCTCCTCCATTGCTTTGACTCCGACCTCCCTCTTGGTTCCAAAGGCTTCACAATGTTCAAACCTGAGAATGCACAAAACATTTGCATGAGGCAATACCCAATTCTCATCAACGACAATAGAAGATTCATTAAGAAACAAAAGCACCTGTTGATTTAGAAGTTTAGCTTTTGCTCTCGTCAGTGGACCAATATGCACTTCTGTACTTGAATTATTTGTAGCGTCACGTATGGCGTCCACCTCAGTATGTGTATGACCACCAATAGGGAAAGATGTATAAGTGTTAGGGATGCCCTCATCAGTATATCTTGCTGTGATTTTGGGTTCGTTGGATGAGCCCTTGTCACTTAGTAGTACGAGTTGAAATGCTTAGTCATGCTCTAGTTATCGGTAGAAATAGGTGGTTATCGACTTGTCGATAACCTTGATCACACAAACTTATTATGATCTCTATATTTCAACTTTGTGCTATGTTTAAATTGCAAAACTAAAACTGAAAACAAAACAATTTGGACTTGGGCACAATGGTAAGATGGTGTGATTTTTGGGTGTGACTGGAATGGTGACACAGGGTGTGTTACTGTTCACGTGAACAGTAATCCATGAATATTAGTCCCGCCCCGCAGGTTCTATTAGATGTGTGGCTCCTCATCCCCTATTTAAGGAGGTCGCACCCCCTCTAGTTTACTTGGATTTTATTTAGTTAAAAGTTAGCCTTGTTGCAACTTCGTGTATTGGCTTGTGTCGACTAGACCAACCATAATACCGCTTCAAAATCCCAACTCAATTCAATATTTCAATTCCTATTTGCAATTTCAGATTGCTTTATCTTTTTCTTGCGTGCTTCTTCGGTGTATGCAGGAATCGACCTTCGTGGTCAGGTCATCCGGTATTCGTGCACGGTTGATAACGACTTGTCAATCGATTCGGTGATTGCGTGGTTTGAGCCTTGCGTGTTCGTAGCCGAGATCGTGAGAGTTGAGCGACGCCTACCGAACTTATCGTTCTCATCGAAATATCGGGCCAACAATCGGACCTTCGGGTTCATCAGGTGGTATCAGAGCTACAATTCATCGGTGAGAAGTTTTTTCCTACAATCCACAAAACCACAAAAAAAATATAGGTTTGGTTCATCGTCCGAACCAATTTGTGCCTCGCATTGTTCTTTTCAGTTTTTGCATCCTTCAATTGTAGATTGCATCGTCGTGTCTTGTGCTGGTTTTTTTTTGTCTAGATTGGTCTGGTTTAAAGTTTAAAGTCTCTTGCAAATCGTCTAGATTCATCTGCCACACCACCATCAACAATCTTGCCGCGCCATGTAACCCCTGCCGCGCCTACCAATCTCTACCGCGGGCATCCGTCGCGTCAGGCCACAGCAAAAACAAAAAAATTGCAGATCCAAAACCAGCCCCGCCGTCACACACGCCTTCGCCGCACTCAGTCTCCCTTCGCATCCTTGCTCCTCGTGTGCACGGTCGAAGCGGCGCCAGCACCAACGCCCGAGACCACCGCTGGACCGCAAGCGTCAGCAAATGGCGCCGAAACAAAGGGTTGGTACTGTAGCACGCGTCCGTCTACTGTAGCACACGTTTGGTTACTGTAGCAACCGAAAAAAGCCGCTACATTCCGGTAGCTTCACGATGTTTAAAAAGAGTTTTTGGAAAAAAAGTAATCCTGCTTGCGCTGCTCTGATAATATGCCTCTTTGTAGCAGTCAGAAATAAAAAGCCATTGCTAGGCTCTGCTGCGTTCAAGTTTAAAAAGAGAGAAAAGAGCCCAAAAAAAAACCAGTTTGATCGTTGCTACAGTACATGTGGTTACTGTAGTAGCCGAGAAAGAAATCCCTACTTCTGTTTCTCGGGGCTTCCTGAGGTAGAGAAAAAAAGAAAGAGAAGAAAAAGAAGAAAAAGAAGAAAAGAAAGAGAAGAAAAAAAAGGATAAGAAGAAGAAAAAAATCAGAGCTGCCTCTTTTCTTGACATTATTTTCTTGTTCAGTTGGGCATTTTTCCGCCATTGCTCGCTTGCGTTGATGGTTCTTGTGCTAGCCCGCCGTTGTTGCTACTAGTCGTTCTTGTGAGTTGCTCTAGCTAGACTTGGTTTAGACTAGGACCAGCACTTGTGACTAGTACTTTGAACTACTATTCAACTTTGCATACTGATTTGAATAATTGCTACTCCTTTGCTACATACTAGCCTTCCGAGCTCCACTTCCTACTTACTCAGCCGGTGCCGTTCCTCGCAATCGTTGGGCTGGTCGCAAGTGAGAGTATCACGAACCAGCCACCGGTTGTACCACTTTCTTGCTGCATTGGTAAGAACTTGTAAGAACTGGGTATAAGCTTGAGTGTGAGTGACTTGGTTGAGCCTCCAGAACCTAGTAGTTGATAGGGACATATACTTGTGTTTTGTTTCCTTGTTTTTTTTTACTAACTGTGGCAGGTTCATGGAAAGATTGCAAGATATATCCACCTCTTCTTCGAACTGTTGGACGGGAGTGCAAGATAGTGAACGAGGAAGATGCACACTTAAGACAAGCTTTTTCACCACGGGAGGTATATGATAGTGATAGTATGTCTCATAAAATTAACTTCACGGTACCCTCTTTTGCTGGGAATTATGATCCTGATGCTTATCTCATATGGGAATTAGATATACAACAATTATTTGCATGCCATGAATTTCCTGATCATCTAAAAGTTAAGGCTATACCCGTGAGTTTTATGATTTCGCATCTATTTGGTGGAGTGAATACTGTCGTACTAATCAAAACATACCTAAAACATGGAATGCTTTGAAGAGAGCAATGAGACATAGATTTGTACCTTCATATTATTCTCGTGAATTGCTCAATAAATTGCGACGCTTAAGACAAGGTAGTAGTTCTATAGAGGATTATTATCAAGATTTGCAAACTGCTTTGTCTCGTTGTGGTTTAGAAGAAACTGAAGATGCGAAGATAACTAGATTTCTAGGAGGATTAAACCATCAAATTCGAAATAAAATTGTTTATAAACCTCCCACTATCACTCGTTTGTTTCGTCTTGCTTGCCAAGTTGAAAAAGAAGTACAGGGACGACAATCCAAGACCGTTCATGCTTTTTTGTCTACTTCCACTACACCTTCACGTGTACATGAAACAAATAAGTGCACGGTACAAACCTCTGCATCAAGATCATCTTCGGTTGTTTCTCCTCCTGCTGCATCTACCATGATTGCCGCCCCTGCTGCTGTGGGCGTTACTCTATCTCGTTGTCTTGCACCCTTGGCTCGCTCATTGTTAATTGAGCTGGAGCAAGAAGAAGAAGGAAAAGCTTCTCACTACTCACCAACTTCAGTACCAACATCATCTGAGTCGAGCCTACAAGGTAATACCAAAGGTACTGATTTGAACACTCAATCTGAGAACAATAACCATGATTTCATGCCTAGTATCATTGAGCAAAGGGAAAATCAGATTGTAGTAGAAACCACTGCATCACATGAGGTGGATGAACCTAGTGCTGAGAAGGTAGAAATTCATTTCCTAGCTACAGAATCTGATATTATTAAGAATTTGCATGAATCCTGTGATAATTTGATTGATTTGGCAGCTGAGTTGAGTGCACCATGTGATAAACTTGTTGATTTACCTGTTAACTTGAGTGCACCATGTGCTGAAGTAATTGAATTGCCTGTTGTTTTGAATGATTCATGTGATGATTTAATCGCATACAATGATCATGTGGAATTGGTTAGACATAAAGACGTTTTGACTAGAATTTCTCCTGCTGATTCTTTATGTTATATTATGTTGGATCCACCTATGAAATTGTCACATGCCTTGAAAAAAGTTTCTGTAATTGCATGTTCGAAATTCTTGTTTAGCACCTACACCCCTGGATATACATTTAATTTGATTGGAGATTATGGTGTAGACAATCAATTTCTTGTATATCGAATATGCATAACTTGTGATCACATCGATGAATTGAAGCATGTTGTTTCGAACAACAATTCTTGTGTGCTGAATCTTGTTCAATATGAGAGTCAAATAAAATTTAGTGCTCATCCCATGCCTATGTGTTCACCTTTTATGGCACTATCTAGTAAGGACAATCTGAATGCAGATGTTGAATTATGGAAGAACTTACAAATCTTTTCACCATTGCTAGATGAATTTGCTATTTCTCGTCTGACACATGATTATATGGGTGAATTTTGTTTGATTCCAAAAGTTGTAGATTTGCCCATATATGCTACCACTTCAAGTTTACAACTTCAGAGATTTGAATTGCATAAACGCTTCACTTACATTTGCAAAACTAGTTGCAATAATTGTTGTGTGAAACATTTGTTTTGATCATTCACATATATGATTGTTGCTGTCTTCTAACATTAATGGTGCAACAACGAAGAACTGTTAAAACATATGACATATACATATATCATGCACACACTTTGGCTTCTTTGTTACCCTATTTTCAGCTTATCAAAAGCCGAGGACGGCTTTGTTTTCAAGAAAGGGAGGATGATGAGGACATGACCCATATGGATACAACCATATTTGCTATGTTTACTGTTCTAAGTACAAGAGCTCGTACGCTTCACTTAAATTATCAGGTAAGCTTATTTTTAGGTGTGTCTTTGTATTATATGAACTATATGAGGCTACCTAATGATAAAATATATATATATGTGCAGCACCATGTCACTTTTGGTCCAAGACAAATAAGCAGTTCGAGTTGGACCTGTTTTGGAATCCAGTTCGGCCTCCAGAATCAGCCTGATAGCACCAACTTAAAACGGACATAACTTTCTCATACGAACTCCGTTTGAGGTCCACGAGTACTTGATTGAAAGCTTATCTCGTCCTCTTTCAAACGGATCCAGCCTTACCTCCAAATTCCTTCTGGACTGATCGCAATCATCAAAAGAAGACGTTATATCACTTGTTTGGGCCAATCTGGGCTTTGTAATTATACTGAACTTGGTCCATCTGCCGGTGGCCCACCTGGGGGGCATGTTACTGTTCACATGAACAGTAATCTATGAATATTAGTCCCACCCCGCTGGTTCTATTAGATGTGTGGCTCCTCATCCCCTATTTAAGGAGGTCGCACCCCCTCTAGTTTACTTGGATTTTGTTTAGTTAAAAGTTAGCCTTATTTCAACTTCGTGTATTGGCTTGTGTCGACTAGACCAACCATAATACCGCTTCAAAATACCAACTCAATTCAATATTTCAATTCCTATTTGCAATTTCAGATTGCTTTATCTTTTTCTTGCGTGCTTCTTCGGTGTATGCAGGAATCGACCTTCGTGGTCAGGTCATCCGGGTATTCGTGCACGGTTGATAACGACTTGTCAATCAGTTCAGCGATTGCGTGGTTTCGAGCCTTACGTGTTCGTAGCCAGGATCGTGAGAGTTTAGCGACGCCTACCGAACTTATCGTTCTCATCGAAAGATCGGGCCAACAATCGGACCTTCGGGTTCATCAAAATGTCTCGTAGGACTTAGCCGTGCGGGCATACCTTGGAAGTGTGCTTCATCTAGTGGCAAAAAGGCGGTCGAAGTGTGGGTACATTGGTACACCCCTGCAGGGTTTAAAACTATTCGAATAGCCTCGTCCTAGGTTATGGACACATTTGGGTAAGCTTTTCAAGAGTTAGACTACAACATTTTAATTAAAACTTGATGGGTGGTATGAATCTGGGATTCATGCTATGTGTGGTGGCTTTTGGGTTAGTCACTTCTAGGTGGTTACTTGTTACTTGTTGTTACTCGCTGTTATTTCAATGCTTAAAAACTGATTTGTTAAATTGCCTTTAAACTATTACATTATTGCAAATAAAAATTGCTTTATGCGTCCAAATAACCATATAACCAATTCCCTTTGATACAGCTTTCATGTAGTTATGAATAGGCTTGTTACCCGTAAGTATTGCGAGTACATTATTGTACTCATCTGTATTGCTTGTTGTGTGTAGAGGAAGAAGGTGAGCCCGAAGGGCCTCACTTTTGTGAGTTGTGCTGTGGCAGTGTGTGGGGCGACTAGCTTGGCGGCCCGGTCGGTTGCCTTGTGGTTATGTGGCTAACCGGTTGTCTTTTGGTTTAAGCCATCTTATGGCACCTTTTGCTTCCCCTAATACTTAATACTTATGTCATTTGGCCGGTCGGCTGTTCTGTAATAACTTATTATTATGTATGTCTTTTGCTAGACTTGTTATATTGATGTGTGGAATTGATGCATACTTTTGTAAAGATGTATGTGTGCTGCATTTTCTGGGAAGCACATGTCCATCGAGACACGGGTTATTTTGTTTGTGATACTAGAGCCAGTGGAAGGCTAAGTATTACAAGCTTAATAAACCGGGGTCTCACAAAGTTAGTATCAGAGCCACACTGACCGTAGAAACCCCTAGCTTGGTCGTCCTTAAGGTTATTTTGAAAGCTTAGTTTCTAAATGTCAAAAGATGCATGAAAATCTTAAGTAGATTCTCAGGTTTTACTTCTTACCTATCTTAGCTTGCTCATCTCACCTTATTCTTGACTGAATTTGGAAAGGTTGTTTCCCTCTCATCTTCTTTCAAAAGATAGAGCTTATCGGTTAAGTTGGTGTTGGGAAAACCATGAGGGCTTTAAATTGAGCCTTGGCGGCCTGTTGGAAAAGATTAGGAGCTACTGGAAGTGAAGATTTCGGCCAGAAATGGTGGATGCAAAATCTGAACAGCAAGCTTCGGATTCTGGACAGCTAGCTTTTAATGAGTAAATAGTGCTGAAAATAAGAGGTTAATTTAATTAAAACTTGTGGGAATAAAAGGGTAAGAAGTGATATAAGTTAGCTAAACATCTAACCTTTCTTTAAGTAATTCTTACCTTGTTTCCTAGTTGTTTTGCACCAAGAGTTGTATTCTGAAATTACCTTCCTAAAACTGATTGCTCGTTTTTCTATACGAGTTAGTCATATTAGGAAGTGGATTTTATAAATTGTGTTTTTGCTGTGAGTTTGTGTTGGTTCTTAAGTGTTAGAGTTTATTTTGTAGAGTTGTTATTTGTTTTTTCTTTGTCTCCTATTCCGAGTTGTTCTTGACTTATCTTCGTGGAATAGGATGGCAAGAATAACCCATGAGCGATCACCTACTGGTCTCGATGTGGAGCTCCGCCTCCTCCAACCATGGTGAGGTTCTCGCTCAAATCGAGCAAAGCGCATGGATCGGACTCGAATTCTAGAGGTCATCGTGAGGAACACCTCCACTCCTCGGTGCCTCGGGATGCGGAGGCGGTGGCCACCACCTTGTGGGGACTCGCGGAGTTCCTTCGCACATAGCCACCCACATTCTCCCGATCTGAGGACCCTCTTGACGCAGATGATTGGTTGCGCCTGGTTGAGCGGAAGCTCAATATTGCTCAGTGCCAGGAGCAGGATCGGGCACTCTTTGCATCCCATCGGTGGAGGGTGTAGCACTCTCATGGTGGGAGAACTTTCGCCATGCGGCCGCGCCATGTGGTCTCGTGGGAGGAGTTCGAGATCGCCTTCCGTCGGGCCCACATCCTCGCCGGCCCGATGAAGCTTAAGAAGAAGGAGTTTCTCATGCTCAAGCAGGGCGTAAGTGCGTGACGGAGTACTTATACGAGTTTAATCGCTTGGCTCGTTACGCTCCGGGTGAGGTGGCCACTGATGAGGCCAAGCAGGAGAAGTTCATGGAGGGTTTGTCTGAGGAGCTGCAGGACAAGCTCTCTATCGTGGACTTCCCCGACTTCCATGCCTTGGTTGACAAGGCCATGGTCGCCAAGCACAAGGCGAGGGCGCTGGGCGAGTCCCGTAAGCGCAAGTGGGAGGCCCATCGGTCTGCTCAGGCCAGCCTCTCTCGTCGCCGTGTTGGGCCTACACCAGGGGCCCGTTCGTTGGCTTCACCACCGCCGAGGCCGTCGGCGCCAGTTACTAGTCCCCCGCAGGCCGTGTTTCAGCCACGTGCACCTGTGGCCCAGCAGCAGGGTGGCCTCCGCAATCTGGCTGCCGAGGTCACCTGCTTCGCCTGCAACAAGAAGGGCCACTATGCCAACAGTTGCCCTCAGAGGACTGGAGCGGCCCCTCGTCCTAATGGAGGACACGGGCAAGGGAATGGTCACCCACCTGACCAGAAGATAGTCCAGAAGACTCAGGGTGTGGGAAGTGGCCGAGTCAACCACATCTCGGCTGAGGAGGCACAGGAGGCGTCCGATGTTGTGTTGGGTACACTTCTTGTCAATTCTCGCCCTGCTGTAGTATTATTTGATTCAGGAGCTTCTTATTCTTTTATTTCAAGATCATTTGCTGCTGCTTGTGACCTTCACTTTGTTCCTTTGGGAGTTCCGTTGCTTATTCGCTCTCCGGGTTCAGAAATGAGAGCGATGCGGAGTCTTGGGGCGTTCCTATTGATATTGAAGGAGTAGGATTCTTGGCGAACCTCATCCTACTCAACTCAGCTAGTCTAGATGTGATTCTTGGCATGGATTGGTTGTCCCAACACTTGGGGCAGATCGATTGTGCCAGGAAGGTTGTCTACCTCACCAACCCCTCAGGCGAACAAGTTGGGTTTTCACCGCAGCTGCAAGGGCCACATCTTTGTGCCCTTGAAGCAAAGCCAGCCTTGGAGATTCAGGATGTGCCCACAGTATGTGATTTTTTGGATGTCTTCCCTGAAGATTTGCCTGGGATGCCTCCAGTTCGAGACTTGAAGTTTGTTATTGAGTTGCTGCCCGGTACCACTCCAATTTCAAAGGCGCCGTATCGGATGCCTCCTAATGAGTTGGAGGAGCTGAAGAAGCAGTTAGGTGAGTTTCAAGCAAAGGGCTTTATCCGACATATCTCATCTCCTTGGGGTTGTCCTGTGATATTTGTGAAGAAGAAGGACAAGATCCTGCGTATGTGTGTTGATTACCGTCCGCTTAATGAAATGATGGTGAAAAACAAGTATCCTTTGCCTTGTATCGATGATCTCTTTGATCAATTGACTGGAGCCCGTGTGTTCTCCAAGATTGACTTGAGGTTGGGCTATCACCAAGTCCGGATTAGGGCTGAAGATATTCCGAAGACGGCTTTCACTACTCGTTACGGCCTTTACGAGTATACCGTCATGTCTTTTGGCTTAACCAATGCCCCCGCTCTATTCATGAATCTTATGAACTCGGTGTTCATGGAGTATTTGGATAAGTTCATTGTGGTCTTCATTGATGACATTCTTATCTACTCGAAGAGTGAAGAAGAGCATGCTGAGCATATGAAGATTGTATTGGGGAAGCTGCGTGAGCACCAGCTGTATGCCAAGTTCAGCAAGTGTGAGTTCTAGTTGAAGGAAGTGGCATTCTTGGGCCATGTCCTTGCAGCAGGAGGCATAGCTGTGGATCCTAGCATGGTCAGCGATGTTCTATCTTGGGGTCAGCCCAAGTTAGTCACCGATGTGCAGAGTTTTCTTGGTTTACGGGTTACTACCGTTTCTTTATCGAGAACTTCTCCAAGATCGCAAAGCCGATGACTGAGTTGCTCAAGAAGGAAAAGAAATTTCTGTGGTCCTCTGCTTGTGAGGAGAGTTTTCAGGAACTCAAGAAGCGTTTGACTTCAGCCCCAGTGCTTGTTCTTCCCGATGCCCACAAGAGCTTCGATATCTTTTGCGATGCCTCTCGTCAGGGACTCGGTTGTGTTCTTATGTAAGAAGGCAAGGTAGTGGCCTATGCATCAAGGTAGTTGAGGCCTCATGAACTCAACTATCGTACCCATGACTTGGAGTTAGCTGCAGTGGTTCATGCACTCAAGATTTGGCGGCATTACCTCATTGGTAACCGTTGTGAGGTGTTTTTTGATCACAAGAGCTTGAAATATTTGTTCACCCAGCTAGATCTGAACCTCTGGCAAAGATAATGGTTGGAATTGATCAAAGATTATGACATAGGCATTCAGTATCATCCGGGCAAGGCCAATGTGGTTGCGGATGCACTTGTCAAAAGGTGTACTGCAATACTTTGATGCTCCAAGAGCAACAGCCTGCCCTTCTTGAAGAATTTCGGCCGCTCAATTTGGGTTTGATTGAGCATGGTTCCCTTGCTACCTTGGTTGTGCAACCAACCTTGGTGGACCAAATCAAGGCTGCGCAACAGACAGATGTTGGTGTGAGTCAAATCAAGCAGAACATCAAGGATGGGACAGCCAAGTGTTTCTCAGAAGATGAGCATGGTGTTGTGTGGTTTAGACACCGCCTTGTGGTTCCAAAGGCCATGGAATTGCGGGATTTGATTCTCTGCGAAGCCCATGACTCCCCCTTGTCCATTCATCTCGGGGGTACCAAGATGTATCAGGACCTTCGTCAGAAGTTTTGGTGGACCCGTATGAAGCGCGAGATTGCCAAGTTCGATGCCGAGTGCGACGTGTGCTGTCGGGTTAAGGTCGAGCATCTGCGTCCAGCAGGCCTTCTTCAGCCTTTGCCAGTATCTGAGTGGAAGTGGGATTCAGTTGGTATGGACTGCATCACCGGTCTGCCCCGTACTTCTTTTGGGAAGGATGCTATCTGGGTTGTCATTGATTGATTGACAAAGGTAGCACATTTTCTGCCAGTGCGCACCAACCTCAGTGTCAGTCAGTTGGCGAACCTTTACTTATCTCGCATTGTGTGCTTGCATGGTGTGCCACGAACGATTGTGTCGGATCGTGGTTCTCTTTTCACCTCTCGCTTTTGGCATAGTCTACAAAAGACTATGGGAACCCGTCTTACTTTCATCACAGCCTTTCATCCTTAAACTGATGGCCAGACGGAGAGAGTCAACCAAGTGTTGGAGGATATGCTCCGTGCTTATATTCTTTCCTATGGGAAGAATTGGGAGAAATGCCTGCCGCTTGCTGAGTTTTCCTACAACAATAGATTTCAGGCTAGTCTGGGTATGGCACCGTTTGAGGCCTTGTATGGGAGGAGGTGCAGAACCCCACTGAACTGGTCGGAGGCGGTGGCGGCAGTTCTTTGACCTAGACTCGATCAATGAGGCCAAAAGCCAGGTTCAGTTGATTCGTGAGCATTTGCGTGTGGCCCAGTCTAGGCAAAAGAGCTATGCGGATCGTCATCGCCGTGAGCTGAGCTTTGAGCCCAATGACTTTGTGTATCTCAAAGTCTCACCTTTGAAGGGCCATCAGCGTTTTGGCATCAAGGGCAAGTTAGCTCCTCGATATGTTGGGCCTTATCGCATTATCGAGAGGATTGGAGCTGTTGCATACAGATTGGAGTTGCCAGCTACACTTGAGGGGTACATGATGTGTTCCACGTGTCTCACTGAAGAAGTGCCTCGCGTCCCAACCGAGGAAACTCGGTGGAGACTCTTGATGTGCGGAGAATTTGACCTACGCGAGCATCCTGTTCGCATTCTTGAGAATCTGAGCGGAGAACAAGGAACCGTGTCATCAAGTTCCTTAAGGTTCGATGGTCGAATCATTCTATAGATCAGGCAACTTGGGAGCGGGAAGATCGCCTTCGTCTTGACTACCCGTCTTTCTTCTCAGAGTAAGCGGAATCTCGAGGCGAGATTCTTATAAAGGGGAGATTTGTAACATCCCAATTTTGGACTTATGTTTCAAATGTAAGAAAATGAGTAGAAATTAAAACATTTTCTTACATCATGTATTTCCTGTATGTTCTGAACGAGTCCTGTACAAGAATTATGGAAATACAAAGTCACAAGTCTTTCAATCCAAAACCTTGTCTTCCAAAAACAATCTTGTTAAATCTTGTGATCATCATTTGGAAATATTTTTCCTAAGTTCTAGGGATGGTATGTGACCCCTCTGAAAAGTTTCACAATTTTTAGAAATTGTTTGAATGTTTTTAGAAGGCAGTCAAACCCTATTCCAGAACCTTGCAGAATTTTTGGAGAAAAATGCACTACATAAAAACATCTGAAAAATTTACACAAGGTTAATATCTGAGTTAGCAAGCTCTAGTAAAAATTTCAGAATTTTTGGAGTTGTTTTGCTATCTCAAATAAAGCCCCCTAAGTCTTAGCTCAATTTAAAAACCCCAAAACCTGGTTTCACTGTTCGTTGGGTTCGAGTCAGACTCGGGCTCGAACCTCTTGACTTGGTTCAGTCAACTAACTGCACCCGGTCCGGCTTAAAAGCGCGCATCCAATCTCAGCCGTTGGATTTAAATCACACAGCCCACGTCTCCCCTCCCTCATGCTGATGCTTCCCTCCCCTTCATCTCCATCCCCTCCGGCCGCTGTCGCCCCCATTCAGCTCTTGCGCCCGCCGCCCCCGAAAGATGAAGTATCGACATGCTAGTCTTGCTTAAGTACCGGGATATTTAAAATATCGCAATCATGATCTCTTCAAACAAGAAAATGGTTTGGGCAGTCATTGGTGGTCCATGACTGAGATAAATGTGGTAATTTGGTTTTACTCCTCAAAACCCTAACAACTTGCTGTTACTATCTAGGTGGATGGAGATGTGGATGGTATAACAATGGGTGCTAATATAGCCCAAAGAATGTTGTTTTGTGGATGGTATGTGGAAGAACCGTCTAGATAACCCTAAGGACTTAATCTTGTTATGACCTCTCGTGTAAAACAAGTACAATCATAAGTCTGTAAAGTACAACTTGGCTTAGTAAATTTATCAAACCCAGAATGCACCTCACTAGTGGTTTGGGAATGTGCAAGTGCGTGGTAAATACGGCTTGAATGGGACAGAGGCAAGGGTGAAGTTACCAACCGTGTGGGTAGTCCAATCCAACTACCCAGTCACGAAGCCCGTGACATGAGGATTCCATCCCCACCTCCTCTTCCTCCCCGCCGCCGAGACCAACCACCGCCGTAGCTCCTCCTTCTCCGCCCCTAGCTTCCGTCGCTGGCCCGCTCCAGTGCTCCCTCGCCTTCTCGGACAGCACGGTGAGCATCCTCTCCCCTCCCTCATGCTGATGCTTCCCTCCCCTTCATCTCCATCCCCTCCGGCCGCTGTCGCCAGCAGCAGTAGAGGTGAACTTCCCTCACGAACGTACGGGCGCAACCCCATATAGGTGAGATGACTAGAAGGGCAAGATACTTTGAAAGGCTACTGTGACGGTCGCTCAACTACACGACTAAGGAATCATGTGGCGTAACGAGTATGACTATCTCTTGTGGGTAAAGTGTACAATCTCTGTAGAGTCTAAACTGTTTAAACAGTCGTGCCTACGGTCAAAGGCGGGTATGGTAACTTAACTTGAGTTAGTTTTATTTCAAAAACCTTGTGGGCGGCATGAAAATTGTGGCGGGCTCACCTAGCCCTGAGGTTGGATTTTCCCTGAGTTTTTAGACTCAGTGATGTTAATATTGGGGTTAGCCCCAGTCAAATAAGCATCAGGTAGAGTTTCCGATGGAGGGACCTCTCTTTGTTATCAAATATTGCAGAATTACTCTTGTCGACGATCAAGACGTCGATCTTAAGAAAATAGAAAGGAGAAAATGATGTGGGAAATCTCAAGGAATAATGGGACTGCTCTTTTATTAATATGAACTGGAATTTACAAGGTATATCCTAAGGACTCTGCTTGCCCTCTTGCTAACTCAGAACTATTACACGAATCTATGGCTTGTGCTTTTTGTCTTCCTTCTTCTGTTTCCTTTTTTTCCTCCCCCCTTGATCCGCCCAGGTTCCATCTTTAAATAGCCCTCGAAGAGGTGGCGATTACTTAGGAGAATGCGCGATGCGGCGTTGCGTGCAGTCGGAGTCAAGTGACGGTTGATCTGAGAATCAACCGTTTGGCGGTTATATGTCTATGAAACATATAACCGCACGGAGGTTGTTCACGGTGTGTCTTGGATAAGATCGTCGTATGGAATATGCACGTGTTCCATTCATCATCTGAAGAGAGAATATACCTTGGAATCGGTTCTTACCTTCACGAGCGGTTCTCTGGTGGAAGCTTGGCTTGGGCCTTCGTCCAGGCCAGGTACCCATTATGTAATCTCTGGAATCTCTACGACCAGTGAGGTCGTGCACCTCAAAGGTTACGACCATGAAGACGTATGGTCTTTTATATATTAAAGATAATATATAGAGGTTTTAATCCTCGTGAGCTAGCCCCCGAACTTTAAATGAATAGGTCGTGTGAACACCTTTCTTCCGATGAAATCGTATCGGGATGACGCTTATTAAATACAAGGGCATTTGAAGCGGTTTGTATTCACTTTAACGTTGAGAACTTCGCCTTGGGATTTGAAGAGTTTCTGTGTCCGTTGGACTTTTTTGGGTAACTCCTTATTACGGTTTAGGATTTCTGAAGCTTATAAAACCCCTTTGTAAACTTAGAGTTTTTTCACTTCCTCCTTTCTTTTCTCATCTTAGAGTAAAACTACCTCGACCTCCTTTGCTTTTCTCACCCAAAAAAACCTAACCATGTCGGACCAAATCACCAACCTGGTGGTTTAGACCTAAGTGAAAAAAGTTAGAGAATCGGAGAAGATCGGGATGCTCCCGGCAAGGATGTGATTTCTTGGAGATCGCGTTTGGGAACATTCCCGAGCAGTGAAGATGGAGAAATTCCTATTTTTCTCGCATATATCGAATGCGGATTTCGGCTACCAATTCACTCCTTCCTTCCTCAAGTTTTGGAGTATTATGGAGTTGAATTGGTGAATCTGGCTCCCAATGCCATCGTCAATCTCAGTATTTTTATCTATCTCTGCGAAGCGTACTTGGGGATTCCAGCAGATCTGGATCTATTCAGGTACTACTACAGGATGACAAAGTCCGGAAAAGTGATTGGGACGCCTGGAGAGTGCACCTTGCGTCTCCATGATGGAAAAGCTGATGAGTACATTTTTATGTACTCAAAATCTTTGTAGTCGTCGTGGAAGAAGAGCTGGTTCTATATGAAGATCACAAAGAAAGACAGCCTTTATTATTCTGGTAAGAAGGTGGTGAGAATCCGAGATGGCGCTCCTCTGAGAGAAAGAGGAAATGTAGGAAATGGGCTGAAGCAATCAAGCTTATTAGTGTCAAAGGTCTAACATCTTGGCATGTGGTGAAGGATTTTCCACGCGGGTTAGCCCTTTGAAGGCCCAGCGCATAAGATGCTCGGTACATTGGTCGTGATGATCGACAGAGATTCTAAAATGGTAAGCCATTAACGATTCCGACCAGTTTTCCTATCTCGATTAATTATTTTCGTATCCTTAAATCTTTCATCTTACCTTCTGACTCTATCTTACGATGAGATTAGAAGCGGATCAAGATGATCTGTGCGGAGAGCACAGTGATAAGGCTAGTTTCCTCGGATCTTAGCGGTTGTTTCCATTGAAGAAAGGATTGAAAGACTTAAGGTAAAAATATCAGCTGCTTTGTCTTATTGGCGTACATATTATTTTTGATCGGTATACCATAAACCCTCTTTGATGTGTAGTCGGTTGGGTTGAGAATCAACGAGGCCAGCGAAAGATGTGAGCCATTTGATGATCCAATCTCCCCGACCACACGGGATGTCGACCCTCGGTAGGTAGCAGAACACAAATAATATTACGGATAAATTATGTTCATCGTCTAACTATCTTTGGTGATGAATTTGGCGGTCGTCATACCTTCCGGCAAGGTCGCGAGAACCCTCCGGTGCCTCACGAGGCCTTGTTGTGGAGGTAGGCGAATCTACATCTCTCGACCGACGATCGGGGACCTCGACCAAATGGTCGCGGATATCGCTTCCGATTTCCGATCGGTGGATGTGCAAGATCTAGTCAACCCTACCGGTTTAGGCTGGTGAAATCGGTTGATAAGAAGAGGAAGGCAGTATAGCGAACTTCACTTCGATGCGCTACAAGGGTAAATTCAGAAAAACAACAAGGTATATATATAAAATGAAGAGGTCGTATTTATACATACCTTGGATCTTCCTTACCTTCTCTCTCTCTCGTTTTAGATCTTCTGGTGTTCCGGTCGTGTCCGACCAGAGCACCCCTCAGGAAAAAGTTCCTGAGGTAGAGGTGGTCGTGGAGGCTCCCGACCAGGATACTCCTAAAGCAAAAACTACCGAGGATGAAGTAGCAAAAGAAGCCCTCGAGCAGGTTTCAGCATCTGCTCAGGATCCTCTAGTAATCCTTTCTCCTTCTCCGGAGGTAGTCATCCCCAGAGACCCTCAACAGGTTCCACCTCCTCCAGGAAATACTTCTCAGGTTAACAAATTTCCTTTTTCTCCCCGATTTATCGAGGATAAGGAACTTGATGAAGCCTGGGGAAAGATATCGGACCATCAAGCCAAGATTGGTCCAGATACCATCTTTTCCGAATATAATGATATAGCAATTCGGGTAAGTGTTCTACGACCCATCCTTACAACTCTTTCTTTTGCAGTTTCTTTGAAAGCTTGCTAAAGAAAGGAATTTTTGTTTTTGTAGCATTTGGTCGAAAACTATGCTGTGATCGGAGGACTAACCCAACGAATAAAAACTTTGGAGCAAAAACACTCCGATCTGAGAAGTAAGTACATTTCTCTTTTTGATCTCCTAAGGTTTATTATCTTGATTCTCCTTATAGATTATCCTTCTCTTTCTTTCATATTTGATAGATTTAGAGAAAATTAAAGAAGAGATCAAGGCCAAGGAAGCCCTAATAATAAAGTGAGGAAGAAAATCGAGTAAAGACCAGGTAGATCGAGCATGCGATGACCGAGCAAAAGAGGTTTCGACTCTTGTGAGAAGAAAATCAAAGGTAGCTGGTCGTAGACCTAACGATATTCCATAACTCCAATTGTAAAAGTACATTAATTTTGTTTATCTACTCGTGCGAAAAAAGCTGAAGCACTTGAGCAGCGGAGAAGACCCTCGATTTTGGCGTGGCCAAAGGAAGCTTTTGTATTTGGCCTTGATGAGAAGATCAAGGCTCTTAACAAGATGATCTTCGATATGGGATCAGGATCAAGCTTGCCTTCTTTAGGAGATCCAACGGAAAAGATGGACTACTTTGGTCAACTTTTGGAAGATCTCAAAGGTGCGCTCAAAACTATGAGGAAAACCATACCCGGACAATGAAGGAAGCTATTGTGGCGGAGTTAGTGTTGCTTTAGCAAAACTAAAGGCTTCCGATCCCTCTGTTAACCTTAAAGGCTGTGGAAGAGGACTTGTTGCTCTAAGAGTGAAACAACAAAACTTCTCGAGAAGTAAAACCTCTCGGAGAAAGTTGCGAGGAAATGGAAGTCGGATCTCCATCTCATAGCGACGATCTGGAGGTCCTAATATGTAAACAGATGTAATATTAGACTATGTAAAAGGAAAAAACTTACCTTTTGTCAAAGAAGATCTGCTTTGTCAATGTTGTTAAATACTCATATATCTCCTAGCCCCATTGCTTATGTTAGTAGATGAACATTACTAGAAAGCGATGAGACCAGAAATTGAGTAATAACGATGACCATGGTAAAGTCTTGATAATGTCTATGACAACGATCTAGGAAATACTAGGAAATCATGTGGTGGAACGGTGGCGATTTCGACTAGTCTAGATCTTGTCCATTATCAAGTACTATGAAATACCACTTGTAGTCGTAAGACATAACAAAGACCGGATTTTCTTGATAAGAAGATATGCATTAAGAATGTATGCAAAGAAAAAGAAAAGAAGAGATAAATACCGTTGTTTAGAAAATATTTGGATCAGTCGTATCGAATCTCAAGAACTAAAGATTTGTTAAAATATGTCGCGAAACGTGCTCATGATCAAATCCATTGTGGCGAGGATCGTAGGAAAAGGACCGTCACTAGGAAGCTCCTTCCAGTGGGCAGGACCACGTGCAGAGAGGAGAGACTTCGACCAGGAGGCTTTCTGTGTCCCGACCAGTAGCCAAACTTGATTAGAACAGAATGTTGAAATAAAATAACAATCTTCAAATTCAAGAAAGAAACGAAAACCAAGTAAACCGTCTGAGTTGGTATTCCTCATACTCGTATGATTCTTTAAGAAAAGAATGTCTGGTCGTGCGTGTGTATCATTGAAGCAATGATCACGTCTAAAACCAGTGTGGTCGGTGACATTCAAGTCAGCAACCATGAGTATTGGAGATCCTACTGAAAGGAATATCAGAGAGAATGAGAGTCTTCTCCGACCAACCAGCAACGGGAATGGCATATGACCAGATGCGACAAATAATAAGCATAAACAACCATACTTATCGTTTTTAAGGAAAAACATCTTTATTGAAAAAAGAAAGTAAATGAAATACATGAAATTAAACATAGAACTTACGCAATTGATCAATATTCCAAGAATTAGACAAAACTTGCCCATCGGTCATAGCCAATCGTACTGATCCTGGCCGGGTAACTTCGACCACAGTTTATGGACCTTCCCACTTAGGTGAAAGTTTGTTGCGACCTGCTTGGTTCTGAATTTTTCTAAGAACCAAATCACCTACAGTTAGGCTGCGAGGTTGCACCTTACATTTGTAATCTGAAGCGCGCATGGCTTGCTGGTAGATCGCTGATCGTAGCAAAGCTTGGTTTCGTCGTTCTTCAAGGAAATTGATGTCGTCAAGTCGTCATTCACACTGATCACTTTCGGAAAAGGAATCAGTTCGAGCAGAACCAATTTTGAGCTCTGGAGGAAGCATGACTTCGGCTCCGTAAACCATAAAGAATGGTGTTTCACCGGTCGCACGACTAGTCGTGAGTGCGAGCGACCCATATCTGAAGAAGTTCTTGAACCCAAGCTCGACCGCTGAATTAACTGATCGAATACTTGTCGTTTAATCCCTTGCATTATGATACCATTGGCTCGCTCAACTGCTCCATTGCTCTGTGGATGAGCAACAGAAGCGAAATGTATCTTGATACCTAGTTCTTCACGAAATTCACGAAATTCTTGCTTGGCGGGCACCGTTATCGATGATTATCATTGGGTACACCAAACCGTGTAATCACGCTTTTGTTAGGAACCTCTTGGCGGCTTGGTTGTAGTTTTACAACGGCTCGGCCGATCCATTTAGTGAGCGTGTCAATCATAACGAACAGAACTCAAAGCCCCGGTGCTCTTGGGAAAGGTCCCGAATGTCGGTCCCAGGTTGCAAAAGGCCAAGAAAGAGAATTGTTTGCAAAGCTTGAGGCGGTGATGTACTTGTCGACTATGAAACCGACATTATACGCGCCGTCACGAGCTCTTTTGCATCATGAAGGCGATTGGCGATAGTATCCTTGCCTAAAGGCTTTACCAACCAAAGTTACAGCAGGAATGATGTGCTCCGAGACTCCTCCATGAATTTGGCTAGCAATTTGATGCCATCCGAGTGAGATATGCATCTCATCAACACTCCGTGAGATCCTCGCTTATACAAAGTACGTTCAATGAGAGTGTATGATTTGGCTTTTTCGTGCAATGCGATCAGCCTCTACATCATCTTACGGAATTAGGTCATCTTGAAGATAATTGTAGATCGATGTCATCCAATCTCTCACAGTGGTCGTGATGGCGCCAACCATCATCGACTGTGGAGCATCCATGTTCGCGAGAATCGAGGTGTGCAACCTCCTTGCTAACATCTATGTCCTCGGAAGGCTCGACTACCGAGGGTGAATCAGTTTCTCGAGAAAAACTCGGGCGGGACGGGTGTCAGTGTGGAAGCCATCGGGCCAAGCCCAGTGCGCAGAAAGTTTTCCTTTCTAGGAATGTGTTGGATCTGAAACCAGAAGAAATGCTTTTGAGTTTCCGTACTTCCATGAGATATGATGACATCTTGGTACTAGAGCATTGATACTCTTTCTGATGAGGCATCCCTAACACTTATACATCTTTCCCTATTGGTGGTCATACACATGCGAGGTGGGCGCCATACGTGGCCTTCAAATAATTCAAGTCTGAAGTGCATATTGGTCCAGCGAGAGCAAGAGCTAAACTTCTAAATCAACAGTGCTTTTGTTTCTTAATGAATCTTCTATTGTCATTGATGAGAATTGGGTATTACCTCATGCAAATATTTTGTCCATTCTCGAGTTTGAACATTGTGAAGCCTTTGGAACCAAGAGGAGGTCGGAGTCAAAGCAATGGAGGAGAAGCTCACGTGGGTCAACCAAGGAGAAAAGCCCAGAATTCAAGCCCAATTCGGATCTTCCACAAGTGCAACCGAAATTCATCTCGGAATCAACTCAGAATTCAATTCGGATTCGGTTCAGGACAGCCCAACAGGGCTGTAATAAAACCATAACTTTTGCATACGAGTCCGATTGGGGTGTTCTTGGACTTGTTTGAAAGCTTATTCCAAGGCCCACACAATGGTTTTGGCCCCAGCTTCAGAAGACTTACGGTCGCGCCGCTATGGCCGAAACAATGTGACGGACTTAAGTTAGGTTTTCCTTTTGTGTGTTTTTAGGTCTTAGCCGAGTTAGAGTTTGATTCGGCATGTGTGGCTGGCCCTAGGCCGTGCGTGAGTCGTGGAGGCGCCTTAAATACCCTTGCCCTCCCTTGTATCCATTAGACCAGTTTATGCATAAGAATTGAAACATAGCTATTGCTTGTTCTTTCTAAAACCAGAGTTCATGCGAGGACTTTGAGAGAGGACTAGGCGATCCATTTGTTTGTTCTGCAATTCAAGGTCAAGCCGTCGTTCCATTGGGAATTGGGGACTTGGCGTTAAATGCGTTCGTGGTCTCGCGACGAACAACTACCGGTGTGTTTTGGGCGTATTCAGAAGAGTTGAGGTTCGTGCATTGCGCGAGTGTTCAACTAGCGACATCGTCTGCCATCAACTATCACGGTTTCTCACTGAGAAGATCGGGCCTCCCCCGTATCATGTGGTATCAGATTCTAGGTTTACTCGGTGAGAACTTCTTTACCCGTAGTTAGATTCGTTTTGTTTCCTATCGTACAATAAACCAAAAATTGCAGTACCAAAACCGTAGTTTAATCTCTTATTTCTTGTGCGTTTAGTTAAGTTTTCATCCATTAGAGTTTTGTTTTAGTGCTGATCCTTGTGTTTCCATTGCGTAGCTTAATCTTTATCAAAAAAAATTTTTTGCTGATTGAACTCCCTCAATTAGCACCCAAAAACCATCATCCGATCTGTCAGTGCATTTGTCTTGCTAGCACAATCCGAGAACGATGTTGTTTCCTTATCCGAACTCCTTGGTGGGACTAGAGTCCTAATCAACCTCTAGCTCAAACACAATCCGAGTCCAATTGCTCCATCTTGAGTTTCGGCCACTACATCATAGCCAGCCGAACCACATTTGGTGTCCTTTTATATCCTTTCATCTTGAGACTAGCTATTGATATTGCACATGGGCTGCTCATTCAAGTTGATTACGTTCTTTGTTTTGTGAGGTTGCGCAGTTCCACGGGAGCAAGCGAGAGGAAAAGAAGGAAAAGGCAACGCATATAGAAAGAGCGCGGCATAAAAATAAAAAAACGCTAACTTTTGCATCGACCTCCGATTGGGCGTTTCTTGATCCGTTGGAAAGAAGCGGAAAATAGAGCCAAAAAAGAAGAAATGCAGGAAATCGGGGTTTTACATCGCGTAAGCCACGGGCATACGTGTGCGGAAAACCGACCCCAAAAGGTCGTTTAGGGCCTCAAAGCGGGCATAAGCGAGAAAAATTCGGTTTCTCAGATTTCGCTCAAAATTGTGAGCCCCTCTGCGGTGATTCTAAGGTACCCGTGGCGGCGACATCCCTTTTCGAGTTGATCGCGCATACTTTTAGCTACTACGATGCGGGTCATCTTTTTAGCTTGTGTTTTTTCAATTTTGATTGAGCAATCTTGTGCCCTAGTATATTCCTTTGCAATTGGCTAGCGTCTATCCCGTGCTTGGTGCAAAAGCGAGCTGGTTTCATCTCTTTTACGCTCGCTAGCTCAGTCCTTTGTTTGCATTAAGTCTCATTTATCCTTGCGTGTGCGTTCATACACTTAGCTTAAACTGTTGGATCAGCACATAGGCAAAATACTCTAGCTTGGATCATTACTTAGCTTTACAATACCTTGAATATCAGTTGCATAGGATATACACATACTGTCCAAGCTCCACCTACACCGTTTGTGTACTCCTTGCTCTTGGTTACGCTCCTACATTCTGGGTTAAGGTCGTTATTGTCTGGCTGTCGTTTTGCCGTCCTTGATTCACTTTGGAGCAGTAAGCTTGTCTTGTTTCGGGACGGTGAGTTGCGGCGTAATGCGAGCTTTTGTTTTACTAACCGGATATAACCTCGTTTCTTGTTTGTGAGTTGTTGCTATGTCGAGTCACGAGGAGGATCCACCTAATCCGGGCGCGGTTACGTGGGCCAGTACACTCGGTTGCGCGAGATGCTACAAAAACAACTTCAAGATGGTGACAATGGCGTGCGCGATGAACTCGGGAAGTTGGTGGGTGAACACCCTCGGGAGGAGGTCACACAATTGCGTCTGACCATCAACAATAACTTCCTGGAGCTACGCGCCATGTTAGCTCAACACAATCTCGTGTGGGTGCGCAAGTGATGACACGCAGTGTGCGCGGCCCTCGGCCGTTTTGCAATGAGCCGAGGATGGCGTGCTATTCGTGTGGATGAGGGCGGCGGCGGCGGCGCGTCGCATGGCGGTGCCGTAAGCGTCGGGATGGCGCGCGGCACCCTCGAGCTCATGGCGTGGCCGAGGCAGCGGCGGCGGTGGTGGGCGCACCGCGGGGTGTCCACGGAGGAGGTGTGCATCGTGCACCTCGTAGCATGGCGGATGAGGCGAGCAATGGGATGGCGATTTCCCCATCGGCGACTACGATGACCAAGCAGCGCCACCATCGCAACAACGTGCGGCGTCGACACGGCGGCGCAAGCGATTTTGTCGCTAAGCCCAAATTTACTCTTCCTATATTTTGGGTGAGTACGGATGTGGAGCAATACCTCACTTGGGAGCTAAAGGTGGATAAGTTGTTTGAATGAACAACTATTCCAATGAGAAGAAGCTGTTGCTTGCTTCCAATGGCTTGGATGATTATGCTACACATTGGTGGGAGCGATTCATTAAATAGCGCATGGAGCGCCATGAGTTGCCGATTACCACGGGAGCGGAAGAAGCGACATTTGCGGGCACGCTTTGTACCTCGCCACTACAAGCGCTCACTATTTGAGAAGTTGCGAGTGCGACAAGGTATGAGGTCAATTGGCGAATATCATAAGGAGATGGAAACTATCATGATACATGCGGATGTCGCGAGAATGAAGAAGCAGACCATGGCGAGATTTCTAGTGGCATGAATCATCTTTGTCAGCGCATTGTCAATCACCATCCCTATAATGATATGATTGAGTTGCTGCACCAAGCGCGTGGCCGGCGACAAGTGATTGAAGATGCGGTTCGCTACCCGTTCCGTCCTTGGCCGATCCGGGACAGCCATATAACAACGGCCGACCAAACAAGAGCACTCGTGGAAGCAATTCGGCAATGCGCGATTCCGCAAGTAAAAGTGGAAGTACACGCGCCGGTGCGTCGACTGCGGCGCCCGTGCTAGTGCGACCTCGTCTATGGGGTCAACGGGGCGTTCACGTGACATCATTTGCCACAAGTGCAAGGGTGTTGGCCATTTGGAGGGGGCGCCCAAATGTCGAACTATGCTTATCACGAGGATGGCGGTTATGTTTGACTAGTGATGACGAGTCGTCGATCGCAACCAGTCTTGCACTGCGATGACATAGAACAATGTGAGTGCGATCACGAGTTTCCTAACACCGGCGATATTCCATTGTTTGCGCCCAAGGTGCTTAGTGTGATGCCATCGCCGTCACTCGAGCAGTGGTGCAATTTGTTTGGACTTGGCGAAGCTTGATAAGGGTAAGATGCGCAAAGTGATCATTGATGGCGGAAGTTGTCACAATTTGGCTAGCAAGGATATGTGTCATAAGTTGGGTTTGAAGTACTTGCGCATCCACGTCCTTATCATGTGCAATGGTTGGCGACAAAGAGGAAGTGAAGGTGAACTATATAGTGCGAGTGGCGTTTTCTATTGGGAAGTACACCGACACTGTGGACTGCGATGTTGTGCCTATGACGGTGTGTCACTTGCTCTTGGGGCGGCCATGGCAATATGACCGTTCTGCTGTTCATGATAGGCGTACAAATCGCTACACATTTCGATGGAATAATATGGATATCATCTTGAAGCCCCTTACACATAGCAGTTGTGAATTCTTCAATGCAGAAAATTGAGATGCGTTGAGGCGCCAAAGAGCGAAAAGAATTTAGTGATGTTAGCGACAAATCGAAATGAGAGAATTCAGCGAAGATCCCAATTTGGTGCACTTTGTACTATTGTACAAAGGCGCTTTGCTTCGACTAACGACTTGTCTTCTCTTCCTAGTGGTGTTGCTTGTGTTTTGCGGGACTTGGCGACGTCTTTCCAAGCGAGGTACCCGGTGGGCTACCACCAATTCGTGGGATAGAACATAAGATCGACTTGATTCGGGGCGTCATTGCCGAACCGACCACCGTCGCACCAATCCCGGCGAAACAAAGGAAATTCAGAAACAAGTACAAGAGCTTCTCTCCAAAGGGTATGTGCGTGAAAGCTTAAGCCCTTGTCTGTTCTGTTATTTTAGTTCCTAAGAAAGATGGTTCATGGCGTATGTGCGTAGATTGTCGGCGATTAATAATATCACAATTCGATATCGTCATCCTATACCTCGCTTAGATGATATGCTAGGCGAATTGAGTGGTGCTGTTATTTTTCTAAGATAGATTTGCGATGGTTACCATCAAATTAGGATGCATGAAGGGGATGAGTGGAAAACAGCATTTAAAACAAAATTTGGGTTGTATGAGTGGTTAGTCATGCCTTTTGGTTTAACTAATGCACCTAGTACATTCATGCGCTTAATGAATCATGTTTTAAGGCATTTGATTGGTAAATTTGTGGTTGTGTACTTTGATGATATTCTGATTTCTGATCATGCTGAATCTGAACACATAGACCATCTTAGACAAGTTCTACAAGTTTTGCGTGAGGCTAGGTTATTCGGTAACTTAGAGAAGTGTACCTTTTGCAAAGATCGTGTCATCTTTTTGGGCTATGTTGTTTTACGCACGAGGAGTTGAAGTAGATGAGTCTAAAATTGAGGCGATTAAAAATTGGCCAACTCCTGTGAATGTAAGTCAGATTAGGAGCTTTCATGGTCTCGCTGGTTTTTATCGGTAGCTTTGTGAAGGATTTTAGCACCATAGCTGCCCCTTTGAATGAACTTACTAAAAGGGTGTTGAATTTGTGTGGGGGTAGCGCAAGACAATGCTTTTCTGAACTTAAGAAACGCTTGGTGAAGCACCGTTGCTTGTTTTACTGATTTCACTAAAAATTTTGAAATTGAGTGTGATGCTAGTGGATTGGGTATTGGCGGTGTTTTAATGCAAGAGGAAGACCGGTAGCTTATTTTAGTGAGAAACTGAATGGTGCTCGGTTGAATTATCCGGTCTATGACAAAGAGCTTTATGCTTTAGTGCGTGCATTAGAAACTTGGCAACACTATTTATGGCCTAAAGAGTTTATTATTCATTCGATCATGAGGCATTAAAGTATTTAAAGGGCCAAGCAAACCTGAACCGTAGACATGCCAAATGGGTGAATTCATTGAGTCGTTTCCTTACATTGTAAAATATAAGAAGGAAAGGAAAATGTGGTAGCTGATGCTCTCTCTAGGAAAAGTATGCTTTTAACTCAATTAGGAGTGCAAGTTCTGGTTTATAGAGTTTGCGTGATTTATATGCTCATGACCATGATTTTCCGTTCCTTATGCACATTGCAAAGAGGAAAAGGCTGGGATAAATTTCACATCCATGATGGGTTTTGTTTCGCACTAACAAATTATGCGTTCGGACTCCTCCGTGCGTTTGCTATTCTGCGGGAATCACATGCGGTGGGTTAATGGGACATTTTGGGCGTGAGAAGGCGTTATCTATCTTTGGCGATCACTTTTATTGGCCTAAGATGAGGCGAGATGTAGAGAGGTATGTGCAACGATGCATTACTTGCCACAAGCGAAATCAAAATTGAATCCACACGGTTTGTATACCCCTCTACCTGTTCCCAATGCACCATGGGAGGATATTAGTATGGATTTTGTTTTAGGATTACCTAGAACTAAGAGGGGAGTGATTCTGTTTTTGTCGTTGTGGATCGTTTTTCAAAGATGGCACACTTTATTCCGTGCCACAAGAGCGACAATCGTCGCATATTGCTAACTTGTTTTTCGGGAGATCGTGAGGCTACATGGCGTGCCACGCACTATTGTGTCGGATCGTGGCGTGAAGTTCATGAGCTACTTTTGGAAGACACTTTGGGGTAAGCGGGGGCGAAGTTGTTATTCAGACGACTTGTCATCCCCAAAGCGATGGTCAAGCGGAGGTGGTGAACCGCACACTTCGATGCTACCGGACCATGATCAAGAAGAATCTGCGAGTGGGAGGATTGTTTGCGCGCGTGGAATTCGCTTATAATCGGGCGTGCACTCCACTCTGTGATTGTGTCCTTTTGAAGTGGTGTATGGTTTCAAACCGTTTACGCCGCTTGATTTGCTGCCACTTCAAGTCAACACCGTGTTCATATGGAGGCATCCAAGCGGTGAGTATGTGAAGAAATTGCATCTCAAAACAAAAGAGGAGATAGGCGCAAGGTCAAGTCATATCTTGAGAAAGCGAATAAGCGGAAGAAGATGATTTTCAACCGGTGATTTGGTTTGGGTGCACTACCGCAAGGATCGTTTTCGAGCGCCGCAAGTCTAAATTGCTGCCACGAGGTGATGGACCTTTCAAGGTGCTTGCGAAGATCAACGACAATGCCTACAAGATAGAGCTTTCGGCGATGACTATTGCGTGAGCTCTACTTTCAATGTCGCTGATTTATCACCTTTCTTTGGTGGTGATGATCCAGCGTCGAGGGCGACGCCTTTTCAAGAGGGGAGGATGATGAGGCATCCCTAACACTTATACATCTTTCCCTATTGGTGGTCATACACATACCGAGGTGGGCGCCATACGTGGCGCTACAAATAATTCAAGTCTGAAGTGCATATTGGTCCACCGGCGAGAGCAAGAGCTAAACTTCTAAATCAACAGGTGCTTTTGTTTCTTAATGAATCTTCTATTGTCATTGATGAGAATTGGGTATTACCTCATGCAAATATTTTGTGCATTCTCAGGTTTGAACATTGTGAAGCCTTTGGAACCAAGAGGGAGGTCGGAGTCAAAGCAATGGAGGAGAAGCTCACGTGGGTCAACCAAGGGGAGAAAAGCCCAAGAATTCAAGCCCAATTCGGATCTTCCACAAGTGCAACCGAAATTCATCTCGGAATCAACTCAGAATTCAATTCGGATTCGGTTCGGGACAGCCCAACAGGGCTGTAATAAAACCATAACTTTTGCATACGAGTCCGATTGGGGTGTTCTTGGACTTGTTTGAAAGCTTATTCCAAGGCCCACACAATGGTTTTGGCCCGAGCTTCAGAAGACTTACGGTCGCGCCGCTATGGCCGAAACAATGTGACGGACTTAAGTTAGGTTTTCCTTTTGTGTGTTTTAGGTCTTAGCCGAGTTAGAGTTTGATTCGGCATGTGTGGCTGGCCCTAGGCCGTGCGTGAGTCGTGGAGGCGCCTTAAATACCCTTGCCCCTCCCTTGTATCCATTAGACCAGTTTATGCATAAGAATTCAAACATAGCTATTGCTTGTTCTTTCTAAAACCAGAGTTCATGCGAGGACTTTGAGAGAGGACTAGGCGATCCATTTGTTTGTTCTGCAATTCAAGGTCAAGCCGTCGTTCCATTGGGAATTGGGGACTTGGCGTTCGTCGTTCGTGGTCTCGCGACGAACTGTAGGGAAACGGGTATGCTACACTAGCACAAATTAAAAAAATTCTACCCGTAAACCAAGATCACTGCAGTTATAGATCACGGTCTTACCACTAGACGCGCAGTGCGGAAGTTGATGCAGCAGCGTCGGGCGGTGTAGTCGTACCAAGTTGATGCGATGCGTCGGGGCGAGTAGTCGTACTACTTCCTGCGTGCTCGTCGCGTCGCCCCACGTCTGCTCCTTTCTTGCGGTTCGTCCCAACGCCACGATGCGGCGCCTCAAAGGTGTCCACACGTGCGGGAGGAAGCGACGCGCGCCGGACTACTAGATCGCGCGGCGACTAGGGCGTGGGAGGGTGGCGGCGGGGTTTGAGGATGTCACGAAAAACTCAACCCTCAACCGGCGCGCCCGCCCTCCTTTATAGACGTCCTTATAATGGGCTTCTACGAATAGAGGCCCATTAGGACTCAATGCCGATCTAATTTAGATCCAATCCGAATTAGGCTTGAGCCCTTAAGTGTGTGACCCTATGGTTCACATATGTTTAGACATGACGCGAGTACACATACTTGGTCAATAGTTGTAGTGGCCTCTAGCAAGGCGTGCCAACTCCTAAACATACGTAAAGATCATATCGGACGAACCATCACAACGTTATTTACATGCCAATCCCTTTGCCTCACGATATTCGGTCGAGCTCCAAGTGACCACTCTTTCGATCCCGTGATCGGAATCCCTTACTAGGTTAACTCTTAACCTTAAGTAGCATGGCCATGCATTTACGGATCCGATCACTCGAGGGCCAGAGAGATATCTCTCGGTAGAGAGGGCAAATCCCATCTCGACCGACCATGTCTCGCGACATGCTTCATGACAAACCCAAAGCTACCTTTATAACTACCCGATTCTGGAGTAGCGTTTGATAGCCCCTAAGTAGGTCGATTCACATCTCAAGTACATGCGACAATCTCAGGTCTAAGGACAAGGCGTACACATTGTGTAGAGAGAACCATAAGAATAATTACTATGTCTCATGTTGGGTCGGTCCAACCCCATGTTCTAAACATGTGTCCACATTATTGGTTTGACATCTCCATGTCTATGACCTGTGAAACATGGTCATCAACCGATACATGTGCTAATCAATCATTCACGTGTGTCCTCACATGAACTCCGACTAGGGACAACTTTAGAATAACCATACAAGTAAAGAGTTTCACAAACAAGTCGCATACTTGTTAATCAACACAAAGGCAATATTCAAGGAACATTTATTAAATCATGGATACAATGAAATATCATCATCAATATGATTGCCTCTAGGGCATATCTCCAACACGAACAACTACCCGGTGTGTTTTGGGCGTATTCCGAAGAGTTGAGGGTTCGTGCATTGGCGCGAGTGTTCAACTAGCGACATCGTCTACTTCGCATCAACTATCCACGGTTTCTCACTGAGAAGATCGGGCCTCCCCCGTATCATTTCCCTACTTGATTCGCTACTAGTTGAGAATCGCCTTTTACTAGCAATCTGCAAATCCCGAGCGAACGAGCTGCCCGAAGTTCGGCCAGTAAACCTTCATATTCTGCCACATTGTTAGTAGTAGGAAAGTTAAACTGAATGGCGTACTTTATTTGTTCACCAGTAGGGGAAATCAAGACGACCCCAGCCCCCGAGCCATGCAACATCAAGGAACCATCGAAGTACATTGTCCACTCGTCGTGGTGCTCGTACTCGGGCCCTTGGGTGGGTTCAGGGTTTGTCCATTCGGCAATGAATTCTGCTATTGCCTGGGACTTGATTGCTGTTCGTGGGACAAAATGGAGATCGAACGCCCCAAGCTCAACCGCCCATTTTGATATTCGTCCTGATGACTCCCTGTTTCCCAGGACTTGACCAAGGGGATATCCAGTAGGTACGACCACTTTGTGGGCCTGAAAATAATGCCTTAGTTTCCTTGAAGCCATAAGGAGACCATAGAGCAATTTTTGTACCTGCGGATACCTTTCTTTTGGTCCATGTAAGACTTCACTTACGTAATATATTGGTCGTTGAACATTGTCTCGTTCTACGACCAGTACACCACTAACCGTTTGTGGCGTTGCAGCCACGTAAATTAGTAATGTTTCTCCCAATCTTGGAGAAACTAAGATTGGGGGACTCGTAAGGTACCATTTTAATTCTTCAAAGGCGCTGCTTGCTTCTTTAGTCCATTCGAAACTCCCATGTTTCCGGAGAAGCTTAAAGAAAGGTAGTCCTTTTTCGCCTAACCGTGCTATGAAACGACTTAACGCTGCCATACAACCGGTTAACTTCTGGATTTCCTTCTTTGTGGTTGGATCGCGCATCTGATCGATGGCGGCGATTTTCGTTGGATTTGCTTCAATGCCTCTAGCTGAAACTAGGAACCCAAGAAGCTTTCGTGAAACTCGAACACACATTTCTCTGGATTTAACTTAAGGTTATGGCGTCTTAAGTTATTGAAAGTCTCTTGCAGGTCTAGAATATGATCCTCAGCGTTGCCGCTTTTAACGACCAGATCATCAACGTAGGCTTCAAGATTCGACCCAGTGAGGGCTAAAGGTCTTTTGCATCAACCTTTGGAATGTTGCACCAGCATTCTTGAGACCAAATGGCATTTTTACATAACAGTAAGTACCATATGGGGTGATAAAGGAAGTTTTCTCTTCATCTTGTTTACTCATATTGATCTGGTGGTACCCTGAATAAGCATCTAAAAAACTTAACAACTCACACCCAGAAGTAGAGTCTACAAGTTGATCAATGCGAGGAAGGGGAAAGTCATCCTTCGGACAAGCTTTATTAAGATCTGTAAAGTCAATACACATTCGCCATTTCCGTTGGCTTTTCTAACCATTACAGATTGGTGAGCCACTCGGGTGGTCGACCTCACGAATGAACCCAGCTTTGAGAAGCTTGTTGATCTCCATTGGATTGCTTCTTTTCGATCAGTGCGAAATGCCGTAGCCTCGCTGAACAGTTTTTGTTAGGTCAGAGCTAGCCTATGCTCGATCACCTCCACGGGACTCGGGCATGTCGGACGCTTTGCCATGCGAATACGTCTGATTAGCTCGGAGGAAGGAGATGGCGACTCTTCCTATTTAGGTCGAGTCTGTCGACCGGTATCTTGGCACCCTCTTGAAGCGCTTCCATCGAGTTGTACCTCTTTCAACCGGTCGGAAGGTTTTGGTGTCATCTTCGCCTTGAACTTTTGACCGCATGTTGCGGTGTTAGTTTCCACAGTCGAAGTTCATCGACCACTCTAAACACTTCCGATCGCATGCGTAGGCTATGTTCGATCACCTCGGACCGTGATTACACCTTTCGGTCCGGCATTTTCAAACTCGATAACCGTAATGCGTGGCTATCGGGAACTTTGCTAAAGCGGACTACGAGAATTGCATTGTATGCGATCTCGAAGTTCACCACATCGAATGAAACTTTTACGTCGGAAGTTGTCGGGTTTTCGAGCGTAACTAGTAGGGACAAGTGTCCTATTGGTTTAGCATGAGCCGGGCACTATGCCGTGAAAGGCATATTTCACGGTTTTACCTTGGATTTGGGAATCGCATATCTTCTAAAGCACTTGCAAATAGAATATTCAAAGAACTACCCCATCTATCAAAACCCGATTAACCTTGCGATTATTAATAGTAGGCTCAACGACAATACAGTCGAGTTGAAGGAATAGGCGATCTTCTTTCTTTGAAGGAGATTATTGTCTCCGACCACCTTGAAGGTTTAACGGCGATCGAAGGTTCGGTAAGGTTGACCTCTCGCTCCATGGCTTTCAGGTGACGTCTGGACTCGTACGAAGAAGACCCACCGAAGATCACATCAACGGTGTGCTGAGGTTCTTGGTACTCCATCTCTTCTTCACCATCTTTGTCCTTCTTGAAGCTTGTTTCCCCGAGCTCTTGAATCGCGGGAGTGGTCCTTACCGCATAATAATCTTCCAGCTTCTTTTGCCAAGCGCGACAATTGCGCAAATCGTGTCCTGCTTGCTGATGAAGAGGACACCATTTTTTGTTTTTCTTGTAACCATTAGTCGGAGCTTTGGTCTTGCCACGACCAGCATAATCTTTTCTTCCTTTTGTAGATTTTTCAGGAACAGTCAGAACCTCTTTGTCGTTGGCTCTGCCATGTTTCTTTTTCTTGAGAGTCTTCTTTAGTTTCTTTTCCGCCCTATCTAAGCCAGGTTGGGGGATCTTATCCTTTCGATCAACAGCTTCGTTCCACTTGACCGCTTCACTGGCCGTAGCGTACTTGTCGGCCATGTCGAAGAGCTCGATGGTTGTTCGTGGAGGATGTATAGCTAAATCCTCCGTAAACCTTCGATTTCTTAATCCCGCTTTGAAGGCTTGGATAACGGAAGATTCTGCGACCTCTAGTATTGAGTTACGGACTTGGCTAAATCTTTTAATATACTGCCGGAGAGTCTCGTTTGATTTTTGCCGTATCCTATGGAGATCGTCTTCCTTTCTAGGGCGATCATACGTACCCTGAAAATTTGCAATTAAAAGGTCGCAGAGTTGCTCCCAAGTATACACGGATCCGATCGGAAGGTTAAGCAACCAAGATCGGGTGATCCTTCTAATCTTGTAGGAAGATAATTCGCCATTACATTTTCATCACCACTGCGCTCACGATAAGCGGTGGTGTATATCTGGAGAAATTCTAAGGGATTTTGGGTCCCATTGAATTTATCCATATTGGCGATCGGAACCTATTTGGCCAGCGTCTGACTGGAGCCTCACGAGAAAGCTCGACGACTGTGATAGTTTCGTGGCGCCTTGTTTGAAAAAATATTTGGATTATGTCGGTTGGAGATCGATTTCTAGGAACAATTGTCGATGCTCCAATGTCCCGATCCGGTCGTGGGCGTTAGTAAAACGCCGACCGCTTGCTTGGCTCGGATGATGCCGGAGATCACGAGTCCAGCGATGGTTCGTCTCGGCGAAGTGATGGCGAGATTCTTGAAATAATCTCCTCCTCGTGGTGGTTGGTCGGAATCGTCGAGGTGGTCGCGATGTCAATTGATCCCCAACGCGACCATGTAGGCTTACGCTTTGGGAAGAATCTTGTGATGAAGTCATGGTTCGACTTTGCGGGTGCCTTCGTTCGATAAGCTTACGTGCGTTGCATTGTGCGTTGGATAATCTCCGATACTTGACTGCGAGTTGGGCAAAACACGAGTCTCGCGAGGCGGTCGAAGTATTTAAAATATCACGACTCGCTGCAGTTTTGTATAGTTAGAAGGTCTCGAGGATTTCGCGAAGAAGGTGTTTGATTGCTTACATCCTCAGACCTTACGGTGGATCTTGCCCGATCCCTCACATTGGTTTGGGAAGGATCAAGCGTATTAAGCGGTGAACATCTACGATTCTGTCACCTCCGGCATTTGGTGCTTGACCACCCGTACCATCTCCATTAGGGCGTGGTGGCGAGGCAATGTGTGGAGGACCGTGCGGTATTGTGATCCGTATCTCCGATCGCATTGACCTCGTGCTTCCGGCAGCGGTCCTCGATGAGCTTCCATCGTAATCAGCGGAGAGCCTCTCGGAGCTTCTGCGAAGCTTCCATGACGGAGAGCAGTCGGTGATCGGCACCTCCGAGGTTTTGGAAGGACCTCGGCTGATTCGCGAATCGCCGATCGAATCTTGAGCTTTATCATCCCCACTTGGTTTACGACCAATGGAGGTTTCATTGACACCGTCACTAAGTGTCGGTTGGCTCTGGAATTACTAGAAGCGTGGTGAGTACCTACCAACCATGATCGCATCAAAGGTATGTTGAACTTGGGTTGCGGTGTTGAATTTTCGTCACCTTTCTTGCCGGTCCAAAGGGTCGGGTTTCTTTGAGATTTGGGGTGTTCGAACTGGTGGAAACACTTCCTCCGAGACCGCCATCGATCGTAGCGGTGTGTCTTCATCCATCAGGTTGTCTTTGCCGATTTACGCCTGGCGGCCTACAGAGGAGGATGATGAAGAGATTCGTTTTCCTCCATGGCGCGCATACATGCATCCATGTCGAGGTCGGCATAGTCCTCCAAGTCGAACCAATTTTCTTCATCCCAACTTCCCGCCATAACGCATCGGCGATCACGGACGGGAATGGACAAAGATTTGATGAGCGAGAGAAAAATCTTACGAGATTCCACGCCGCGATCCCCACTGACGGCGCCGGTATCGGCGATCAAGACGTTGATCTTACGAAAATAGAAAGGAGAAAATGGCGGGAAATCTCGAGGAATAATGGATTTGCTCTTTTATTAATATGAACTAGAATTTACAAGGTATATCCTAAGGACTCGCTTGCCCTCTTGCTAACTCGGAACTATTACGAATCTATGGCTTGTGCTTTTGTCTTCCTTCTTCGTTTCCTTTTTTCCTCCCCTTGATCCGCCTGAGTTCCATCTTTAAATAGCCCTCGAAGAGGTGGCGATTACTTAGGAGAATGCGCGATGCGGCGTTGCGTGCAGTCGGAGTTAAGTGACGGTTGATCTGAAATCAGTAGTTTGGCGGTTATATGTCTATGAAACATATAACCGCACGGAGGTTGTTCACTGGTGTGTCTTGGAAAAGATACGTCGTATGGAATATGCACGTGTTCCATTCATCATACGGTAGAGAATATACCTTGGAATCAGTTCTTACCTTCTACGAGCAGTTCTCCTGGTCGGAAGCTTGGCTTGGGCCTTCGTCCGACCAGGGTACCCATTATGTAACCTCTGGAATCTCTACGACCAGTGAGGTCATGCACCTCAAAGGTTACGACCATGAAGACGTATGGTCTTTTATATATTAAAGATAATATATAGAGGTTTTAATCCTCGTCAACTCTCTTTAACAAAATGCAATTTAGTTAAAATGCTAAGTGATAGGAATTTGTAATTATGATATTTGAAAACATTGCTTTAGCAAATAAAATAACCAGAGCCATCTTTGTTAAACCTTACATGTATATTATTGCATTGTGTGTTGGCTCGCGAGGACGGTAGTAGTGCTCATCCTCGCTCTTTCCCCCCAAAACCCTCAGAAGCAGGAAATCATGAAGATTACGACTACTACGAGGATCTAGAAGTTGGAGGCCCAGGGGATAATGAAGCATGGTATAGTCTTTTGTTGTTCTAGTCTCGCCTCAGTCTAGTTGACTCCGTTGATGCTTGCGTGCATGCTATATTATCTGAGTCTTTGGGAAATATCAGACGCACTCGGGTTTTCCTAGTCGCTTGCCTGTGGAGAGATGTGCTATCACCCTTTTGTTTCCATTGTCGCTACGCTTTTGTAATGTAAACATTTGGCCATTCGGCTCTTATTGTAAAAAGCTTGACCCGATACGGTCTATGTAAACTCTGATGTGTTAAATTAATGAATTGTATGGTTCTACGCCATGTATGAATTGATTCAGTGATGTATCTGTGAGTGCTATCTACTGATCCAGGGAATAGCACAGTATTTTCACAAAGGATTCTAGAGTACAAAATCTGGGTCCGACAGAGCTGGTATCAGAGCATACGACTGTAGGAGCCTTAGCTAGACTGGTAATTAATGCCTTATTTAGACTAAGAAAAGGCTTTTAAAATATAGCGTAATTAATGCTCCTCCTCATCACTCTTAGTTCCTTACTTACCTTGACTTCACTTGAGTTTTTACTTAGGTCTGACCCTCTTCCTCGTATTTCAAAAATGTAGATGGCCGCACCGTCGTCTGATGGCCCATGGGACCATCACTCGCTGAAAAGACGGCGAGTTCGTGGACATTCTTCGCCAACTCATGCAGCACCTGGATTACCACCGCAAGCCTATCTTCAAAGACCGAAAGACCCAGACCCTGGACCAAGAGTCGTGGACCATGGAGGTTTTCCTCTATGCCAAGGAGGGTGAGTTCATCGCTCACATGTTTAGACCTGTGACTCCCAGAGCAGTTGTTCTGAAGCAGTCCAAGCTGCAGCATGCTTCACACCGCACCTTTGAGTGCGGTGAATGAGGATCTTCTATTAGAATCACCTTCCACCGCCTTTAGCCTCTCTAGGAAGGAGAGTTCGACCACGAGATCTTTGTCGTCATGTTGGTGTAGTCGGGATAGTCTAGGTTAGCTAGCGGTGCTTGCTAGGCGATCTTTTGGTCTCTGAGCACCTTTTCCTTCTTTTACCCCCGTCGATGAGCGTTGTGTTTGAATCTTGTGTCGTGGCTTAGTATGGCCTATATCTTTGTGCTTCAGAGTCATATAACACCTAACCCCCTTAATATAATACAGCCATTCTAAGCTTTGTATTGTGTTTGATCGTTTTCCTTCGTTGGTTTTGAAGTTCTTCTATTGTGCTCTAGAGGGCTAGTAACCCTCATATATCCCCTCTAGTTCTTAACCTCTTACGCCGCTTGGATGGCACCAAAGAAAGACAACCCAAGGAAGTTTACTAGTCGCAAAAGATGCTTCTTTCTTCTTCTCTTGTTCTCTCTCGTCTAATGCGCTTTTCCCTCTCGCCTATTGTGCTTTCTTCCTCTGATCTATGAAGCATGTGAAGAATTGTTAAAGATTGTTCAAACAGATGAGTTGCATGGAAGCTACTATTGTTGGGATTAACTAGTGTGTTAGATGCCAAGCTAGATAGCTTCGGGAAATCATGGATAGGACTGATTTTGGGAATTTAAAATTTTGAGATTTGCCGATGTTATAAGAAGTTCTTGTGAATACTAGAGCACGATGATGGATAAGCCTTGTTTATGAATGGTTTAAAGAATAGCAGATTGATAGATTATATAGATTGTGAAGAAAGAAAATGATCGTAGAGGAGAATTTTGCTTGATCAGGAAGGATATCGGAATCTAAAGTACCGATTTGATTATTAGGAGAAAATTGAATTTTCATCGAATCCTAAGTTGATTATGACGCTGGTTGGAAATTTGGATTTGAGATATGTGTGCATTAATGGTAGCGAGCAAAATGCAAAAAGAATTGGAATTTTCTTATCAATTTATGATGCCAATTTTGGGTAGAGTTGGTTAAATTTTGGTGGATCAGGTTGAATCAAGAAAAATATAGAAGTAATTGGGTATGGTGGTAACATTTGTTTCGAATTGGATATGATTGAGTAGAGAAGTTAGGATTTAAAGAGAATTTTGGTTGGACTATATAGATATGTTTAGATCAGATTATAAAATTGTATAATTGTTGGGTGTTCGATTATAAGAATACCTTACTAATGGATTATAGCAATACCTAATTGGTGAAAAGATTGTATTGTAGGAATGCGTGATTCTTGAAGAATGATTATAGGATTATACAATTGTTGAAGGTTGAGTCATAGGAATAAGCTATTGTTGAAGATTGGATTATAGACCTATAATCGTTAGTGATTGGATTATAGAAAATAGATCATTACTGAGAGATGGATATTCGAAATACTTGTTTATTAACTATCAGATTGTTGGGTATTAAAGTACGATTCCTATATCGATGGTTATCTTACTAGTGTTGGAGTTGGACTAAATAATTACGGGATAGATGGTGATAAAATAATTCGGTGGATTAAATTTAAATTTATGGATTACAAGCAATCTTTTAGAAGGTTCTATATTGAAGGCATTGGATTATATCAAGAAATCTGGAGCATTGCAATTGATAAATATGCTTCAGGAATTAAGTAAATGATGTCGTGGATTTAGTCAAGAATTTTAGAGAAAGCAAATTGCGTAATTATAATCTTTGAGAGAATCTCTTTCCAAAAAGGGATAGAATAAAATTTAGCATGGTCTTGGAGTTTATCGGATTGGAAGATGCGATTATTGCTACTAGATTTTATGGATTTGAGCAGAGAATAAAACATGCAATCAAAGTGATGAATTTGTTGGAATTATTTAAGCAGGTGCGCAAGAAAGATTTGTGAATTATGCGGTTGTATCAATAGAATGTGAGGTTAATTAAATGCCTAGATTTTTATCTTTGGTATGATGGAATTTCAATAATAGTGAGAATTGGATCCAGCAATTTGGAAGACAAAATTGATAGTTCTTTTTAAGTTGGCACACCAGTACAAGGTTGTGAATCAGTAGTGTGGCATCAACTTACCAAATTGGACCTACCACTACAGCTGTTAGAGGTGCACAACATCTTTACTTGGACGTAGTAAAAAGAAGCCACTTGGGAACGTGAAGATCAACTAAAGTTGGATTACCTGCCCTTGTTCCCAAAGCAGCCTGAATCTCGGGGTCGGGATTCCGTTTAAGGTGGGTAGGATTTGTAACAGCTCGTTTTTCAGTTTGTGGGCAGTAAACTTCAGTCGTCAATTGAGTTCAAAAGCTCAATTTCAATTTCAGTTTCAAATTCAAATCTCAATTGGGAAATTCAGTTAATCCTCAAAAATCAATTCCATTTTGCATCCATTCCTCTTTTTCTCTCCACACCCCACTTCTCTTCCTTCCTTGCTCTGCCTGCCCACCCCCTGCATGCGTCTGCTAGCATCTCGTGGGCGCCGATGCCTTGCTCGCACCTGCTCCTTCATTGACAGCCAGTGTCCTCACCTTGCCACTCAGCGCCCAGGACGCGCTCCACGACACGCACCCACGCCATGCTCCCAAAGCCGTGCGTCGCGCCTTCGTCAGCACCCGGCTAGCATTGCCCGAACCTCCCTCGGTCGTCTCTACAGCCCCAACACCCGTACACCTAAGCAGGCTGCGCCGCACGGTCAGCTCCTGCGCCAAGCACGTCGTCCTCCCCGCGCCCTCGCTTTGCCCGGTCCAAACCGTGCTCCGCTCCCTGCAGCGCTCCACTTGCCATCCTCGGCTGGTCCCATCACCCGCACGGCTGCACGACGCTGCTCGCGCAAGTCGTCGCTCGCGTCCCATCCCTCTGTCCTTCGCGTCCTCGCCACCCTTGAACGGAGCAACCCGGTCCAAGCCACCCGGCTCTTCCCCACCGGGGATATATAGCCCTGAGCCTCCTCTCTTGCCCTCCCCACCTTTCTTCTTCACCAAGCAAGCACAAGAGCCGAAGCTCCCCGCCTTGGCCACACCGCCTCCCCGCCGTTCGGCCACGGTGAGCCGCCGCACAGCCTACCTGTCACCAGAAGCCCCGTGACATGAGGATTCCATCCCCCACCTCCCCTCTTCCGCCCCGCCGCCGAGAGCAACCGCCGCCGTAGCTCTTCCTTCTCCACCCCTGGCTTCTGACGCCTGCCCGCTCCAGAGCTCCCCCGCCTCCTCGAAGAGCACAGTGAGCATCCTCTCCCCTCCCTGATGCTCATGCTTCCCTCCCCTTCATATCCATCCCCCGACCGCTGTCGCTCGCCGTCAGTTCTTGCGCGTCGCCCGACTCATTGTCACACTGCTCGTTGCCACCCCGCCACGATCTTTGTCTCCTTGGCTTCCTCCCCTCACCCGCAACCCATTCCACTGGCCCCCGCTGCCCCTCCGGCCGCCGCTCGCCGCCGGCAGGCTGGAGCCGAGTTCCCCTGGCTTCCCCAATCGGCTGAAGCCTCCTCTATTTTGTTGTGTTACCTCTCTCTCAATTCTTATATGACTTGTGGGCCCTTACCCTTTAAGGAGAAAATCGAGGCCATAGTCTTTAGCTCATCTTGCTATGTAAAGATTATGCAAAGCTTATTTGTTAAACTTTAAATTATTGTGATAACCCCTTTGTAATTGATGGTTAGTTAATTACTAAAATTAATTTAATTAACCTTCCACTAATGTGTAAAAACTATGGAATGTAAGAACTTAAGTTACAAAATCACGGGAAATTGAATGTGAAGCTATTAAAAAATAATTATGTTGATCTCAATACCTTGCTCTAGAAGCTTGAATCCTAATTGCAAATCCTATCAAATATTCCTTGATCCAAATAATAACCATCGCATCTTTATCTCACGATCCAAAGTTATCAATGTTAATTAAAATAATCAGTGTAAAGATATGTCCGGCAAAAAGATCGAGTATCCCATCTTTGCATGTCCCAAAACTCAAGAAGATCTTTCAAGCGGAGAGTTGTTAATTAAGGAAAAGAATCACTTAAATCTTAAGTCCCTAATCTATATCTCAAACATAACTTTGATATATCTACCATCGTGTATGCGGCCAATAAAATGAAGTGATTAACCAATATGCCTTTGCCATCTAATTTAAAATGCAAACTGAAAATCTCGCTAAAAGTATAATCTTGCCCAAATATCAATCATCCTATCGTTATCTCTGGATTTAAATCACCGGTGGTAATATATGGACTCAAGTTTAACTCAACAAATTAAAATCATACTCTTCATATGTTAAACTCACACCCTAATCTCTAATGTTTAACGCCCATCAAGTAATGCCTAGTATTCTTTTAAGACTCATATCTATCATAAATCTAACCCAACTCATGGAACATCCTTAATAAATATCCAAGATTCGAAGAAGCTCTTGAATGTAAAAGATCGAGCTATGACCCTTCCTCGATCGATGTTATCTTGTCATCTTCCACATCCCAGGTGGAGTATCCCTACAAAAGTTTCTTCGACCTTGATCCTTCCTTGTTTTCCCTCATGGCAGAGTTCTCCGCCATTCCTCTTTCGCTCAAATTGTCATTGACTTTGTCAACATCCCGCATTCGCCAAACCTTCTCTCATACTCTCAATCATCGCAAATCTTAATCAAGCTCAATTGAATTTAATTGGTCTTTTGAAGTTCTTTGGATTTATTTGGTTTTCGATCGATTATCGTCTAATTAGAAGTGGAGTCCCCAAAGAAACGACGACTCAAGCAGGATCAAGATTTGGATAAAGACCAAGACCAAGAATTCAAGACCACTGACTGAGAAGGCTATGATTAAGATCCAGGCCGTGGTAAATAGACCCAGGCGAGTCAATACTTTGATCATATTGAGCCTACATTTTATGCAAATTATATTCTTTTAAAATAGCAAATTGCATGCTTTCATTCTTAATAAAAAATATGTTAAAGCTTAAGTAGTTAAATACCCATTTGATGATTAAATTAATTATTATGTCATCCTTGACAATTGAATCCATTAACCATTGTCACCCTAGTAACTATGTGGTAATACTAGTTATAGGTCGTACTCAAGCGACATGCTAGTCTTGCTTAAGTACCGGGATATTAAAAATGTCCCAATCATGATCTCTTCAAACATGAAAATGGTTTGGGCAGTCATTGGTGGTCCATGACTGAGATAAATGTGGTAATTTGGTTTTACTCCTTAAAACCCTAACAACTTGCTGTTACTATCTGGGTGGATGGAGAGGTGGATGGTATAACAATGGGTGCTAATATAGCCCAAAGAATGTTATTTTGCGGATGGTATGTGGAAGAACCGTCCGGATAACCCTAAGGACTTAATCTTGTCATGACCCCCCGTGTAAAACAAGTACAACCACAAGTCTGTAAAGTACAACTTGGCTTACTAAATGTATCAAACCCGGAATGCATCTCACTGGTGGTTTGGGATCGTGCAAGCGCGTGGTAAATACGGCTTGAATGGGACACCGAGGCAAGGGTGAAGTTACCAGCCGCTGTGGGTAGTCCAATCCAACTACACGAGTAGCGGAGGTGAACATCCTGCACGAACGTATGGGCGCAACCCCATATAGGTGAGATGACTGGAAGGGCAAGATACTTTGAAAGGTTACTGTGACGGTCGCTTAGCTACATGACTAAGGAATCATGTGGGGTAACGAGTATGACTATCTCTTGTTTGTAAAGTGTACAATCTCTGTAGAGTCTAAACTGTTTAAACAGTCGTGCCTACGGTCAAAGGCGGACATGGGAACTTAACTGAGTTAGTTCTATTTCAAAAACCTTGTGGGTGGCATGAAAATTGTGGCGGGCTCACCTAGCCTTGAGGTTGGATTTTCCCCGAGTTTTCAGACTCAGTGATGTTAATATTGGGGTTAGCCCCTAGTCAAATAGGCATCAGATAGAGTTTCCGATGGAGGGAACCTCTGCTGTTATCAAATATTGTACAATTACTCTCTTTAACAAGATGCAATCTGGTTAAAATGCTAAGTGATAGGAATTTGTAATTATGATATTTGAAAACATTGCTTTAGCAAATAAAAGAACCAGAGCCATCTTTGTTAAACCTTGCATGTATATTATTTGCATTGTGTGTTGGCTTGCGAGGACGGTAGCAGTGCTCATCCTCGCTCTTTCCCCCAAAACCCTTAGAAGCCGGAAATCCTGATGATTACGACTACTATGAGGATCCAGAAGTTGCAGGCCCAAGGGATATGAAGCATAGTATAGTCTTTAGTTGTTCTAGTCTCGCCTTAGTCCAGTTGACTCTCTTTGTGCTTGCGTGCATCCTATATTATCTGAGTCTTTGGAAAATATCGGACGCACTCGGGATTCCCCAGTCGCTTGCCTGTGGAGAGACGTGCTCTCACCCTTTTGCTTCCGTTGTCGCTTCCACTTTTGTAATATAATCAGTTTGGCTTGTTCGGCCCTTATTGTAAAAAGCCTGACCCGATGTGGTCTATGTAAACTCTGATATATTAAATTAATGAATGGTATGGTTCTACGCCATGTATGAATTGATTCAGTGATGTATCTGTGAGTGCTATCTACTGATCCTGGGAATAACATAGTGTTTTCACAAAGGATTCTGGATAATGAAATCTGGGTCCGTCATTGTCTTCTCGTCCTTTTGACTTAGTTCATTCAAATGTATAGGGACCTACGCCTATTATCTCTAAATGCATGCATAAATATTATGTGATATTCATTGATGATTATTCCCATTTTACATAGATTTTCCTTATGTCTAATCGTGGTCAGTTTCTTGTGATCTACCATAGCTTTACAACGATGGTTCGTACTCAGTTTGATTCTTCCATCTGTACTTTTTGCTGTGATTCTACTAGCGAGTACTGTTTTGATGCTTTTAGACAGTTTCTTTTTTATTAGGGCACTCTTTACCAATCTTCTTGTCCTTGTGCCCATGCTCAGAATAGGGTTGCTGAGCGCAAACACCGTCATCTGATTGAGACTGCCCGAACTCTTCTCCTTGTCTCTCACATTCTACTACAGTTCTGGGTTGAGGCTATTTCTACAGCTGCATATCTCATTAATACACAGCCTTCCAATGCTCTTAAGGGTGTCAATCCTATAGAGCGTATTTACTCTCGAGCCCCCAATACACTCATATTTGTGTTTTTTGTTGTACTTATTTTGTTCTACTGTACCCTCGTGAGCGCACCAAACTATCGGCTTAGTTAGTTGTGATGTGACAAGGTGTGTCCTGATCTTTCGATGAGAAGGATAATTCAATTTGGGGAGATGACACTCACAATTTGGCTACCAATCGTATACAACCAATATGCCCGGCAATCGTTGAACCAACTCTGAGATTGTTATCAACCTTGCTAGAAGCACGATCGACCTGATCGGGAAGATTAATTCCTACTAGCAATCGAAGAACAAGCAAGAACGAGGTAGATAAGAAATCTGAAATTGCAAATAGGAATAAGTTTTGTATTGAAATGTGGGGTTCCAAAGAGCAATATCTCTGTTGTACTCATCGAACAAGAGGACAATGTATAAAGTAGCAAAGGCTAAACTTCAATCTAATAAAACCCAAACCCTAAAGTATCGTACACATGAGAATATATGAGGGCGACAGCCAGGGATGGCGCCCAGGGGGTGGACGCACGCCCCTAGGGCGTACAAGGCCCAAGGGCCCAAGTGGAGGTGGCGCAGCACCCTTTTTGACTCCGACTCAGAATCAGTGCTAGATTGTTTTGGCGATTGTAGCACGCATGGAAGGAATTTAGAGATGGGGCTAGATCCATTGGAAAGAGGACGAGATAAGCTTTCCATCATGTACTTACACACCTCAAACGGAGTTCGTATGCGAATTATATGCACGTTTGAAGTCGGTGCTGTCTCCGGAGATCGAATTGGATTCCAGAACGTATCCAACTTGAACTCTTGCTTGACTTGGAAAAAAAGTGATGTGGTGACCCTGAGGAAGAGTTGAGGAAGGCGTTGACTTGGTCTTGATGTGTGAGTCAGCTTTCTTTAGGTGGACCCCAATCACAAGTGTATAGTGTTGATGCATTCCTCCTTGTATAGTTGCACAATTATACATTTTCATCATTAGATAGCATCATATTCTCATTTAAAACAAATTGAAGCTGAAGGAACGAATTCACCTTTTGTTCAATCTTGGGGGCTATGGTCGTATGCGTTTGTGGCATGGTCACATCAAGTTGAGTGTGTGTTTCTTGGTTATAGTTTTGAGCATAAGGGTTATCACTTCTATGATCCTTCTGCTCAATGGATCAGGATTTCATGAGACGTTGTCTCTGACGAATCTCGACCTTTCTTCTATCGAGATTTGGCTCCTTGTCTTGTTTCCACTGTTGAGTCGATTTCATGGTTGCCTCTGTTGGACTCTTACCCATTTCTCCACTATCAGTCTTCCCCTAGTCTGTCTCCAGTGGTTTCTTATGTACCTTCGCCTCCGTTGCTGCCTCTTGCAGCACCGCCTCTTGTTCCTGTAGCACCACTGTCTCATTTATCTTCTATTCATAGCTCCAGGTGTTCTCATCCTTCACCAGTCTCCTCTCTTGGTATCTTGCCAACACCCACATATGATCCTCCGGATGATGCTCCTCGTTACGTCCTTTGTGATTGGACATTCCTTCGACCTCCTGGTCATCTTGGATTTGCTCTGATAGCTCATGCTCTCTCTGTCACTAAGTCAAGTTCTTATCGTGAGGCTGCTTGTAACAGCCCCAATTTTATGAACAGTAACAAAATGCTTTATGAACAGTAATGAGGTGCTGTTCATAGCATCACTGTTCATTTTTACAGTTTGGGCAGTATGTTACAAATGAAAACATTCCTTTTCTAGCCAAACCTCCAAAGCCTTTTCAAAAATTTAAAGGGAATGCAAGCTAATATTTGTATTGTGACTGGGAAGTATTTTTATTAGAGCCTAGATAAATTATCTTGGCCAAAAATAATTTTGTTGAATTTTTAGAAATTATTTTGCCTTGAAGAAAAATATTTGTTTTTAAATAAACCTATTCGGGCTAAGGTAATTATTTATGTATTTTACAAAGTGAAATAGTGGTTTTTGAAATTTATTTGGGAAATATATCATCCCAGTAGCTTCCTGGAAAAATTTCATGATTTTATAAATTTATTTGCTATTCTTAAAGCCCAGTCAAACTTTTAAATATTGGAATAGGAATTGGTCAACTAATCCTGTCCAAACCCAAACCATAGCACTGTAGCGACTCGAACCCTATGATGTTGGGTCCAACCATTTCATTTGGTCCGCTCGATCCACGCCAAAGCGCGAGCCCAAACTCTTCGCGTCTTTGTGAGCCGTTGATCTCCAATCGAACGAGCGTGGTTGCGACGTCACGTGGTTTGTCCACGTATGCGCCACAATCCCCACCGTTGAATCTAGATCAGACGATCAAGGACGGTGTATGCATTCGGACGACTCCGGATCCTCTTTTGATCTCCACCGTCCACCCCCGATCCAACCGCGCCGCCCTTTTCATTTTGAACTTAAAGGCGCGCTTTCCTTTTAACCGTCGGATTCAAATCCTACGACACCCCTTTTTACCGCGTGTTGTTAGGGCCTGCTTTTCTTTGGGCCGTCGGATTTTAATCGTAGGGCCCATATCGTGTATGCATTCGGACCATCCGGATCCCGCGTCATTCCTGACTGTAGAAATCTAATCTGACGGTGCCGCGTCATCGCATCTAAAGGTGACGTGTACCCTTTGAGATTGATCGTTGGATTTCAATCCAACGCCCCTATTTGAATATTAACCCCTGAAATCCCGTAGAGCCCCTTTTTAATCTCTATCCTTCATTTGAGATCGCACGGCCCATATTAAATGGTGCCGATTATTTTTCCTTAATGCCTATTTCCATCGTAGCCGTCCATCTCTGATCTAACGGTCGACGATTCTTAGAGCTTTTAAGAGGCGCGCGCGACTGTGGCTGACAAAGGGACCCACATGTCAGATGTTGCCTCTCTTCCTCCTTGCCTCTGTGCGCAGCCATTTCTGTAAACAGAGGAGAGGAGTTATCCAAGAATCATGCAACTAATTTTTGGATATTTAGCCTAAGTGGACACCTCATCAACTCTAGATCTTTCCCCTTTGCCCTGTAGCTCAGTCTCTATATATAAACCCTAGCTTCTGAGCTGCTGCCATTGTTGACCATTGGAGCTTTTCACCCTTCATTTTCGTCCAGTGGAGTTTCTTGCTCCTCCAACTTGCTTATCTACCTTAAACACTGGTTTCACCTGCTAATAAAGATTTGACATCTTTTGTAGGTTAAACCAGAGTTTATTTCTCTATTGATCAACATCGGTTTTTTCAGAACCTTTGGTGTCTTTCTTATCCTGGTAAGCTAAAACCTTAGTTTTGTCATCCTGAGCACCTTAAGGACCTTAGAAGCTCACTTGAATCATATCTTTGAATATCAGTAGCTCCAACTTGCTTTAAACTGAAAAGTTATTTTTATAACTTTTCGGTCTTTCATATCATTTTCAAGGTTCTAGGGTTTCTCGTGTCAACTTATCATCCTATTTAGGTCTCAACCAAACCCTAGTAGCATAATCATTTACTCTTTTAATTCTTGTTGTCAGCTGTTCGAATTTGTAGTGAAGGTCCACCTCTGTCAACTGTTGTCGGCTTAACCGACAACTTTTGAAATCTTGGTAGTTTTTGTATCCTGGCCGAATAGGGTTAGATTAGGGTTTGCCTAGAATATCATCTACTCTAATAATCAGACTAAGTTTCAATTTAACATCTTTTACTTAGTCTATTCATAACTAACAGAAAACTTCATCATCCTGCTTTTGCTTCTTTTCAAAATCTGAAAACTGCAACTTTGATCTAAACTCTAGTCTCTGTTATTGAAAGACTGTATATGATAATATGGGTTATTATCATTATTAGGGTAGGTATGACTTAAGCATGCTGTTAAACATACATTTCCATATTGATCATACATGCTTCTCTCATTCTGTACTTGTTGTCGATTTTGGTATTTATTGGATTTTATTGTCTCTTTTTAGAATCTAGTTCTTGAAGTCTTTGAGTGCATTTTCGAGCAACCTAAGCTCGCAATGTATATTATTATCAAGGCAAGCATCCTCTTTACACCATATTGATCCCCAAAGTTTTATACAATAGATTTTCCAAATACAGTGATAACTGTTGCATGCTACTTTTCTGAAAATACAATTGTGATCTGTAGTAGTTAGTTATGACCTAATATTGTGGATTACCTTAATTCTAACCATACACTCAGACTTAGAGTAGTACTGTATACTATAAACTCTAGCTTCAGAGTTGGCTTAGACATGCAGTCTCGAGAGTATTAGAGTTTGACAAGATTATCTTGTCAAACATGGGAACCACAAAATGATTTCTGTTATTTTGAACTCTTTGTCCAGTTTACTTATACCAGAAATGAATTTTACATCTAAATTGATCTGGACAAGAGGAAGCTAGTGGTGGTGCCTTCGTGCACGAGATTGGGAATTGTGGTGGACTTGTCTGGATTAATTAAGGACTGAACTCTGATTGTTCAATTCAAGTTCCCCACGTACTTCCACGCGCAGTGTATGGGCGCTGTTTGGTTAAGTAAAGGGCTAAGGCTATTAAGTTGGAAACAGGAGAGTAAGGATATGTGTATTGATCTTGTATGGCATAGATGCTCTGGTCTTATGATTGCGTTTTATGCCATGTGAGTTTTATATCGATATCAGATGTTCTTAGTGTAATATCCCGACTTTCATTTGAGAGTGCAATTCAATTTGGGAGGGAATTAATGTAATTCTCCGATAATGTTAGAAATAATTTTCGGGAGAGATTATTTTATCGGTAGAAGGTTTCTTTTGGACAATCGTTTAATCAGGAGTTTAGAGGGGGTTTTCCGCGTTCTCCCGGCAACCTGGGCCTGGGCCTTGGCCCATGAGGCCTGGCCGGCCATAGGGGGGGAGGTGCCACCCTCCCCCAAAACCCTAGCCGCCCCTCCCCCTCTCCTCCTCCTTTGAGCCGCCCCCTTCTCCCCTTTCCTTTGAGCCGCCCCTTCACCCCAAGCAGCCGCCCCTCCTTGCTGCTCCTCCTGGTGCATGGCGTCCCTACTGCCGGTTCGTGAAGGAAGGCGAGGATCGTTGCGGGATTGCCGATCAAGCAGGAGAGAAGGAGAAGGGACTAGGAGAAGGCCATCTTCCCCAAAGTTTCTCCCGCCTACTCCCTGGTTGCTGCAAGGGTAACGATTGCCGAGCCACATCGTTTGTTTAGCGGTAGATGTGATTCGGATCGTTTTTTATTAGAACAGTTTGCTACGAACTGAAAGTTAGATCTGTCCAGTAGGTTTCAGGGTCTGTTTCGTGTGCTTAGATGCAGAATTAGGGATTCTGGTCTCCTAGAGATATTTAGAGGATGCTCTTAGCTTTCGGTGGCCGCCAAGATCACCTCATTCCGACTTTCGAGTCAAAAGTTATGATAGATTTAATATCTGCTGTCCAGAATTCTGACGAGAATTACCTTTTGAGTTGTCTTTTAAAATAGGTGTATGTTAATGGGCGAATCAGGGTTTCATCCCAACTAGGTTATTGTAGAGAATTCCATAAACTTTTCAGATTGATAAAGAACACTCAATTAGGAGTTGTAGTTTAAAAGGTACGGATGTTTTAGTAGTGCTGTTTTTTATGTTCAGACAGTTTCTGTTCTGCAGATTCATTCAACGGTTAGTATTCTAATTTGGCCGAATTAGGTTATCTCGTCAACTAGAATGTTGTAGATGTGTTCATTAAGTTTTTGTAGGACCTAGACTCACCTCGTTTCGAGTCCCAGGTCAGTAGCTATGGTCTTTTTGGTGCTGCTGTCCAGATGCGACTCCTTGTGCTGTTTATTTTCAGAGTTGGGTTTGTGGCTAATCCTTGGGTGTTCAAGGGGGTATTGTAGTATATTAAGTCATGATGGGCTCTATGTTGTTCTTATTTCGGTTATTATATTGTTTAGGCCGCGAGGCTACGGGTTTGGGAGCGCCATCGTTGTTCGCTAACGCGTCGCAACGCGAAGGCAAGTACTTTGTTGATTTTAAGTCTTTGTGATTGTGAATGTTTACATGAATATGATGTGACAACTTGTGATACCGAAATGCTGAATTGGTTATGTTCTTTCAATATGTGGAGTATATCTTTGAGAGATGATATTAGCATTGTTCATGTTCATATCATGCATTCTTTTATTCATAGGTCCACGGGAGTGGGTTGTAAGTCCCACCATTCCAATGTGGGCAGGTTTGGACATTGTCATGTCCCGTCCACGGGAGTGGATTGAAAGACCCATCAATTCCAGTATGGGCACGTAAGACCCATCAATTCCAGTATGGGCAGCTTTGGACACCTATATGAAACGTTCTTCATATAGGACTTGGATCCCGCACTTTTGTTAAGGTGCGGGCTTAAGTGAACACCGACGGTGTGTCACTCGCTATCTTGGTATAAGCATGTGTACAGTCCATCCTTGATTGCATTCATTCATTTCAAGTATTTCTTAAGTACTCAATCGATTCAATGTTCGCATTCTTAAATGGTGATATCCTGTTTGTATATATGTTCTGTCTCTTTCATGTACTTTGCCGAGTCGTGGACTCACTCTTGCGTTGTTTGTTTATTTTAGGTAACCCCTGATGTTGGCTCACTTGGGAGGGAGTAGACACGCACTACTTGTTCACAACATCAAATTCATGTTCAAGACTAAATTTTAGTTCCATATTTCATTCGTTAATGATGAACTGTAATAATTAAAACTATAATTGGAGAAGGAAGGATACCTTCTCCACGATGATGTTGATTTATTAATGAATGCGAACCTTCTTTATTGATTATCAGTATTAAATAACTTAGAAGGTGAAGGAAGGATACCTTCACCATGTCCTGTTTATGTTAATGTTGTCATTTGGTTGATATAATTATTTCATATTCTTCCGCAATGTGTAGATTGTTATAGTAATTAGGTGGCATCTTGGCTTCCGAATAGCCGGGGTGTTACACTTAGAAGGGTGAGGGCGTATATGTATTCCATCGCACGTACGTACCTTAAAGATGCCGATTGCAATCTAATATGGGTAGTGAGCCCAGTTCGCATTTCTTTATGTTTGGGTCGGCATTCCTGACGCAACATGTGTGCCCCGGTTAAGCAGATGCTATCAGTCGTTGTTTAAGCGAGATCAGTTCACACATGTGTATCCAACTCAATAGTGTTAACTTGTTGAAAAATGCCAAATCTTAGTTTCCCCGGTCGGCATACCACTTGTCATCATTCGGAGGCATCCGAAGGCAACGGGCTGACTATGTCGTGTGGGGAAAGATGTACACCCCTGCAGGGTATCAAACTGTTCGAATAGCCGTGTCCACGGTCATGGACAATGACTTGAGTTGATGTCACCTGTATAGAGTTTTGATTTAAAAATCTGGTTTTGATTTCTGGTTCAGCATGAGGGAATTCATGCATTGTATTGTTTACCTTTATTCTCATTTACTTACTGTTTTAATCCAGTTCGTTTCATTAAATTGCTTTATCAAAACTTAGCAATTGTAGGTTAAGGTGTACTGCTTTACGCAAAAGTTAACCAATAAGCCTTCCTGTTGCAACCTTATGCATGTGTAAATTCTACTCCTTTGTATAGGTTCTAATAAACACTTTCTTTTATTAGTTTGTGTAAGTCTTGCTGAGTACCCTTCGTACTCAAGGTGCTATAACCTATTGTTGCAGGTGAGGACGGTTTTCTTTATGAAGTGTCCGTTAGCGTCGATCAGGGTGACGCTAACGAGTAAAGCTATTTCTTTCCTCCACGCAATCGCCTGCGGGTGGATGGGGCCATTGGTGGTTTTATCGTTTATTTTGCTTCCGCTGTCAGACTTTTGTAGTGACCAAGTCACTTAATATTGTAGTACTCCAACCGAATTGTAAACTTATGTTTAATTATGTAAATGTATGACTTGTATGTGTATGATGAAATGTTGTTTTAGGATATATGTGCAATGGTCACTGATCCTGGGAACCATTGTGAGACATATATCCGGGATACCTGAATATTGGGTTTGTTACTTATTAAATTTATGCTTCTAGCATGATCTTTAATGAAGGAGCAGCACTGTTCCTTCATTAAGCATTGTGCTACAGTGTAACTTTAATTAGGTACATTTCCAATATTCCGGGGCGTCCACACTGCTCCTCATTCTATGTGGCAGCACGCTATGGCAGAGGAGCTTGATGATCTTCGACGTACGGAGACTTGGGATATTGTACTAACACCTGTGCATGCTCGTCCGATCACGTGCAAGTGGGTGTACAAGATTAAGACCCGGTCTGATGGTACTATCGAGTGCTACAAGGCTCACCTTGTGGCTCGCGGCTTTCAGCAGAAGTACGATCTTGACTATGATGAGACTTTTGCCCTAGTTGCCAATATGACCACTACTCGTACTCTTGTTGTGGTTGCTTCTATTCATCGGTGGTCTATCTCTCAATTGGATGTTAAGAATGCCTTTCTTAATGGTGTTTTACATGAGGAGGTCTATATGCAGCCACCACTGGGTATTCTGTTCGCGATGGGCATGTCTGTCGTCTTTTTTGTGCTTTTTATGGCCTCAAACATGCTCCTCGTGCTTGGTTTGCATGTTTCATCTCAGTGATTACTGTTGTCGATCTCACTGTCAGTTCCCACGATCCTACTCTTTTTGTCCATGTCTCATCTCGGGGTAAGACACTGCTTTTTTTTTTATGTTGATGATATGCTCATCACTAGTAACGATTCCTCATTCATCATGTATGTGAAGAAGCATCTCAGTGAGCATTTTTTATGACTGATCTTGGTTCTCTTACGTTCTTCCATGAGATTGAGGTCTCTTCCATGCATGAGGGCTACTACATCTCCCAGCAGAAGTATGTCCGGGATCTTCATGATCGGTTTGGTCTGACTGACACTCGCTGATGAGGATATCCCTACTACTTATGAGGTTATTCGTGAAGCAGGAGCTAAACTTCTCAAACAACAGGTGCATTTGTTTCTTAATGAATTTCCTTTTGTTGCCAATGAGAATTGGTTACTACCTAAAGCAATACTTGGTGCATTCTCAGGTTTGACAAATTTAAAGACTTTGGAACCAAGAGGGAGGAGAGGGAGGCCGGGAACAAATTCATGGAGGAGAAACACATGCGGCCAACAAGGGAGAAGAAACCCATGTGGCTAACGAGAGGGAACGTGCTCTCGAGGATAAAACCCTAGCACACGCGGCGGTCAAGAAAGACATATGGTGACATGGCAACAAGGGTTACATTGGCATAAAAAGAAGCATCAAGTGCATCGAACAAATTCGCGCAAGCTAAGAGAAGGAAAGCTCACAATACAAGGGAAACCGAGAGGGAGACTAGTTTAAATTTCCAAATTAAAGTAGGACGTTTTTTTGAATCGGATACTGTTCACGTGAACAGTAATCGGACTCGGATACTGTAGCAGTGAACAGTGTCGGACTCGGATTACTGTAGCGCTCGGTTACTGTTCATCCGAGTTTTGTGCTTGCGTGGGAGGCTATATAAACCCCCCATGGCCGCACCATAGAGGTAGACCAGTTTATTCATAAGATTGAAACATAGCTATTGCTTGTTCTTTCGACCCCAGAGTTCATGCGAGGACTTTGAGAGAGAACTAGGCGATCCAATTGTTCGTTCTGCAATTCAAGGTCAAGCCGTCGTTCCATTGGGAATCGGGACTTGGCGTTAAATCGTTCGTGGTCTCGCGACGAACAACTACCGGTGTGTTGTGGGCGTATTCAAGAGTTGAGGGTTCGTGCATTGCACGAGTGTTCAGCTAGCGACATCGTCTACTTCGCATCAACTATCCACGGTTTCTCACCGAGAAGATCGGGCCTCCCGTATCGTATGGTATCGATTCTAGGTTTACTCGGTGAGAATTTCTTTACCAGTAGTTAGATTCGTTTTCGTCCTATCGTCCAATAAACCGAAAATTGCAATACCAAACCGTAGTTTAATCTGTTATTCCTTGTGCGTTTAGTTAAGTTTTCATCCATTAGAGTTTTTGTTTTTAGTGCTGATCCATGTGTTCCTTTTGCGTTGCTTAATCGTTGTGTTCACATAAACCGTACCAAATTGCTGATTGAACTCCTCAATTAGCACCCAAAAAGAGATAGTGATCAAACACTTTGGGTTTCTTGAGCTTCACTTATATCCTTTCATCCTTGAGACTAGCTTTTGTACATTGCACTAGGGCTGTTCTTTGGTTTATTTACACGTTGTTGAATTGTGAGACTTGTGCAATCAAGAGGAGCAAATCCTATTTCGCCATTGCAATAAGAAAAGAGGAAAAGGCAGCGGTTACAAGAAAAAGCCACGGCTTGAAAAGGTATTAAAAAATAAAAGATCAAACCCATAAATACCAGTACCAAATTTTTTCCTTTCGGTTTCCTTAATAGCCGAAGGGCGAAGAGCTTTGTTCATGCGGTTTTGAAAAAAAAAACAAACAAAAAGGGGCTGGCCGAAATTGGGAAGAGTAAACCTTAGTCCATAATTTCAGATTGTGTATTTAATCTATTTGAGCAATCTTGTGCCCTAACATTGATATCTTTGCAATTGGCTAGCGTCTCTCATAGTACTTGGTGCAAAAACGAGCTAGTTTTAATCCCAATTTCAGTTTGTCTCTCACTAGCTCATTCCTTTGTTTGCATTAAGTCACATTTATCTTTGTTTGTGCGTCCATACACTTCGCTTAAACCTTTTGGATCAGCACATAGGCAAAATACTCTAGCTTGGATCATTACTTAGCTTTACAATACCTTGAATATCAGTTTGCATAGGATACACACATACCTGTCCGAGCTCCACCTACACCCGTTTGTGTACTCCCTTGCTCTTGGTTACGCTCATACATTACCGGGTTAAGGTCGCCATTGTCAATCTGCCGATTTGCCGTCCTTGATTCACTTTGAACAGTAAGCTTGTCTTGTGTTCGGGACGGTGAGTTGCGGCGTAGAGAGCAAGTTTTTTTACTAACCGGATATAATTTCGTTTGCTATTTGTGAGTTGTTTCCATGTCGTCATCAGGAGAATCCACCGGTTACGTGGACGGAGTATACACGGTTGTGTGGGACGCTACAAAAGCAACTTCATGATCGTGATAATGGTGTGCGCGATGAGCTCGGGTCCGTTCGGACTGGATTGAACAACCTCGGAGAGGAGGTTACGCAACTACGTACGGACATCAACAACAACTTCTTGGAGCTGCACGCCATGTTCAATCAACCAAACGTGCATCGTAAGGATTTTCATGATAAGCCCAAATTTTCTATCCCTATATTTTCTGGTCGTACAGATGTACAAGAATATCTCACTTGGGAGCTAGAAATTGATACTCTATTTCGGATGCACAACTATACCAATGAGAGGAAGCTCTTACTTGCGTCTAGTGGCTTGGCTGATTATGCCACACATTGGTGGGAGCAGTTTATTCGTAAGCGTATGGAGCGCCATGAATTGCCGATTATCACGTGGGAGCAGATGAAGCAGCATTTCCGGGCACGTTTTGTACCTCGCCACTACAAGCGTTCTCTACTTGACAAGTTGACTTGTCCACGAAAAGGTTTAAATGCCGCTAGTATATCACATGTGAAGGCGACCGAGCATGGGACATTCCCTTCGGTACATGTTTCGTGTAGTGCTGCCCCATTGCTTCATGAAGAGTTTGTGGTTACTGGTAATTGCTCAATTGCTGACCCACAATCTTTGGGGGACGGATGTATCCAAACCCATATGAGAATGAGTGCCACATAGCCAAATTGAGTGAGAATGATAAAGAGAGTGAGCTGTGTGATTCCACCATATGTGAGGTTGAGAGCATCTCTATTGAGTGTGAGAAAGATGCACCAACAGAAAAGAGAGAAGTAGATGATAGTCAAAGTGAGGTTACTACTGAAATTCACGATTTATTTTCTACTTCTAGTGTTGTTTCTCACATTGTGCAGGTTGATATTAAAGAAAATGAGTTGAAAGTTGAAAACCGCACCGTTGGACGTGAAAGACGAGGAGATAACCACGGTGGGGATAGAGTGCTTGCGATCCAATGGTTTCATGATGATGATTTGATATCTAAAACACCTACAACAACCGAGGAGGATGGTAAAGGTAATGAGAATGGTGTTGAATTGCATACTCATCAAGAAGAGGTACGTCTGAGTTCGATCTCTAGTGTTCCTTTGAATATTCCATGTTCTGAAATTTGTATGCTCAATTTACATAATGTGGAATTGACTACCCATAAGGACGTTCTTACTAAAATATCTTTTGATGATCTTTTATACTATATCATGTTCGATGTTCATAGAGAGCTATCTAGTGTGATTGAGAATCTTGCTAAAGTTTCATGTTTAAAATCACTCGTTAGTACTTATGCCTACACATATACATTCAATTTGATTGGAGATTATGGTGTAGATGACAAGTTCTATGTTTATCGAATATGCATTACTGTGATAATCTTGCTGATTTAAACTTGCATGTTTTGCAAACCATCTATTGAGAAATATCATGATCATTTTGAGATGGATTTTAATACAAGTGCCTATTGTTTAGAACGCAATATGATGCCTACTTGTTTCTCCTATACATGTAAACAACGTAGTCGAGTTGAAGCATGGAAGAAACTAAAAATTTTCTCTCAATATTTGAACAACTTGATCTAGTGGGTCCCTCTTATATCTTGTCCATGTACTTACCAAAGTTGAGGACGATTTTTCTCATGGGAGGGAGAATGATGTGACTGAAAGTATCGCAATGTATATATCAAATACATCCTATGGCTGCTATGATCCTAATTATTTTGTGCGCAACAACGAGAATGTCACAACAATTGATGCATACATATACCACGATATACGTTGTTCTTTTGTTTATTACACTTTCAAGAAATCATCATGTGCTAGCGTTTAAAGGAGTTTGGATGACAAATATATATACCATGCATATACGTTGTATTTTTGTCTACCACATCTTCAGCTATCAAAAGCCGAGGACGGCTTTTTTTGAAGAAAGGGAGGATGATGAGGATATCCATACTACTTATGCGGTTATTCGTGAAGCAGAGCTAAACTTCTCAAACAACAGTGCATTTGTTTCTTAATGAATTTCCTTTTGTTGCAAATGAGAATTGGTTACTACCTAAAGCAATACTTGGTGCATTCTCAGGTTTGACAAATTTAAAGACTTTGGAACCAAGAGGGAGGAGAGGGAGGCCGGGAACAAATTCATGGAGGAGAAACACATGCGCCAACAAGGGAGAAGAAACCCATGTGGCCAACGAGAGGAACGTGCTCTCGTGATAAAACCCTAGCACACGCAAGGTCAAGAAAGACATATGGTGACATGGCAACAAGGGTTACATTGGAAGAAAAAGAAGCATCAAGTGCATCGAACAAATTCGCACAAGCTAAGAGAAGGAAAGCTCACAATACAAGGGAAACCGAGAGGGAGACTAGTTTAAATTTCCAAATTAAAGAAGGATGTTTTTGAATCGGATACTGTTCACGTGAACAGTAATCGGACTCGGATACTGTAGCAGTGAACAGTGTCGGACTCGGATTACTGTAGCACTCGGTTACTGTTCATCCGAGTTTTGTGCTTGCGTGGGAGGCTATATAAACCCCCCATGGCCGCACCATAGAGGTAGACCAGTTTATTCATAAGATTGAAACATAGCTATTGCTTGTTCTTTCGACCCCAGAGTTCATGCGAGGACTTTGAGAGAGAACTAGGCGATCCAATTGTTCGTTCTGCAATTCAAGGTCAAGCCGTCGTTCCATTGGGAATCGGGGACTTGGCGTTCGTCGTTCGTGGTCTCGCGACGAACAACTACCCGGTGTGTTGTGGGCGTATTCCGAAGAGTTGAGGGTTCGTGCATTGGCACGAGTGTTCAGCTAGCGACATCGTCTACTTCGCATCAACTATCCACGGTTTCTCACTGAGAAGATCGGGCCTCCCCCGTATCACTCGCACTGCTGAGACTCGCATGGAGCTATCTCTACAACTTTGTGACACTGATGGTGATCTTCTTGAGGATCCTACTCGATATCGTCATCTTGTCAGGAGTTTCGTGTAACTTGTGAGCACTCATCTTGATATTGCTTATGTTGTTCATATCTTGAGTCAATTGATGGCTCGTTCTATCCATCTTCACTACTGTTACATTCTTCGTGTTCTTCTCTACTTGCGTGTGACTATCTCTCGTCATTTGTTTTTCCCTAGCTCCAACTTACTACAGCTTCAGGTGTACTTCGATGCGACCTAGGTTAGTGATCCTTCTGATCATCGTTCTCTTTTTGCTTATTGTGTTTTTCTTAGCTCCTCCTTGATTGCCAAGAAGACAAAGAAGTAGACTGCAGTTTCCCATTAAAGTGTATAGGTTGAGTTGAGAGCTATGGCAACAGTGACATCAGAGGTTACATGGTTGAGGTGGTTACTTACAAATTTTAGAGTGCTTGTGATGGGACATATGACTCTTTTGTCTGACAATACAGGTGCTATCAGTATTGCTCGTGACCCAATGAAGCATGATCTTACCAAGCACATTGGTGTGGAAGCTTCATACACTCGCTCACAGGTGTAGGAGGGAGTACTTAGTTTACAGTTTGTACCTTCAGAGTTACAGATTGCTGACTTCTTCACGAAACCACAGACTAGGGTACAATATTTGTATTTTCTCTTCAAACTCGGTGTGTAAGATCCACCATGAGTTTGAGAGTGGTGTTAGAATAGGAATTCTTTTGTATTTTCTTATATACCTTTTGTATTTCCTTATCTGTATATGGCATATCCCCATTGTACTCCCTATATATATTGCCATTGGGCCTCATGAATATACACACAATATTCATAACAGGTATTAGGAATAAAAAACTTATGAAATGCTAGAGAAGGGAAGAGGAGCCAGAGGGCCACCCACGGATCCGCATCCAATGTCGTAATTATGCCTAACGACAGAGATACATTTATATGTATCTAGAAAGGCAGAGGCCTAGAGCATTTACTGTATATCATTGCAGCGAAAACAATGTACAAAAGCGTTGTAGAGAACTGTTGTAGCAAAAATACACTTTTTGTTAGACCATGTGGCCAGATCTAGTATATTTTATGTGATGAATAATTGACAATGTTACTTATTGATGTTATTTGAGGTGCGTGGCGTGTGTGTGAACTAATGTCAGACAAATTGGAAAGAACTTGTGCCAGGAAAATATGTTGTTTTGGTATTTGCATGTGCAGGGTAACTCGGAGGCGATTGTGGTCTACGGCGGTGACCGGGAGGTGGCTTGGTGCAAAGTCATGGTCCAAAAGGTCGAGGATGCTGGAGGAGACAGCTGAGCTCAAGTTGGGGCACATGGAGATCAAAGATGGATGGTGCATGTTGGAGCTACAGAGGTGCGGTCCGGAGGCTATGACACATGACAATTTTGGGGTGTCCAAAATTGGAAAGCCTACGAATTAGGCTTGAGTTGAATTTTGTAATCATGTGTTAAGCCCACGTATTGGGCTCTAGGACTAGTGTGCTGTACGTGGGTGATTAGGGTTTGGAGGCTATACGTGTATAAGGGTATGTGCAGCGGCTGCTACTAGATGTCGGTTGCGTTAGGGCCGGCGCGAGGAGGCAGCGTGATGTGTAGACAGAAAAGAAAAAGGGCTTGTGGAGGCTGTAGTTGAGAGCTACGATTTTGTTCATGCATGTGAGAATAGAAAACTCATCCATTGCTGTGCATGGTATATGAAGTGATTGATGGGTTGAGTGAATCAAGAAGGAAGATGTGCTAGCTGTAGACCACATCTCGAAGTTTCCTGTTCGTGATATTTTTTGGTGCACTAGTTGATTGCTTGTGGCTATTGCTTCTCTGTACGTGATGTGCTAGTGGCTTGAGGCATTAGGGCCAGCCACGTTTTGGGTTCTACATGCATGTGAGAATTTTGGTGTGAGGTGATTAGGGGCTGGCGACGATACAAACTTCTGTGTGAGGTCTTGTGCTGCTGGCGGCTTGGAAGAAATCGCTAGTCTCTGGGTTATCTCGTGAGGATTTGTTTGGTTGTTGCTGAAAGTTACACGAGAGGTCAATTACTAGTACTTCTCCATCTATTAACTGTTGTTGCTGCTGATTTGGAGATCACCGAGGCTAGTGCATGCAGGCTGTGTTCTTATATCCATATACACATCTCATTTGGTTGATTTGTTTGGCTACTGCGCACGGCTACAGTGCATCACACTGTTTGCTACAGTGTACGTGAAGTTTGCTACAGTACCAGGAAAAATATTTTTCCCCTCTTGCTGTCTTTTGCTTTTGTGTTCTTACTGTGTTGATAGGTTGGACAATCAGAATACAGTATATTTGAAGAAAAAGCTTCCACTGCGGATTACAATCATTCACCCCCTTCTGATTGTCATTAACGATCCTACAAGTGGTTTCAGAGCAAGGTTGCTATGGCGTCGGAGAGGTATGTGAATCGTCCCCCCATGCTAGATGGCACTGATTTTGCGCTTTAGAAGTGTCGTATACAGGCTTACATTGAGACGCAAGGTAATGATGTTTGGAATAAGGTTTCCATATGTGGTTCCTATTCCTGTTACTAATCTAAATAAAACAGATGTTGATTTAAATGCTCAAGCTCGTAACTTACTGTTTCAAGGGATTTCTCGCAAAGAATTTGATCGTGTAGCTCATATTAATTCTGCCCACTTAATATGATAAACTCTTTGCGATTATCATGAAGGAACCACTAAAATAAAGAAAGTGCATAAAAATCTTTATCAAAAAGAGTATTCTGATTTTGCTATGAAGCCTAGTGAATCTATTGATGATCTTTTTGCTCGTTTTGAGAAAATATTAAGTAATTTACGCGGTGTTAATGTTATCCCTACTGATGAAGTAATGCAACTAAAATTTTGAGATCTTTAGGTTCTGAGTGGTTGATGGTTGTGACAACTATCAATCAAACTATCGATCTAGATACTTTAACCATAGATGATCTTTTCTCTAGATTGAAAACCTATGAGATGGAAGCTTTGCCATCTAAGATCAATAAATCTTCATCTTTAACTCTTGTGACTAACCCTGTGCAGGCTGCTTCGTTGAGTTCTTTTTCTTTGTTTGCTTTGTGTTCTTTTTCAGATGAACAGTTCGAACAGCTCCCTGAAGAAAACTTGGTGTTGATCTCCTCACGGGCATATAAGGCACTCAACAACATGAGGATGAAGAAGTGAGGTCGTGTCTCTCGTTCGATCATGTGCTATGAGTGTGGTGAGACAGGTCACATTAAGTCGGAGTGTCCTAAGCTCAAGGGTAAGGTGATCAAAGAAGACAAGAATTACCGTCGTCGGCCATCCAAGAACAAAAACACCAAGGGTGGTAATTTCCATCGCAAGCTTGCTGAAAAGATCATATCGGCTATTGAGCATCTTGATTTGAGTGATGTGGAATATGAGAGTTGCGACGATATCGACGACGATGATGATTCTAAAGGGAAAAAGAAGAACAACGACTTTACGGGCATGTGCTTCATGGCAAGAAACGACAACGATAATGACGATGATAGTGATCCCGATGAGGTAAGACCATCATATGATGAGCTTGAAGATGGTTTGATTAAACTTGCTATTGAATTGAAAAAGACTAAAAAGAAACTAAAAGAAAATAATAGACTTGTTGAAAGCTTAAATTCTGAAATTAATAGACTTAGAGCTTTTATTCCTGATGATGAATCTTGTGAGTCTTGTCAAGTTTTACACTCTGAGTTAGAGACTGCTAGAACAATTAATGCATCAACCTTGGTTCAACTTGAGGATGTAACTGCTAAACTTGATGAACTAAGATTGACACATGATTCTTGTGATGAAAAGTTAAAACTTGCAAATGATGAAATTGAAAAGCTCAAGTTTAGTTCTCCTACATGTTTAGAGTCAAGTGCTTCAAATGCTCAAATTAAAACTTGCTCTAATTGTGGATTGCTAGAAGCTAGACTTAATTCATCTCAGGAAACAATTCAACAGATGCTCTATCATGAGATAGAATCTTGCTCTAACTGTCCTAAACTCACCGTAGAAATAGAAGCTTTGACTAAACAACTTAATGATTTTACTGAAAAAGAAAGATTCGCTCAGTCTAGTGCTTCTAAGAAGATTGTGAATGAATCTGTCACATGCACTGCTTGTCCTACTTTAGCTAAAGAAATTGAGTATCTTAAGGACACTTTAGAAAGATTTTCTTTTGGCAAGAAAAATTTGAATATGATTCTAGACAAATCAAAAGTGAGTGTTAAACATCATGGTTTATGATTTAATTTTGTTGAACATGCCAAGAATAATCCTCCTAAGATTGTTAAGTTTCTTGAACTTGAAAAATTTGAAGTAGAATCTGAACCAAAACAAATTGTTTTTAAATCGGCTGGTATTGCAAAGGACTAATTTACCAGGGAGAGTCATCAAGACAAGTACCAATACACTCATTGTGGTAGAGAAGGTCATTTGGTTCAGTTTTGCTTTCGAAAAGCAAAGAAAGAGAAGAAAGACAGGTTAAGAAAGATTTCCCATTCGGTAGGGGAATTTGGTCAAGCTCCTCATCATTGCTCCACTCCCTCTAAACAATTTTCTGCAGATTTGAGAGTTTTTGCAACAGGACCAGTCAGACCGGCATTTTACACGCAGTCAGACCGGCGTTTTACTCTCGGTTATACCGGCGGTGTCCAGAACCCAAAAGTTCTTTGTTTTCGCTTGCTTCTGCTCCTGTTCATCGTGTGTCTCAGTATTGGATTCCTAAATCTTATTTCACTAACCCTAGTACTGTGAGACCGATGCTTTCTGTGATGTAAAAATAGCTAACGAGGTTGAAGAACATGAGCTTGATTTGGTTCTAGTCTTTTTCATCATTGCTTGATTAGAACACTTTATGGTTCTTCACTTTCCTTATTGGCTTCCAAGAGATCTCACTTTCTGAGAGACCATATGGAAAAGGTGATGTTGCTCTACACCTTGTTAAGTTTGAATTTTGATTTGCTCTTTTGCGTAGTGAGTTAGGTGTGTTGTATCCTATAGGCTTATTCTGAGGGGGAGCTTGTGGTTTAAAACTTCAGAAGTTTTGTTTATTATACTTGTCAAACAATTCATTAAGTCCAAGCCATTGAAATCAAATGAGTTATAGAGCTTTCATTATCATATTTACTCATGTGCTGTGTAGCTTTGATCATGACTAGTTATAATTAATTTGCTACTTTTGAACTAAAACATGACATGGTGGAATATTTTTGACTATATTGATTATAGTTATTACTTTGCGATGTTCAACGAAAAGGATTAGCTTGATTGTGAGTCTTATTTTAAATCTGGACTGAGGCTCGTTTGTTTCTTATTGCAATCTTTTTGTGCTCACTCAATCAGGCATGTTATTAAAAAAGACAATGAGAAAGAATCAATTGCAAAGATGTATGCTTCAAGCAGGCTATACATGCATATGTATCTCTATAAAAATTGCTCAAATAAAAAGATGTATGCTTCAAGCATGCCATACATATATATGTATCTATATAATAAAAAGAAAGTGCTCAAATGAAAAGAAGTATGCTTCAAGCATACCATCAGTGAAAAGAAGTATGCTACAAGCATACCATATGCTTAAGAATTGAGTGTAGAGCAATAGGTTGCTACATGAGACTGCTAGCTCATCTAGATTTAAAGTTTGTCTCATTTTTAAGCTTTAACTTTTCATTGTAATATCTCATTATGCTCTTTATAATCAGTTTGGTCATTGTTGAGATGTCTGTCATTAATTTAAATCGCTTAATCATTCTAAAGACTTGTTTTGACATGGCTATATGATATATGACTTTATATGATCCTGATAGCTCTACCAAAAAGATGGCTTGGTTACTTTTTAAAATAAATGCAAAGTGACTTGGATAATCTACAAAGCTTATTAATTTTTACTCTCATTGCTCCTTTTTAGAATTATTCTTTCTTTGATTCTTCTTGATGATTACATTGCCAAAGGGGGAGAAAAATGAGAGAAATTTGCTTCCCTTGGGTTGAGAGGGAGTTTTTTTAGCTCCTTGTGTTGAGGGGGAGTTTTTCTGATTTTTCGGCTTCAGTTCTTTTCATGACCTGTTTTAAAGCTTTTGTATTTTTCTATTACTCATTATACAATCTTGATGTATTGTCAATGTATTCATCAAGGAGGAGATTGTTAGACCATGTGGCCAGGTCTAGTATATTTTAGGTGATGAATAATTGACAATGTTACTTATTGATGTTATTTGAGGAGAGTAGTGTGTGTGTGTGAACTAATGTCGGTCAAGTTGGGAAGAACTTGTGCTGGGAAAATATGTTGTTTTGGTCTTTGCATGTGCAGGGTAACTCGGAGGCGATTGTGGTCTACGGCAGTGACCGGGAGGTGGTTTGGTGCAAAGTCATGGTCCAGAGGGTCGAGGATGCTGGAGGAGACGATCGAGCTCAAGTTGGGGCGCATGGAGATCAAAGATGGATGGTGCGTGTTGGAGCTACAAAGGTGCGGTCCGGAGGTTATGACACATGATAATTTTGGGTGTCCAAAATTGGAAAGCCTACGAATTGGGCTTGAGTTGAATTTTGTAATCAGGTGTTAAGCCCACGTATTGGGCTCTAGGACTAGTGGACCGTACGTGGGTGATTAGGGTTTGGAGGCTATACGTGTATAAGGGTATGTGCAGCGGCTGCTGCTAGATGTCGGTTGCGTTAGGGCCGGCGCGAGGAGGCAGCGTGATCTGTAGACAGAAAAGAAAAAGGGCTTGCGGCCGCTGAAGTTGAGAGCTACGATTTTGTTCATGCATGTGAGAATAGAAAACTCATCCATTGCTGTGTATCATATATGAAGTGATTGATGGGTTGAGTGAATCAAGAAGGAAGATGTGCTAGCTGCAGACCGCATCTCGGAGTTTCCTGTTCGTGATATTTTTTGGTGCACTAGTTGATTGCTTGTGGCTATTGCTTCTCTGTACGTGATGTGCTAGTGGCTTGAGGCATTAGGGTCAGCCACGTTTTGGGTTCTGCATGCATGTGAGAATTTTGGTGTGAGGTGATTAGGGGCTGGCGACGATACGAACTTCTATGTGAGGTCTTGTGCTGCTGGCGGCTTGGAAGAAATCGCTAGTCTCTGGGTTATCTCGTGAGGATTTGTTTGGTTGTTGCTAAAATTTGCACGAGAGGTCAATTACTAGTTCTTCTCCATCTATTAACTGCTGTTGCTGCTGATTTGGAGATCACCGAGGCTAGTGCATGCAGGCTGTGTTCTTATATCCATATACACATCTCATTTGGTTGATTTGTTTGGTTGCTGTGCATAGCTACAGTACATCAGACTGTTTGCTACAGTTTATGTGAAGTTTGCTACAGTACCAGAAAAAATATTTCCCCTCGCTGTCTTTTGTTTTTGTGTTCTTGCTGTGTTGACAGGTTGGACAATCAGAATACAGTATATTCGAAGAAAAAGCTTGCACTGCGGATTACAATCATTCACCCCCCTCTGATTGTCATTAATGATCCTACACTTTTACTATTTTGATTGTACTGTAACGATCAATCTTATCTGTCCGCGTTCGATCTAACGGCTGAGGGGAGTTAAGGTAGAGGGCCGTTGCATCCCAATCCGGCCACCGGCCACCCTTGAGAGCTACCACGGCATTTACATCGTTCACCACCATTTCAAACCATTTTTCTACCCATTTTCATTCAGTTGTAATCCCGAGGCATTCATCCTCATCCTCAAACATCCTACTACTTTCAAATCAATTTGCATTATGATTTGCCCATTTTTGCTGCTGTTCATCCCAACTTAGTTACGTGTGAGTAATTTCTTAAGGGCCAGGCTATGCAATTGATATACTTTTTAGTAGAGATTAAGGATAATATTTGATGTCAACGAGTTGATACCCTGCTTGTTGTTGCGAGATATTTCCATACCCATAAAACAACTTTGGAGAAACGTGTGCCCTAAAGGGGAAAAAAAAGAAGAAAGAAAAGGTGACATCTAATTAAAGATTTGATGGACTATTGATACTGATTTTTTAAACATTGAAGAATACATTAACATGAATAGACTTACAAATGAAAAGCACCAACATGCGTAGCCTGAATTTGAGTTTATCAAACAATTGAACAGTTGTATTATATAAAGAGCATTCAGTTGGTTCGTCACGTAATGGAAATATGTATGCAGTTGCTCACGTTTCTTAGTTGCGTATAGCCATTTCATGCGTATGGTCAAACTAGTACTACTCAGAATATTACACATAACACAGATTGGCTCGACAAGTTTATTAACGAGTGATATTCCAACTTTAGGCCATTCGTAGGGCGTGTTTGGCAGCTCCAGGATTTTCTCTACTGCTTCTACTCCTCTCAGGATCCACACACTAATAGAATTTGGAGCAGCCCCTGACAGTGTTTGGCTGCTTCTGCTCCTGCTCCTCTTAGGATTCCTGATAGTGTTTGGCTAGCAGGTTGGCTTCTGAAATATGGAAAGAGGTATTCTAGGGAGAATAGACCATACTACCCTCAAAAGCTTGGTGGTTTTTCCTAGCAAACAAAAATCACGATTAACTTCTGTGTACGTGTATGTGGTCAATTCGCTGGTGCGTACGTACATGTAGTGCACACATTAGTGCTTGACATCAGCATGTTGTAGTGCATACAAACGTGTTCCTAGCAACCAACACTGGCTCGTCTTCGTTTTTTTCGTAGTGTGACCTTGTATCTAGCAGTACTTACGTGCTGTAATACAAGCTGGGATTACATGAACTTGTTTCTTGCGCATGAACGTGTACACCATAAGGATGTGACCATCAGGAGAACCCCCACACTTGTTAGGACCTCACCGTCAACATGTATACATTATTGCAATTTTTTAATTTATTTTAACAAATTTATTGAGATCGACATAAGTCCGAACCACGAAATAACATATAATTGTTCAAATGATAAAGTGTGCTAACATATAATTTACTACATAGAAGTATTCCAATGGTAAATGAGATATAACAAAAGACCATGAAAAATCATAACAATCTGTTCGACCATCATCTAGATTGAGCCATTGCCATTGCAATCTCATCACGGAATCTATCCACTGACCCGTCGTTCGATTGTGACATTAACACATCCGAAGCATCTTGAGGCATGGCATATCTTGCATATCTCGAAGGTATTGTGGGCACATAATCTAAATCCCGATCACACCTACGAAAATGCCTGTCTGACGTACCATGATCACGTATGAAGTTATGGAGACACATGGTTGCCGCAACAAATCATCTTTTACTTTGACATTGGAAAGCCCAGCATCCTCAGAAGAATCCTCCATTTCATCTTCCATACACTGAAGGAGCGCTCAACGACATTACGACCACTTGAGTGCAACTAGTTGAATATCTCTTTCTCACCACTTAGAGCGGGACTCCTTCGAAAATCTGGAACATGGTACCTTTGCCCCCTTGTATGGCGCTAAGTACCCTGGCCTGTTCGGATAACAAGCATCGACAAGATAATATTTTCCTATGTCATAACCAGCAATTATCGTGCCATAACCAACTTTGTTCAAATGGGTATTTGAACGATTTCCGCAGCTAACTTGTTCAGCGAACAACTCACAAACTATCCTAGCATTCTCCTCACTCCACTCAGCACTTCCTGCAATCTACACTTTGTATTGATTCAAATTGGATCAATAATGTTGGCAGATCAACATAAACTTGTGAGGCTCTACAGTGGATCACTGGACACACACATATTCATAGAACACACACACATAAACAATGATTATCATCATAGTGGATCATGAGGCCATCATCATGCTAATGGGGTTAGAACCATCTTAGCCATGGACTAATTTTAGAGGTATGCCATGGACATGCTATATTATACATGTTCGCACAACATTACTTGCAAGAATAAAACAACAATATCGGCACATAAATGCATTGACTGCATTGTATGGAAAAAAAGTTCACAAGTAGCTACTGTGAAATGTGAAATCATTATGATGTATGTCGGCACAAATACTTAATTGCTTGTGGTCCATCATGAGGCCAGCATATATGGAAAAGTAACACGCACCTATGGTCCATCATGAGGCCAGCTTATATGGATAAGTGTATTATCATCAGTGTGGATCAGTGGACACACACATAAACAATGGATCACTGGACGCACACATATTCAGAGAACATAGGCATCAGAGTAGTTATGCATCATTTAAATATGTTTGTTTGCCATTTGTGGTACAAATTTGCTTCATCTTTCATGCTAAATACAGTTTTTAGAGTTTTATACAATATATAGCCATATATGTTAATCTGGGTAATTGCGCAGCAAGCACTTTATTCTATTCTCAAACTGCTAGATGCGGTTTTCTGGCCACAATAGACCAAGAAGTAAACTTCACATTGTTCCACAGAAGGTTGGCTTGAAAAGCTGAAAAAAGACAATTTCTAATCCTTGCCTGTTCGGTTATTTCCCATAAATGGTATATGCTATTCCTCATTCTGTTTTGTATTTATTCTGGACACTAGGCATCAGTGTATTATCAGCACAAACACATATTTTGAGAACATATATTCAGATAGCACAAACACATAGTTTGAGATAGCACAAAGTGTATTATCCTCAAATGGGAAATCAGAGACACAAGGCATCAGAGTGTATTATCATCATAGACACTTGAACATATGGGATACAAATAGTTTGACATCAGTTTGAGATAGCATCAGAGTGTATTATCATCAGTTTGACATTAGTTTGAGATAGCATCAGAGTGTATTATCATCAGAGAAACTGGAACACATGGTTTGACATCAGTTTGAGATAGCATCAGAGTGTATTATCATCAGAGAACATATGGGTGTATTTTTACAAAATAGTGTGTTGTCATTTCAAACAAATCGGTGCCTACGAACTTAGTGATTGCAAAATTATCACCATCAAGTGTTTCCCTAGGTAAATCGAATGCCTAGTGTCCATACAAATTTCAGAAAAATCGGCAAACCCAATCTAGAAAACCCAGCTCAAGTGTTTGTTCATACCGGCTCCACCCAATCCAAAAACCCCGACTCAGATCTATTAGCGGCACGGGGAGGAGGGCCTAAATTGACGACCTAACACGGTTTCTCTAGGGATTGCTCACACGGGGAGGAGGGCCTAAACCTTTGAGCTCAAGAAGGAGGAGGGCGGGGAGTTAGGGTTAGGGCTAACCATGGGGAGCAGGAGGACGGGCGCAAGCCGAGATTGGGCGGGAGGAGGAGGAGTGCTCGTCGGTGAGGTCGCCGGAGGGAGGGATGCGGAGGCCCGTGTCACTGCCTCTACAAATGCAGTGCCATGTGTTAAAGCATGTAAAGGTTGGAGTAGGCTAATAGTATTGATAGAGTAGAGAAAGGATTGGAAATGTGGGTCCCACTATCATATAATAGAAGGGTGGAGAGTTGTGTTTGTTCAGGAGTTTGGATAGAGGGCCATGATGGGAATGTGTGGGATAGAGAGGTATAAGAAGTGCTTGTACTGAGGAATGACTCATCGAACCAATGAAATAGAAATCTGATTCCCCCTCTTGTTCTTCCTGCGTCTCATCCTCTTCTCTGATTTCTCATCCCCATTTCTCCCAATTACCCCCAAATTACTATACAACTGTTGATGATTTGTGCGAGCTTGATTCCATTCGGGGTCAGGTCGTTACAATTTGGTATCAGAGCCCGTTTCGATCTGCGATTTTTTTCCTTGATTTGATCTGTAGTTCAAGGTAAAGTGAGATGGCCATGAGCACAGTGGAAGAGGAGCGGTGGAAGGCGATGCTAGACAAGCTACTGGCCAAGATGGACGAGCAAGGGTGGAAGATAGATGGAATGATCTCATCCTTAGCCATGACCACCTCTCGGTTGCGCGGCGCCACTGCCGATTCGACTCCAAGTTCTCCTTCGACCACCGTCGGGCTCGCCACCGTCAACACATTCGACACTAACGTCAACTTCGCGACGCCCACCGTGCTCGATGTTGTGCTCCAACCACGACGATGGCAAGCTGATGGCTACGACCACTAGACCTTCAACTTTGGCCATGCCTGCAACCACCTCCGCAACCATGGTCTGCTCGCTGATGACCAGCATCATCATGTACTTGAGCCACATTGAGGCCGGCCGACACGTCACCAACCTCATCACAGTCAAACCGCGGTGCCTCGGCGTCAACTCATTTGGGCACATCATCTGCAAGGCCTCGACCTGGAGACAAGTGCGTGGAGGACACAACTTCTATAAGGCCTCGACCTCAAGGCAAGTGCATCGACCTTTGAGCACTGTAAGGGTGCAGAAACTCTCCGCACGCCAAGTGTTCGATGAAATACCTCGTGAGGTTGAGGAACTGCCGGCATGGGAGGAAGGATACTACACATCTACACGGTAGTGGCAGACTATGATCCTGGACTCTGACCATGTGGTGTTTGTCGAATTGCCACAAGACAGCAGGCCACGAGAGCGGCTATCATAGGAGCATCTCAAAGCGTGGCTCCAGCTGGTCGCTGCAATGAGCTCTACAGCTATGGGGGTTAAGCCATGTATAGCTCCCATGACTAGGTGGTACATGCATGGTCCAGGATGGCTTGCGTGGTTGTGTGGCGCACATGCAGCACCCACAAGCGACATCAAGAGCACTCTCAAGCTGGGAAGTGACTAAGACATTCACTGCATCAATGACAACAGGACACTGACTCTAGATTGGGAAATTTGTGGTATACAATTTGCGTTTGATGAAATGCCACCATGGCAGTGAAATGACTTTAGCCCTGGAATTTTTGGAATAGAGAAGGCTCGCTCAGTGCGTGAGGTAATGCCTTCATGGAGGCTTAGCGGTTTCAGTCCCGGGAGCCAAGTTACAGGGTATCCTAGTGTGCTCAGATTTCAGGTCTTGAATAAGGCAAAGATGGTGGTTGCAATGAACATCATGGTGTCAAACAGTGGTGCAGCCATGATTGGTAATTTTCCAATTTTCCAAGTGGTGTGGCTTCTGCTACCTTGGCCACCTCCTGGTCGATCAGAGTTCGTGCATGGCCTAATGTCAATTATTTGCTTGCAATTTAGTAGGCCCTGGATCCAAGTGCTCCATCAAGTGGTCTGATGAAGCATTCAGTTTAGTTGTTATTGAAGTGTTATTGTTATGTTGATTCAAGTATCTAGCAGGTTAACTTTGTAAGTGCGAGGATGTTCTCTGTAGTTCTTGCCATATCACCTCTAGTGGTACTCATTCATTGGCCTTCTTGTATTGTTCTTGTATTGTTGGATCAGAAGGAGGTGAAGTGTTTCTCTATGCAATATCAGGTCAATGGGGCATATGGGCATTACGGTCCTCAGAGAGCTGCTATTTGATTTTGGAGTGCCAGTATTCTTGCATAATACCAACAACCATTATGTGGCTTGGAATTCTTATGGTACTTTTGTGGAAGATGATGGGGTTCTGTACTCGTTAATCAACACTCAGTTCATTGCTCAAAATCTATTGATCTTTGGTCCTATGCTGACAGCTAAGCAACAAATAGTTCTTCATGGGAAAATTGTTGCTCTAGAACAAAAGACATCAAGGCAGGGAGATGACACTAATAAACTTGCCGCTAGCATTCTAGTTGCACTACAATGGATCAATTTTCAGTTTTTGCAACTTGGATTTGATAACATTTCCACTACTCTGTTTATGGTGAAGTTCCTTGAGCTTAACAGATTGTGCTTCAATATTTTATCAAGGAACATTCCAAGGATGGTAGGTTTATTAGTTGCTAAAAGATGTGGAGATATGGATATTATGGTTTGGTTAGTAGGCAATACAATTGTTGTTGGGAGCTTCTCCTACCAGATGAGAGGACGAATGCTACCCATGTTTGCCTACTGCTACAATTGCCTGCTGTTGTTTCTTTGATTATGCCTAAGAAGTATGCTCAGTTCATCAGAGAGAACAGTAGGTATTTTGAAGCTTTTATTCTTGGAGGGGACATCAGAGCTTCTGACAAAATGACAAGCTTAATTTGCAGTATCCAGAGGTCGTTGGAGCTATTGGTGCTCTACTTGACAAGTATCCAATATAATCTGCTGAAGAAATTTGTTCAATTATTAGTGAGACTCTCTTGGGCAACTTCTCTTGTACTTACCACTGCTTGGGGACCAAACACACTGCTTATTGAAGAAGTCCTACCATACATGGTGAGTCAAGAGTTGACTGTGGATTGTGAGCAGAGAAGAGGAAAGCTGTAACACCCTGGTGTTTAGAGCCCTTTTTGAAAATTTCAAAATAAAAAGAACCATTTGGTTTTGATGAGAATTCCAAGCTTAACTTGAAATTTCAGAATGGGTTTCAATTGACTAACTCAAACTTCAACTAAAACTCTTTGTTGGTTTTTGGGTTTGCTGGAGTTTTTGTGATCTCTCTCTTTTTGTGCTTGTTTCGTTCTTCTCTGGATCAGACCCCCTCAGGACTGAACCTCCCTTCCCATTCATTTGGACCTCCCCGCATCCTTCAGGACCTCCCTAAGTCCTCTAGGACCTCCTCCCCATTCATTTGGACTTCCCCGCGTCCTTCAGGACCTCCCTAAATCCTCTAGGACCTCCTCCCCATTCATTTGGACCTACCCATGCCCTCGAGCACCTCCCCTGTAGCCGTCAGGACCTCCCCTTGTTCTAATCTTGACCGTTAGGACCTCCCCTTATGAGATCTTAGCCTTCAAGACCTCCCCTTGTTTTAATCCTGACCGTTAGGACCTCTCCTCGTGAGATCTTAGCCGTCAGGACCTCCCCTTGTTTTAATCTTGACCGCTAGGACCTCCCCTTGTGAGATCTTAGCCGTCAAGACCTTCCCTTATTTTAATCTTGACCGTTAGGACCTCCCCTTGTAAGATCTTAGCCGTCAGGACCTCCCCTTATGAAATCGTGACCGTTAGGACCTCTTGTCGCTTTGATCTTGACCGTCCAGACCTCCCATTTGTCCCCAGGACCTCTCCGTTCCTTGGACTCTGTTGTCTTTTATACCTCCCTTGTTGGACTTTTTGCAAAGACCACCCTTGCGGCCCTGACCTCCTCAGGACCTCTTGCCCTTAGGACCTCCTGGTCCTTTTTGCATGGACCACCCTTGTGGGTCAGACCACTTTTGCGGTCAGGACCTCTGATCCTTTGCAAAGACCACCTGAGTGGGTCAAGACCTCCTCTGACATTGCGGGATCGCCTCAAGACCTTCGCAGGACCTCCTCATCGGGCTTTGACTGCCCCCACTTATCAGTCACGCCCCCTTTTCTTCATCCTTTGACCATGCCTTGGCTCTCGGAAGTCACCAAACATTTAATGCCCGTTGTGTCGCATTAAATGATATCAGCTTTTGGGCAGCACCTGTTGTGTCGCATTAAATACTGTCAGCCTTTGGTAGCACCAGGCTATCTTTTTCCCATCTTTCATCTACTCCTATCATATTCTTCTCTTACTTTGGAGCCCGAGAGCCCTTGGAAATTTCAATGGCTCTGGCTATATAAACCTGGGTAGCCCTTCTTCCTCATCCTTTTTCTCATTTCCTCCCTCTAGCTCCATCGGCAAGCCCTTGGATCTCCTCCAAAGCTCTCTGGACCTCCTTCCTTAAGCTTCGGACCTCCTCCAACAGCTCCTAAGACCTCCTCCAAACCGATCAAACCTTTTTGTTGGTGCATTTTCAATGTTATATTGGGGTCTTCTTGATTCTTGATTGAGCTTTGTATTAAGTTGTTTTGTTTTTCTCACGTGTAGACTGTGAAGGCACTGAGGAGCAAGAGTTCTCTAAAGAAGAAGAAGACACCCAAGCCTTTGAGCAAGGCAAGTTACACCCTTGATCATTTTGCACCCATTATTTCAATCTATGTATTTCTGTTTCAAGCTATGAAATGCATGCTTATTTTACTTAATATTTCAACACCTGTGTTTGCTCTCTTAGTGAGACCTAATTCCTGTTGTATGGTCAATGTTGATATTGCTCCTGATCTATTGTCACCTAGATGAAAACCTGGCCGACACCTTAGTGTGACTAGGACCACTTGGAAAGAAATGCTTAGTTACACTTAGACCAAAATCTTGTTTTGGGGATTTTTTTTTCAACTAGAGACCAATTGTTTTACCTCAAATGTTTTAACCATGACATTGGTGTGTTCTGGAGGTTGCAACTGTTGGGAAACAGGTAGGCTACACTAGCGCAAATTAAAAAATTCTACCCGTAAACCAAGATCACTGCAGTTATAGATCACGGTCTTACCACTAGACGCGCAGGTGCGGAAGTTGATGCAAGACGTCGGGCGGTGTAGTCGTACTCCGCTGATGCGATGCGTCGGGCAGTAGTCGTACTACTTCCTCGTCCTCGTCGCGGCGCCCCACGCATGCTCCTTTCTTGCGGTTCGTCCCAACGCCACGCATGCGGCGCCTCAAAGGTATCCACACGCACGGGAGGAAGCGACGCGACGCCGGACTACTAGATCCGCGCGAGCGACTAGGGCGTGGGAGGGTGGCGGCGTGGTTTGAGGATGTCACGAAAAACTCAACCTCAACCGGCGCCCCGCCCTCCTTTTATAGACGCCCTTATAATGGGCTTCTACGAATAGAGGCCCATTAGGACTCAATGCCCGATCTAATTTAGATCCAATCCGAATTAGCTTGACCCTTAAGTGTGTGACCTATGGTTCACATATGTTTAGACATGACGCGAGTACACATACTTGGTCAATAGTTGGTAGCGACCTCTAGCAAGACGTGCCAACTCCTAAACATACGTAAAGATCATATCGGACGAACCATCACAACGTTATGTACATGCCAATCCCTTTGCCTCACGATATTGGTCGAGCTCCAAGCCGACCACTCTTTCTCGATCCCGTGATCCGGAATCCATTACTAGGTTAACTCTTAACCTTAAGTAGCATGGCCATGCATTTCGGATCCGATCACCGAGGATCACAGGATCGAGAAAGAGTGATCGGCTGGAGCTCGACCAATATCGTGAGGCAAAGGGATTGGCATGTACATAACGCTGTGATGGTTCGTCCGATATGATCTTTACGTATGTTTAGGAGTTGGCACGCCTTGCTAGAGGTCGCTACCAACTATTGACCAAGTATGTGTACTGCGCCATGTCTAAACATATGTGAACCATAGGGTCACACACTTATGGGTCAAGCTAATTCGGATTGGATCTAAATTAGACTGAAACCCTCGACCCCTATCAGAGATTGCGATTCTATGCATAAACTTGTTTTTGCAGGATGTATGTGACCAGATGGCCTAATGTGTATGTGATGCATGTTTGTAATATTTGCATGACTGCGTGTAAGTAGGTACGGCAACACGGTGGAGCCATTGTGTTGCCAAAGTATTGTATTAACGACTGCGTGTCGACTTGTGATGATTCCTAGTATCCATGTATTTTATTACTAGCTGTTATGAGTAATAGCTTATAGTAGTACTCGGAGGACACATCACTTGGAGGATGGCACACATGAACCATGGAGATGGAGATCATCATGGTGGATGATTCTATGGCGATGGAGATCACCATGAGAAAATGGGCCATACTGAGTCACAACTGTGTGAATGTTATTCCTATTGTTTTACTCCTATGCATGTTTGAATGGTAGAAGAATAGCGATCCCTCACAAAATGTTAAGTTAAACATATGCCCTCCCAATTAAACTTTGCACCATCTCATGTCTTGTAAATTGATGGTGGGTCTATAAAATTAGGGCACCATCAACTTTCCTTGACTAGATGGGTTTTGTATCGGATACTTACATGCATAAGGATTGGTGAACTTAACAAGGTTATCATAAAGGTTATGGGCCTTGGGGCATAAAGGTTGGCGCGGGGCATAGAGATGTCACCCAACAACAAGAGTCATATAGAGATATGATTAGCAAGGTGTTGCTTATCAAGTACCTTGTCTCCTAGCGGTGATGCAAAAGCTCACTAGTAGACTCGTTAATTGCGGATCTTGAATCGCTAAGAATCAACAGAGGATGTTGATTTTAGTGGGAGTACATTCTATTAAATTTGTTTAATACAATTTACTCTATCATGGTTTTATTTGTCTTAGTATTTTGCATTTCCTATTGTAGATCAATGGCATCTAGCAACCACGCACACCCTTTGCTTTGCGATCGATTCTTGAGAAAGAGAAATTAAATGGAACAAACTATTCGGATTTGGTCCGTAACTCGAGAATTGTTCTCGTAGGCGGATAAAAGGAAAACGTTCGACACCCCAATCCCGTAAGAACTCGCAAATAATGCGTCTCTCTTTGTTAAAAATGCCTACAAGAAAGCATGTGATGACTCTCTTGAGATTAGTGTCTTATGCTTGCATGCATGGAACGACCTTCAAAAACAGTTTGAGGATCGGAAGCGTATGATATGATCATAGCGCTTAAGGACATGTTCGCACACGTGCCGGACTGAACGGTTCAATGTCTCTAAGGCTTTTCTGGAATGCAAGTTAACAGAAGGTGCACTCGTAGGCCCACATGTGATCAAAATGGTTGGTTACTGATCGGACTTTGGATAAACTTGGTTTTCCAATTGGCCAAGAGTTAGCAATCGATTTCATTTTAGCGTCTCTTCCACCTAGCTATGGGCATTTCATTTGAACTACCATATGCATGGGGCGGATAAGGGCCTTAATGAGCTTTGTGGGATGCTCAAAACAGCAGAGAATGACATTAAGAAGTGTGCGGGCCTAGCCATGTGATGGTGTGCGAGAACAAGTCTAGCTTCAAGAAAAGGGTAAGAAGCCATGGCCAAAGAATAAGGGTAAGGTTAAAGATATGATCTCAAGCCAACGCCTAAGCCTAATCTGTGGACTCGAGGCGAGACAAGATGCTTCTATTGTAAAGCGCGCCACTGGAAGAGAAACTGCAAGAAGTACATGGATTCCGATGAATGCAAGAAGAAGGTTGGAAGTAAGACTTCCACCCATGGTACACTTGTCATAAATGTTTTAGACATTTTCTCAGATTCTCCTATTAACTCTTGGGTATTTGATACGGATCGGTTGCTCACATTTGCAACTCGATGAGGGCTAATAAGAAGTAGAGGAGTCGCAAGAGGTGAAGTTGATTTTCGCGTCGGGAATAAAGCAAGGGTTGCTGCGTTGACCGTCGGCACCATGCAACTTCAGCTTCCTTCAAGATTTATTATGGAATTGAATAATTGTTATTATGTTCCTAGTATGAGTCGAAACATTTTATCCCCCTCATGTTTGATGAGAGATGGTTATTCATTTGCAAGTAAAGACAATGGTTGTTTGATCTCTAAAATGGAATGTTTATGGCTTTTGCGCCCATTGTGAATGGGTTATTTATTTTAAATCTTGATGATGCGCCTATCTTTAACATAAATGCTAAAAGACTTCGACCTAATGATTTGAATCCCACCTACGTTTGGCATTGTCGTTTGGGTCACATAAGTGAAAAGCGCATGAAGAAGCTCCATGCTGATGGTCTTCTAACTTCGTTTGATTTTGAATCATACGAGACATGTGAAGCTTGTTTGCTTGGTAAGATGACCAAATCACCTTTCAAAGGTTCTTTTGAGAGGCGTCGGACTTGTTGGAAATCATACATACCGATGTATGTGGACCAATGAGCACGATCGCTAGAGGTGGATTTCATTACTTCATAACTTTCATCGATGATTTTAGTAGATATGGCTATGTCTACTTAATGAAGCATAAGTCCGAAACTTTTGAAAAGTTCAAAGAGTTCGAATGAGGTTGAAAATCAACGTGCCAAGAAAATTAAGGCTCGCGATCCGATCGTGGTGGCGAGTATTTGAGTCATGAATTTAGTAATCATCAAGAGTTGCGAATTGTTCCACAACTAACACCGCCCGAACGCCTCAAAGAAACGGGGTATCCGAGCGCGAATCGGACCTTGTTGGACATGGTTCGATCGATGATGAGCCGATCGATTTACCATTATCCTTTTGGGGTTACGCTCTAGAAACAGCAGCTTTCACACTTAATAGGTACCGTCTAAATCCGTAGTTAAGACACCATATGAGATATGGGTGGGAAGAGTCACGCTTGTCTTTTCTAAAGATTTGGGGATGTGAGGCGTTTGTCAGCGACTACGATCGGACAAGCTCACACCCAAGTCGGATAAATGCATTTTCGTGGGATATCCAAGGAAACCTTTGAAATTACTTCTACAACCGACTAGAGGGCAAAGTGTTTGTCGCTCAAGTGGTGTTTTCCTAGAGAAAGAGTTTCTCAATAGGAGACAAGTGGAAGAACGGTGCAGCTTGAAGAAGTTCAAGATGAACCAATCGGGAAGACTCGACGAATGATGCCCATGTGGCGAACAAGTTGAGGAACCCATGGCAAAGGAAGCACCACCACCACGAAGGTCGGAAGGCTCGCAATGCGCGAGATATATTATTGTTAGACAATGATGAGCCTCACGACCTATGCGGAAGCAATGATGGACCAGACTCGAGAAATGGCATAGTGCCATGAGATCCGAGATAGCATCCATGGGAGACAATCAAGTTTGGAATTTGGTTGACCCACTTTGATGGTGTTAAAACCATAGAGTGCAAATGGATCTATAAAGGAAGATTGATATGGATGGAAATGTTCATATCCATAAAGCTCGACTTGTCGCAAAAGGTTTCGGCAAGTTCAAGGAGTTGACTACGATGAGACTTTCTCACCTGTAGCGATGCTTAAATCAATACGGATCATTCTAGCTATTGCTGCATATTTCGACTATGAGATATGGCAGATGGATGTCAAAACGGCTTTACTTAATGGAAATTTAACCGAGGACGTGTATATGATACAACCCGAGGGTTTTGTCGATCCAAACAATGCTAGAAAAGTATGCAAACTTCAAAAATCCATTTATGGATTGAAGCAAGCATCTCGGAGTTGGAACATTCGTTTTGATGAAGTGGTCAAAGGGTTTGACTTCATCAAAAACGAAGAAGAATCTTGTGTTTACAAGAAGACAAGTGGGAGCTCACTCGTATTTCTAATCTTATATGTAGATGACATATTACTGATTGGAAATGATATTCCTATGCTCGAGTCCGTTAAGACCTCATTGAAAAATAGTTTCTCAATGAAGGACTTAGGGGAAGCGGCATATATTTTGGGTATTAAGATCTATAGAGATAGATCAAAAAGGCTAATAGGATTAAGCCAGAGTACTTACATTGACAAAGTGTTGAAACGGTTCAACATGGAGGAGGCAAAGAAAGGGTTCTTGCCCATGTCTCATGGCATAAATCTTGGCAAGACTCAGTGTCCTTCGACAACTGATGAGCGAGATCGCATGAGTAAGATTCCATATGCTTCGCCATTGGATCTATCATGTATGCTATGATGTGTACTACGCCAGATGTTTCCTATGCTCTAAGTGTTACGAGCAGATACCGGTGATCGGTGAGAGTCATCGGACAGCGATTAAAAACATCCTCAAGTATTTGAGAAGAACTAAGGATGTGTTCCTAGTCTACGGAGGTGAGGAAGAGCTCGTTGTAAATGGTTACACGATGCAAGCTTCCAAACCGACAAAGATGATTACAAATCGCAATCGGGTTTTGTGTTCCTTTTGAACGGTGGTGCGGTAAGTTGGAAGAGTTCCAAGCAGAGACGTTCGACTCTACAACGGAGGCCGAGTACATTGCGCTTCAAGCAAAGAAAGGAAGGTGTTTGGATAAGGAAGTTCATAATCGAACTAGGTGTGGTTCCTAGTGCGTGCGATCCTCGGATCTTTCTTGTGATAACAGTGGGGCCATTGCGCAAGCCAAGGAGCCGAGGAATCACCAAAAGAACAAACACATATGCGGCGGTTTCATCTCATTCGAGAGATCCTTAATCGAGGAGATTTAAAGATATGCAAAATACACACGGATTTGAATATTTCAGATCCTTTGTGAAGCCTCTCCACACCTAAGCATGAGGCGCACACAGGAGCTATGGGTATTAGATATCTTCTAGATTGACTCTAGTGCAAGTGGGAGATCTGTTGGAGATATGCCCTAGAGGCAATCATATTGATGATGATATTTCATTGTATCCATGATTTAATAAATGTTCCTTGAATATTGCCTTTGTGTTGATTAACAAGTATGTGACTTGTTTGTGAAACTCTTTACTTGTATGGTTATTCTAAAGTTGTCCTAGTCGGAGTTCATGTGAGGACACACGTGAATGATGGATTAGCACATGTATCGGTTGATGACCATGTTTCACAGTGTCATAGACATGGAGATGTCAAACCAATAATGTGGACACATGTTTAGAACATGGGGTTGGACCGACCCAACATGAGACATAGTAATTATTCTTATGGTTCTCTCTACACAATGTGTACGCCTTGTCCTTAGACTGAGTTTGTCGTATGTACTTGAGATGTGAATCGACCTACTTAGGGGCTATCAAACGCTACTCCGTGAATCGGTAGTTATAAAGGTAGCTTTCGGGTTTGTCATGAAGCATCTTTGCGAGGCATGGTCGGTCGAGATGGGATTTGCCCTCTCTACCGAGAGAGATATCTGGGCCTCGAGTGATCGGATCCGAAATGCATGGCCATGCTACTTAAGGTTAAGAGTTAACCTAGTAAGGGATTCCGGATCACGGGATCGAGAAAGAGTGGTCACTTGGAGCTCGACTGAATATCGTGAGGCAAAGGGATTGGCATGTACATAACGTTGTGATGGTTCGTCCGATATGATCTTTACGTATGTTTAGGAGTTGGCACGTCTTGCTAGAGGCCGCTACCAACTATTGACCAAGTATGTGTACTCGCGTCATGTCTAAACATATGTGAACCATAGGTCACACACTTAAGGGGCTGAAGCCTAATTCGGATTGGATCTAAATTAGACTGGGCATTGAGTCCTAATGGGCCTCTATTCGTAGAAGCCCATTATAAGGACGTCTATAAAAGGAGGGCGGCGCGCTGGTTGAGGGTTGAGTTTTTCGTGACATCCTCAAACCCCGCCGCCACCCTCCCACGCCCTAGTCGCCGCGCGGATCTAGTAGTCCGGCGCGCGCCGCCTCCCGCACGTGTGGATACCTTTGAGGCGCCGCATGCGTGGCGCTGGGACGAACCGCAAGAAAGGAGGCGTGACGTGGGACGCCGCGACGAGGACGAGGAAGTAGTACGACTACTCGCCCGACGCATCGCATCAATCGAGCACGACTACCCCGCCCCGACGCGTCGCATCAACTTCCGCACCTGCGCGTCTAGTGGTAAGACCGTGATCTATAACTGCAGTGATCTTGGTTTACGGGTAGAATTTTTTAATTTGCGCTAGTGTAGCCTACCTGTTTCCCAACAGCAACCAAGGCATTGGTGTGCTGTGGGGGCTTCAACCATGGCATTGGTGTGTCATGGAGGTTCGAAAAGCAAAGAAATGGTTTAGACTTAGGCGAATCTAGTTGTTTGGCTGGTGCAGGTCTATGCACGGGGGGTCATATGATCCGATGCCCCAGGGTTGAGGTTGTCGCCCAGGTCAGTTAAGGACCGGTCTGCGAGTGTATTTTGTGAGACTCCGGTTTATTTAGCTTGTAATACTTAGCCTTCCATTGGCTCTAGCATCACAAGCAAAATACACCGTGCCTTGATGGACATGTGCTTCCCAGAATTGCAGCACATATACATCTTTACAAAAGTATGCATCAATTCCATACAACACGTCTAGCAAAAGACATACAATATATAAAGTTATTACAAAAGAGCCGACCGGCCAAATGACATCAAAGTAACAATAACAGCGGAAGCAAAAGTGCCATAAGATGGCTATGAACAAAATACGACAGGTTAGCCATAACCCACAAGGCAACCGACCGGGCCGCCAAGCTAGTCGCACCCACCGCAGCAATTCTCACAGAAGTAGATCCTTTGGGGATCCATTTCCTCCTCTGCACACAACAAGCAATGCAGGTGAGTACGATAATGTACTCGCAAGACTTACGAGTAACAAGCCTATACATAGCTACATGAAAGCTGTAACAAAGGTGATACAGGGGGAGGCCCGATCTTCTCAGTGCGGAACCGTGGATAGTTGATGCGAAGTAGACGATGTCGCTAGCTGAACACTCGCGCCAATGCACGAACCCTCAACTCTTCGGAATACGCCCAAAACACACCGGGTAGTTGTTCGTCGCGAGACCACGAACGACGAACGCCAAGTCCCCAATTCCCAATGGAACGACGGCTTGACCCTGGATTGCAGAACAAAACAATGGATCGCCTAATTCTCTCTCAAAGTCCTCGCATGAACTCTGGTGTCGAAAGAACAAGCAATAGCTATGTTTCAATCTTATGCATAAACTGGTCTAATGGATACAATGGAGGGGCAAGGGTACTTAAGGCGCCCTCCACGACTCACGCACGGTCTAGGGCCGGCTACACACGCCGAATCAAACTCTAATTCGGCTAAGACCCAAAAACACACAAAAAGGAAAACCTAACTTAAACCCGTCACATTGTTTCGGTCATAGCGGCGCGACCGTACGTCTTCTGAAATTGGGGCCATACCCATTGTGTGGGCCTTTTTATTACAGGCCTGTTGGGCTGTCCCGAACCGAATCCGAATTGAATTCTGAGTTGATTCCGACATGAATTTCGGTTGGACTTGTGGAAGATCCGAATTGGGCTTGAATTCTTGGGCTTTTCTCCTCTTGCTTGACCCACGTGAGCTTCTCCTCCATTGCTTTGGCTCCGGCCTCCCTCTCCTCCCTCTCGGTTCCAAAGGCTTCACAATGTTAAAACCTGAGAATGCACAAAACATTTGCATGAGGTAGTACCCAATTCTCATCAATGAAAATAGAAGATTCATTAAGAAACAAAAGCACCTGTTGATTTAGAAGTTTAGCTCTTGCTCTAGTCAGTGGACCAACATGTACTTCTGCACTTGTATTATTTGTAGCTTCACTTATGGCGTCCATCTCAGTATGTGCATCACCACCAATAGAAGAAGATGTATAAGTGTTAGGGATGCCCACATCATCCTCCCCCTCTTGGAAAGGCGTCGTCCTCGACGCTGGATCATCACCACCAAAGAAAGGTGATAAATCAGCGACATTGAACGTAGAGCTCACACCATAGTCATCGCCGGAAAGCTCTATCTTGTAGGCATTGTCGTTGATCTTCGCAAGCACCTTGAAAGGTCCATCACCTCGCGGCAACAATTTGGACTTGCGGCGTTCTGGAAAACGATCCTTGCGATAGTGTACCCAAACCAAATCACCTGGTTGAAAAATCATCATCTTCCTCTTCTTGTTCGCCTTCTCAGCATAGGACTTGACCTTGCGCTCTATCTCTTCTTTAGTTTTTAGATGCAATTTCTTCACATATTCAGCTCGCTTGGACGCCTCTATATGAACATGGTGTTGACTTGGAAGTGGCAGCAAATCAAGCGGCGTAAAGGGTTTGAAGCCATACACCTCCTCAAAAGGACACAACTGCGTAGTGGAGTGCACGACCCGATTATAAGCGAATTCCACGTGCGGCAAACAATCCTCCCACTCGCGCAGATTCTTCTTGATCATGGTCCGGAGTAGCATCGAAAGTGTGCGGTTCACCACCTCCGTTTGACCATCAGTTTGGGGATGACAAGTTGTGCTGAATAACAACTTCGTCCCCAGTTTACCCCAAAGCGTCTTCCAGAAGTAGCTCATGAAATTCACATGGCGATCTGACACAATAGTGCGTGGCACGTCATGTAGCCTCACGATCTCCCTGAAAAACAAGTTAGCAATATGCGACGCATCGTCGCTCTTGTGGCATGGAATAAAGTGTGCCATCTTCGAAAAATGATCCACAACGACAAAAACAGAATCACTTCCCCTCTTAGTTCTAGGCAGTCCTAAAACAAAATCCATACTAATATCCTCCCACGGTGCATTGGGAACAGGTAGAGGGGTATACAAACCGTGTGGATTCAACTTCGATTTCGCTTTGTGGCAAGTAATGCATCGCTACACATACCTCTCCACATCTCGCCTCATCTTAGGCCCCTCTTTGCAATGTGCGTAAGGAACGGAAAAATCATGGTCATAAGCATATAAATCACGCAAACTCTCTAAATCAGGAACTTGTACTCCTAATTGAGTTAAAAGCACACTTTTCCTAGAAAGAGCATCAGCTACCATATTTTCCTTTCCCTTCTTATATTTCACAATGTAAGGAAACGACTCAATGAATTCGACCCATTTTGCATGTCTACAGTTCAAGTTTGCTTGGCCCTTTAAATACTTCAATGCCTCATGATCAGAATGAATAATAAACTCTTTAGGCCATAAATAGTATTGCCAAGTTTCTAACGCATGCACTAACGCATAAAGTTCTTTATCATAGACCGGATAATTCAATTGAGCACCATTCAGTTTCTCACTAAAATAAGCTACCGGTCTACCCTCTTGCATTAAAACACCGCCAATACTCAATCCACTAGCATCACACTCAATTTCAAAAATTTTAGTGAAATCAGGTAAAACAAGCAACGGTGCTTCAGTCAAGCGTTTCTTAAGTTTAGCAAAAGCATTGTCTTGCGCTACCCCCCACACAAATTCAACACCCTTTTTAGTAAGTTCATTCAAAGGGGCAGCGACGGTGCTAAAATCCTTCACAAAGCGCCGATAAAAACCAGCGAGACCATGAAAGCTTCTAATCTGACTTACGTTCACAGGAGTTGGCCAATTTTTAATCGCTTCAATTTTAGACTCATCTACTTCAACTCCCTGTGCAGAAACAACATAGCCTAAAAAGATGACACGATCTTTGCAAAAAGTGCACTTCTCTAAGTTCCCAAATAACCTAGCCTCACGCAAAACTTGTAGAACTTGTCTAAGATGGTCTATGTGTTCAGATTCAGTGCGACTGTAAATCAAAATATCATCAAAGTACACAACCACAAATTTACCAATCAAATGCCTTAAAACATGATTCATTAAGCGCATGAAAGTACTAGGTGCATTAGTTAAACCAAAAGGCATGGCTAACCACTCATACAACCCAAATTTTGTTTTAAATGCTGTTTTCCACTCATCCCCTTCATGCATCCTAATTTGATGGTAACCACTGCGCAAATCTATCTTAGAGAAAATAACAGCACCACTCAATTCGTCTAGCATATCATCTAAGCGAGGTATAGGATAACGATATCGAATTGCAATATTATTAATCGCTCGACAATCTACGCACATACGCCATGAACCATCTTTCTTAGGAACTAAAATAACAGGAACAGCACAAGGGCTTAAGCTTTCACGTACATACCCTTTGGAGAGAAGCTCTTGTACTTGTTTCTGAATTTCCTTTGTTTCCTTAGGATTGGTGCGGTACGGTGGTCGGTTCGGCAGCGACGCTCCTGGAATCAAGTCGATCTTATGTTCTATCCCACGAATTGGTGGTAGCCCAGCTGGTACCTCGGTTGGAAAGACGTCGCTGAAGTCCTGCAAAACACAAGCAACACCACTAGGAAGAGAAGACAAGTCGTTAGTCGAAAGCAAGGCGTCTTTGTACAGCAGTACAAAGTGCACCAAATTGGGATCTTCGCTGAATTCTCCCATCTCTGATTTGGTGGCTAACATCACTAAATTGTTCTCTCGCTCTTTGGCAATCTCAACGTGCATCTCAATTTTCTGCATTGAAGAATTCACAATCTGTTGCGGTGTAAGCGGCTTCAAGATGATATCCATATTGTTCCATCGAAATGTGTAGCGATTTGTACGCCCGTCGTGAACAGCAGAACGGTCATATTGCCATGGCCGTCCCAAGAGCAAGTGACACACCGTCATAGGCACAACATCACAGTCCACAGTGTCGGTATACTTCCCAATAGAAAACATCACACGCACCATATAGTTCACCTTCACTTCCTCTTTGTCGCTCAACCATTGCACATGATAAGGACGTGGATGCGGCAAGTACTTCAAACCCAACTTATGACACATATCCTTACTGGCCAAATTGTGACAACTCCCACCATCAATAATCACTTTGCACACCTTAAATTGCACCGCTGCTCGAGTGACGGTGATGGCATCACACTAAGCACCTTGGGTGTGCAAACAATAGAATACTACTCAGTGTTAGGGAACTCAAGATCGCACTCACATTTCTCTATGTCATCGGTGTACAAGACTGGCTATGCATCAGGCGACTCATCATCACTAGCTGAAACATAACCGCCATCTTCGGTGATAAGCATAGTTCTGACATTTGGGTAGTCCCTCTGAATATGGCCAACACCCTTGCACTTGTGGCAAATGATGTCACGTGAACGTCCTGTTGACCCCATAGATGAGGTCGCACTAGCAGCGGGCGCCGCAGGTCAACGCACCAGTGATGGTGTACTCTCCAGCTTCTTACTTGCGGAACTACACATTGCCGAATTGCTTCCGGCCGGAGGAGTGCTCCTGTTTGGCTGGCTATTGTTATATGGCTATCCCGGATTGGCTGAAGAACGTGAACGAGCAGCGAATCGTGCGTCTTCAATCACTTGTCGCTCGGCTTCACGTGCTTGGTGCAGCAACTCAATCATATCATTATAGGGATGGTGATTGACAATGCGCTTGACAACATGATTCATGCCAGCTAGAAATCTGACCATGGTCTGTTCTTCATTCTCGCAGACATTTGCATGTATCATGATAGTCTCCATGTCCTTATGATATTCATCAATTGATCTCATACCTTGTCGCAAGCTGGGGGCCAAACCCAACTTCTCAAATAGTGAACACTTGTAGTGGCGAGGTACAAAGCGTGCCCGCAAATGCCGCTTCATCCGCTCCCGGTGATAATCGGCAACTCATGACGCCCATGCGCTACGGATGAATGGTCTGCTCCCACCAATGTGTGGCATAATCATCGCAAGCCATTGGGCGCAAGCAATGTGTGGCATAATCATCCAAGCCATTGGACGCAAGCAATGCTTCTTCTCATTGGAATAGTTGTTCATCCAAACAACTTATCAACTTTCAGCTCCCAAGTGAGATATTGTTCGACATCCGTACTCACGAAAATATAGGAGAGTAAATTTGGGCTTAGCGACAAAATCCTCGGCGTCGTCGTGTCGAGGACGCCGCACGTTGTTGCGGTGGTGGTGTTGTCGGTCATCGTCATCGACGGGAAATCGTCATCCCATTGCTCGACCTCATCAACCCAGCTACGAGGTGCACGATGCACACCTCCTCCGTGGACACCCTGTGGTGCGCCTCCACCCTGGTCGCCGTTGCCTCGGCCACACCCATGTGCCTGAGGGCGTGCCGCGGCTGCCATCCCGACGTTTGGCGGCACCGCCATGCGCCGCGCCTGCCGCTGGCGTCGCTCCTCATCCACACGAATAGCACGCTCCTCCTCGGTCTCATTGTGCAAAACGGCTAGAGGGTCAGGCACACTGCGTGTCATCACTCGCGCATTTCACGCGATTGTGTTGTGCGAACATGGCGCGTAGCTCCAGGAAGTTATTGTTGATGGCCGTACGTAATTGTGTGACCTCCTCCCCGAGAGTGTTCAGTCCAGTCTGAACTTCCCCGAGCTCATCGCACACGCCATTGTCACCATCATGAAGTTGTTTTGTAGCATCTCGCGCAACCGAGTGTACTCGTCCACGAACGGCGCTCTGGATTAGGTGGATCCTCCTCGTGACCTGACATGGCAACAACTCACAAACAAGAAACGAGGTTATATCTGGGTTAGTAAAACAAAAATGTTCTCTACTACGCTCGCAACTCACTGTCCTGAAAACAAGACAAGCTTACCGTTCCAAAGTGAATCAAGGACGGCAAATCGACAGCCAGTGAATAACGACCTTAACCCGGTAATGTATGAGCGTAACCAAGAGCAAGGGAGTACACAAACAGGTGTAGGTGGAGCTTGGACAGGTATGTGTATATCGTATGCAATCTGATATTCAAGGTCTTGTAAAGCTAAGTAATGATCCAAGCTAGAGTATTTTGCCTATGTGCTGATCCAATAGGTTTAAGCGAAGTGTATGAACGCACACGCAAAGATAAATGAGACTTAATGCAAACAAAGGAATGAGCTCAAACGAAAATAGAGAGAAAATAAGCTCGTTTTGCACTAAGTACAAGGATAGATGCTAGCCAATTGCAACAAAATATACTAGGGCACAAGATTGCTCAAAGAAAATTGAAAGACACAAACTGAAACTATGACCCGGTACTGTAGCAGCCCAAATTAGGCGCGGATCAACTCGGAAAAGGATGTCGTCTTCACGGGAAACCTTAGAATCACTTGTAGAGGGTCTGTGTCAATTTTGAGCGAATTCTGAGAAACTTGAATTTTTCTCGGTTTGCGGGCCCGTTTTGAGGCCCTAAACGACCTTTTTTGGGGTCGAAGTCGCTGCGCGTATGCCCGAGTGCTTACGCGGATCTAAAATCCCCAGATTTCCCAGGCTTCTTTTTTTTGGCTCTATTTTCCCGTTTCCTTTTCAACTGATCAAGAAACGCTCCGATCGGAGGTCGTATGCAAAAGTTAGTTTTTTTTATATGTCGCGGCTCTTTCTAAATGCGGCTGCCTTTTGCTCTTCTGTTCTTTCTTCTTTCAATGGTCGAATGTATTTTGTGCTACTCTCGTGTTTGCGTAATGTCCACAATTCAGCAAAGTGTAAACAAAGTTCAATGAGCAGCCCAAAGCAATATCAATAGCTAGTCTCAAGATGAAAGGATATATAAAAGATACCAAATGTGGTTCAGCCGGTGATGGAGCAATTGGACTCGGATTGTGTTTGAGCTAGAGGTTGATACGGACACTAGTCCCACCAAGGAGTTCGGATAAGGAAACAACTCCATTTCGGATTACAGTTTTTGGGTGCTAATTGAGGGAGTTCAATCAGCAATTTTCGACAAAGATTAGGCTACGCAATGGAAACACAAGGATCAGCACTAAAACAAAACTCTAATGGATGAAAACATAACTAAACGCACAAGAAATAACAGATTAAACTATGGTTTTGGTATTGCAATTTTCGGTTTATTGGACGATAGGAAAGAAAACGAATCTAACTACGGGTAAAGAAGTTCTCACCGAGTAAACCTAGAATTTGATACCACATGATACGGGGGGAGGCCCGATCTTCTCAGTGAGGAACCGTGGATAGTTGATGCGAAGTAGACGATGTCGCTAGCTGAACACTCGCGCCAATGCACGAGCCCTCAACTCTTCGGAATACGCCCAAAACACATCGGGTAGTTGTTCGTCGCGAGACCACGAACGACGAACGCCAAGTCCCCAATGTATACGTCAACTAATTGACAATAGTTTAAAACAAGATAGCAATGTATACGTAGAATTTGCAAACAACATATTAGACTTTAAAAATAATAGGAGCAATATGATCAAATGATGCTACATCTGCTTGCCTTACGAGATGTGCTCTTGCTGCAGAGGATCAGACTCAAGTTCAATGATTTCTTCGGAATCTAACGCAAAACGCGATAAAACCAATAAAAACGAAGAGCACCGAAAGAAACTCAAAAGCCAAAGTCATCCAAATCCTATGAAATTTATACAGCAGTAAGGGCATGATTTTAAATGAATTTAGCAATAAGAATCACTTTATTTGGACTAAACATGAAAAAGTTATAGCCTAAACAATTTTTCTTAGCCTGAAAATTCCAAATTAAATTAATTTCGGTTACTGTTTATGGCACAAATTTCTAGAAAGATCTAGAACCCGAAATGTTTATGGTAGGTAGAACATGACATTCTAAGAATAGCAAAACTGAGTTCACTCAATTTGGAGTTAAAATGAATTACTTATGGTTTTCCTAAGTTGTAAAACTGGAACATATCATTTTTTAGAGGTACATGCATGCACCAAACCTATTCCATATTAAAGTATACTAACAGAGGAATTTTACAAGCTTGAGTTTGCCCAATTTGGAGTTATACAGAAAAAGTTATGCATTTTACAAGTTTTACTTGAATTTCTAGAATATTAAATAATGGCTGAAACAAGCTAATATTGTTTACAAGATTTTCTGGCCTAGAACAATGTTTGAATGTATTTTTAGATTAAACTTTAGTTAAACAAGAATTTAACACAGTTGGATTCATCTAAAAAGGAATTAAAATGAATTAGTTATGAGTTTTCAAAGTTTAATATAATTTTTAGTTGACAAATAAGGGCTTACCAGAATTAAACAAATCCAACTCAAAATAAAAGACGTGGAACAACGTGGGCCGCAGATCGCGAATCGGGCGGCCCAAGCTCACGGCCGAACGAACGCGCACAGCGCCGCGCGCGACTCACCATTGGATTAGATCCAACGGTCCGCATGGGTTGGGACATTCGGACTTCCCGAATGCCTCCCCAGATCTTGGCCACAGATCTTAATATGAACGGCAGTAGAGGACATGACTCGCTATAAAACCTAAAGTGCTGAGGAGGTATAGGCCGTTAGATTAAAATCTGACGGTCTAGAGCTGACGGGGAGGTCCTAAGGCTAAGGATTTAACGGAGGAGGTCCTGGACGATAGGATCTAAGGAGGAGGTTCTGAGCGGCTAAGATCTCACCGAGGGAGGTCTTAACGGTCAAGATCTCACTAGGAAGGTCCGCAAAGATAAAGCCGTAACGGAGGGAGGTATTAACGGCTTAGATCTCCACTAAGAGGTCCTGAATGGTCAAGATCTACGTGGGGGAGGTCCTAAAGATTAAGATCTGCGGAGGAGGAGGTCGTGAGGTTTTCTTTGCAAAAGACCAAGGGGTGGTCTTTTGCAAAGAGGACCCCAAGGGAGGTCCCGAGGGTGGTTTTTGCAAAAACGACCACGGGGTGGTCTTTTTGCGCGGGGTCGATCTAAACGGCTAAGATCGAACCAGGGAGGTCCGAAATGGCTAGGATCAAATCCAGGGGAGGTCCTAGCACTAAGGTTTTGCAAAGGAGGATCCTACGGTGAAGATCTAACCTAAGGAGGTCATTAATGGCTGAGATTAACACAAGGAGGTCCGGGGACTTGTCGAAATTTCGACAATAGTACATGATTTCACACCATGCCTGCCGGCTCACCGCCAGCGACCACAGCCACGACGGCGCGAACCAACACTACCAAAATGCGCGCAATACTAATGCGAACATATCGGAGGCACTCTCGACGGCGGAGCTAGCCAAAAACGCCGGCGAGCCAGAGAGAGGCGGAGGAGCAGTTTCGGCAAAAACCAAAAATAGTTACAAGCTTCTCTACGACCTAATCTAACGGGTGCTCAAGCTCAAGGGGGCTATTGCGAACTTACCAGGGCACAGAGGAGGTCCGAGGGAAGTCGGAGAAAGTCTGGCGGCGGAGACCGACGCCGGAGATGAGGAAGATAACGCGGACAAGAGCTCCTGAACAAAGAGAAGCATAAAAGATGGTAAGGATAGCTTCGCAATGACCTGGAGGTGGTCGAAGAGCAACCAATTGAGCTGAGAAGGCCCTTACCAAAGATGGGGACGAAAGGAGCACTTACGGCCGCGAGGATCCAAAACTTGAAATTAAGCCGTTCCTGAGAAATAGCCAAGACTCAAGTTAGGCAATTAGCTCCAGACGACCAGGTGGTCCAAGCGACACGAAAAAGAGAGTTGAAGAACCACAGGAGCACCCAGGTCGCCAATGGAGCTCCACGGCCGACAATGGCGGAAGAGGTGATCTGGGTGGCTTATGCGCAACACACAGAGGGGGAGCTAGGGCGACAGAGAGGCGTGAAAGGGAAGCCAGAGGAGGAGCTCGAGGTCCTCTAATAGCTCGGAGGTCCACGACTACACGAGTATCAGGTGTAATGGCGGAAATGACTTAAAGCTTCCACCGCGCACGAAAAAGAGGAGCGAGCAGGTGAGGGTCAGACTTAAGCGCTGACAAAGTTGAAAAGGAGGCGCACAGAGCCGTTGCCGGGCCCCACAAGGTGACTAAATGCTGCACCGCTCACCTGCCATGGCTCGCACGCGCATACGGGCGCGAGGAGGAAGAAGAAGAAGAAGAACAGAGAAGGAGGGTTGGGGTGGTCTTGAGCCCTTAGATTAGAATCGGACGGCCCAGAGCTCCCAAGTCCTCCGGAGGTTTAGAGCAGCAGGGGAGGTTGTGAACGTCGGATTGAAATCCAATGGCCCACACACGTGCGCTCAAGACTGAGCCTAAGTGCGGCTCTAGGATTAGGTTCGACCGAGTCAAAAGACTTGGGCTCGGGTCCGACTCGAGCCCGAGTCTGACTCAAACGTAGGGTTTAGATTTGAACAGAGAACTTTGGAGAATCACTTATGGTAGCAAACTAACTCCAAAAATTCTAAAATTTTTACAGGAGCTTGCTAACTTTGACATTGACCTTGTATAAAAATTTTAGAGGTTTTTATGAAGTGAATTTTTCTCCAAAAATTCTGCAAGGTGCTAAGCTAGGGTTTGACTGAAATTCAAACAGGTTTGACTGACCTCCAAATATATTCAAACAATTTCTAAAAATTGTGAAATTTTTCAGAGGGGTCACACACCATCCCTAGAACTTAGGAAAAATATTTCCAGAGAATGATCACAAGGTTTGATAAGAAAGTTTTTGATGGACAAGGTTTAGGTCAAAATGACTTCTGACTTTGTATTTCCATAATTCCTTTGCAAGGATTTCTCAGAACATACAGGAAATACAAGATGTAAGAAAAGTTTTTAATTTCTACACATTTTCTTACATTTGAAACACAAGCCAAAACTTGGGATGTTACAATTTTGTTGTGCCTTTGTCGTGCAACCACATGTCCTGTGTGGGTGGGACCTGACTGACTAATTTGCAAAGTGTCATCGCGGTTGATCCGGCTGGGGTGTGGGTGGTCTTTTATGGCCTGTCTTTTATGACTATGTAATTCTCACAAGGCTAAAGAGGGGCCCTAGATCTCTACGGGTTTCTATCCGTAGGGTGGGGTGAAACCTTAGAGTAGGGTGGATCGCGGTGGAACAATGCATTGTAAAGGTCTTGTGGTAATCCCTTAGTCGCACACCGTCGGTAGTGTGTGAGTAGACAGTATAAGTGGATTACCTCTTGTGGGTAAAGCTGCACACCACTAAGAAAAGTTTTTAATTTCTACACATTTTCTTACATTTGAAACACAAGCCAAAACTTGGGATGTTACAAATCCCCCCCCCCTTACAAGAATCTCGTCCCGAGATTCCGTTTACTCAGAGAAAAAAGATGGGTAGTCCACGCGAAGACGATCTTCCCGCTCTCAAGTTGCCTCATCCTCAGAATGATTCAACCACTAAACTTTAAGGAACTTGATGACACGATTCCTTGTTCTTCGTTCAGATTCTTCGAGAATACGAACATGATGCTCACGGTAGGTCAAATCTTCTTGCACATCGAGATTTTCCAACGGAGTTTCCTCGGTCGGAACACGGAGACACTTCTTCAAATGGGACACATGGAACACATCATGTACCACTCAAGTGTAGCCAGCAAATCTAACTTGTATGCAACAGCTCCCACTTTCTCGATGATACGATAAGGCTAACCATATCGAGGAGCCAACTTGTCCTTGATGCCGAAACGCTGATGGCCCTTCAAAGGTGAGACTTTGAGATAAACAAAGTCACTGGGCTCAAAGCTCAACTCATGGCGACGACGATCCGCATAGCTCTTTTGCCTGAACTGGGCTGTGCGCAAGTGATCGCGAACAAGCTGAACCTGACTCTCGGCCTCGTTGATCGAATCGGTCGAAGAACTACCTCTCACCAGTCTCTGACTAGTTCAACGGGGTTCTGCACTTTCTCCCACACAAGGCCTCAAACGGTGCCATGCCGAGACTGGCTTGGAAACTATTGTTGTAGGAGAATTCAGCAAACGGCAGACACTTCTCCCACTTCTTCCCATAGAAAAGAACACAAGCACGGAGCATGTCTTCCAAAACTTGGTTGACCCTCTCCGTCTGGCCATCAGTTTGAGGATGGAAGGTTGTGCTGAAAGTAAGACGAGTCCCCATAGCCTCCTGCAGACTATGCCAAAACCGGGAGGTAAAGAGCGCACCACGATCAGAAACAATCGTCTTTGGCACACCATGTAAACTTACGATTCTCGAAACATAGAGCTCAGCTAAGGGTCCCACACGAAGCTGAGTCTTGACAGGAAGGAAATGTGCTACTTTAGTCAGCCTATCAATCACAACCCAAATGGCATCATTCCCTTTTGACGAGTGGAGCAGACCGGTGATGAAATCCATGCCAACGGAATCCCACTTCCACTCAGGAACCGGTAAGGGCTGGAGAAGACCTGCTAGACGCTGATGCTCAGCCTTAACACTACAGCACACATCGCACTCGGCAATGAACTTGGCAACCTCGCGCTTCATTCGGGTCCACCAGAATCTCTAATGAAGGTCTTGGTACATCTTTGTGGCCCCGGGATGAATGGACAAGGGGGAATCATGGGCTTCGCGGAGGATCAAATCCCGCAATTCCCTGACCTTTGGAACCACAAGGCGTTGTCCGAACCACACAACGCCATGCTCATCTTCTGAGAAGCACTTGGCTGTCCTATTCTTCATGTTTTGCTTGATTTGACTCACACTAACATCTGATTGCTGCGCAGCCTTGATTTGATCCACCAAGGTTGGTTGCACAACCAAGGTAGCGAGAGAACCATGCTCAACCAAACTCAAATTGAGCCGCTGAAATTCTTCAAGAAGGGCGGGCTGCTGCTCTTGGAGCAACAAAGCATTGCAATACACCTTTCGACTCAGTGCATCGGCAACGACATTGGCCTTGCCCGGATGGTACTGGATACCCATATCATAATCATTGATCAATTCCAACCATCTCCTTTGCTTGAGGTTTAGATCTGGCTGGGTGAACAAATACTTCAAGCTCTTGTGATCGGAATACACTTCACAACGGTTACCGATCAGGTAATGTCGCCAAATCTTGAGTGCATGAACCACAGCAGCTAACTCCAAGTCATGGGTACGATAGTCGAGCTCATGAGGCCTCAACTGCCTTGATGAATAGGCCACACTACCTTGCCTTCTTGCATGAGAACACAACCGAGTCCCTAACGAGAGGCATCACAAAAGATATCGAAGCTATTGTGGACATCGGGAAGAACAAGCACTGGGGTCAAAGTTAACCGCTTCTTGAGTTCCTAAAAACTCTCATCACAAGCAGAGGACCACACAAACTTATTGTCCTTCTTGAGCAACTCAGTCATAGGCTTCGCGATCTTGGAGAAGTTCTCGATAAAGCGGCGGTAATAACCGCTAAACCAAGAAAACTCTGCACATCGGTGACTGACTTGGGCTGACCCCAAGATAGCACATCACTGACCTTGCTAGGATCCACAGCTACGCCTCCCGCTGAAAGAACATGGCCCAAGAATGCCACTTCCTTCAACCAGAATTCGTACTTGCTGAACTTCGCATACAGTTGGTGCTCACGTAGCTTTCCCAATACAAGCTTCAAATGCTCAGCATGCTCTTCGTCACTCTTTGAGTAGATAAGAATATCATCAATGAATACCACAACGAACTTATCCAGATACTCCATGAATACCGAGTTCATGAGATTCATGAATAGAGCGGGAGCATTGGTCAAGCCAAAAGACATGACGGTGTACTCGTAAAGACCATAACGAGTGTAACAGCCCCAAGTTTATAAACAGTAATAAAAAACTTTATGAACAGTAATGAGGTGCTGTTCATAGCATTACTGTTCATTTCTACAATTTGGGCAGTATGTTACAAATTGAAAACCTTCCTTTTTAGCCAAAATACTAAAGAACCATTTAAAGTCTTAAAGGAATACAAGATAAAACTTGTATTATGACTGGGAAGTATTTTTATTAAAGCCTAGATAAATTATCTTGGCTGAAAATATTTTTGTTGCATTTTTTTTTAGAAATTATTTTGACTTAAAGCAAAATAATTGTCTTTAAATGAATACTTTCGGGCTAAAATAAATATTTATGTATTTTACAAAGTGATCATGTGATTTTAAAATTTATCTGGGAAATATATCATCCCAGTAGCCTTTAGTAAAAATTTCATGAATTTACAAATTTATTTGCTATTTTTAAAAGCCCAGTCAAACCTTTTAAGCATTTGAATAGGTTCTGGTCAACCAAACTGGTTTGAATCCAAACCCTAGCACTGTAGTGACTCGATCTCATGCGGTTGGGTCCAACCCAGTGTACCGGTCCGGCTCTGTCACGTTCGGGCGCGAGCCCAATCCCCCTCGCGCATTGTGAGCCGTTGATCTTCAATCGAACGGGCAAGGCCGCAACGTCACGCGAGCTGTCCACGTGTGCGCTTTGATCTCCGCCGTTGGATCTTAATCTAACGATCGAGGTCAGTGTATGCAATCGGACAACTCCGGAGCCCTTCTTGATCTCCACCGTTCATTTCTGATCCAACAGCGCCTCCCTTTTCGTTTTAAACTTAAAGGCGCGCTTTTATCTGAGCCGTCAGATTCAAATCCTACGGCTTTCCTTTTTACCGCGTGTTATTAAGGCGTGCGCTCCTCTGGGCTGTTAGATCTTCATCGTGTGGTCCAGAGCGGTGTATGCATTCGGACGACTCCGGATCCCCTCACGATCTCCGCCGTCCATTCTTGATCTAACCGCGTCGCTCGTTTCATTTTAAAATAAAAGGCGCGCAGCTATCTGGGCCTTTGGATTTAAATCCTACGGCGCTCCTTTTTGACCGTGGACCTTTAAAGCCCAAATTCGGTGAACCGTTGGATTTTAATCGTAGGGTCCAGACTTGTGTATGCAATCGGACCATCCGGTTCTTTGTCCCATCTCGACCGTAGAAATCCAATCTAACGGTGCCCCGTCATCTCATCTAATCGAGTGACGTGTATCCTTTTATTTGACCATTAGATTCCAATCCAACGTCCAGATTTGAAAGTAGATCCCGAGATTCCTTTTGGGCTCTGTTTTAATCTCGATCGACCGATTGAGATCGGCCCATATTTTAAGATACCGATTAAAACCTTTTAACCTCTCTATTTATCACAGCCGCCCATTTCCAATCGGACGGCTGATATTCTTTTGAGACTTTATGAAGCGCGCGCGGCTGAGGATGACAATGGGACCCACATGTCATATTTTGCCTCCCTTCTTCCTTATCTCTGCGCGCAGCCATTTCTGAGAGCAGAGGAGAGGATTATCCAAAGATTATGCCACAAATTTTTGGGATAATTAGTCCTAAATCAACACCTCATCAACTCTAGATCTTTCTCTCTTGCCCTGTAGCTTAACATCCATATATAGACCCTAGCTTTTCTTTGCTGTTACCATTGTTGACCACTGAAGCTCATCCTCCATTGTTGGCCAGTGGTGTTCTTGCTCTTGTCCCTTTTGCTTATCCCTTCTAAACCCCGGTTCCACCTTGTGATAAAGATTTGACATCTTTTGTAGGTTGAACCGGCGTTTATCTCTCTGTTGATCAACATCGAGATTTCAGAAAATCGGGTGTCTTTCTTCTACTGGTAAGATAAAACACTAGTTTTCGATATCTTGAGCATCTTAAGGGCCTTAGAAGCTTCATTAATCCGGGGCTTCACAGTACTGTTCCTTCATTAATAATCGTGCTACAGTATGAATTTAATTAAGTACACTTCCAATAATCCGGGGCGCCCACAACGAGTAACGAAAGCCGTCTTCAGAATATCTTCAGACCTGATCCTAACTTGATGATACCCTAATCTCAAGTCAATCTTGGAGAATACCCGAGCTCCGGTCAATTGGTCAAAAAGATCATCGATGCGGGGCAAAGGCTACTTGTTCTTCACCGTCACTTCATTAAGCGGACGGTAATCAACGCACATGCGTAGGGTCTTGTCCTTCTTCTTCACAAAGATCACTGAGCAACCCCAAGGAGATGAGCTAGGACGGATAAAACCCTTCTCTTGAAGCTCACCTAGTTGCTTCTTCAGCTCCTCCAACTCACTAGGAGGCATTCGGTATGGCGCCTTCGAAATCGGAGCGGTACCGGGTAGCAACTCAATGACGAACTCCTGGTCTCGAACTGGAGGCATCCCAGGCAAATCTTCGAGGAAAACATCCACGAAGTCACATACTGTGGGGACATCCTGAATCTCCAAGACTGGCTTCACTTCAAGTGCACAAATATGTGGCCCTTGCAGCTGCGGTGAAAACCCAACCTGTTCGCCTGAGGGGCTGGTGAGGTAGACAATCTTTGTGGCACAATCAATTTGCTCCAAATGTTGGGACAACCAATCCATGCCAAGAATCACATCCAGACTCGCTGAGTCGAGTAGGATAAGATTCGCCAGGAATCCCACTCCTTCGACTTCAATAGGAACATCCCGGCATTCTTAATCAGCTCTCATTTCCGAACCCGGAGAGCGAATAAGCAAAGGAACCCCCAAAGGAACAAAGTGAAGGTCACTAGCAGCAGCAAAAGATCTTGAAATAAAGGAATGCAAAGCCCCTTAATAAAATAATACTGCAGCAGGGCGAGAATTGACAAGAAGCGTACCCAACACAACGTCGGGTGCCTCTTGTGCCTCCTCAGCCGAGATATGGTTGACTCGGTCACTTCCCACACCCTGGGTCTTCTGGATAGTCTTCTGGTCAGGTGGGTGACCGCTTCCTTGCCCGCGTCCTCCATTAGGATGAGGGGCCGCTCTAGTCTTCTTAGGGCAACTATGCGCATAGTGACCCTTCTGGTTGTAGGAGAAGCAAGTGACCTCGGCCTCTGGATTACGGAGGCCACCTTGCTGCTGGACCGCAGGTGCATGTGGCTAAAACATGGACTGTGGGGGACGAGGAACTGGCGCCGACGGTCTCGGCGGTGGTGAAGCCTGAGAATGCGCCCCTGGTGCTGGCTCAACACAGGGATAGGAGAGGCTGGCCTGTGCCGAACTTTGGGCCTCCCACTTGCGCTTGCGGGACTCTCCCAGTGCTCTTGCCTTGTGCTCGGCAACGATGGCCTTGTCCACCAAGGTCTGGAAGTCAGGGAAGTCAACAATAGAGAGCTTATCCTGCAGCTCCTCGGACAAGCCCTCCATTAACTTCTCATGCTTGGCCTTATCAGTGGCCACCTCAGCAGGAGCATACCTCGCCAGGTGGTTGAACTCATGGAGGTACTCAGTCACAGATCTGCGCCCTTGCTTGAGCGCAAGAAACTCCTTCTTCTTGAGCTTCATTAGGCTGACGGAGACATGAGCCCGACGGAAGCAGTGCGGAACTCCTCCCAAGTGACCACATAGCCAGTGGGCTGCATGGCGAGGAAGTTCTCCCACCATGAGAGTCCTGCACCCTCCAGCTGATGGGATGCAAAGAGTGCCTTCTCCTACTCCTGGCACTGAGCGATGTTGAGCTTTCGCTCAACCAGACGCAGCCAGTCATCTGCATTGAGTGGGTCCTCGGACCGGGAGAAGGTGGGTGGCTATGTGCGAAGGAACTCCGAGAGTCCCCCCGAGACTGGTGTCCACCACCTCCAGATTCGGAGGCACCAGAGGGAATGGAGGTGTTCCTCGCGATAACCTCCAGGATCCGTGTCTAATCCATACGGTTCCGCTCAATCTGAGCGAGAACCTCAGCCATGGTCGGAGGAGACGGAAGCTCCTCATCATGACCAGCTGGCTGACCGCTGCGAGTTCTTTCAACCATCCTGTTCCACTATGACAAGTGAGCAACAAGCCCGAAATGGGAAGGCAAGGAAAACAATTAACACATTTAAGAAATGAACTCCAACAACTTGAAAAGAAGCACAAAACCAATATAAGATCTCAAATCACAAGATCGACTTCCCAGCACGACTAACTTGTATTGAAAGAACGAGCAATCGTTTAGGAAGGTAAATTTCAGAACTCAGTTCTAGCCCTATCGCAACCAAAGAGAAAGGTAAAACCACCTAATGGAGTGTTAGATATTTAGCTAACTCATATCACTTCTTACCCTTTTATTCCCACAAGTTTTTGTTGAATTTAACCTCTCATTTTCAGCTCTATATACCACTAACAGCTAGCTGTCCAGAAAATCATGCTCGCTATCCAGATTTTTCCTCCAAGCCCCCAGCTAAAACCTCCAATTCCAGAAGCTTCTAACCTCCACCAAAAGACAGCCAACTCTTTAATTTATAGCCCTCAAGGTTTTCCCAAAACCAATTTAACCGATTAAGCAACTATCCTTTGGAAGAAGACGAGAGGAAAATCAACATTTCAAAACTTAACAAGAACAAGGTAAGATGAGCAAACTAAGATAGGTGAGGAGAAAAATCTGAGAACTTACTTAGATTTCCACAAACCACTTGATAGTTTTGAAACTAAGTTTTTCAAAATACCTTAAAGGCGACCAAGCTAGGGGCTTCTACGATCAGTATGTCTCTGATACTAAGCTTGTGAGACCTCGGTTTATTTAGCTTATAATACTTAGCCTTCCATTGGCTCTAGCATCACAAGCAAAATACACCGTGCCTCGATGGACATGTGCTTCCCAGAATTACAACACACATACATCTTTACAAAAGCATGCATCAATTGCATGCAACATGTCTAGCAAAAGACATACAATATATAAAGTTATTACAAAAGAGCCGACCGGCCAAATGACATCAAAGTAACAATAACAGCGAAAGCAAAAGTGCCATAAGATGGTTATGAACAAAAGACGATCGGTTAGCCATAACCCACAAGGCAACCGACCAGGCCGCCAAGCTAGTCGCACCCACTGCAGTAATTTTCACAGAAGTAGATCCCTTAGGGATCCACTTCCTCCTCTGCACACAACAAGCAATGCAGGTGAGTACAATAATGTACTCGCAAAAATTACGAGTAACAAGCCTATACATAGCTACATGAAAGCTGTAACAAAGGAGAAGGTTATATGGTTAATTGGACGCATAAAGAAATTTTCATTTGCAGTTATGTAATAGATTGAAGGCAATTTGGCAAATCTATTTTTAATCATTGAAATAACAGCGAGGTAATACTAAATAGCACAAGTAGCAACCTAGAGGTTACTAACCCAATTGCCACCACAACATAGCACGAATCCCCGATTCGTACCACCCATCAAGTTTTAATTTAAAGGTTGTAGTCTAACTCTTGAAAGAACTTGCCAAGCGTGTCCATAACATAACACGAGGCTATTCGAATAGATCAAAACCCTGCAGGGGTGTACCAATGTACCCACACTTCAGACCGCCTTTTTGCCACTAGATTAAGCACACTTCCTTTGGTATGCCGGCACGGCTAAGTCCTACGAGACGCTTTCCAATGGAGTAAGCTAATCAAGAGCCGCACGTATGGGGGTTATCACCTAGTGGACCACCTTCACGGCCCCCACTAAGGACCCATACGTAGAGTAGGATGCAGCCATTGCGGATGCTCCCCTCCCTACAAACTTGTCCATGTTGCATATAGTCAAATATACAACCCACCACGCGACTCATTAATTAACACCCCCCCAAAGTACTAAGTCAAGAGAGGTCCCATACCCTATAGTGTGGTTAGCATGCAATAATGCTTGATTTAGTGTAACAAGATGTTTGGTCCTTGTTGAATCGGGCACCATTCCAGTCATAACCTTGCACACCAACATACCATTGTACTCAAGTCCAAATCATTTTGTTTTTAGTTTTAGTTTTTGCAATTAAACATAGCACAAAGGCTGAATCATAAAGTTATAATAAGTTTGTGTGATCAAGGTCATCGACTAAGTCGACAACCGCCCATTTCTACCGGTAGCTAAGCATGACTAAGCAACATTAACTCGTAAACTACTAAGTGACAAGGGCTCATCCATCGAACCAAAAATCACAGCAAGATACTCCTAGGCTCAGTAGTAGAGGATAAACATTTACCTACAGATTATGCATCTAATAGGTCAACTAATCAACAATAGTTTAAAACAAGATAGCAATACATACGTAGAATTTGCAAACAACATATTAGACTTTGAAAATAAAAGGAGCAACATGAAATGATGCTACATCTGCTTGCCTTGCTGGATGTGCTCTTGCTACAGAGGATCAGACTCAAGTTCAATGATTTCTTCGAAACCTAACGCAAAACGCGATAAAACCAATAAGAACGAAGAACACCGAAAGAAAGTCAAAATCTAGAGTCATCCAAATCCCATGAAATTTATACAACATCAAGGGCATGATTTTAAATGAATTTAGCCACAAGAATCACTTCATTTGGACTAAACATGAAAAAGTTATACCCTAAACAATTTTTCTCAGCCTGGAAATTCCAAATTAAATTAATTTCGGTTATTGTTCATGACACAAATTTCCATAAAGATCTAGAACCCAAAATTTTTATGGTAGGTAGGACATGGCATTTTAAGAACATCAAAGCTGAGTTTACTCAATTTTGTGTTAAAATGAATTACTTATGATTTTCCTAAGTTGTAAGACTGGAACATATCATTTTTCAGAGGTATATGCATGGACCAAACCTATTCCATATTAAAGTATACTAACATAGGAATTTTACAAGTTTGAGTTTGCCCAATTTGGAGTTATATAGAAAAAATTATGCATTTTACAAGTTTTACTTGAATTTCTAGAATATTAAATAATGGCTGAACAAGCTAATATTGTTTACAAGATTTTTTTGGCCTAGAACAATGTCTGAATGTATTTTTAGATTGAACTTTAGTTAAACAGGAATTTAACACAGTTGGATTCATCTAAAAAGGAATTAAAATGAATTAGTTATGAGTTTTCAAAGTTTAATATAATTTTTAGTTGACAAATAAGGGCTTACCAGAATTAAACAAATCCAACTCAAAAGAAAAGACATGGAACAACGTGGGCCGCAGATTGTGAATTGGGCGGCCCAAGCGCATGGCCGAATGAACGCAGACAGCGCCGCACGCGACTCACCGTTGGATTAGATCCAATGGTCCGCATGGGTTGGGACATCCGGACTCCCGGAATGCCTCCCCAGATCTTGGCCACAGATCTTAAAATGAATGGCAGCAGAGGATATGACTCGCTAGAACACCTAAAGTGTTGAGGAGGTCTAGGCCGTTAGATTAAGATCTAACAGTCTAGAGCTGACGGGGAAGTCCTAAGGCTAAGGATTTAACGGAGGAGGTCCTAGACGATAGGATCTAAAGGAGGAGGTTCTGAACGGCTAAGATCTCACCGAGGGAGGTCTTAACGGTAAAGATCTCACTGGGAAGGTCCGCAAAGATAAAGCCGTAACGGAGGGAGGTCTTAACGGCTCAGATCTCCACTAGGAGGTCCTGAACGGTCAAGATCTACCCGGGGGGAGGTTCTAAAGGTTAAGATCTGCGGAGGGGGAGGATCTAAGGTTTTCTTTGCAAAAGACCAAGAGGTGGTCTTTTGCAAAGAGGACCCCAAGGGAGGTCCCGAGGGTGGTTTTTGCAAAAACGACCACGGGGTGGTCTTTTTGCGCGGGGTTGATCTAAACGGCTAAGATCGAACCAGGGAGGTCCTAACCGGCTAAGATCAAATTCGGGCGAGGTCCTAGCACTAAGGTTTTGCAAAGGAGGATCCTACGGTGAAGATCTAACCTGAGGAGGTCATTAACGGCTGAGATTAACACAAGGAGGTCCGGGGACTTGTCAAAATTTCAACAATAGTACAGGATTTCACACCATGCCCGTCAGCTCGCCGCCGGCGACCACGGCCACGATGGCGCGAACCAACACTACCAAAATGCGTGCAATACTAATGCGAACACATCGGAGGCACTCTCGACGGCGGAGCTGGCCTAAAACGCCGGCGAGTCGATGAGAGGCGGAGGAGCAGTTTTGGCAAAAACCGAAAATAGCTACAAGGTTCGCTATGACCTAATCTAATAGGTGCTCGATGTGAGACCCCGGTTTATTAAGCTTGTAATACTTAACCCTCCACTGGTTCTAGTATCACAAATAGAATAACCCGTGCCTCGATGAACATGTGCTTCCCAGAGAATGCAGCACACATACATCATACCAAAGCATGCATCAATTCCATACACAGATTATAACAAGTCTACCAAAAGACATACATAATATAAGTTATTACGAGCACACCGCCGGCCAAATGACATAAGTATCAAATAACAGAGGAAGCAAAAGTTGCCATAAAATGGCTTAAACCAAAAGACGACCGGTTAGCCACATAACACATAGGGCAACCGACCGGGCCGCCGAGCTAATCGCCCCAAACACTGCCACAGCACAACTCACAAAAGTGAGGCCCTTCGGGCTCACCTTCTTCCTCTGCACACAATAAGCAATGCAGGTGAGTACAATAATGTACTCGTAAGACTTACGAGTAACAAGCATATACATAGCTACATGAAAGTTGTATCAAAGGAATTTGGTTATATGGTTCTTTGGACGCACAAAGCAAGTTTCATTTGCAATAATGTAATAGATTGAAGGCAATTTGACAAATCAGTTTTTAAGCATTGAAATATCAACAAGTAACAATAATTATCAAGTAACCACCTAGAAGTGACTAACCCAATAGCCACCACAAATAGCATGAATCCCGGATTCATACCACCCATCAAATTTTAATTTAAAATGTTGTAGTCTAACTCTTGAAAAGCTTATCCAAGCGTGTCCATAACCTAGGACAAGGCTATTCGAATAGTTTGCAATCCCTGCAGGGGTGTACCAATGTACCCACACTTGCATCGCCTTTTGCCAAGCTATTAAGCACACTTCCTTTGGTATGCCGGCACGGCTAAGTCCTACGAACCCTTTCCAATGGAATATGCTAATCAAGAGACGCACGTATGGGGGTTAATCCTTAGTAATCTGCCGACGAAATATGGATCACAAGGACCCATACGTGGAGCAGGACACACCGGCCTCGGTGGGTGCTCCTCTCCCCACAAACATGTCCATGTTGCATATAATTAAATATGCAACCCACCACGCGATTCATTAATTAACACACCCCAAAGTAGTCAGCTAAGAGAGGTCTCATATCCCTCTAGTGTGGTTAGCACGCACAGAATGCTCGGATAACAGGTACTCACAAGTAGTTCGATCCTTAATTGACCCAGGCACCATTCCAATCACACCCAAAAGATCACACCATCTTACCATTGTGCCCAAGTCTAAATTGTTTTCATTTTCAGTTTTAGTTTTGCAATTTAGACGTAGCACAAGGCTGAAATATACAGATTATAATAGTTTGTGTGATCAAGGTTATCGACAAGTCGATAACCGCCCATTTCTACCGATAGCTAAGCATGGCTAAGCATAATGACACGTAAGCTACTAAGTGACAAGGGTTCATCCAGCGAACCCAAAATCACAGCAAGTAATGCTAGGCTCAGTAGTAGAGGAAATAAACATTTCTTCGATAATGCGACTCTTTGGGCCAACTATCGACAATAGTTTAAATCAACATAGCAATGCATACATAGAATTTGCAAACAACATATTAGAATTTGAAATTAGTAGGAACAATATGATCAAATAATGCTACATCTGCTTGCCTTGCTGGAGTGCAGGATCTGATGGCTGTGGCTCAGAATCAATATTAATACTGTCTTCGGAACCAAACGCGGAAAGGCGATAAACCAATAAGAACGAAGAACACCAAATAAACTCCAACAGCAAAAGATACTCAAATCTAATGAAATTTATACAGCAGCTAGGGGATGATTTTAGACAATTTTAGGAACAAAAATCATGCAATTTGGACTTAGCATGCAAAAGATATAGGCAAAATACTCTTTCTCAGCTTTAAAATCAACCTAATTAATTACTGGTACTGTTCATGGTGAAATTTTCTAGAATGACCTAGGATCTGGAATTTTTATAGCAGGTAGATTATGACATCCTAATAACAGCAAAGTTGAGTTTACTAAATTTGGAGTTATACACATTTACTTATGATTTTTCTAAGTTGTAAATCTAATGCAAGACACTTTACAGAATTATAAACATGCTCAGAACTTATTCCATATGAAAGTATGCTAACAGATGAGTTTAACAAAATTGATTTTGCACAAATTGGAATTATACAGAAAAAGATATGAATTTTTCAAGTTTTAAACCGATTTTTGGAATATTCAAAATCGGCGGAAATCAAGTTATTCTAGTTACACGATTTTCGGATACTAAAATATACCTAATTCCATTTTTATATTAATCCTTAGTGACAACAGAATTTATTACAGTTGGAATTACCTAAACAGAAGTTAACAAGAATTATTTATGAGTTTTTAAAGTTTAAATGCAATTTTTAGTTGATAAATAAAAGCTTACCGAAAAAGATTCGAACTTAATCAGAAAATAAGCGACGTGGCCGATTGATAACCCTTGATCTAAAATCCTATGGCCCATGTGCGCCGGGAACAGCGCACGCGCGCGATACCTAAAAGGAGCCCACCGTTGGATCAAGATCCAACAGCTCACGCGGGGGAATGCATTCGGACGGTGCGGTTGCTTGGGCCAATCACAGCCACAAATCTGCAGATGGACGGCCCAGAGCACACCTTCCTTCGGATGGTCCGATTGCATACGGGATCTCAGCCGTTGATCACAAGATCGACGGTCAAGATGGATTAGGGAACCGGAAAGTCCGAACGCACACAAGATCCGGGCGCAGATCCGAAACGAACGGTGGCTATTGACCGAAGTTCAAATTTACGCTGCCAGTGGGACCGCATGTCGGTGACCTTGAGTCACCCACGCCGCTTGATTTCCACACGTGCGCGCACGGTCCCACTTGTCGGCGACTAGAAGCGGCCGCTAAGACAGATTTAATGCTATTAATGGTTGGCATTAATAAACCTAAACGTGACACTAATGACTTCGGATTTTGATTATAACCCACGCCCACATGTCGCTGACCCAGGTCAACTTCCGCGACTCTTAACCGCGACACATTAATTAATCAATGATTAATCCTTAATGATGTCCGAACAACGACGAGTTGTGCGGCGGATGATTTAAGGATGTTGGGCCCACTAATAATGCTCAAGCGACATAGTTTAAGACACAATTAATTAACTAATGAGTAGCAATCACAGGGCAATTAATGTGTCTTAAACAAATGACGAAAATGGGAGTTCTCGCCGGCAAACTCCCGAGTGACTTCAACGGCTTGTCGCCGGCGACTCTGGCCGCGGCGGCGCCAACTAAGAATTAAAATGGAATTGCAATAGCACCAGGAACCTAATGGTGGCAACCTCGCCGGCGGTGAGGGACCAGAACGCCGGCTAGCCGGAAAACGAAAATGGAGCTTTTACTGCTAAGCACGAAAGTAGCAAAGCTCATTGCGATCCAAAGAAGCGTGTGCCAGAGCCTCTAGGGACTAATAAGAAGCTACCTTAATGAAGAGAGGCTTCAAAGACGGCCGGAGAAGCTTGTCCACAGTGGAGGCTCACCGGACTTGGAGAAGAAAGGTTGAAAATGGTACCCTGAGCCTGGTGGGTGATACCAAAGCATCAATATAGCTTCATTATGGTCCACAGAAGCTACATGAGCAAGTAATTTGAAAATGGAGCACTCACCTGAGCTGAGGAAGAAGATGACTAATTTCGGTCGAATTTGAACAAACCCCAAATTGGACAATTCCTGAGAATCAAATCCAACATTAAGTGAGGGGATATGTTCAAGATAGTAAGGACATAAGAATGGGGTAAAGAAATGTGAAGGAGAACCACTGGAACACCAAATTCACCACTGGAGCTTCACGGGTCAACAATGGCGGATTGGGGGTCTTGAGGAGTTAAGCTCCAAAACTGTAAATGGATCTTGAGGGTGGCCTAAAGAAATTCCAGGAAGCACTGAGGACGCTTATAAGGCTTTGAAAGGCTAGGGTTTGGCAAAAGTGCTTTTCGGGAGACAAAGGCACAAAGCACCAGACACGCCCGAAAGCAAAAAGGGTGAAGCTGACAATATAGGGTATGGCTCGGCCGAACACCTCTCCCACAACTCTTAATGTCGACTAGGGCGGCCGTAGGGAGCATGAAATGACACCCCCACGCCCTCGGTACTGTTCACGCACGAACGAGAGGAGGAAGAAGACACAAAATGCACTCGGGCGATTTTGGACCGTCGGATTCTAATCGGACGGCTGACAACGCGCCACGTTTATGAGATTTGAAAATAGAGGGATAGATCGGGAGCCCTTGGATTAGAAACGCACGGCTTAGATTCAAACAATACAACTGGAAGGTCCGAATGTCGCGGTGAACCTGGGCGGTTGGATGGGGATCCAACGGTTTAAAAGGGATAAAGCATCCGCACGGTCCGACTGTTCACACGAACATGGGCCGCGCGATTAAGATCCGACGGTGGAGATTCAACGCGTGCGTTTTAAAGAGGCTCGGTGCAGATAGTCGACTGGACCGAGACACATGGCTCGAGCCCGAGTCTGACTTGAACCCAAGGAACAGTGAAATTAGGTTTTGAGTTTTAAATAGAACTGGGACTTTGAAGATTTAATTGAGATAGCAAAATGACTCCAAAAATCGCGAAATTTTTACTGGAGCTTGCTAACTCGGGTATAAACCTTGTGTAAAATTTCCAGAGGTTTTTATGCTGCGCATTATTCTCCAAAATTTCAACAAGCCTTGATTCAAGGTTTGACTGAGAGTCAAACAGGTTTGACTTCCCTCTAAAAATACTCAAACAGTTTCTAAAAATTGTGAAATTTTTCAGAGAGGCCACAAACCATCACAGGAACTTAGGAAAATTATTTCCAAAGGATGATCACAAGATTTGAGATGAATGCTTTTGGGAGACAAGGCTAGGGATAAAAAAGACTTGTGACTTTGTATTTCCATAACTTCTTACAACAATTGTTCAAAGCATACAGGAAATACAAGGTGTAAGAAAAAGTTTTAATTTCTCCTCATTTTCTTACATTTGAAACACAAGTCTAAAATTGGGATGTTACACTCGAGCTCAAGGGGGCTATTGCGAACTTACCAGGGCACAGAGGAGGTCCGAGGGAAGTCAGAGAAAGTTTGGCGGCAGAGACCGACGCCGGAGATGAGGAAGATATCGCGGACAAGAGCTCCTGAACAAAGAGGAGCATAAAAGATGGTAAGGATAGCTTCGCGATGACCTGGAGGCAGTCCAGGAGCAACCAATTGAGCTGAGAAGGCCCTTACCGGAGATGGGGACGAAAGGAGCACTTAGGGCTGCGAGGATCCAAAACTTGAAATTAAGCCTTTCCACAGAAACAGCCAAGACTCAAGTTAGGGAATTAGCTCCAAACGACCAGGTGGTCCAAGCGACACGAAAAAGAGAGTTGAAGAACCACTAGAGCACCCAGATCACCAATGGAGCTCCACAGCCGACAATGGCGGAAGAGGTGATTTGGTTGGCTTGTGCGCAACACACAAAGGGAGAGCTAAGGCGACAAAGAGGCGTGAAAGGGAACCCAGAGGAGGAGCTCGAGGTCCTCTAATAGCTCGGAGTACGAGGTGTAATGGCGGAAATGACCTAAAGCTTCCGCCGCGTGCGAAAAACAGGAGGGAGCACGTGAGGGTCAGCCTTAAGCGCTGACAAAGTTGAAAAGGAGGCGTACAGAGCTGTTGCCGGGCCCCACGAGGTGACTAAACGCTGCACCGCTCACCTTCCTTGGCTCGCACGCACGTACGGGCGTGAGGAGGAAGAAGAGGAAGAACAGATAAGGAGGGTTGGGGTGGTCGTGAACCCTTAGATTAGAATCGGACGGCTCAGAGCTCCCAAGTCCTCCGGAGCTTTAGAGCAGCAGGGGAGGTCGTGAGCATCGGATTGAAATCCGAGCCTGAGTGCGGCTCCAGGATTGGGTTCGACCAAGTCAAAAGACTTGGGCTCGGGTCCGACTCGAGCCCTAGTCTGACTCAAACGTAGGGTTTAGATTTGAACAGAGAACTTTGGAGAATCACTTAAGGTAGCAAACTAACTCCAAAAATTCTGAAATTTTTACAGGAGCTTGCTAACTTTGACATTAACCTTGTATAAAATTTTCAGAGGTTTTTATGTAGTGCATTTTTCTCCAAAAATTCTGCAATGTGTTGAGCTAGGGTTTGACTAAAATTCCAACAGGTTTGACTGACCTCCAAATATATTCAAATAATTTCTAAAAATTGTGAAATTTTTCAGAGGAGTCACACACCATCCCTAGAACTTACGAAAAATATTTCCAGAGAATAATCACAAGGTTTGATAAGAAAGTTTTTGATGGACAAGGTTTAGGTCAAAATGACTTGTGACTTTGTATTTCCATAATTCCTTTGCAAGGATTTTTCAGAACATACAGGAAATACAAGATGTAAGAAAAGTTTTTAATTTCTACACATTTTCTTACATTTGAAACACAAGCCAAAACTTGGGATATTACAATTTTGCTATGCCTTTGTCGTGCAACCACATGTCCTGTGTGGTGGGACCTGACTAACTAATTTGCAAAGTGTCATCGCGATTGATCCGGATGGGGTGTGGGTGGTCTTTTATGGCCTATCTTTTATGACTATGTAATTCTCACAAGACTCAAGAGGGGGCCCTAGATCTCTACGGGTTTCAATCCGTAGGGTGGGGTGAAACCTTAGAGTAGGGTGGATCGTGGTGGAACAGTATAAGTGGTAATCCCTTAGTCGCACACCGTCGGTAGTGTGAGTAGACAGTATAAGTGGATTACCTCTTGTGGGTAAAGCTGCACACCTCTATAGAGTGTCAAACATTCGAATAGCCGTGTCCTCGGTTATGGACATGCTAGCAAAGCTGCTCAAAGTTAGATCTTTGGTTTGTTTTCAAAGGACTTGAAAAGAATTGGCTTTGGATTTCTATCCAAATGGGTTGGGCAGGTAAGCTTGTGACAGGAGGGTATCCTTCACACTTTGTTGATGAATGTTATCCAACTATAAAATTGATCTTGCAAATGAATTTCTAATTATTGTTACATGCTTTGGAACCTGTTACTTATAACTGAAAATAAACATGGCTTTGTGCAACTCAACCATATGAACTCTCCCTTGTGATATCCATATATGCATGTCATATTGTTAAATTGACAAGTGTGACTTGCGAGCATAGCAGTAGTGCTCATTCTTGCTTGAAATTAATCTTTGAGCAGCAGAGGACTACATTGATGATGATGAGAACCAAGTCAACTAGGCAGCGTCCTCCAGCCAATTGCTTGTGGTGTATTGGATGGACTCGACTTATTTTTTCCCGCCGTGTATGATATTCTTGTAGGCTTGTGAGCAAACCTTGTAACAAACTCTTTTGTTGTTAATACAGTCTTTTGTGGATGTATGTTATCACTTATTTTGCTGTGCGAGCTAGCTGTTGATCCTTGGGATTAGCTCAGTATGCACAAGGGACCTTGGGGATGATCCCAGTCCTCCACGACCACCCTTCGGACTGGTTGCAGAGGTCTCGGGGCAGTCTTAGCCCCCTACGACCTCGCCTGGTCCGATCGTGGGAGGTGTTTGGGTGATCCCTAGCCCCACGACCTCCTCGGGTCCACTCCCTGTACCTTCGGGAGGTCCTGTTGGACCTCCTAGGTGGTCCTGGGGGTTTCCACAGGTTATCCTATTGGACCTCTTGGGAGGTCCTAGTGGACTTCCCAGTTGGTCCAGGAGGACCTCTCGGGTGGCCCCAGGCTGGGTCGCCACAAGTGGTATCAAAGCATCTTGACTATAGGGTGCAACCTAGTAGAATGGTCGCTAGAAGAAAGTTCAAAATGTGTTTTGCAGAACAAGAAGAAATAAACTGTTCTCTTCTCACCTGTGTCATCTTTCTATTCTTACCCCCCCTTTCTCTGTATAATTTTCTTATCTTACTCCCACTTATTTTGCTCTCTATATGGGTTATAAAGTTGAATGGACTTCCTTTCCTTGAAATATCAGTAGGGCCTATTTAGATCCTTGCTGTAGCCTTAAGGACCTCCCTGGTCGTGGTCTAGCGTGGTAGCCCTTTGCATGAACCACCCTTGAGGATTCTTGGCAAAAGACCACCTCTCATGACCATGACCCCCTTGCTTGTAGCCCTGGGGGCAGTAAGCTTCGAGTAGAGTGGATTTGGGGTCACCTGAGTTGTTGTTTTCTATTGGTTTGCTGGTTTTGACCATCCCCCCTTAGCTTTTTCCATCGCTGTCCTAATATTTGAACCTCTGGCAGATGGTAACAACTAGGGGCAGTGGCAGCACCAGTGGCCAAGGCCGACCCTCTGGGAGTGATCCAAAGACCCCCTTGCTGCAACCACCACCTCCTCCAGCCCAAGGTCCAGATTGGAACCAAATGATGGCAAATCAAGCTCAGCTAATCAACTTATTAGCCCAGTCCATCACTAATACTCAAAACCTTCAAGCAGCTCAACCTCCTGTGTTTGTGCCACCTCCTCCAAGAGCAACTATTGCTGAGTTTATGAGGATGAGACCTCCTACTTTCTCTAGCAGTTTTGAGCCTTTAGAAGCTGATGATTGGCTCAGGACAGTGAGTACAAAACTGGACATGATCCAGTGTACTGATCATGAGAGGGTGCTCTTTGCCTCTCACCAGCTCACTGGACCCGCTTCGGAGTGGTGGGATAACTTCACTCAATCCCACACTAATGCTCAGACCATCACTTTGGGAGAATTTGCGCAGGATTTTTGTAATGCCCACCTTCCTTCGGGCATGATGACTTTGAAGAGGAAATAATTTTGTGCTCTACGGCAAGGCAACCGAACAGTCAGTGAATATCTCCATAAGTTCAATCATTTGGCAAGATATGCACCCAAAGATGGGACCAAGCAAGAGCGCTTTCTGGAAGGGCTCAATGATGATCTTTCAGTTCAACTTATTTCTCATGACTACCCAGATTTTCAGCAGCTTGTCAGTAAGGCAATTAGGAAAGAAGGCAAGCACATAGAGATGGTGTAACACCCCAGCTCACATGAGCCTGAAATGCTACCTAATTAACAAATCTAAGTCAAAACATTCTATCAGATTCCGGCAGATCCTCCTCTGTATGGTTTACTACTATGAGGTTTCAGCATTTGAATAAAACATGTATAAATAAACCAACACTTAGAATCATTAATAGGCATTCAAAACATGTAAGCATCTGGCCTATTCAGAGATATCCAAAAGTCACTACTCAACATTATTACAATTAATCCAAAGCTTGAAACATAATCATAATCAATCCTTAAGCAGTTTGCTCATTTGTTTTAAGGTACGATCTAGAAGTTTATCAACTGTAAAAGTGGATGGTAGTGTGTGAATCCAACTCATGTCTACTCCCTCCCATGCATACTGTTCTTGCAAAAGGTACCTAAAAACACAACAAAAGCAAGGGTGAGCCCAAAGACTCAGCAAGTACCAATAATGAAATATTAAATTCACATCTACAACATCAACATTCCATTTCCAAGCTTTACTCGAAAACATGTCTCACAATGTATGAATGCAGTTATGCAATGCAACTTTTCTCTTCCACTCTTTGTCGCATTTCACCGGTAATGCGAGATATGCGACCGTCGTCACATACCATGCTTGTGCTCGCAAGCCCAGGGACCAATTGCCCAATACTCCGCAAGTAAAGGGGACCTCAAGCCCGTCATGTACATGACGGGGATCTCAACAAATACTTGGTCACCATGTGACCAAGTCTTCATTTTGTCAACATGATGCATATGCACAAATCATGAATCATCATAGTCATACCTCTTCAGCAACATCACATATGAATTCAACTCATTCATATCATAAGCATCCATACACTCCAACATCTATGCATGATATATATATTCACAACGCCAAATAAAGTCATGGTCACCAACATCCATAACACTCAAGCAACCATAGATATCACATTTATTCACAAAATCAACAAACAAGCACTTGCCTTAACCGCGTGAGAACGGAGGATGTGAAGACGGCGCTGCAACCAGGACCAGTCCCCCACCTAAAATTCATTTTAAAGGCTTACTAAGATAACAGTATTGGACCAAATAAACTATATAAGCAACATGAAATAGCAAAAGCTTGTAACGCAATCCCAACTCCAATTTTCCTAAATACTAATCTGCCCCCTCTGGAAACAGTCATGTTCTAAAATTCATAGATTTTAGTACAGGAGTCCAAATGAGGTGTTCTTGGACTTCATTTAAAGGTTATCAAATTCCACAACTAAACCTAGTTGGTGGGCCTTCCTGATTCGGCCATCTAATATCCCTTTTATGCTGATTAACAAAACTTCGATTTCACGTCAGGTTCTCTGGACAGTACACTAAAACAATCATAACTTTCAGCTCGTTTGTCCAACTTTCGCGTTCTTGGGCTTCCCTGAAATCTACGACAATTATCTAAAACTTTCGTTATACTGAGATCCTCTAATTCTCCATTTAACAGATCGCTCAAGTCAGATTACTAAAACCTGTCAAAATACTGACAAATTCACAAAACAGTCGCACTAATAAATCCATAACTTTTGCTACAGAGGTCCAAATAATATGATCTAGCACTTCATCGAAAGCTATTGATGTCCTCTACACCTCTTTAGTAGAAGCCCAAGACTGAATCCACACTTAACTACATCAGAACGTCTGTCTAACGCGATTTGTCCTGAGGAGACAGAAATACCGACATTCCTACAACAATCAAATATGCATCTATTCGGGGGCAAACCGGGGTTACCCTTGATGAACCGCTGTAGACCACGATGCAGCCCGTGAACCTTCGCCTTCCCTCTCTTCTTACCTTCTCCCTTCTTCCTTCTTCTTCCTTTTTTCTTGGCCGGCCGCGAGAATGAAGAGGTATCGGAGGAGAGGGGCACTAGCATGGAGGAGAGGGGTTGCTACAGTATCGTGCTACAGTGGCGGCGGTGGTACTGTAGCACCCTAGGGTTCCCCCTCCTTCTTTAGTTGGTTTCTGGTTTCCTCATGGGCCATGGGCCACTAAGCCTGTTTTTCCTCCACTTGACTATGGGCTGTGTGGCCCATTCCTCTCTCAATTTCTGATTTTTCTCTTTTAATTATCTTAATTCCCTCTCTATTTTTTTATTGCATCCACTAACGACAAACGGGATATTACAGATGGAGAACCAGAAGAAGAAGAAGGCAGCTTAGCAGTTCTGATTAGAGGGTTTCTCCAGGCCCAAGACCTCTCAGTTTTGGCAAAAGAGATCTGTGACCTCCTCTCCTTCAAGGTCTCCCATGCAAATAAAACGTATGAGCACTTCTAGTTCTCATGGGACCTCCCCAGGAAACCACATCTAGAAAAAGACACCCATATCCGCAGCAGCAGGTATGACCTGTTTTTATTGCCATGAAGTGGGGCACTATGCTAGCAAATGCCCGAAGAAGCTCCAAGCTACAACCTCAACTCCAAACCGATTGGGACAAGGACCCTTAGCTCCTGGCAGCAATACCAATTCCAAGTCCTCAGTCCAATACATTAAAGGGCGTGTGAATCATGTCAAAGCCGAAGAAGCTCAAACCGCATCGGATGTGGTTCTTGGTACGTTTGTTGTCAATTCAGTACTATCCACCATTTTTTTTGATTCTGGAGCTTCTCATTCATTTGTCTCCTCTAAGTTTGTGGGTAATAATGGGTTAGCTATATCTCCTTTAGTAAACCCCATGCTGATCCACTCCTCGGGCTCTGAAATGAGGACCAGCTCCTTATGCCCAAATCTTTCCTTGGAAATCTTGGGAGTTCCCTTCTCTCCGAACTTGATAGTTTTGCACTCCCAAGGATTAGATGTAATTCTTGGAATGGACTAGCTAGCTAAAAACCAAAGTCAAATAAATTATGCCAACAAGTCTATTGTACTCACCAATGAGCAATGAATACAAGTTGAATTCAGCCCTAAGATTTCTTTCAGAGCAGCTCCTAGTGTAGCCTGTTTGAGGAAAGTAAAATTTGAAGACCTCCCAGTGGTAAGGGAGTACCCAGATGTGTTTCCTAGTGAACTACCGGGAATGCCTCCGGATAGGGACTTAGAATTTGTCATTAACCCAGTCCCTGGGACAACACCTATCTCCAAAAGACCTTATAGATTGCCAGTCAATGACCTAGTTGAGTTGAAGCAACAGATTGAAGAAATGCAAGGCAAAGGCTTTGTTAGGCCGAGTTCCTCTCCTTGGGGAGCTCCAGTGATCTTTGTGGCAAAGAAGGATGGTACTCAACGTATGTGTGTGGATTATAGAGCTCTCAACGATATCACCATCAAGAATAAGTATCCGTTGCCTAGGATCGATGATTTATTTGATCAACTAAAAGGAGCAGCAGTTTTCTCCTAAATTGATTTGAGGTCGAGATATCACCAATTGAAATTCGACAAGAAGACATCCCTAAGACAGCTTTCTCAAACCGGTATGGACTTTATGAGTTCACCGTCATGTCTTTTGGATTGACCAATGCTCATGCATACTTTATGAATTTAATGAATAAAGTGTTTATGGAGTATTTGGATAAGTTCATCATTGTCTTCATAGATGACATCCTAGTGTACTCTAAGACTGAAGAAGAATATGAAGACCATCTTCAGTTGGTCTTAAACAAGCTCAGAGACCACCAACTTTATGCTAAATTTGAAAAATGTGATTTTTGGTTGAAGAAAGTCACCTTTTTGGGTCATATTATGTTGGATGTTGGGATAGCAGTCAACCCAAGCAAAGTTCATGATGTCCTAAATTGGAAGTCACCCACATCAGTACCTCAAATTAGGAGTTTCCTTGGCATGGCAGGGTATTATCGTCGATTTATTGAAGGCTTTTCAAAGATAGCAAGGCCTCTTACTCAGCTGCTCAAGAAGGAAACCAAGTATGTTTGGACCTCAGCTTGTGAACAAAGTTTTCAAGAGTTAAACAAGAGATTGACCTCTACCCCAGTGCTGATTTTGCCAGATATTCGAAAGGATTTCGAAGTCTTTTGTGATGCATCCCGGTAGGGTCTTGGTTGTGTCTTAATGCAAGAAGGTACAGTGGTAGTGTAACAGTCCAAATCTGGGTTTGTATTTCAAATGTAAGAAAATGTGTAGAAATTAAAACTTTTTCTTGCATCGTGAAGTTTTTGAGCTTTTCTGTAATTCTTGTAAAGGAATTGTGGGAAATCAAAAACCTAAATCTCCCATTTGAGTAAAAGTCATGAACTCCTTGTTGAAAATCTTGTGTTCAACTCCCTGGAAATATATTTCCTTGGTTGGGTGACCCTTTTGAAAAACTTCACAATTTTTAGAAATTGTTTGAATATTTTAAGAGGCAGTCAAACCATCTTGACTCTTAGTCAAACCTTAACTCAGAACATTTCAAAATTTCTAGAGAAAAATGCTCTGCATAAAAATCTCTAGAAATTTTACACGAGGTCAATCCTAAAGTCAGCAAGCTCCTGTAAACATTTCAGATTTTTTGGAGTTAGTTTTCTACCTCTAAAAATCTCTCAAAGTTTTAGCTGTTTTTCAAAACCCTAGTCAGGTCCTGTTGGGTTCAAGTCGGACCTGAGCCACTTGACTTGGTCCAACCACCTAACTGCACTCGGGCTCGAGCCACATGGGCGCGTGTGCGGTGGACCGTTGGATGTCAATCAAATGATCTTGATCGCTTGTGCCGTTCGGACCTCCCGATTGTCTCGTTCAATCTCTGCCGTCCATTTCAAATCCAACGGTCAAGAGCTCCGACTCGGGACTTTTGACTCAGCTCAACCCAATCGTGTATTTTGGCTCAGACCACCTTGGTTTGTGTCACTGATAGGTGGGGCCCCTGGGAACATGGTCGTCTCCTACCTCGGGCTCAAGCACGAGCGTCAGCGCACGGCGCAGGAGAGGTAGTGCCTTGTCAATTCACTAGAGACATTTAAACGGCTATGTGCTGCAAGCATTAAATGCGCATCTGCGCTCCTCTCCCAAAGTCGTGTTCTTAGCTGCTCCCGTCACTCACATTTTCCTCGACAGGGGCAGGAACCGAGCTTACCCTTGAGTTTTGCCCTCACTTGAACTCTACTTCCTTCAGCTTTAAAAATCCCTTGAACCACTCCTTGGACCTTTTTCCAACTCTAGCGTGCTCCTTCTCTGCTTGTTGAGCTCAAACACCAAAGAACCCTACATCCGCCATTGTTGGACCGTGGAGCTCTTCAGTGAAGACCGTGCTCCAAGGGTTCTTTTGGCAATCCTTTTGCTTCGCCTTGAGTCTCTAATCACCGGGCCATTAACCCTAACTTAATTTTGAAATACATTCACAAGAGTTGCCCAATTTTGAGTCTTGGACCACTTCGGCCAAAATCGCCCTTTCTTCCTCATTGCTGGTAAGAACCTCCTCTCTTCAATTTGCTGCTCGGGGACCATCCTTGAGCTATGTTGAAGTTATCCCGATGACGTGGATGTGCTCTTTTTGCTCAGAACCTCTTCTCCGCATCATCTTCCTAAGTGCCGGCAAGGTCCTTCATCGCCGGAGCTCCTCCGACCTCCTCTGGACCTCTTTGTCCTAAGGTAACCTTCTAAGTAATTCCTAGAAGCTTGGCACCTGCTCCTCTGGACTGCTACGGAGCTCCTTTTTGCTTTTCGTATCTTCGGCCGTGTTTTGCATCACCGCCATTTTCCGGCTCGCCGCCATTCTAGACCTGCAGCGTGGTCGTAAGTGCCACCTGGGTGTGCGCGTTGCTATTGTGAACCTGGTGGTGCCTTTGGTTTGCGCTGCCGTGACCAGAGTTGTAACAGCCCCAATTTTATGAACAGTAATAAATTGCTTTCTGAACAGTAATGAGGTGCTGTTCATAGCATCACTGTTTATTTTTACAGATTGGGCATTATGTTGCAAATAAAAAACTTTCCTTTTCTAGCCAAAAATTCAAAGCTCTTCTTAAAGTTCAAAGGGAATGCAAGCCAATGCTTGTATTTTGACTGGGAAATATTTTCATTAAAACCTAGATCAATTATCTTGGCTAAAAATAATTTTTGTTAAATTTTTAGAAATTATCTTGACTTGAAGAAAAATATTTGGCTTTAAATAAACCTATTCGGGTTAAGTTAATTATTTATGAATTTTGAAAGTGAAACTGTGGATTTTAAATTTTATTTGGGAAATATATCATCCCAGTAGCCTCCTGGCAAAATTTCATGATTTTACAAATTTATTTACTATTTCTAAAGCCCAGTCAAACTTTCAAACTTTGAATTTAAAGTTTGGTCATCTCTTCCGGTCTAAACCTAAACCCTAGCACTGTAGCGACTCGAACCCCATGAGGTTGAGTCCAACCGGTGCAATGTGGTATGGCTCAGTCACGCTCGGGCGCGAGCCCAAATCCCACACGTGACGCGAGCCGTTGATCTCCAATCGAACGGGTGGGGTTGCGACATCACGTGGACTGTCCATGTAGGCAGATTAATGTCCACCCTTGGATCTTGATCGAGCGACCAATAGGCGCGAAAACAATCGGACCACTCCGGATCCCTTCTTAATCTCCACCGTCTATCCTCGATCCAACCGCGCCGCTCTTTTTGTTTTAAACTTTAAGGCGCGCAGTCGTCGTTGACCGTCAGATTCAAATCCTACGGTGTTCCTTTTTACCGCGTGCTTTTAGAGCCTGGTTTTATGAGACTGTTGGATTTGATCGTAGGGTCTATATTGAGATTGAATTCGGACCATCCGGATCCCCCGTCAATCGACCAGAAAGCCAATCGCGGTGCGCGTCATCTCATTTAAAAGTGATGTGTAGCCTTTTTGATTGATCGTTGGATTTCAATCCAACGCCCCTCTTTGAATGTAAACCCCCGAAATCCCGCAGGGCTCCTTTAAATCTCCATCCTCCGTTTGAGATCGCACGACCCATATTAAATGGTGCCGATTAGATTTTCTTAATGTCTATTTCCATCGCGGCCGCCCATCTCTAATCGAACGGTCGACGATTCTTGGAGCTTTAAGAGGCGCGCGCGACTGTGGCTGACAAAGGGACCCACACGTCAGGTGTTTGCCTCTCTTCCTCCTTGCCTCTGCATGCGCATTGCATGGCTCTGTAAGAGTAGAGGAGTTATCCAAGAATCATGCAACTAATTTTTGGATATTTAGCACTAAGTGGACACCTCATCAACTCTAGACACTTCCCCTGTGCCCTGTAGCTCAACCTCTATATATATACCCTAGCTTTTTTGGCTGCTGCCATTGTTGACCACTGGAGCTCTTCATCTTCATTACCATTCCAATGGAGTTTCTTGCTCCTATCAATTTCTTATCCATCTTAAACGTTTGTTTCACCTTGCATTAAGAATTTAGCATCTTTTGTAGGTTAACCCAGAGTTTAATTCTCTGTTGATCAGAACCGGTTTTCAACACCTTCGGTGTTTATCTCATCCTGGTAAGATAAGCCCTTAGTTTTTGTCATCTTGAGCACCTTAAGGACCTCTGCAGCTCATATGCACCATTCCATTGTACATATACTACTCCAACCTTTTTAAACTGAAAAGTTGTTTTTATAACTTTTCGGTCTTTCATATCGTTTTCAAGAACTAGGGTTTCTCCTGTCAACTTATCATCCTATGTAGGTTTTAACTGAACCTTAGTAGCATAATAAGTTGTTCTTTTGATTCTTCTTGTCATCTATTTAACTTTATAGCAGAGGTTTATCTCTGTCACCTGTTGTCGGCTTAACTGACAACGTTGGTTTTTCTTTAGTTTCTGTAATATGACCGATTAGGGTTAGGTTAGGGTTAGCTTGGGGTGTTAATTACCCTAAAAGATCAGGCTAAGCCTCATTTCAGAATCTTTGCTTGACCTATTTTCCTTTAACCCGAAATCTATAGTCTGCCCTGTTTCTGTTCTTTTCAAAATCTAAAAACTGTAACTTTGACCTAAACTCTAGTTTCTGTCGTTTGAAAGCAGTAGGTGATAATATGGGTTAATATCTTTATGGGGGGTATGTATAACTTAAGCATGCTGTTAAAACATGCATTCCCATATTGATCATACATTTTTCTTTCATTCTGTACTTGTTGTCAATTTTGGTATTTATTGGATTTTATTGTCTCTTTTAGAATCTGGTTCTTCTGAAGTATTTGAATCTATTTCTGAGCAACCTGAGCCTGCACAAGAAGTCTATTAGTATCAAGGCAAGCATCCTCTTTGCACCATGTTGATCCCCAAAGTTTTATACAATAGATTTTCCAAATACAGTGATAACTGTTGCATGCTACTTTTCTGAAAATACTATTGTGATATGTAGTAGTTAGTTATGACCTAACATTGTGGATTACCTTCATTCTAACCATACACTCAAACTTAGAGTAGTACTGTATACTATAATCTTTAATTTCAGAGTTTGCCTAGGCATGCAGCCTAGATAACTCTGAAGTTTGACAAGATTATCTTGTCAAACATGGGAACTGTGACATCCAAATATTAGACTTGTGTTTCAAATGTAAGAAAATGAGTAGAAATTAAAACTTTTTCTTGCATCATGTATTTCCTGTTGTACCAAACAATTTTGTACAAGGAATTATGGAAATACAAAGTCGCAAGTCACTTTGATCCAAAACCTTGTCTTCCAAAAACAATCTTGTCAAACCTTTTGATCATCTCCTGGAAATACTTTTCCTAAGTTCTAGGATTGTTGTGTGACCTCTCTGAAAAATTTCACAATTTTTAGAAATTGTTCGAATGCTTTTGGAGGCAAGTGTGGGCGCCCCGGATTATTGGAAATGTACTTAATTAAATTCATACTGTAGCACAATTATTAATGAAGGAACAGTACTGTCCCTTTATTAAAGATCATGCTAAAGATATAAATTTAACAAGTGACAATTCCAATAAACAGGATCCCCGGATATATATATATATCTCACAATGGTTCCCAGGATCAACGACCATTGCATATATATATCCTTCAATAACATTGCATCATACACACACAAGTCATACATTTGCATAATTAAACATAAGTTTACAACATTCGGTTTTAGGGCTACAATATTAAGTGACTTGGTCACTTCAAAAGTCTAACAGCGGAAGCAAAAACAAAATATTAAAGTCCACCAATGGCCTCATCCACCCGCAGGCAATTGCGTGGAGGAAAGAAGTAGCTTTACTCGTTAGTGTCACCCTGATCGGCGCTAACGGGTACTTCATAAAGAAAACCGTCCTCACCTGCAACAATAGGTGATAGCACCTTGAGTACGGAAGGTACTCAGCAAGTCTTACACAAACTAATAAAATTAAGTGTTTGTTAGAACCTAATCAAAGGAGTGGAATTTTTACATGCATAAGGTTTCAACAGGAAGGTTTAAAGGTTCAAATTTGCATAAAGCGATACATCTTGACCTACAAAGGCTAAATTTTGATAAAGCAATTTAATAAATCAAAGATAAAGTAGAACAGTAAGTAAAGACATTAAATGTAAAGCGATGCAGTGCATGAATCCTCATGCACAATCAAAACCGAAACAGATTTTGGAAATCAAAACTTCTATACTGGTGACATCAATTCAAGTTATCGTCCATGACCGTGGACACGCTATTCGAACAGTTTATACCTGCAGGTGTACATCTTTACCCACATGACTTAGCTAGCCCGTTGCCTTGGATGCCTCCGAATGATGACATACTTCCTTTGGTATGCCGAGGAAACTAAGATTTGGTATTTTTCAACAAGCTAACACTATTGAGTTGGACCCCATGTGTGAACCGATCTCGCTTAAACAACGATCGATAGCATCCGCTAATCGAGGCACACATGTTGCGTCGATAATGCCGATCCAAACAATTAAATGCGAATGGGCTCGGTACCCATATTAGAATGCAATCGGCACCATTAAGGTAACGTATATGCTACGGAGCACATATACGCCTCGACCTTCTAAGAACATCGATCTTGACATACATGCTCACATGGCATACAACGCAATCATAAGACCAAAGCATCTATGCCATACAAGGTCAATACACATATTCTTACTCTCTGTTTCCAACCCAATAGTCTTAACATTTTACTTAACCAAACAGCGCCCATACACTTTGCATGTGGAAGTGCGTGGGGACTTGAATTGAATAATCGAGTTCGGTCCTTAATTAACCGGACAAGTCCACCACAAAACCCAATCTCGTGCACAAAAGCACCATCACTAGCTTCCTCTTGTCCAGATCAATTTAAATATGAAGCTCAAGTTTGATTTAAAGAAACTGGACAAAGAGTTCAAAATAACAAAAGTTCATTGGTGATTCCCATGTTTGACAAGATATGCTTGTCAAACTCTAAAATCTCTAGATTGCCTGTCTAAGCCAAAACTGAAAATATATGTTATAATATACAGTACTATGCTAAGGTTGAGTGTATGGTGACAATTGAGGTAATCCTTCATGTTAGGTCATAACTAACTACTAACAAATCACAGTTTGTATTTTCAGAAAAATAGCATGCACAGTTGTCACTGGATTTAGAAAATCTAATGTATAAAATTTGGGATCAACATGGTGCAGAGAGGAAGCTTGCCTTGATAATAATAAACCTCTGTTGCAGGTTCAGGTTGCTCAGAGACAAATTCAAAAACTTCAGATGAACCAGATTCTATAAGAAGCAATAAAGTCCAATAAATAACAAAACTGACAATAAGTCCAAAATGGAAGAAATATGCATGATCAATATGAAGATGCATGTTTAACAGCATGCTTAACCCATAACTACCCTAATAGTGAGAATAACCCATAATATAGCTTACTGTTTTCAAATGGCAAAAACTAGGGTTTAGTGCAAAGTTGCAGTTTTCAGATTTTGAAATGAGCTGAAATAGGATGCATTGCGATTTTGGAAAAGGAAAATAGAACATGCAAAAGTTCATAAATGAAACTTAGCATGATCTTTTAGGGTAATTAATATCCCAAGCTAACCTTAAGCTAACCCTAATCGATTAGATTTCAAAAGCTAAAGAAAAACCTATTTTGTCGGTTGAGCCGACAAAGAGAACAAAGACAAATTTCTGTTATCAACCTAAATAGATGATAACAAGGATTAAAAGAATAACTTGTTATGCTACTAGGGTTTGGTCTAAATCTAATTAGGGTAACAAGTCGACAGGAGAAACCCTAGGTCTTGAAAATGACATGAAAGACCGAAAAGTTAGAATATCAACTTTTCAGTTTAGAGCAAGTTGAAGCTACTGATGCTCAAAAGAATGATTCACAGCAGCTTCTAAGGTCCTTAAGATGCTCAAGATATTAGATACTAGGGTTTTAGCTTACCAGTAGAGGAAAGACACCACAGAATTTGAAAACCGAAGTGGATTGACAGAGAAATAAACTCTGGATTTAACCTACAAAAGATAACCAATCTTTATTGCAAGGTGGAACCAGAGTTTAGAATGGATAAGCAAAAGAGACAAGAGCAAGAACTCCACTGGGCAACAATGGAGGATGAGCTTCTTCGGTCAACAATGGCAACAGCAAAAACTAGGGTTTATATATGGATGTTGAGCTACAGGGCACAGGAGAAGAGTCTAGAGTTGATGAGGTGTCCATTTAGGGCTAATTATCCCAAAAATTAGTTGTATAATCTTGGGATAATCTTCTCCTCTACTCTCAGAAATGGCTGCGCAGAGATAAGGAAGAAGGGAGGCAACATCTGACATGTGGGTCCCTTTGTCATTCTCTGCCGCGCGCGCTTCATAAAGGCTCAAAAGAATATCAGCCGTCCGATTGGAAATAGGCGGCTGTGATAAATAGAGAGATTAAAAGATTTGAATCGGTACCTTAAAATATGGGCCGTGCGATCTCAATCGACCGATCGAGATTTAAACGGGGCCCAAAGGAATCTCGAGATCTGCTTTCAAATCTGGACGTTGGATTGGAATCCAACGATCAAATAAAAGTATACACGTCACCCCTTTTAGATGCGATGACACAACACCGTTAGATTTGATTTCTACGGTCAAGATGGAAAAATGAACCGGATGGTCCGATTGCATACACTCATATGGTCCCTAAGATTGAAATCCAACGATCCACCGAATTTGGGCTTTAAAGGCCCACGGTCAAAAAGGCGCACCGTAGGATCTAGATCTAAGGGCTCAAGATAGTCGCGCGCTTTTAATTTCAAAAGAAAAGGGCGGCGCGGTTAGATCAAGAATGGACGGCTGAGATCGTGAGGGGATCCGGAGTCGTCCGAATGCCCAATCTGGACCACACGATGCAGATCCAATGGCCCAGAGGAGCGCGGGCCTTAATAACACGCGGTAAAAAGGAAAAGCCGTAGGATTTGAATCTGACGGCTCAGATAAAAGCGCGCCTTTAAGTTTAAAACGAAAAGGGAGGCGCTGTTGGATCGAGAATGAACGGTGGAGATTGAGAAGGGCTCCGGAGTTGTCCGATTGCATACACTGACCTCGATCGTTAGATTAAGATCCAACGGCGGAGATCAAAGCGTACACGTGGACAGCTCGCGTGACGTTGCGGCCTCGCCCGTTCGATTGAAGATCCACGGCTCACAATGCGCGAGGGGGATTGGGCTCGCGCTCGAACGTGACAGAGCTGGACCGGTACACTGGGTTGGACCCAACCGCATGAGATCGAGTCGCTACAGTGCTAGGGTTTGGATTCAAACCGGTTTAGTTGACCAGAACTCATTCAAAAGCTTTAAGGTTTGACTGGGCTTTTAAAAATAGCAAATAAATTTGTAAAATCATGAAATTTTTGCTGGAGGCTACTGGGATGATATATTTCCCAGATAAATTTTAAAATCACACAATCACTTTGTAAAATACATAAATATTTATTTTAGCCCGAAAGTATTCATTTAAAGACAATTATTTTTCTTCAAGCCAATATAATTTCTAAAAATGCAACAAAAATATTTTCAACCAAGATAATTTATCTAGGCTTTAATAAAATACTTTCCAGTCATAATACAAGTTTTATCTTGTATTCCTTTAAGACTTTAAATGGTTCTTTTGGATTTTGGCTAAAAAGGAAGGTTTTTAATTTGTAACATAGTGCCCAAATTGTAGGAATGAACAGTAATGCTATGAACAGCACCTCATTACTGTTCATAAAGCATTTTATTACTGTTTATAAACTTGGGGCTGTTACAGCAAGTCAACCCAATTCAAATCCTGGTCAAACATTGGTTCAGCACCTTGAAGAATTTTTAGAGGAAGTTGTGCAGCACCAAAACCACTGAAAATTTTATGCAAGGTCAACTTTTGAGTCAGCAAACTCCTGTAAAATTTTCAGAATTTTTTGAGTTAGTTTGCTACCTCAATCAATTCCCGAATACCCGTCCCTTTTCAAAAGTCGAAAATTCAAGTCTAGTTCGAGTCAGACTCGGGCTCGAGCCCGAGCCCAACTCGACCGACTCGGTTGGACCAAGTCTTCAGGCCGCACCCGAGATCGATCCTGAGCAACCGTGTGTGAGTCGTTGGATTTAAAATCCAACGCTCACGACCTCCCCTCCTCCTCCTCTGCTGTTTTTGAAGGCACCAGAGCTCTGTGATCGAAGCCGTTCGCGACAGATCCAACGACCAATAATCACCCGAGCATATCACTAGTTTTCTTCAACCTCAGGACGTGCGTGAGCAGTAGGGTAGTGATGGCAGTGTCAACTCATGCTCCCTACGGCCGACCTAGTGGACATTAAGAGTTGTGGGAGACACGTTCGGCCGTGCCATGCCCTAACCTACCCTCTCCCACCTTTTTCACTTTCGGCATTGTGTTGAGTCGTGCTCCTTTGTCCCCCCGAAGAGCTTCTTGTCCAACCCTAGCATTTTCAGAGCTTTATAAGCACCCCTCTTACCTCCTGGTCTTCCTTTAGACCACCCTCAAGCTCCATCTTCATCTGTGGAGCTTAATACCCCCAAAACCGACAATCCACCATTGTTGACCTTTTGAGCTCCATTGGTGACTTGGGTGTTTCAGTGGTTCTTTAGCCCATTTCTCACCTTATTTGTGGACCTCTTGTCGTCGCAAGTCTTTTCCCTAACTCAATTTGGGGTTGTTTTCTCAGGAACAACCTAATTGGAGTTTTGGGATTTTGGCGGCCGTAAGAGCTCCCCTTCGTTCCCAACTCCGGTAAGCCTTCTCCGTCCAATCCTTTAGTCCTGGATCACCTCTGGGCCATCGCAAGCTTATCCTAACCTTTCTTTTCATCTCTGTTGGCTCAGAACAGCTGGTCGCCGTCATCTTCTTCACCTCCGGCGTCGGTCTCTGTCGCTGGGTCTCCTCCGACCTCCTCTAGACCTCCCCTGCACCTTGGTAAGTTCACTTTAGTTCCTTTTTGCTCTAGGGCCCGCTAGAAAGACTCATAGCAGAGCCTTTTACTGCTTTTTGGATTTGCCGAAAACTAGCCTCGCCCTCTCTCGGCTCGCGGCGTTCTGAGCAGTGCCGCCGTCGAGAGTGGTACCTTTAGGATCGCAATTGTATTGGCAACATTTTGGTACAATTGGTAGGCACCGCCGCGGCCTAGGTCGCCGGCGACGTGCCGGCGAGCTTAGTGCGGTGCTCTGTACTTTGTCGGATTTTCGTCAAGTCCTCAGACCTCCTCGGGTTGTTCATGGCCGTCCGTGACCTCCCCAGGATTGGATCTGAGCCTTAGAATCCTTTCTGTAAAAGCTTTAGTCTCAGGACCTCCCTTCTGTTGGTCCCAGCCGTTTAGGATCACCCGAGATTTTGATCTGGCCGGTATATTGTTTCTTTTGAATCGTTAAGCTGAGGGACCTCCTCCGGTAATCTTAGCCGTTTAGGACCTCCCTGAGTATAGATCTAACCGTAGAGCTCTTTTCCGTAAAAACCTTAAGTGCAGGGCCTTTCCCTAGTTTTAATCCTAGCCGTTGAGACCTCCCTAGGTCTTATCCCGGCCGTTAAGACCACCTCTGTGTTTCCGCAAAAAACCACCCCCTAGACCTCCACCAAGGTCCTCTTTGCAAAAGACCTCCCACTGGTCCTTTGTTCGGAGGAGCCAAGGACCTCTTTAGAGCAATTGTGAACCGTTGAGGACCTCCCCGTGGAGATCTCAGCCGTCCAGACCTCTCTCTATTAAATCTTATCGCTTAAGACCTCCCCCACCTTGATCTGGACCGTTCAGGACCTCCCTAGAGTGATCTGAGCCGTCCAGATCTCGTTCCGTTAAAACCTTGTCCTTGCGGACCTCCTCGTGAAATCCCGACCGTTTAGGACCTCCCCGATGAAATCTGGACCGCTCAAGACCTCCCCCTAGAGATCTTGACCGTTTAAAACCTCCGTCCAGTTCATCTCGACCGTTGAGATCTTCCTCCGTGAAGATCCCTGCTGCCAGGACCTCCCCCATCTAGATCTTGGCCGCCCAGGACCTCCTCTGGTAGATCCTGAGCGTCCAGACCTCCCTCACTAGGACCTCCCTCCAAATCTCCCCTTCTAAGATCTTGGCCGTTAAAGCCCTCCTCTGGTAGATCTTGACCGTCTAGGACCTCCTCCTCAGCTCTGGACCGTTAGATTTAGATCTAACGGGCTAGACCTCCTCAGTAGATCTTAGCCGTCAAAGACCTCCCTCTTTCAGATCTCACCGTCCAGACCTCCTCCTTTAGATCTTTACCTTTAGGACCTCCTCGTGGAGCTCTGGACCGTTAGATCCGGATCTGATGGTCACGACCTCCTATAGGCGCGAGGAGCTCGCTGCGCGTGCGCTATTCATCATCTCGTCGGGACCGTTTGATTCGATGTCAACGGCCGAGACCTCCCTAGTGCGCATAGACCTCCTCCGTGCGGTTGCGCTGTGCTCCCGTGCTCCATAGCCGTGCGATGAAAGATCGACGGCCACGACCTCCCCGATTTCGTCAGTTCTGTTAGACCTCCCGAGAGCTCTATTTTTCCTAGTGTTTGCTGAGTCGAATTTCAAAAATGTGTAACTTTGTCATTATAACTCCTTTTTGAATGATTCCAATTGCACTAGCTTTGTAATAAGCTGAACTTCAATCTGAGAATGAACTTAGGCACTTTTCTGTAGCAGAAACTAATGTAGGTTGTATTAACTTGTCTCAACATTAAATATTGCCTAGAAAATTCATTAACTTATAAAATGCATAACTTTTTCTCTGTAATTCCAAACTGGTAAAATCTCTGTGTAGACATGCCTTAATGTGAAATAGGCTTTGCCCTTGTTTATGTTCCTAAAAAGTGATTTATGATTAGTTTTACACCTTAGAAAAATCATAACTAATTCTTTTCAACTCCAAATTGTGTAAACTCAATTTTGCTAGTATTAGAATAGCTCTAACTAGCTGCCACAAAAATTTCAAGTCCTAAATCATTCTGGAAATTTATACCATGAACAGTAACAGATAGGTTTTAAAACTGGATTTTTCAGGCTGAGCAAATTTGTTTTGGCCATAACTTTTTCATGCTAAGTCCAAATGAAGTATTTCTTGTTCCTAAAATTGTCTGAAATAAACCCCTAGCTTCTGTGTAAATTTCGTAGAATTTGGATGTCTTTTGCTGTTGAGTTTTCTTTGGTGTTCTTCGTTCTTATTGGTTTTATCGCCTTTTCGCGTTAGGTTCCGAAGAGTTTGTTGAATCTGAAAATCCTCCTCTGCAGCAAGAACAATTCCAGCAAGGCAAGCAGTTTGATCATGTTAATCCCTGTATTTTCAAGTATTTATGTTGTTTACAAATTCTACGTATTACATTGCTATTTTGTGTTAACTAATGTCGATTAGTTGGCCTAGTAGATGCATTCCTTAGGCAAATGAATTGATCTGTACTACCATGAGCCTAGGATTACTTGCTGTGATGTAGGGTTCGCTGGATGAGCCCTTGTCACTTAGTAGTTTGCGAAAAATGTGCCTAGTCATGCTTAGTTTCCGGTAGAAATGGGCAGTTATCGACTTGTCGATAACCTTGATCACATAAAACTTATTATGACTTATGATTTCAGCCTTGTGCCTTGTTTACTTGTGAAAACTAAAAACTGAAAATAAAATGATTTAGACTTGGGCACAATGGTGTGTTGGTGTGCTTCTGGGTGTGACTAGATTGGTGCCCGAGTCATTAAGGACCGAGTTACTTGCGCCACCGTACTGAGCATTTTGCGTGCTAACCACACTAGAGGGTATGGGACCTCTCTTGACTTAGTACTTTGGGAGGCATTAATTAATGGGTCGCTGGCTGTAGTTTATAGAGAAAAAGGATCACAAAGGCGTGACCGGGGTGGTTCCTTTCTAGGTCCTCCACCCCGACCGTGGTCTTGCAAATGTCTGGCTAGCTTTACCCTAAATGGCTAATCACTCCCGGCTTTGCCTGACTCCACCACAACGTATGGTCCTGGTAGCCCATTTCGCCGGCTGGCTACTGAGGGTCAACCCCATACGTGCGACTCTTAATTAACGCACTCCATTGGAAATGTCTTGTTAGACTTAGTCGTGCCTGCATACCAAAGGAAGCATGCTAACCGTGGCTGGTGGAAAGGCGGTCTAAAGTGTGGGTACATTGGTACACCCCTGCAGGGTTAAAACTATTCGAATAGCCTCATCCTGGGTTATGGACACGCTCGGATACGCCCCGTGAGAACTAGACTACAACTTTTAACTAAAATTTGATGGGTGGTACGAATCAGGGATTCGTGCTATGTTGTGGTGGCTTTTGGGTTAGTCCCCTCTAGGTGGTTACTTGTACTTATCATTAATTCGCTGATATTTCAATAGTAAAAACAGATTTACAAACTTGCTTTCAAATGTATTACATTATTGCAAATAAAGTTGGCCTTATGCAAATTAGACATATAGCCTCCACTTAAATAAGCCTGCATGTAGCATATGAATAGGTCTGCTATTCCACACGTCAGTCTTGCGAGTACATTAGTGTACTCATTTGTCTTGCTTAAATGTTATTTGTTGCAGAGGAGGAAGGTGAGCCCCAAGGGCCTCACTTCTGTGAGTTGTGTTGTGGCAGTATTCGAGGCGACTAGCTTGGCGGCCCGGTCGGTTGCCTTGTGGGTTGTGTGGGCGAACAGGTCGGCTTTTGTTCTTAGCTATCTTATGGCACCTTTTGCTTCCGCTGTCATTCTTGTTTATTGTGTTATTTAACCGATCGTCTCTTTTGTAATAACTCTACTTTATGTATGTCGTTGTTGAATTTAGTGTTAAATGTTGTATGGAAATGATGTATAATTTTGTGATGATGAGCATGTACTGCAATTCTAGGAAGCACATGTCCCTCGAGGCTTGGGATATTTAATTAGTAATGCTAGAACCATATGGAGGTTAAGTATTACTAGTTAAATACCCCGGGTCCTCACAAAGTTGGTATCAGAGCCATACTGACCGTAGAAACCCCTAGCTTGGTCGTCCTTAGGATATTTTGGAAAACATAGTTTTGAAACTATCAAATGATTTTGAAAACCTAAGTAAGTTCTCAGATTTGACTTCTCATCTATCTTAATCTGCTCATCATACCTTATTCTCGATTGAATTTGAAAAATTGTTTTCCCTCTCATCTTCTTTTCAAAAGTAGTTGTTTAATCGAATAAATTGGTTTTGGGAAAGCCATGAGGGCTTTAAATTGAAGTGTTGGCTGTTTTGAAGTGAAGGTTAGGAGCTCCTGAAGATGAAGACTTCGGCTGCACACCTGATGAAGAAATCTGGACAGCAAACAAGAAATTCTGGACGGCTAGCTATTTATAGTATACATAATTGAAAATGAGATGATAATTCAACTAAAACTTGTGGGGGAATAAAAGGGTAAGATGTGATATTAGTTGGCTAAGTACCTGACACTATATTAGCAGTGTTTCCCTACTCGTTAGGTGTGCTAAGATTTGAGTCAGGTGTTGAAATTTATCTTCCTAACCGATTGCTCGTTCTTCCATACGAGTTAGTCGTGCTGGGAAGTTGATCCTGTAAATTGAGATTTTGCATTGATTTCATGCTGGTTTCTAAGCTTCTGAAGTTCATTTGGTAGAGATATTAATGGCTTTTCTTTGCTTTTAGTTTTCGGGTTTGGTCCTTATCCATCCTAATATCTATCCTCACCCCAACTTTCACAAAACTCCCTAGTCTCTGGCTTCTCTTTCGCGTCTTTTAGCTTCTAGTTTTCAGGTTGCATTGCCAACCCATCTCTTCGTATCAGGATGTCTGGACAGACCAGCTGCGGACTAGGTCAGCAAGCTGGCTGGAATAAAGATCTTCCGATCTCCAACTGTCCAGACAAGACTCGCCGGCGCCTCCCCTCTGGCATGTGTGTCGGATTTTTGTCCCATTGCCCCAAGGAGCGGCAATCGCCTCCTTTTCACCTTAGCTGTGGTGAAGAGGGGCATTTCACCAAAGGCTGTGACTAGGGAAGATCAAGGTCTGCCAGCGCTATGGTGAGGAAGGACACTACAGCAACAAGTGTACTACAGCTTGTCTGAACTGCGACCAAGGCCACTTGCCCGAGAATTGTTCGACTGCCAAAATCACTTGTTTCCTTTGTGAGGGGAATGATCATTGCCCCAAGGAATGTAGTCTGAACCAGGTGATCACCAAGTCAGTGGAACTGCAACAGCGGATTCTTCGTGCATCTGTAAGCCTCGCCGCCACCGATGTCGCCCAACAAGAGAAGTTCTTGGATGGTTTGTCTACGGAGCTGCAGGACAAGTTGGCAGTCTATGGCTTCCCCGACCTTGAGGCGATGGTCGACAAAACCCTTGTTACTGGGGGCAGAGGGAGAGCGCTAAAGGTATTTCGCAAGGGTCAGATGAGGGCTCTTGCGGAGATCACCTGTTTCTTCTGCAACAACAAGGGTCACTATGCGCATAGTTACCCTAAGAAGATTGCAGCAACCCCTCGTCCTCCGCAGGCCGTGCCCCAATCGCGTGCACCTGCGAGTTAGCAGGGCGGCCTCCGTATTCTAGCCGAAGTCACTTGTTTCCACTGCAAACTCAAGGGTCATTATGCTAATAATTGTCCTAAGAGGCCTGCAGCAACCTCTCGTTTCTTTCCGCGGCCCGTGATTCGATCACACGCACCTGCGAAGCATCGAGACCTGAGGGTTGTTCGTACTCAAGTCAACTCCATCTCAGCTGGGAAAGCACAGGAAGTACCCGACGTCGTGTTAGGTACGCTTCTTGTTACCTCTTGCCCCAATACTATTTTATTCAATTCAGGAGCATCTCATTCCCTTGTATCCCCATCTTTTGCTACTATTGATGGTCCTTATTTTGCTCTTCTATCTAGTGCCCGACACCACCTTGGTTTTATCAAGCCTTGCTAGCCTACCCCGTTTCCCCCAAGAAGAATGCTACCATCTGGATTGTCCTCGGTCGTTTGGTTGAGTGACACCCTTCTGTCCCTATACATCCAAGGGCATCACCTACTAGGTATTGCCTCGATTTTCTGTGGCTTAAATGTCCATAGCCCCTCAAATCAACTAGCTACAGAGGGATGACTCCGTATAAGCTAGTTATCAAGTCAAGGCCTCGTTCGTTAGTGGAGTAACTAGGCAAATCGTTCCACCAGCTAACAACGATATTGCCCCACCACCTTTGAAGTCAAGAAAGATCTCTCAGTCCGTTGATCTTTGTCCTATCTAGACCTGGTAGGATTCTCTGAGCCAACTGAAGTGGCACATTTTTCTACCAGTCAGAACCAAGATTCGTACCGGTCACTTGACTGGAGCTTTAGGTCTCAAAGGCCGTGAGCTTGCATGATGTACCGAAGGCGATCGTTTCAGATCATGATTCTTTGTCCACTTCACGACTATGGCCTAGTGTGTAAAGGGCTATGAGATTTCGTCTTCCTCCTCCGATTAAACGGAATCTCGGGACGAGATTCTTGTAAGGGGGGAGATTTGTGACATCCCAATATTAGACTTGTGTTTCAAATGTAATAAAATGAGTAGAAATTAAAACTTTTTCTTGCATCATGTATTTCCTGTTGTACCAAACAATTTTGTACAAGGAATTATGGAAATACAAAGTCGCAAGTCACTTTGATCCAAAACATTGTCTTCCAAAAACAATCTTGTCAAACCTTTTGATCATCTCCTGGAAATACTTTTCCTAAGTTCTAGGATTGCTGTGTGACCTCTCTGAAAAATTTCACAATTTTTAGAAATTGTTCGAATGCTTTTGGAGGCAAGTCAACCCAATTCAAATCCTGGTCAAACTTTGGTTCAGCACCTTGAAGAATTTTTAGAGGAAGTTGTGCAGCACCAAAACCTCTGAAAATTTTATGCAAGGTCAACTTTTGAGTCAGCAAACTCCTGTAAAATTTTCAGAATTTTTGGAGTTAGTTTGCTACCTCAATCAATTCCCCAATACCCAGCCCTTTTCAAAAGTCAAAAATTCAAGTCTGGTTCGAGTCAGACTCGGGCTCGAGCCCGAGCCCAACTCGACCGACTCGGTTGGACCAAGTCTTCAGGCCGCACCCGAGCTCGATCCTGAGCAACCGTGTGTGAGTCGTTGGATTTAAAATCCAACGCTCACGACCTCCCCTCCTCCTCCTCTGCTGTTTTTGAAGGCACCAGAGCTCTGTGATCGAAGCCGTTCGCGACAGATCCAACGGCCAATAATCACCCGAGCGTATCACTAGCTTTCTTCAACCTCAGGACGTGCGTGAGCAGTAGGGTAGTGATGGCAGTGTCAACTCATGCTCCCTACGGCCGACCTAGTGGACATTAAGAGTTGTGGGAGACACGTTCGTCCGTGCCATGCCCTAACCTACCCTCTCCCACCTTTTTCACTTTCGGCATTGTCTTGAGTCGTGCTCCTTTGTCCCCCCGAAGAGCTTCTTGTCCAACCCTAGCATTTTCATAGCTTTATAAGCACCCCTCTTACCTCCTGGTCTTCCTTTAGACCACCCTCAAGCTCCATCTTCATCTGTGGAGCTTAATACCCCCAAAACCGACAATCCACCATTGTTGACCCTTTGAGCTCCATTGGTGACTTGGGTGTTTCAGTGGTTCTTTAGTGTAACAACCCCAAAATTAGGGTTTGTATTTCAAATGTATAAAAGTATTAAAGATTAAAAACTTTTGTTGTATCTCTTGGTAATGCTCTTGGATTTCTACAAACTTGTGCACAATTTTAAAATTTTGATGTTTGTATTAAAGTTTGTGTTGAGATTTCAAATTTTTAAACCTAAATCCCTTTGCTATTTGAATTTCAGAAAAATGTGTGAATGAAAGTTTCCTAAAATAATTTATTCAAATACTAGATTATTTATATTGAATTGTAATTATTTTTACCAAATTTTTAGAAGTGTTGTTGACTTCACCAAAATTCAAATTAAATCACTAATGCAGATTTGAAAGTAATTTAATTCTAACAAATTTTAATACATAAAATGTTTAAAATTATTTTTCCTAAGTCCCTTGTGAATCTCAGAGTGTCCACAAAATTTTTCATGATTTTTAGGATTTTATTTCTTTTTCAAACGGCTAGGTCAAACTTGTATTTGTTTCGGTCAACACTAAAACACAAATTCTAAATCCGGCTCGTGCACTGTTCCTCTGGTCCAACTGGACCCGAGCCAAACACCGACCGGACTCCTTCGCCTCTGGGTCCGACCGAACCACCTCGCCCGAGCCGCTCTCCCTCCCTCGCTGACAGCCCGGCCCCACCGGCAGGACCCTTCTTCCACGCGGCGTTCTCGCCCGCGCCAGCTCGCCCGAGCGCATCGCTCGCCAACTTCGCGCCGCCCGCATGCATGCGCGCCACGCCAACCGCCGGGCACCTCGCCGCCCTACCGCCTTCACCTCGCTACCTCCGCCTGCTCCTACAAAAGCCGCCGAGAGCCTCACCTACCTGGTTTTCCTCTTCCTCCTCTTTCATTTTCACCACCGAGCTCCAGGAGCCGTGTGTGCTGCTGCGCCGCCTCCAAGCCCGCCAGCCACTCCGGTGATCTCCGACCTCGGCCGATCGCATCACGGCGCGTCCCGCCTCCCCAGGAACCTAACCCCCAAGAAATTTCTAGATTCGGCCACCAAGAAGCTGCGCACACCCCTTCTTCCTCGGCTCCGGCCGAAACCGTTTCTTCCGCCGCCACTTCAACTCCAGCGATCCCCGACCCAATTCCTCTCTTCTTGAGTAAGCTTATACCTTCCCTTAACATCCCCTATCACTCACCCGCTCTCTCCTTCACCTCAGGTCCCTACCGTCGCCGGACCACTCCGGCCACTCCCCGTCCTCGGCGACCACACCGGTAAGCTCCCCACACTCTATGGCTGCTCATGCTCACGCTAATTCCTCCCCGACTTCACCCGACACTGTCACCCCCTTGTCACCTCCACTGCCGGCCGCCGCGTCCTGTCGCCGCGCCGCCATAGTGTATCTCCGGCCACCTCGCGACCACCCATGACTTCCTTGACACCCCGGCGACCCATTTTTGCCTTTGCCACCACCTCGCCGCAGCTCCACCGCCGGCGCCGACCTCAGCCCCAACTCAGCCGAGCCTCCCCTGCTCCTCCCTTATGCTCTCTGTGGATGACAGTGGGGCCCACTCCCTTAAGCCAAATCTTTTGCTGCCAATCAACCTTGTGAATGTCCATTAGTTCACTCAAATGTATTAACAAAGTTGGAAGTTGAGTTTTGAAAGAAATTTGGACATTAGTTCTCTGAAGTTTTCTCTGTTGTCAGTAAACTGAAAGAGGTGAAATGCAATTGCTATTAGATTTTGTTAGTACTTGATAAATCCCTTAAGAAGTAGTGTTTAGCAAAGAAATTATTTAATTAGCAACTCTAGGTCTCAAACTCTTGTTGGTATGAATGTTCAGAGAAGTTGTTAGAAGAAGAAGTTGTATTGTCAGTAATCTGAAAACTGTTAGTGAGTTTTTGAATAAAACTAGCAGTAGCCCCTCTCTGTGTTGGATCTCAGTGTTTGATCATATGGGAGTAACCTGACCAGTTTCAGATTTGTCAAAGGCTGACCAATTATAGTAAATAGAAGTTCCTTGATCCATTTAGTCTTTTAAGCAATCCCCTAGCTACCAGCATCCTAATCTGAAAAGAACACTCTTAAATGTAAATTTTCAAAGCTAACAATGGTCTCAATCAAGCTCGCTAATGGCGGTGGTACATTGTCAAATTGCAAAACGATGCAAGTTAATATCTAGGGGATCTTTCAAAATCTTTAGACCTCTTGTTAATAGCTAGAGCCTAGTAGTGGAAGAAAATGGCTAACAGTGCTTAGTAGCCATTTTACAACCAAATGAATAGTAAACCATTATGTGAATAAAAGAATGGGTTAAAGAACTAAATGATCTAGAGAATACCCTAACTAGACCAAGGTTTAATGAAATAAATGTACAGAAGGGAAAACCTGAATAAGGTAGTAAGCTAATGCCTTTTCACATACAAGTGTTTAGAAGATATGTTGATTTAGTTAGCCCTTAGCATTTAATCCAAAAGAGCTAGAACTAAATAAGATGCAAGAATTGGAATGCAGTACTGCTAAGTAACAGTAAGATGGAGCCGTATCAAGTGCCAAAATAAATTACTTAGAAAGTATGTTTAGCCACTAGCATTTAATCTAGAAGGGTAAAAGTTATCTTAAGTCGAAATTTGAATAATTGATTAGCTAATCAACAGTAGAGCTTATGCCTTCATTTCTATTTCTATAACTCATAACTAACTCAGGTCAACTCCAAATCCACTAATTTGTGTCTTTAAATTTGTCTAAAGTCATAATCTATTTTCTGTGTTTTCAATTTTTGGATACCTTTTGGCATTCTGTGTTTATTCGTTGTTTTTCGCTTTGGCAGTTTTTATCGTTAGATGACGTTGATATCGAGAGTGATCCTCTGCAGCAAGTCGAATATCTCAAACAAAGCAAAGGCAAGCAGTTTGATCATATCCACTCAATCCCATTACTTTTAAAATCTAATACTTTGTTTTACTAAATGCGTATGCATGCTTTTGTGTCAATGATTAATTTTATCGATTAGAGGTAGTTAATCCCATTGCATTGTTGCCCTAAAAATTGTTCACCCCTGCCACTACCTTAGGAATATTATCCTCACTGGTGAATTAGAGCCCGGTGAATGATTTAGGGCCTTTTATTTGTCTTTACGATATGATGCTTAGCAATGCTTAGATACCGGTAGAATTGGGCGGTTATCGACTTAGTCGGTAACCTTGATCACATAAAAATTATGATATCTTTACATTTTCAGCCTTTGTGCTATATTTATTTGTGAAAACTAAAAATGAAAACAAAATGATTTGGACTTAGGCACAATGGTAAGATGGTGTGCTTTTGGGTGTGACTGGAATGGTGCCCGAGTCAATTAAGGACCGAGTTACTTGCGCCACCGTACTGAGCATTTTGCGTGCTAACCACACTAGAGGGTATGGGACCTCTCTTGACTTAGTACTTTGGCGTGTATTGGCTCCGGGTCGCAGGAGGGATGGTGTTGGGAGCATGGTAGTTGTCTCAAAAGCTTTATCCTGAGTGGGTAGTTGTCTTTTCGGCTTTACCATGTAAGCGTATGGATTTCTATCCATACGAGCGGCTCGTAGTTAATACACAATATTGGAAAGCGTCTCGTAGGACTTAGCCGTGCCAGCATACCTTCGGAAGTGTGCTTTGGCTTAAAGGCGGTCTGAAGTGTGGGTACATTGGTACACCCCTGCAGGGTTAAAACTATTCGAATAGCCTCGTCCTAGGTTATGGACACGCTCGGATACGCCCCGTGAGAACTAGACTACAACATTTAATTAAAACTTGATGGGTTGGTATGAACGGGTGTTCATACTATTGTTGTGATGGCCATTGGGTTGGTCATCTCGGGATGTCTTTATGTTACTACATCTTGTATCTGTTATTTCGCAAATAAAATTTGAATTGTTAAAACTGCCTTCAAACTATTACATTATTGCAAAAGAAAAGCGGCTTTTGCTAAAAATAAGTCGAGCCCTCCACTTAAATAAAGCTTGCTCGTAGTTAAATTATAGTTCATTGCCCTTACACGTCGGTCTTGCGAGTACAAAAATAATTTTTGTACTCGGATGCTTTGCTTAATGTTTTGTTGCAGAGAAGAAGGTAAGCCCAAGGGCTTTCCTTTTGTGAGTGTCTTTTGGGTTTGACGACTAGCTTGGCGGCTGGTTGGTTGCCTTGTGGGTAAAGGCACACTAATTGGCTCTTTTATTTATCGCCATCTTATGGCTTTTGCTTCATTGTGTAGTTTGTTATTTATCTTGTAATTTCAATCGTTGTATATTTGTAGTTTTGATATTGTAACCTCTCGTGTATGGAATTGATGCATAATTTTGTGATGAGGTGTGTATACTGCAGTTCTGGGAAGTATACATATCTCGAGGCTTGGTTTATTTGAATTGTGATGCTAGGGTCAGTGGAAGGCTAAGCATTACAAGTCAAATAAACCGGGGTCCTCACATTTAGCCCATTTCTCACCTTATTTGTGGACCTCTTGTCGTCGCAAGTCTTTTCCCTAACTCAATTTGGGGTTGTTTTCTCAGGAACAGCCTAATTGGAGTTTTGGGATTTTGGCGGCCGTAAGAGCTCCCCTTCGTTCCCAACTCCGGTAAGCCTTCTCCGTCCAATCCTTTGGTCCTGGATCACCTCTGGGCCATCGCAAGCTTATCCTAACCTTTCTTTTCATCTCTGTTGGCTCAGAACACCTGGTCGTCGTCATCTTCTTCACCTCCGGCGTCGGTCTCCGTCGCTGGGTCTCCTCCGACCTCCTCTAGACCTCCCCTGCACCTTGGTAAGTTCACTTTAGTTCCTTTTTGCTCTAGGGCCCGCTAGAAAGACTCATAGCGGAGCCTTTTTGTTGTTTTCGGATTTTGCCGAAAACTAGCCTCCGCCCCTCTCCGGCTCGCCGGTGTTACAGGCCAGCGCCGCCGTCGAGAGTTGTACCTTTAGGATCGTAATTGTATTGGAAACATTTTGGTACAATTGGTAGGCGCCGCCGCGGCCTAGGTCGCCGGCGACGTGCCGGTGAGCTTAGTGCGGTGCTCTGTACTTTGTCGGATTTTCGTCAAGTCCTCAGACCTCCTCGGGTTGTTCATGGCCGTCCTTGACCTCCCCAGGATTGGATCTGAGCCTTAGAATCCTTTCTGTAAAAGCTTTAGTCTCAGGACCTCCCTTCTGTTGGTCCCAGCCGTTTAGGATCACCCGAGATTTTGATCTGGCCGGTATATTCGTTTCTTTTGAATCGTTAAGCTGAGGGACCTCCTCCGGTAATCTTAGCCGTTTAGGACCTCCCTGAGTATAGATCTAACCGTAGAGCTCTTTTCCGTAAAAACCTTAAGTGCAGGGCCTTTCCCTAGTTTTAATCCTAGTCGTTGAGACCTCCCTAGGTCTTATCCCGGCCGTTAAGACCACCTCTGTGTTTCCGCAAAAAACCACCCCCTGGACCTCCACCAAGGTCCTCTTTGCAAAAGACCTCCCACTGGTCCTTTGTTCGGAGGAGCCAAGGACCTCTTTAGAGCAATTCTGAACCGTTGAGGACCTCCCCGTGGAGATCTCAGCCGTCCCGACCTCTCTCTATTAAATCTTATCGCTTAAGACCTCCCCCAACTTGATCTGGACTATTCAGGACCTCCCTAGAGTGATCTGAGCCGTCCAGATCTCGTTCCGTTAAAACCTTGTCCTTGCGGACCTCCTCGTGAAATCCCGAACGTTTAGGACCTCCCCGATGAAATCTGGACCGCTCAAGACCTCCCCCTAGAGATCTTGACCGTTTAAAACCTCCGTCCAGTTCATCTCGACCGTTGAGATCTTCCTCCGTGAAGATCCCTGCTGCCAGGACCTCCCCCATCTAGATCTTGGCCGCCCAGGACCTCCTCTGGTAGATCCTGAGCGTCCAGACCTCCCTCACTAGGACCTCCCTCCAGATCTCCCCTTCTAAGATCTTGGTCGTTAAAGCCCTCCTCTCGTAGATCTTGACCGTCTAGGACCTCCTCCTCAGCTCTAGACCGTTAGATTTAGATCTAACGGGCTAGACCTCCTCAGTAGATCTTAGCCGTCAAAGACCTCCCTCTTTCAGATCTCACCGTCCAGACCTCCTCCTTTAGATCTTTACCTTTAGGACCTCCTCGTGGAGCTCTGGACCGTCAGATCCAGATCTGATGGTGACGACCTCCTATAGGCGCGAGGAGCTCGCTGCGCGTGCGCTATTCATCATCTCGTCGGGACCGTTTGATTCGATCTCAACGGCCCAGACCTCCCCAGTGCGCATAGACCTCCTCCGTGCGGTTGCGCTGTGCTCCCGTGCTCCGTAGCCGTGCGATGAAACATCGACGGCCACGACCTCCCCGATTTCGTCAGTTCTGTTAGACCTCCCGAGAGCTCTGTTTTTCCTAGTGTTTGCTGAGTCGAATTTCAAAAATGTGTAACTTTGTCATTATAACTCCTTTTTGAATGATTCCAATTGCACTAGCTTTGTAATAAGCTGAACTTCAATCTGAGAATGAACTTAGGCACTTTTCTGTAGCAGAAACTAATGTAGGTTGTATTAACTTGTCTCAACATTAAATATTGCCTAGAAAATTCATTAACTTATAAAATGCATAACTTTTTCTCTGTAATTCCAAACTGGTAAAATCTCTCTGTAGACATGCCTTAATGTGAAATAGGCTTTGCCCTTGTTTATGTTCCTAAAAAGTGATTTATGATTAGTTTTACACCTTAGAAAAATCATAACTAATTCTTTTCAACTCCAAATTGTGTAAACTCAATTTTGCTAGTATTAGAATAGCTCTAACTAGCTGCCATAAAAATTTCAAGTCCTAAATCATTCTGGAAATTTATACCATGAACAGTAACAGATAGGTTTTAAAACTGGATTTTTCAGGCTGAGCAAATTTGTTTTGGCCATAACTATTTCATGCTAAGTCCAAATGAAGTATTTCTTGTTCCTAAAATTGTCTAAAATCAACCCCTAGCTTCTGTCCAATAATTTTGTGATGATGAGCATGTGCTGCAATTCTGGGAAGCACATGTCCCTCGAGGCTTGGGATATTTAATTAGTAATGTTAGAACCATATGGAGGTTAAGTATTACTAGTTAAATACCCCGGGTCCTCACAGGAACCCCAAATGAATTTCAGTTATTTCAAACTCTTTGTCCAGTTTACTTACACCAGAAGTGAATTTTACATTTAAATTGATCTGGACAAGAGGAAGCTAGTGGTGGTGCCTTCGTGCATGAGATTGGGAATTGTGGTGGACTTGTCTGGGCCAATTAAGGACTGAACTCTGACTATTCAATTCAAGTCCCCCACGTACTTCCACACGCAGTGTATGGGCGCTGTTTGGTTAAGTAAAGGGTTAATGCTATTGAGTTGGAGACAGGGGAGTAAGGATATGTGTATTGATCTTGTATGGCATAGATGCTTTGGTCTTCGGGCTGCGTTTTATGCCATGTGAGTTTTATATCGATATCAGATGTTCTTAGGAGGGTGAGGGCGTATTTGTGTTCCATCGCATGTACCTACCTTAAATATGCCGATTGCAATCTAATATGGGTAGCGAACCCAGTTCGTATTTCTTTTTGTTTGGGTCGGCATTCCTGACGCAACATGTGTGCCCCGGTTAAGCAGATGCTATCAGTCGTTGTTTAAGCGAGATCAGTTCACACATGGGTATCCAACTCAATAGTGTTAACTTGTTGAAAAATACCAAATCTTAGTTTCCCCGGTCGGCATACCAAAGGAAGTATGTCATTATTCGGAGGCATCCGAAGGCAACGGGCTAACTAGGTCATGTGGGTAAAGATGTACACCCCTGCAGGGTATTGAACTATTCGAATAGCCGTGTCCACGGTCATGGACGACAACTTGAGTTGATGTCACCTGTATAGAGTTTTAATTTAAACTTTTGTTTTGGTTCCTGGTTCAACATGAGGGAATTCATGCATTGTATTGTTTACATTTATTCTCATTTACTTACTGTTTTAACCCAACTTTGATTTATTAAATTGCTTTATCAAAACTTATCAATTGTAGGTTAAGATGTACTGCTTTATGCAAAATTGAACCAATATGCCTTCCTGTTGCAACCTTATGCATGTACCAATTCTAATCCTTTGAATAGGTCCTATCAAACACTTTCTTTTATTAGTTTGTATAAGTCTTGCTGAGTACCTTCCGTACTCAAGGTGCTATACCCTATTGTTGCAGGTGAGGATGGTTATCTTTATGAAGTGCCCGTTAGCGCCGATCAGGGTGACTGTAACGAGTAACGCTATTTCTTTCCTCCACGCAATCGCCTGCGGGTGGATGGGGCCATTGGTGGCTTTTGTGTTTTATTTTGCTTCCGTTGTTACTCTTTTGTAGTGACCAAGTCACTTGGTATTGTAATACTCAACCGAATTGTAAACTTATGTTTAATTAGGTAAATGTATGACTTGTATGCGTATGATGCAATGTTGTTTTAGGATATATATGCAATGGTCACTGATCCTGGGAACCATTGTGAGACATATATCCGGGATGCCTAAATATTGGGTTTGTTACTTATTAAATTTATGCTTCTAGCATGATCTTTAATAAAGGAGCAGCACTGTTCCTTAATTAATAATTGTGCTACAGTATAACTTTAATTAAGTATATTTCCAATATTCCGGGGCGTCCACAGCGTTGGTATCAGAGCATACTTTGCCTGTAGGTTAGAAATAGCATGGCCAAAGTAATTAGAGAGTCTTCTGAGAAAATTATTTTCAAGTCAGTAATATAATTTCGAAAGTTTAAGTATGACATTTTTATTTCTTATCTTCCCGAGATCAACTCTTATCCCAACTTTCTGTTGGTTTTTCAAGAGTAACTTGTTTTCTTACCTTGTCTTTTTGTCTATAGATGAGCGGGTGGTACTTGGTTAAGGAGACCCGAGCTGAAGATGTGGATGGATTTCCGGCTTTGCTGCGGGACATGATGTGGCGAGCTAATTTCACCTACCAGCCGGAATATGCCATCTATCGACGAGATCGAGGACTAGGGATGGAGGAGTACCGTGCCTTCATCAACGTCATCGCTAGGCAGGTAGCGGGCAGTGTCCCATACTATGTCCAAGCACTTGCCACTTCTGAGTCTATGGCTGTTCAGGAAGCTGCTAGTAGGATGATGAGCCCCCTTCGTCATGATTTGACGGAGTTGTCTCGACCACCCTATGATCACTTCCCGAATCAAGGTCCTAGTGCGGAAGTGAGCATGTTTGATGAGACACAGTTTGGGGAAGACCCTCAGGTACGGTAGTTGGCGAGGATGGTCCGCATCATGGACCAAATCCATCGCTGCCTTGTGAGGGAGTTGTGGGAAACTCGGCATCGTCTTAACGAGGCCCAGGAGTACCTTAGACTTGGAGTCAACATGAACCGCGTTCCTCGTAACGTGCTTTATGGTGACAATGAGGTATCTCCCGCTGCTGCTGCACCACCAGTTTACCGACTTCCAGAAGTAGCCGTGTGCGTGCCTGTTTATGGACAAGTGCGTCAAGCCCGGATGACTGCAGGTTTTCCTCGCACTTTGCGGATTGCACCTCCTGGAGGTCATCAGCCACTGCTAGGATCTCCAAGGCAGCTCATTAGTCCTTTGGATCCTATTGACACGGGTTCCCCTGGAGCTCATCTTTTGAATGAGTTTCCGGTGAATTTTAACCATGATCTCTATGCTAGTACCTCAGCGATGAACCCTCGGGGATAGATGTTATATCGCCTAAGTAGATGCCCTTAAATAAATGTAATATGGTAGTTGGTATTTTGTAAAAGTTATGTAAGTCAGACTTTTGGTTTGTATTATGACCATAACAGCCGACTTATATATATGGGAGTGGGACCGAAACCTTTTGTTGTATGTATGAAATTTATGGTTTTGATGTTGATTTGAATGCATGACATAACATAATGCATTACAAGTATAGTGTTTGTTCCTTTTTACTTATGACCTTGTTTGTGCTTGCTCGAGTATATCCTTGTTATGTTGTTAACCCTTGTGTGGTAACAAGATGACAGGACCCACTTGTAACACCCCAGCCCATCATGAGCCTGGAATGCTACCATAATAGCATAAAACAAATTAATTCTAAGGCACTTTACAAAAAAAAATTTTGGCAGAACCTCCTTTGTATAAATAATCATACCGGAGGTTCGCACAAGAAACAATAACAATAATCAATTAACCAGTCTTCCAATTCAAAACATAATCATAAAGACATCCATATTATGCTAATCAACGCTATTACACAAATCCAACATAAGGCATAACCAAAAGAGAAGCCCTTAAGCAGTTTATTTTATTTAAGCATGATTAACTTTATTGAATTATAATGTCAATGTTCGTGGCAGTGCTTCAAAACTATAACTATGCCCTCCCATGCATGTCGCGCCCGTTTTGAGAGGTACCTAAACAAACAACAACAACAAGGGTGAGTTCGATGACTCAGCAAGTACACTATAATCAAAGACAACATTCTTAATGGTAATTCAACAACTCAATACACTTCACAACATTTAGGATAAACCATGCACATGCTATGCAGTATGCTCAACTTTCACTTTATCCTTTACTTTGTCTCTTAGCATTACACCTGTAATGCGGAGTGTGCATCCGTCAATGCACACCCATGCTCGTGCCTTCTAGCACAGGGACCAGTGCCCACATACCACCAATGTGGGGATCTAGGCCCATGCTCCACGAGCATGGGGATCTTTGCCCGTCATCATTATGACGGGGATCTCAACAATAGCATGGTCAACTCGTGACCGAGCCCACAAATGCCAACATGATGCGTGTGTATGCAATTTCAATAAGAACAATAAATGAACAAATGCATTCACATCTTCATGGCATACAAGTAGACTATTCATAATACAACTTTCTCATCCTTAGGTATCATACTTTTCCAACATCAATGCGTAGTATATAACATATGCACCACTACACACGAACTATAATTTTCACATCGCAAATGACATTCATGGTTCACACCAAACATTATCTAATATAACACAAGACTCCACTCAATAAGTTCAATGCTATTCCTTAATGCACTTGCAATCATGTAACAAAAACATTCATAAGCATACTTCATCATAGAGATGCATTTAGTGTAACAGGATCATATATAAGCCACTTCCATACTCAAACTAACTAAACAACGACATTCACCACAAACAATCAATTCAACACTCATTCAACATCTGTCTACTAAAATTGTACTTGCCTCAACTGTATGCGAAGGTGGATGTCGAGGATAAGGTACTGCTCCCGAGCCAAACCCACACTGGACATATAAATGAGACATGCTAAGGCTACCATGTAGGTCTAATAACAAAACTGTAATCACAAATGAACTCATCGTCCACTCGACGCGATCCCCGACTCTATTATCGGCTGCCAGATTTCCTTTCCAGAGAACAGCCCCCTTCGAAAAAAAACATAACTTCTTGTACAAAAATCCAAATGAAGTGATCTTGGACATTCTGAAAAGGTTATTGAATTCCCCTTCTAAACCTAGTTGGTGCGGTTCTCTGATTCGGCCCTTTACTAGCCCTACCAAGCCATTCAACAAAGCATCAATTTTTGCGTCGGGTCTCTGGACAGCAACAATAAAACTATCATAACTTTCTATACATTCATCCGAATTTCATGATATTTACTTTTCCTGAAAGCTGGAAGGATTATCTATATTTTTCGTTATGGCGAGACCCTCTGATTTGTCCTCTAAATATACGCTTAGGTCGAAACACTAAAACCTGTCAGACCAGCAACCATTCCACAGCATAGACCCAATAAGAATAAAATCATAACTTTTGCTACAGAGGTCCAAATGACGTGATTCTTGTCGGCAATGAAAGATAACGAGATATCCTACAACTATCTAGGAGATCCCAAGTTCCAATTCGGCATTTATCAAATTCTTACTTAATTAACAAGTTAACTGCAGATTCTCGTCAGGATTTTGGGACAGCAGCACTAAACAAATCATAACTTTCTAACCGTTAATCGGATTTGGGCGTTCTTGGCGGCCACTTAAATCTAAGAACAAACCCCACATATCTCTAGGAGATGGGGTCTCTAGATTCTGCTTCTAAGGATACGAAAACAGCCACGCACTAATCTGGACAGAACGCGATCTAAACCCGACATTGCTAGAAAACAACAATTAAACATCTAGACGATGGGACAGCGGTTACCCTTGACGAACGACGTAGACGACGACGATCTCCACCCCCCAAGACGGCCTCCTCTTCTCACCTCCTTCCTCCTCCCATGGCCGGCGGCGGGGAGTCGTGCACCGTGGAGAGTCATGCACAGGGAGGCGCCGGTGGAGGAGCTGCCAGGGCGGGGAGGGGCTGCCATGGGAGGAGGTGCTACGATCGCGGCCATCTGTAGCATCGTGCTCTGATACTCCACTACAATGTAGGGCTAGGGTTTGCCTCCCCCTTTAAGTGGTTCCTCGGTTGGGCCAAAAGCTATGGGCGAAGGCCCGCGTTCTAATACTCTTTCTAACTTCTGAATTTTTCTTTTCTAATTCTATTTAATTTCAGTACTAATCACTTATTTGTTTTATTTTTAAACGGGATATTACATTCTACCCCCTTAAACAGAATTGACCCGAATTCTACTTGTCGTTCTATTTGCAAGAACACCACAGCTAAAATTAATCACAATTAACACGTGCTCAAGTAAACAACTCAGATTCATTCGCTCATACAAGATTCCAATTCACAAGTTGCTTCCTCTCGGACTTATGGGATCACATCGCCTTGACGGATACTAACCTCTTACACTTCAACAATAGTCTCGACCTTTACAGTACACTCAACACACGGGACTCAAAGGTAGGTTCTTATTTGTTGGCCAATGACTCTAACAAAATCTCAAACTTGGCCCTCTCATGTACTCACTCAGCACTGAATATACAAGACATTGCGTACTCCGCGCATGTACTGAAATGGTCCTAACGATACGCCAATCTACAAAACTCCGTAACTATCGGAACCTATCCAACACACCTTTGGTTAAACTTCCCTTTGTACCGAATTACACCATCTGCACAAAACACACGGAACTCTAATTCCAACTCTCGATCGATCACTTTACCTATGCAAGCGGCATCTCCTTTGACAAGGGACGTACAAAGAACTCGCCTACCAACTCACTTATCCAAGAACTCAACGGAAAACCAAGCTGTCATAATGCATCCAACTCAAAACCATCTCCCACTAGAAAAGCTCAATCCAAAATCAATAAATATATCAAGAAAACTTTTCCACCTTTCAAGTTGGCAGGTTGCCAGCAAACACCACAATAGCGAGAGGCGAAATCACTCAAATGACCAAAATAACCATTTTTTTAAACCAAAAAGAATCAGGCAAACCAAGGAGAATCTTCCCAATTTATATTTGGCACCTGTCATAGAGACTATGCTCAAATAAAAACCGGGGAAACATTTCATTATCCGAGAATAATACCCTTTTTTTCAAACTTTCTTGTAAGACTTCAATTTTCTCTTAAACCATGAGATTCCAATCATCACATAACATACTAATTCATTTCCTTTAGTTTGGCAACCTCAAAGCTATGCTCAAGGTGAACACATATTCCACGCCTATGTAGAGAGACTCTTCCAACCCATAATAACATACTCTGATCAACTTCTCTACACAAAGGAATTACTTTGATAAATAATTCCCAACACACCACAATATAGATTTCTGCCACAATCACATCATCTCAAACTTTTAGGGATAATCGACTTGAAATTTACCACATTCACGCTCATTTAGTGCATCCAAAAGATTCTATCAAAGTTCACCATGTCTCTTGGAACCTAATCACGGGGAACCAAGATGCTAGCGTGAAAATGTAAAACCCAATTCAACCTCTAAGACTCTTACAATAAATTTTCGGTATTCTTGATAGGTAACCCTCAGATCTGAAGACTCGAATTTCATACACTCAACAATAACCTTAGTTATTAATGTTAGCATTCGTCACCAATCAAGTAACCACTCAAGTTAACTCGTTTCATCAATCTTAGACCTTCTCCAACCCACACCAAGCAAAAGCGGCTACTCGACCACAATATACCCATTCACAAAACCCTAACTAATTGACTAGGATTCAAACATACTCAATCACTAACATCCATACATAAATATGTTCTTGATCAAGTTATCCATACTTGCTAACTCTAATGTTCTGCCACATTGTGCGCAACCTTGGACCACATCTCGCTATAGGTCCTCCTAGTTGCGACCACGAAATCTGTTAACTCCAAAGTCAAACACCCTATTTAAATCAAATCCTCTCTAAGGTTCAATAAACCAATTTATTACTCAATGCCTCTCCCAAAGGTTCACAGGTCATCCACTAGACCACCACTATTTCATTGTCAGATCACATCCGAAGATACTTTGCAACTTAGTTCGATTAACCCTTTCTTAGAAGAAGAGGCAAATAGAAATAAATTTCAGCGCGAAGGAAAACGTTACCACTTACAGTAATTAGAAGACCAAGAGAGACAATCAAATAACAATGATCTTGAGAATAAACTGATAAAATCATAATTGAGGCACATGTCCCACAAGCGAGAGAATAACAAGCCTCAAACGGAAATAAAACTTTGCTTTTGAGATTCGGAAAAACTCTTATGAGTAAGATCAAAATCTTTAAACAAACTTCAATAACTAGCAAGTTACAAAACTTGACTCCATTTTTCCTTTAACAAAGAAAGCAACTTTCTTTGGGTACACATCACCATGCCAACTCCACCAAGAAGAGATTTGAAGACCACATCATACGGATCACTAGGGAGATAAAAACCTCTCAACATTTCATGTTGCTCAAAACAAATTCAGTTACCATATCAACATGAGGTCCGAAAGATCCTGGACCCAAAACTAGAAACCTTTTCACCTAATCCGTGTCAAGCGATCCAATCCCTTCATACAAAACATTCACTATTATCTTCATAATCCCTTATTGACAATCACATTAACAACGAAATAATACACTCTTAGTGAAAGTCATCCGAGCCTCTGATCCCATCTTCAACCTCTCCAAAAGAAATACAACCCATACGGTTAAAATAAACCTCTTTCAACAACATCATGCTTATCAAATAACAATTTCGCAAAACACGATTTCAGATATCACTTATCATTTATCCATCCAACTATTAGTGCTGCTCAACACACACTTCATCTATCACTAACAATCGACAATGGTATTCATCACGTATGCTCATAGGGCCCTACTGCTGTTTACCATCACCTATCCATTTATGAACACAAAGTCAACATTCCACTATATACTTAGGGTTTAACTAAAGATTTAATAACACCATCTCCTTTAATCACCAGTTTTCACAGAGTACTACCTCAACATTCCTCTAATCCGATATACGTAGGTTTCAATCTTGTGATTATGTAAGATCATCAATACCTCACATTTTTTTTTAATAAATCTCGGATTCCTAGTAGGTGTAAGCATACCTTTACTCACAGTTCATCAAGAACTACTAAAAGACAGCATCCACTTAATCAACTTCAATTACAAAGCTCTGGGTTAAAACCAATTATGCTCCACGCAAATGTCCCTTCTTGATAATTTATGCTATAACAATTAATCTAGATGATTACCACCTCCCATTTAATCACAACAAGACACCGCAACAGAGTTTTAACTTCTTTTTTTTTTTAGGAAAAGAGGCATAGAACTTAATCACTCGAAATAATCCAAGAGAAATACATAAGCCAAAGGTTTCACAGGTTAAGGAACTTGCAACAAAAAAAACTTTCATTACCCGCAATGCCAAGCGAATAAATGGGTCAAGTGTGCCAACAAGAAGGTAGAACTCTCATAATAAGGAACAAAATTTCCAATGACGACATTCACAAATAGCAAGAAAAGCTCAAGTGTCAGAAAAGACAACATTTGCTCTATAAAACAATTATAAACCAATTGAAACCCATCAGCGCAAGCAGCTCAACAGTTGGAAGAACAAGGCTTGCTTTAAAGGGTCAAATTAAATCGGTGGAAACGCATCAACCGGAAGGAACTACTAATCCAAGAGAAATTCATCAAGCACGATTGAACCGAGTAGACCAAATCAAAATTAGGAAAGAGAACAACCTCTCCAAAGATACTCACTATTACCCTACTATGAACGGTAGTGTAGCCCGGTAAAGCCTGGGGCCACAACCACGACCCCAATCTCTCAACATGGGTTATCCCACACCTAATAACCTTGGTATAATACTATAGATATATCCGATCTTAACAGAGATCAACAATACAACATAACGGAAGCGTATATGCAATGCAAAACCCAACCCACCTCACGTGTACAGTGTGTCAATTTAATATTTCAAGTACCACGGACCTAAAGCCCGCTCGATACCAATCTGTAACACCCTTGACCCATCATGAGCTCGGAATGCTACCATAATAGCATAAAACAAATTAATTCTAAGGCACTTTACAAAAAAATTTCGGCAGAACCTCCTTTGTATAAATAATCATACCCGGAGGTTCGCACAAGAAACAATAACAATAATCAATTAACCAGTCTTCCAATTCAAAACATAATCATAAAGACATCCATATTATGCTAATCAACGCTATTACACAAATCCAACATAAGGCATAACCAAAAGAGAAGCCCTTAAGCAGTTTATTCAGTTATTTAAGCATGATTAACTTTATTGAATTATAATGTCAATGTTCGTGGCAGTGCTTCAAAACTATAACTATGCCCTCCCATGCATGTCGCGCCCGTTTTGAGAGGTACCTAAACAAACAACAACAACAAGGGTGAGTTCGATGACTCAGCAAGTACACTATAATCAAAGACAACATTCTTAATGGTAATTCAACAACTCAATACACTTCACAACATTTAGGATAAACCATGCACATGGTATGCAGTATGCTCAACTTTCACTTTATCCTTTACTTTGTCTCTTAGCATTACACTGTGACGCGGAGTGTGCATCCGTCAATGCACCCATGCCTCGTGCCTTCTAGCACAGGACCATTGCCCACATACCACCAATGTGGGGATCTAGGCCCATGCTCCACGAGCATGGGGATCTTTGCCCGTCATCATTATGACGGGATCTCAACAATAGCATGGTCAACTCGTGACCGAGCCCACAAATGCCAACATGATGCGTGTGTATGCAATTTCAATAAGAACAATAAATGAACAAATGCATTCACATCTTCATGGCATACAAGTAGACTATTCATAATACAACTTTCTCATCCTTAGGTATCATACTTTTCCAACATCAATGCGTAGTATATAACATATGCACCACTACACACTAACTATAATTTTCACATCGCAACAAAGATTCATGGTTCACACCAAACATTATCTAATATAACACAAGACTCCACTCAATAAGTTCAATGCTATTCCTTAATGCACTTGCAATACAGGTAACAAAAACATTCATAAGCATACTTCATCATAGAGATGCATTTCAGGTAACAGGATCATATATAAGCCACTTCCATACTCAAACTAACTAAACAACGACATTCACCACAAACAATCAATTCAACACTCATTCAACATCTGTCTACTAAAATTGTACTTGCCTCAACCGTGCGAAGGTGGATGTCGAGGATAAGGTACTGCTCCGAGCCAAACCCACACTGGACATATAAATGAGACATGCTAAGGCTACCATGTAGGTCTAATAACAAAACTGTAATCACAAATGAACTCATCGTCCACTCGACGCGATCCCGACTCTATTATCGGTGCCGATTTCCTTTCGAGAAACATTTCTTCAAAAAAAACATAACTTCTTGTACAAAAATCCAAATGAAGTGATCTTGGACATTCTGAAAAGGTTATTGAATTCCCTTCTAAACCTAGTTGGTGCGGTTCTCTGATTCGGCCCTTTACTAGCCCTACCAAGCCATTCAACAAAGCATCAATTTTTGCGTCGGGTCTCTGGACAGCAACAATAAAACTATCATAACTTTCTATACATTCATCCGAATTTCATGATATTTACTTTTCCTGAAAGCTGGAAGGATTATCTACATTTTTCGTTATGGCGAGACCCTCTGATTTGTCCTCTAAATATACGCTTAGGTCGAAACACTAAAACCTGTCAGACCAGCAACCATTCCACAGCATAGACCCAATAAGAATAAAATCATAACTTTTGCTACAGAGGTCCAAATGACGTGATTCTTGTCGGCAATGAAAGATAACGAGATATCCTACAACTATCTAGGAGATCCCAAGTTCCAATTCGGCACTTATCAAATTCTTACTTAATTAACAAGTTAACTGCAGATTTCGTCAGGATTTTGGGACAGCAGCACTAAACAAATCATAACTTTCTAACCGTTAATCGGATTTGGGCGTTCTTGGCGGCCACTTAAATCTAAGAACAAACCCCACATATCTCTAGGAGATGGGGTCTCTAGATTCTGCTTCTAAGGATACGAAAACAGCCACGCACTAATCTGGACAGAACGCGATCTAAACCCGACATTGCTAGAAAACAACAATTAAACATCTAGACGATGGGACAGCGGTTACCCTTGACGAACGACGTGAGCGACGACGATCTCCACCCCCAAGACGGCCTCCTCTTTCACCTCCTTCCTCCTCCCATGGCCGGCGGCGGGAGTCGTGCACCGTGGAGAGTCATGCACAGGAGGCGCCGGTGGAGGAGCTGCTGCGGGCGGGAGGGGCTGCCATGGGAGGAGGTGCTACAGTGGGCGGCCACTGTAGCATCGTGCTACAGTACTCCACTACAATGTAGGGCTAGGGTTTGCCTCCCTTTAAGTGGTTCCTCGGTTGGGCCAAAAGCTATGGGCAAGGCCTGCGTTCTAATACTCTTTCTAACTTCTGAATTTTTCTTTTCTAATTCTATTTAATTTCAGTACTAATCACTTATTTGTTTTATTTTTAAACGGGATATTACACCACTACTCGTGCGCAAACGCAACAAGGGAAGGGCATCTCAATTCCAGTGCCCCATTCTCAGGGAGGGCAGACTGAACCTTCTGGTTCTCATGGTCCGCAAGGTGGTCCCCAAGAAGAGGAGCTTCCTCCACCACCCACTATGGCCGATGTGCTCATGCAAATTGAGCGCAACAGAATGGACTAGACGCGTATTTTGGAACAAATTGCGCGCAATACTTCTTGCACTACTACCTCAGCCGTCAGAGCAGGAGGTCATCATGTGCAGGGAAGTCTTGCTGAATTTCAGCGGACTAACCCGCCAGTGTTCTCCAGCTCTCAAGATCCAATGGAAGCTGAGGACTGGCTTCGGACTATTGAGAAGAAGTTGTTGATTTCCCAATGTTCCGAGAGGGAGAAAGTTCTTTTTGCCAGTTACCAATTGGATGGAGCGGCTAGCATTTGGTGGGATAATCTTCTGGCCATTCAACCTGCTGGACACATCCCTACTTGGGATGAGTTCATGGAGGCATTTCGTGAAGCCCATATTCCTGAAGGAGTCATGATGATCAAGCAACAGGAATTTCTCGCTCTCAAGCAAGGGCGAAAGTCTGTGACCGAGTTGAAGGATCCCGGCAAGGCTACGATAGCACAAACAAAAATTTTACCGCGCAACCAAGGAACCACCGCAAGTAATAGATCACGAGATTACCACTAGACGCGCCGACTCGTAGCGGAAGTAGAGTCGATGTAGCGAGTTGATGCGATCGAGTCGCATTTGCGCGCGCGTCTTCTCCTCCTACTCCGACGAACGCCGCAAGTTCTCCTCCGGCTCCGAGGTCGCCGTGAGTCGCGGATCGTCCTAGTGCTGATGCTTCGCAACAGCACCTCCAAGGTATCCACACGTACGGGGCAGGGACACCACGCGCAGGAGTGCTAGCGCCGACGGCGTGGTTGAAGAGAGCGTGGCTATTAGGGTTTGGGATTTCTTCCACAAGGATTCATCCATCCCTTACCCCATGCCACCGCCCCTCTATATAGGCATCCATAATGGGTCCCACCAGAGGCCCATTAGGAACTCGTGGCCTATAAGAATTCGGATCACCATCCAAATCAAATCCTAGCCCTTTAAGTGTGTGACCCTATAGGTTCGTGTGTAGCGGTTGTGACTGGAAACTCTTTCCGATCACGAGTCGTCACTGTACCTAGCAAAGACATAACGATTCCCGAACACACACGAATATATCGGACGAACCTTAATGCAATATGATCTACGACCTGTGTCCTTATCACTTACGACCAGCTCGTATTTAGTCACGACCAGTTCATAATCGATTACAACCATTCAGAACTCCTTACGACCGATTAGTATCTAACTATGACCGGTTTGCAACTCCTTACGACCGGTTGGTGATTATGTCCGAGTAGTCTTCGACCAGGTCGTATCTCCATACGACCGACCGATCACGACCTCGGCAACCGAACGACCCGCTTGTGTATTCTCCCTTTGCCTCACGATATCCGGTTGAACTCGGTGAGATAATATGTCATCCATGGACTGCTCAATACTTTCGATCAAGTGTCGAATAACTTCATGTGGTCGACACTTCGACCACTAGTGGCATGGCCATGCACTTTCTTTATTCGACCACAACGAGGCCCGAGACATCTCTCCCGTTATGTTAGGAGGGGCAAATCCCATATCCGACCAGTCACATTCCTCCGCATGTTTCATAGCATACCCAAAGCTACCTTTATAACTTCCCGATTCACGGGTAGCGTTTGGCAACCCCTAAGAGTGCTATTACACATGTAGGAAACCATGCTGATCTCGTGTCCGAGGATTATACATCATCATTGCTTGAGACCAACTAACGACACATAGAATCATAACAATCTCAATAGTGTCTCAAGGTGGGTCTTATCCAACACTATGTTCTCTAACATGTGTCCACATTATTGATTCGATATCTCTATATCCATGACCGGTGAAACATGGTCATCAATCAATACATGTACTAGTCGTGAGAGTCACCGGTGTTCACCGGTGACATTCGACTGAGGATACTTTTAAGAACGATATCATATAAGATAAAGAGTTTCACCAACAAGTCACATACTCATTGATCTATATAACTGATGATTCATTCAAGGAACAAGATAACATATTATCAAATGTTATGAACATACTGAAATACAATCATCTCTATGATTGCCTCTAGGGCATATTTCCAACAGTCTCCCACTTGCACTAGAGTCAATCATTTAAGTATCTAATACCGATAGCTCTTGTGTGCACCTCATGCTTTGGCTGTGTGAGAGGCTTTGTCAATGGATCAGCAACATTTAAGTCCGTATGGATTTTGCATATCTTAACATCTCCTCTATCCACCAATTCGCGAATAAGGTGGTAACGCCTGAGTATATGTTTGGACTTCTGATGGGATCTAGGCTCCTTAGCCTGCGCAATGGCTCCATTATTGTCACAATAGAGATCCATTGGGTCCGAGGCACTCGGAATCATACCCAATTCAGCAATGAAATTCCTTATCCAAACACCTTCCTTCGCAGCTTCAGAAGCTGCAATGTACTCGGCCTCCATCGTAGAATCAGCAACCGTCCCTTGCTTGGAACTTTTCCAGCTCACTGCTCCTCCATTCAAAATGAATACATAACCAGATTTCGAACGATAATCATGTTTGTCGGTTTGGAAGCTTGCATCGGTGTAACCATTTACAACGAGCTCTTCATCACCGCCATAAACTAGGAACGCATCCTTAGTCCTTCTCAAGTACTTAAGAATGTTTTTCACAGCTGTCCAATGGACCTCACCGGGATCAGCTTGGTATCTACTCGTAACACTTAGAGCATATGATACATCTGGTCGAGTACATATCATGGCGTACATGATGGATCCAATAGCTGAAGCATATGGAATACCATTCATACGGTCTCGCTCATCAGTTGTCGAAGGACACTGACTCTTGCTTAGACTTATGCCATGTGACATCCTGCATGCTGAACCGAATCAACATCTTGTCAATATAAGTACTTTGGCTTAATCCAATTAGCCTTCTTGATCTATCTCTATAGATCTTTATTCCTAAGATATATGCTGTCTCTCCTAGGTCTTTCATAGAAAAACTATTTTCAATGATACCTTAACAGATTCCAGCATTGGAATGTCATTCCCAATCAATAATATGTCATCTACATATAAGATTAGGATAACAAGTGCGCTCCCACTAACCTTCATGTAAACACAAGGTTCTTCTTTGTTCTTGACGAAACCAAACCTTTTGATCTCCTCATCAAAGCGTATATTCCAACTCCGAGATGCTTGCTTCAACCCATAAATGGACTTTTGAAGTTTGCACACTTTACTAGCATTCTTTGGATCGACAAAACCTTCAGGTTGTGTCATGTACACATCCTCACTTAGGTTTCCATTCAGGAAAGCCGTTTTGACATCCATTTGCCATATCTCATAGTCAAAATATGCAGCAATAGCTAGAATGATCCGTATAGATTTAAGCATCGCTACTGGTGAGAAAGTCTCATCGTAGTCAACCCCTTGAACTTGTCGAAACCCTTTGCGACCAATGAGCTTTATGAATGTGAACATTTCCATCCATATCAATCTTTTCTTATAGATCCATTTGCACTCAATGGTTTTAACACCATCAAGATGATCGACCAGGTTCCAAACCTGATTGTCACTCATGGAGTCTATCTCGGATTTCATGGCTCCAAGCCATTTCTCAGAGTCTGGGTCCATCATCGCTTCCTCATAAGACTTAGGCTCATCATCATTCAACAATAATACGTCATGCCCATACCTTACAGGCAATTGACGTGGCCTTTTAGATCTACGTGGGGCTGATGCCTCATCCACCGGTTGAACAACAATTTGTTCATCCTGTTGAGGTTCAGTAGGAGTTGAAACACTTTCAGATGTTTCTCGAATTTCTTCGAGTTGCACCTTTCTCCCACTGACTTCTTTTGAAAGAAACTCTTTCTCCAAAAAGACACCATTTCGGGCAACAAAAACTTTGCCCTCTTCCCTGTTGTAGAAATAATATCCTTTAATTTCCCTAGGATATCCTATAAAGAAGCATTTATCAGACTTGGGTGTGAGTTTGTCAGACGTCAAACGTTTAACATAGACTTCACATCCCCAAATCCTTAGAAAAGACAAACTAGGACTCTTCCCAGTCCACATCTCATATGGTGTCTTATCTACTGATTTTGATGGTAATTTATTTAAAGTGAAAGCGGCAGTTTCAAGAGCGTAACCCCAAAAATACAATGGCAGATCGGATTGGCTCATCATCGACCGAACCATGTCCAACAAAGTCCGATTACGCCGCTAAGACACCCCATTCCATTGTGGAGTGCCTGGTGGTGTAAGCTGTGGAACAATTCCACATTGTCTCAAATGATCACCAAATTCATGGCTCAAAAATTCACCTCCACGATCAGATCGTAAAGATTTGATTGTCTTGCCAAGTTGTTTCTGTACGTCACTCTGGAACTCCTTGAACTTTTCAAAGGATTCCGACTTCTGCCTCATTAAATAGACATATCCATATCTACTATAGTCATCGGTGAAGGTAATGAAGTACTGAAAACCACCTCTAGCTGTCGTGCTCATTGGTCCACACACATCAGTATGTACGAGTGCCAACTGGTCGGACGCCCTCTCAACCCGACCGGTGAAAGGGGTCTTGGTCATTTTTCCGAGTAGGCAAGATTCGTACGTTTCAAATGATTCCAAATCAAATGAGTTTAGAATTCCATTATCATGGAGCTTCTTCATACGTTTCTCACTTATGTGACCCAAACGACAATGCCAAATAAAAGTGGAATTCATGTTATTAGGCCTAAGCCTTTCGCATTAATATTATAGACAGGTGCAACATCAAGATTTAAAATAAACAACCCATTCAAAACAGGTGCATAGCCATAAAACACTTCATTCAAAAATATAGAACAACCATTGTTCTCAATAATGAATTTATAACCCTCTGCCATCAAGCATGAGGCAGAGATAATGTTTCTACTCATGGTGGAACGTAATAACAATTATTTAATTCCATAATAAATCCTGAAGGCAAAAGTAATGGCAAGGTCCCGACGGCTAATGCAGCAACCCTTGCTTTATTCCCGACGCGAAGATCCATCTCGCCTCTTGCAACTCTCCTAATCCTTGTTAGACTCTGTATCGAATTGCAAATATGAGCAACCGATCCGGTATCAAATACCCATGAGTTAACAGAAGAATCAGCAAGAAAAACATCTATAACATTAATACCTGAAGTGGAAGGTTTAGTCCCACCATTCTTTTTCAGATCCGCCAGGTATTTCTTGCAGTTCCTCTTCCAATGTCCTAGCTCTTTGCAGTAAAAGCATTCAATCTCTTGAGTCGGGCAGACTTAGTCTTGGGCTTAGGCTTATTGGTTTGGATCTTATCCGAAGCATTAGCCTTGCCCTTTCCCTTGACTTTAGTCTTAGCCTTCTTCTTGAAGCTCGTACTCTTTTGCACCATCATCACATGACTGTTGCTTTTCTTAATGCTGTCTTCTGCAGTCTTGAGCATCATATGCAGTTCGGTGAGATTCTTGTCTAAACTATTCATATGGAAGTTCAGAATGAACGACCCATAGCTTGCAGGAAGCGAAGCAAGAATCAAATCTGTAGCCAACTCTTGACTAAGTGGAAAACCAAGTTTTTCCAAGCTCTGTGTGTAACCAACCATCTTGATCACATGTGGGCTCACCGGACTACCCTCAGCTAGCTTACACCCAAACAAGTTCTTTGAGATCTCATATCTCTCAGTTCTTGCTTGTGTCTCAAACATGCCTTTGAGCGCCACGATCATATCGTAGGCCTCAATGTTCTCAAACTGCTTCTGAAGGTCTAAGTTCATAGCAGCAAGCATGAGACAACTAACATCAAGGGACTCATCACATGCCTTTTTGTAGGCGCTTTTAAGAGCAGCAGTAGCATTTTCAGCAGGCACATCTGGAATTGGTTCCTCTAGAACATGTTCCTTTTTATCTTGCCTAAGAACAATTCTTAGGTTGCGGGACCAATCCGCAAAATTTGTTCCATTCAATTTTTCCTTATCAAGTATCGAGCATAAAGCAAAAGCTGGATGTAGGTACAGTGAGTTGGTGCCATGATCTACAACATAAAATATGCAAAACTAAGACATATGTTCAAAAGTAACTTGTATTAAACAATTTAATAAAGATACTCCCACTAAATACCATATCCCTCTTATGACATTCTAGTGATTCAAGACCCATAATTAATTAATCTCCTAGTGAGCTTTGGCATCACTGCTAGAAGATTAGTGAACATGGTAAGCAACCCTTTGCTAATCATATCTCTATATGACTCTTGTTGTTGGGCAGCATCTCTATGCTTCAGCACCCAACCCTATGCCCCAAGGTCCATAATCGTTATGATGACCTTGTCAAGTTATACCAATGCTAAGCGTGTAAGTGTCGACACAAACCCATCTAGTCAAGGAGAGTTAATGGCACTCTGCTTGGCAAGACCTACCATTAAAATACAAGACTTTGGATGGTGCAGCAAATTGGGAGGGCATCAATTTTAACTCAATATTAAGTGAGGGAATTTTACTTCTACCATGTCAAGAGCATTCAAAGCAATTAGATAACATGCATAGAAATAAAAGAACAAAAGAAATGCATTCACAGACAATCATATTGCATTGTGATATACTATGACCCCACAAGGTGATCTCCATCGCCGTGTACAGTGCGCCATGTCTCCAAGTACTCCCACTAAACCATTCTTGAAAATAGCACTAGTGATAGAATACAAAGTCGACACGCAGAGCCGTTATACAAATATAGACACCTTGGGCTGCAATAAGCATGACACGCAGTCATGAACATTACACACATACATGCATCTCATACATTACGGGTCATACTATTCACAAAATCCTGCAAAAACAAGTTAGGCATAGAATCGCATTCTATCTAACGTATGGCGTGAAATAGCAATACTTAAACCAAGTTAAGGTCCTAATCCACGAGATTGGCAACCCGCACCAAAAGGGCGGAAACCCTATCTATATTCCAAGGTCCTGCTCGGCGGTTCCGCTCACCGGTGAGCGGAGCGGGGTCACAGGGGCGGCAGCCCCTGTATGCGAAAAATTTTCGGACAATGTAGATCAAATCTACTGCTCCGTCCATGTAAATCGCATTGGATTAATCATATTAACCCTTTCCGATCGAACTCTGATTCGATCAACCAGATTGATCTTCGCGTGCTCCATGGATTTACGATCACCGTCGTCCGATGGCGAAACCCGACCGGTAGAGGCAAGTCGTGATACGACCATGAATACACGATCACAGAATAACGATCATCAATTACCTTACGACCACCGCGCATGGTCGATCATATCGACCATCGCCAAGAACTATCTATCATATAGAACGACCAGTAGAAATAGAAGTGGATCACATCTATGACTCCCCACATATCACCATATGCATCTAATCTGAATCTAAAACTAAGCGGGATGGCTCTGATACCACTGAAGGATCGCGGCAAGGCTACGATAGCACAAACAAAAATTTTACCGCGCAACCAAGGAACCACCGCAAGTAATAGATCACGAGATTACCACTAGACACGCCGACTCGTAGCGGAAGTAGAGTCGATGTAGCGAGTTGATGCAGTCGTAGTCGTACTTGCTGCGCGTCTTCTCTTCCTACTGACGAACGTATAAGTTCTCCTCGACTCACGAGGTCGTCGTGAGTCGCGGATCGTCCTAGTGCTGATGCTTCGCAACAGCACCTCCAAGGTATCCACACGTACGGGGCAGGGACACCACGCGCAGGAGTGCTAGCGCCGACGGCGTGGTTGAAGAGAGCGTGGCTATTAGGGTTTCGGGATTTCTTCCACAAGGATTCATCCATCCCTTACCCCATGCCACCGCCCCTCTATATATAGGCATCCATAATGGGTCCCGACCAGAAGGCCCATTAGGAACTCGTGGCCTATAAGAATTCGGATCACCATCCAAATCAAATCCTAGCTCTTTAAGTGTGTGACCCTATAGGTTCGTGTGTAAGCGGTTGTGACTCGGAAACTCTTTCCCGATCACGAGTCGTCACTGTACCTAGCAAGCACATAACGATTCCCGAACACACACGAATATATCGGACGAACCTTAATGCAATATGATCTACGACTGTGTCCTTATCACTTACGACCAGCTCGTACTTAGTCACGACCAGATTCATAATCGTTACAACGATTCGTAACTCCTTACGACGATTAGTATCTAACTATGACCATTTGCAACTCCTCACGACCGATTGTTGATTATGTCCGAGTAGTCTTCGACTAGGTCGTATCTCCATACGACTTCGACCGATCACGACCTCGGCAAGCGAACGACCTGCTTGTGTATTCTCCCTTTGCCTCACGACATCCGGTTGAACTCCGGTGAGATAATATGTCATCCATGGACTGTTCAATACTTTCGATCAAGTGTCGAATAACTTCATGTGGTCGACACTTCGACCACTAGTGGCATGGCCATGCACTTTCTTTATTCGACCACAACGAGGGGCCCGAGACATCTCTCCGTTATGTTTGGAGGGCAAATCCCATATCCACCAGTCACATTCCTCCGCATGTTTCATAGCATACCCAAAGCTACCTTTATAACTACCCGATTCACGGAGTAGCGTTTGGCAACCCCTAAGAGTGCTATTACACATGTAGGAAACCATCTGATCTCAGTCCGAGGATTATACATCATCATTGCTTGAGACCAACTAACGACACATAGAATCATAACAATCTCAATAGTGTCTCAAGGTGGGTCTTATCCAACACTATGTTCTCTAACATGTGTCCACATTATTGATTCGATATCTCTATATCCATGACCGGTGAAACATGGTCATCAATCAATACATGTACTAGTCGTAGAGTCACTGGTGTTCCGACCAGTGACATTCGACCAGGGATACTTTTAAGAATGATATCATATAAGATAAAGAGTTTCACCAACAAGTCACATACTCATTGATCTATATAACTGATGATTCATTCAAGGAACAAGATAACATATTATCAAATGTTATGAACATACTGAAATACAATCATCTCTATGATTGCCTCTAGGGCATATTTCCAACACGAGTATCTACATGAATTCAACTTTCTGGCCAGATATGCCCCTGATGATGTTTCGACTGATCTTCGTCGTCGAAACAGATTCTTGAATGGACTGTCTGAAGAATTGCAGATGGTTGTAGCTTTGCATGACTTCAGAAATTTCTCCCATCTTGTCAACAAAGCCACTGTTGCTGAAAGCAAGAACAAGGCTTTGGAGGAGTCACGCAAGCGACAGAGAACTTCTCAGTTTGTTCCTAGTGGCAGTTCGCCAAGGCCTCGCATGTGGTTGCCCCGACCTCCGCGAGCACCAGCTCCATTTTCACCGAGGCCGGCAGTGTTTGCACCTCGTCCATCTTCTTCCACCAATCAGCCAAGTCCTAATGGAAATCGGCCCCCTGCGGTTGTTAATGTTAGGTCGGGAGTGATTTGTTATCACTGTGGACGCCAAGGGCATTTTGCTAATCAATGTTATGCCAAGGCACGTGGGATACCACCTATTCAACCTTCTTCAGCTATAGTGCGTCCTGCACCACCTTCCTCGACAGTGGTCAAGTCTGACCCAGCTCCAGTCCGAGGTCATGTGAATCAGATTACCGCTGAAGAAGCAGTTGATACTCCTAAAGTTGTCCTTGGTATGCTCCTAGTAAATTTCAGCACTGCTACAGTTTTATTTGATTCTGGAGCATCCCATTCATTTGTTGGTAGGCAGTTTGCTACTCAACATCGGTTAGTTGTGCATCATCTTCATCCACCCCATATTATCCACTCCCCTGGATCAGCCTTTATGACTGATCAAGTCTGCCGTAATATCAATATAAATATTGAAGGGGTAGACTTTTGGGCGGATTTGATTGTGATAGATTCTAAAGGGTTGGATGTTAGTCTAGGAATGGATTGGTTGTCCAAAAATCTTGGGCAAACTAATTGTGTCCAAAGATCCATTTCTTTAACTAATGAAAGCGGCACCAAAGTCGTTTTTCAATCCAGGACCGTGAGTTCTCATCTTTGTGCTCACCAAGTTGATACCACTCCTTCTTTGGAGTCAGTACCAATTGTTTGTGAGTATGTTGATGTCTTTCCTGATGACCTTCCCGGAGTGCCACCAGATCGGGAAGTGGAGTTCGTAATTGACCTAGTTCCTGGAACTGCTCCTATATCCAGAAGTCCTTATCGAATGCCTCTTAATAAGTTGGTTGAATTAAAGAAACAACTTGGAGAATTGCTTGACAAAGGATTCATTCGACCGAGTTCCTCACCTTGGGGATGCCCGGCAATATTTGTCAAAAAGAAAGACAATACTTTGCGGATGTGTGTGGACTACCGTCCGTTAAATGAGGTCACCATAAAAAACAAGTATCCTTTACCTCGAATTGATGATCTTTTTGATCAGTTAGTTGGTGCCCGGGTCTTTTCAAAAATCGATTTGCGATCGGGCTATCATCAAATCAAGGTTAGAGCTGAGGACATCCCTAAAACAGCTTTTTCTACTCGGTACGGGTTGTACGAGTATACTGTCATGTCCTTTGGTCTAATCAATGCTCCAGCTTATTTCATGAATCTTATGAATTCAGTGTTCATGGATTTCTTGGATAAGTTCGTTGTCGTGTTCATTGACGACATCCTTATTTATTCCAAGTCTAACAAAGACCATGAGCAACATTTAAGGCTTGTGTTGGAAACACTTCGCCGGCATCAATTGTATGCTAAATTTAGCAAGTGTGCCTTCTGGCTTAAGCAGGTTGCATTTTTGGGACATGTGTTATCCGAAGGGGGTATCGCTATTGATCCAAGCAAGGTACAAGATGTACTAAATTGGAAACAGCCCAAGAGTGTTCCTAAGATCCGAAGTTTTCTTGGACTTGCGGGTTATTACCGTAGGTTCATTGAAAATTTCTCCAAAATTGCAAGACCTCTGACTCAGCTTTTGAAGAAGGAAAATAAATTCGAATGGTCGGCTAAGTGTGAGGAGAGTTTTCGGCTTTTGAGAACTCTCTTGACCAAAGCTCCAGTTCTCCCCCTCCCAGATATTCATAAGAGCTTCGATATTTATTGTGATGCATCCCGCCATGGACTTGGCTGTGTGCTTATGCAAGAAGGCCGAGTTGTGGCATATGCATCCCGGCAATTGCGACCTCATGAAATCAATTATCCTACTCATGATTTGGAATTGGCTACCGTAGTCCATGCATTGAAGATTTGGCGACATTACCTTCTTGGTAATCGTTGTGAGGTCTATACTGATCATAAAAGCCTGAAGTACATATTCACTCAAGCTGATTTAAATATGAGGCAGAGAAGATGGCTTGAATTGATCAAGAACTATGATATGGGTATTCATTATCATCCTAGCAAAGCCAATGTTGTGGCGGACGCTTTAAGCAGAAAGTCACAGTGCAACTGCATGTCCTCTCTACCTGCGGCCAAGAACTTGTGTGCTGATTTTCAGCGCCTAAGTCTCGAAATGGTGGGAGAAGGTTTTCTCGCTGCACTAGAAGTGGAGCCCACGTTAGAAATTCAGATTCTGGAGGCCCAGAAAATTGATGCCGAAGTAGCTGAGATCAAGGAAAATTTGAAGGCAGACAAAGCCAACGAGTTTTCTGAAGGTGACCGTGGGGTCCTTCGGTATCGTAATCGTTTGGTGGTGCCTGCAGATCCTCAACTGAAGGGTCTAATTCTTAAAGAGGCTCATAATTCCAAGTTTTCTTTGCATCCTGGGAGTACCAAGATGTATCAGGATTTGAAGAAGACATTTTGGTGGAGCCAAATGAAAAGGCAGATTGCTCAGTATGTTGCTGAATGTGATATTTGCCAAAGGGTTAAAGCTGAGCACCTAAAGCCAGCTGGTACCCTTCAACCTTTACCTATACCCCAATGGAAGTGGGAAGAGATCGGCATGGATTTTGTTACCGGTCTTCCAAAGACTCCGAATGGATTTGATGCCATTTGGGTAATCATTGACCGTTTAACGAAGGTGGCTCATTTTATTCCTGTCAAAACCATCTTCGATGGCAAGCAACTAGCAGAGCTTTATATTGCTAAGATTGTTTGTCTTCACGGTGTTCCAAAGGTTATTGTTTCTGACCGTGGCCCTCAATTCACTTCTCATTTTTGGAATTGTCTTCATCAGGCTATGGGGACTGAACTCTCTTTCAGTACTGCTTATCATCCTCAAACTAGTGGTCAAACTGATAGAGTGAATCAAGTAATGGAAGATCTTCTTCGAGCCTATGTGCTATCTTATAGCAAAGACTAGGAGAAATCTTTGCCATATGTGGAGTTTTCCTACAATAACACTACCAAGCAAGTATTGAGATGTCACCTTTTGAAGCCTTGTATGGAAGAGCTTGTAGGACTCACCGAATTGGTCGAAACCGTGAAAGATCATTCTATGGTCCAGACTTGGTGATGGAAGCAGAAGAGCAAGTTCGCCTGATTCGAGATCGTTTGAAAGCTGAACAGTCTCGTCAGAAGAGCTATGTTGACCATCGTCGTCGTGAATTAAGCTTTGAGATAGATGATCATGTTTATCTTAAAGTGTCACCGATGAAGGGCACTCATCATTTTCAGGTGAAAGGAAAGTTAGCACCTTGTTATATCGGACCCTTCCGAATTATTGCAAAACGAGGAGCTGTAGCCTATCAATTAGAACTACCTGAATCCCTCTCTGCAGTGCATGATACTTTTCATGTGTCTCAATTGAAGAAATGTCTTCGTGTTCCTATTGAGGCAACTGCTCATGAGCATCTTAATCTTCAACCTGACCTTTCCTATCAAGAGCAACCAGTGCGTATCCTTGACGAAAGGGAACGCAGGACAAGAAATCGCACTGTCAAATTCTTGAAAATTCGGTGGGCTAATCATTCTGAAGATGAAGCCACTTGGGAGCGCGAAGATCTGATGCAGATTGAGCACCCCCACCTCTTTGCTGTTTAGAGTTTGCCTTTGAGTCAAGAAAGGCGAGGTTAAACAAAACAATGTAAAAGAAGATGTAATAATAACACTATGTTATTATGTAAAGTCTTTCTTTAATATCTCTAAAGAAAATAAAGACACCAGATGCTGGATTTCCCCTAAAATCGTTTCAATATCACTTTGTCCCAACTTCCATCTTTTCTGAAATCTCGGGGACGAGATTTTCTTAAGGGGGGTAGGTTTGTAACAACCCCAATTTTATGAATAGTAATAAATTGCTTTCTGAACAGTAATGAGGTGCTGTTCATAGCATCACTGTTCATTTTTACAGATTGGGCATTATGTTGCAAATAAAAAACTTTCCTTTTCTAGCCAAAAATCCAAAGCTCTTCTTAAAGTTCAAAGGGAATGCAAGCCAATGCTTGTATTTTGACTGGGAAATATTTTCATTAAAACCTAGATCAATTATCTTGGCTAAAAATATTTTTTGTTAAATTTTTAGAAATTATCTTGACTTGAAGAAAAATATTTGGCTTTAAATAAACCTATTCGGGTTAAGTTAATTATTTATGAATTTTGAAAGTGAAACTGTGGATTTTAAATTTTATTTGGGAAATATATCATCCCAGTAGCCTCCTGGCAAAACTTCATGATTTTACAAATTTATTTACTATTTCTAAAGCCCAGTCAAACTTTCAAACTTTGAATTTAGAGTTTGGTCATCTCTTAGGTCTAAACCTAAACCTAGCTTTGTAGCGACTCGAACTCCATGAGGTTGAGTCCAACCGGCAATGTGGTCCGGATCGATCCACGCGGCGTGAGCCCAAATCCCACACGTGACGCGAGCCGTTGATCTCCAATCGAACGGGCGGGGTTGCGACATCACGTGGACTGTCCACGTAGGCAGATTAATGTCCACCCTTGGATCTTGATCGAGCGACCAATAGGCGCGAAAACAATCGGACCACTCCGGATCCCTTCTTAATCTCCACCGTCTATCCTCGATCCAACCGCGCCGCTCTTTTTGTTTTAAACTTAAAGGCGCGCAGTCGTCGTTGACCGTCGGATTCAAATCCTACGGTGTTCCTTTTTACCGCGTGCTTTTAGAGCCTGGTTTTATGAGACCGTTGGTTTTGATCGTAGGGTCTATATTGAGATTGCATTCGGACCATCCGGATCCCCCGTCAATCCTGACCGTAGAAAGCCAATCTGACGGTGCCGCGTCATCTCATTTAAAAGTGACGTGTAGCCTTTTTGATTGATCGTTGGATTTCAATCCAACGCCCCTCTTTGAATGTAAACCCCCGAAATCCCGCAGGGCTCCTTTAAATCTCCATCCTCCGTTTGAGATCGCACGACCCATATTAAATGGTGCCGATTAGATTTTTTTAATGTCTATTTCCATCGCGGCCGCCCATCTCTAATCGAACGGTCGACGTTTCTTGGAGCTTTAAGAGGCGCGCGCGACTGTGGCTGACAAAGGGACCCACACGTCAGGTGTTTGCCTCTCTTCCTCCTTGCCTCTGTGCGCAGCCGCCGGCTTTGTAAACAGAGTAGAGGAGTTATCCAAGAATCATGCAACTAATTTTTGGATATTTAGCACTAAGTGGACACCTCATCAACTCTAGACACTTCCCCTGTGCCCTGTAGCTCAACCTCTATATATATACCCTAGCTTTTTGGCTGCTGCCATTGTTGACCACTGGAGCTCTTCATCTTCATTACCATTCCAGTGGAGTTTCTTGCTCCTATCAATTTCTTATCCATCTTAAACGTTTGTTTCACCTTGCATTAAGAATTTAGCATCTTTTGTAGGTTAACCCAGAGTTTAATTCTCTGTTGATCAGAACCGGTTTTCAACACCTTCGGTGTTTATCTCATCCTGGTAAGATAAGCCCTTAGTTTTTGTCATCTTGAGCACCTTAAGGACCTCAGCAGCTCATATGCACCATTCCTTTGTACATATACTACTCCAACCTTCTTTAAACTGAAAAGTTGTTTTTATAACTTTTCGGTCTTTCATATCGTTTTCAAGAACTAGGGTTTCTCCTGTCAACTTATCATCCTGTGTAGGTTTTAACTGAACCTTAGTAGCATAATAAGTTGTTCTTTTGATTCTTCTTGTCATCTATTTAACTTTATAGCAGAGGTTTATTTCTGTCACCTGTTGTCGGCTTAACTGACAACGTTGGTTTTTCTTTAGTTTCTGTAATCTGACCGATTAGGGTTAGGTTAGGGTTATCTTGGGGTGTTAATTACCCTAAAAGATCAGGCTAAGCCTCATTTCAGAATCTTTGCTTAACCTATTTTCCTTTAACCCGAAATCTATAGTCTGCCCTGTTTCTGTTCTTTTCAAAATCTGAAAACTGTAACTTTGACCTAAACTCTAGTTTCTGTCATTTGAAAGCAGTAGGTGATAATATGGGTTAATATCTTTATGGGGGGGTATGTATAACTTAAGCATGCTGTTAAAACATGCATTCCCATATTGATCATACATTTTTCTTTCATTCTGTACTTGTTGTCAATTTTGGTATTTATTGGATTTTGTTGTCTCTTTTAGAATCTGGTTCTTCTGAAGTATTTGAATCTATTTCTGAGCAACCTGAGCCTGCACAAGAAGTCTATTATTATCAAGGCAAGCATCCTCTTTGCACCATGTTGATCCCCAAAGTTTTATACAATAGATTTTCCAAATCTGATGATAACTATTGCATGCTACTTTTTCAAAATACAATTGTGATCTGTAGTAGTTAGTTATGACCTAACATTGTGGATTACCTTAATTCTAACCATACACTCAAACTTAGAGTAGTCTTCAGATACTATAATCTTTAATTTGAGTTTGCTTAGCCATGCGGTCTAGATAACTCTGAAGTTTGACAAGATTATCTTGTCAAACATGGGAACCCCAAATGAATTTCAGTTATTTCAAACTCTTTGTCCAGTTTACTTACACCAGAAGTGAATTTTACATTTAAATTGATCTGGACAAGAGGAAGCTAGTGGTGGTGCCTTCGTGCACGAGATTGGGAATTGTGGTGGACTTGTCTGGGCCAATTAAGGACTGAACTCTGACTATTCAATTCAAGTCCCCCACGTACTTCCACACGCAGTGTATGGGCGCTGTTTGGTTAAGTAAAGGGTTAATGCTATTGAGTTGGAGACAGGGGAGTAAGGATATGTGTATTGATCTTGTATGGCATAGATGCTTTGGTCTTCGGGCTGCGTTTTATGCCATGTGAGTTTTATATCGATATCAGATGTTCTTAGGAGGGTGAGGGCATATTTGTGTTCCATCGCATGTACGTACCTTAAAGATGTCGATTGCAATCTAATATGGGTAGCGAACCCAGTTCGTATTTCTTTTTGTTTGGGTCGGCATTCCTGACGCAACATGTGTGCCCTTGTTAGCGGATGCTATCGATCGTTGTTTAAGCGAGATCGGTTCACACATGGGTATCCAACTCAATAGTGTTAACTTGTTAAAAATACCAAATCTTAGTTTCCGGTCGGCATACCAAAGGAAGTATGTCATTATTGGAGGCATCCAAGGCAACGGGTGACTAGGTCGTGTGGGTAAAGATGTACACCCTGCAGGTATTGAACTATTCGAATAGCCGTGTCCACGGTCATGGACGACAACTTGAGTTGATGTCAACTGTATAGAGTTTTAATTTAAACTTTTGTTTTGGTTCCTGGTTCAGCATGAGGGAATTCATGCATTGTATTGTTTACATTTATTCTCATTTACTTACTGTTTTAACCCAACTTTGATTTATTAAATTGCTTTATCAAAACTTATCAATTGTAGGTTAAGATGTACTGATTTATGCAAAATTGAACCAATATGCCTTCCTGTTGCAACCTTATGCATGTGCCAATTCTAATCCTTTGAATAGGTCCTATCAAACACTTTCTTTTATTAGTTTGTATAAGTCTTGCTGAGTACCTTCCGTACTCAAGGTGCTATAACCTATTGTTGCAGGTGAGGATGGTTATCTTTATGAAGTGCTCGTTAGCGTCGATCAGGGTGACGCTAACGAGTAACGCTATTTCTTTCCTCCACGCAATCGCCTGCGGGTGGATGGGGCCATTGGTGGCTTTTGTGTTTTATTTTGCTTCCGTTGTTACTCTTTTGTAGTGACCAAGTCACTTGGTATTGTAATACTCAACCGAATTGTAAACTTATGTTTAATTAGGTAAATGAATGACTTGTATGTGTATGATGCAATGTTGTTTTAGGATATATGTGCAATGGTCACTGATCCTGGGAACCATTGTGAGACATATATCCGGGATGCCTAAATATTGGGTTTGTTACTTATTAAATTTATGCTTCTAGCATGATCTTTAGTAAAGGAGCAGCACTGTTCCTTAATTAATAATTGTACTATAGTATAACTTTAATTAAGTACATTTCCAATATTCCGGGGCGTCCACAGGAGTCGCCGGCGGCGAGCCGTTGTGCAAAACCAGGTGGTACTTGTGTCCGTTATCGTACACCAAAACCTCCCTTATACCTCCTCTTAGACAACCTTTAGGACCTCCTCTAGTTTGATCTTGACCGTTAAGACCTCCCCTTGGAGATCTTAGCCGTCAGGACCTCCCTCTCACGACCTCCCCTTTTTGTTTTTGAAAAGACCACCTCTTGGTATTTTTGCATAAACGACCCCAAAGACCTCCCTCGGGGGCCTCTTTGCAAAAGACCACCTCCCGGTCTTTTGTAAAGAAAACTCCCAAGACTTCCACGGGTGAATCTTATCCGTCCAGACCACCCCGGGTAGATCTTGAACCGTTCAGGACTTCCCCTCTTTTAGATCTTAACCTCTTAGGACCTCCCCTTGGAAATATGAGCCATTAAGACCTCCCCTGAGTAGATCTTAACCGTCCAGACCTCCCTCCTTTAGATCTTAACCTTTTAGGACCTCCTCGTGAGATCCTAGCCGTCCAGGACCCCTCTCTATTAGATCGTATCGCCCAAAACCTCCCTCGGTGGAATCTTAGCCGTTCAGGACCTCCCCTAGAGATCTTGACCGTCTAGGACCTCCTCTTGTAGATCCAGCCTTTAGGACCTCCCCGTGTTGACCTGGACCGTCAGATCTAGATCTAACGGGTTAGACCTCCTCGGCGCGTTTAGAGTTCTAAACGTTCAAATCCCCTTTACCGGTCATTTCTAGATCCGCGGCTCACATCTCGTGAACTTTCGGACCTCCGAAGGTGACATTTGATTTGAGCCGTTCCTTTTTAGATCCATGGCCCAGATCTGGTGAGGCATTCGGGAAGTCCGAATGTTCCACCTCTTGTGGATCGTTGGATCTAGTCCAACGGTGGGCCCTGTTGAGCTGCGCGCGCGGTTGTGTTTCAAAGCGCGTGGGCTATGCAATTCTAGATCAACGTCCCACGTTTTGCCACGTTGTTTCGCGTTGAGTTTGTTTAATAAATCTACGGTAAGCTTTATTTGTTAATTGGAAATTGTATTAAACTTTAAAATTGCATAACTAATTCAATTTAAATCCTTTTCGGGTGATTCAAATTTTCGTAGTTCTGGTGTTAACTAAACTTTAATCTAAAAATGATTGTAAGCTTGGTTCTGTTCCAAAAAAATGTGTTAGTAGATTTATTTTAGGTTTAATTTTAAATACTGCTCTAAAAATTCAACAAAACTTGTAAAATGCATGAGTAATTTTCTGTTGCTCTAAATTTAGCAAACTAAAATTTGTTAGGTTCCTCTATTAATATGCTTTAGTGTAGGATAGGTTTCAAGGTGGTCTTTGCTGTTGAAATTGATAATGCCCTAAGTTCATGACTTAGAAAAATCATAAGAATCTCATTTTAACTCCAAATGAACTAAACCTAATTTTGCTGTTCTTAGGATGTCATGCTCTACCTGCCATAAAATTTTCATGTTCACGAACCTTCTAGAAATTTATGCTATGAATAGTAACAGAGAACTAATTAAAATTTAATTTTCAGCCGATTGAACTTAATTAGGCTATAACTTTTGCATACTTAATCCAAATTGAATGGTTCTTGTTGCTAAATTTACCTAAAATCATGCTCTACATGCTGTATAAATTTCATGGATTTTGGTTGACTTTGAATTTTGAGTCTTTTTCGGTGTTTGTCGTTTTTATTGGATTTTCTCGATCTTGCGATAGGTTTCAAAGAAATTGTTGATTGTGAGAGCAATCCTCTGCAACAAGAAAGTGATCTCCAATAAGGCAAGCAGATGTAGCATCATTTGATCATATTGCCCATTACTTTTAAAATTCTAATATCTGGTTTGCAAAGAATAAGTATGCACGCTTCTTTGTGTCAAAGTAAATTTTGTCAATTAGAGGTAGCTAATCCTATTGCATGGTTTCCCTGAAATTATTCACCCCTGCCACTGCCATAGGTTATTATTCTCACTGGTGAATTAGAGCCTAGTGAATGATTTATACTCTTTTATTGTCTTTACGATATGATGCTTAGCAATGCTTAGTTACCAGTAGAATTGGGCAGTTATCGACTTAGTCGATGACCTTGATCACACAAAAACTTGTTATTAATTATGATCTCTACCTTTGTGCTTTGTTTATTTGTGAAATCTAAAACTGAAAATAAAATGTTTTAGACTTGAGCACATTGGTATGATGGTGTGATCTTATGGTGTGACTGGAATGGTGCTCGAGTCATCAAGGACCGAGTTACTTGCGCCATTGATCCAAGCAATTTTGCGTGGTAACCACATTAGAGGGATATGGGACCTCTCTTGACTTAGTACTTTGGGAGGTATTAACTGATGAGTCTGTGGTAGTGATGGAGAAAAATGTTCGTTTGGGATGAGAGGGATGGGTTCCGGTTAGGTTCTCCATACCCAGGAGCACCCGCAGTTGCTTCAGCTGGGCCGGTGTCTCCGACTCAACGTGTGGGTCCTTGTGATCTTTGTCGTCGGTAGATCACTAAGGGTCAACCCCCATACATGCGACTCTTGATTAATACAATCCATTGGAAATATCTCGTAGGACTTAGCCATGCCAGCATACCAAAGGAAGTGTGCTCAGTCTAGTGGCAAAAAGGCGGTCTGAAGTGTGGGTACATTGGTACAACCCTACAGGGTTAAATCTATTCGAATAGCCTCGTTCTAGGTTATGGACACGCTTGGTTATTTCCCGCAAGAACTAGACTACAACCTTTTAATTAAAACTTGATGTGGGTGGTACGAATGGGAAATTCGTGCTATTGTTGTGATGGCTATCAAGAGAGGTCTCATACCTCTAGTGTGGTTAGCATGCAAAAGTGTTTGGATCAATGGCGCAAGTAATTCGGTCCTTGTTGACTCGGGCACCATTCCAATCACACCCAAAAGCACACCAACATACCAATGTGCCCAAGTCCAAATCATTCTGTTTTTATTTTTAGTTTTCACAATTAAACATAGCACAAAAGCTGAATCATAAAGTCATAATAAGTTTGTATGATCAAGGTTATCGACTAAGTCGACAACCGCCCATTTCTACCGGTAGGTAAGCATGACTAAGCAACATTAACTCGTAAACTACTAAGTGAGAAGAGCTCATCCAATGAACCCCAAATCACAGCAAGATAATTCTAGGCTCAGTAGTAGAGGATAAACATTTGCCTACGGATTATGCATCTAATGGGTCAACTAATCAATAATAGTTTAACAACAAACTAGCAATGCATACGTAGAATTTGTAAACAACATATTAGACTTTGAAAATAATAGGAGCAATATGATCATACATCTGCTTGCCTTGCTGGAGATCACAATCTTGCTGCTGAGGATCACTCTCGGGTTCAATAAACTCTTTGGAACCTAACGCAAGAACACAAAAATCCAATAAGAACGAAAAACACCAAAAGAAACTCAAAAGCCAAATCATCCAAATCCCATGAAACTCAAAAGCAAGGTCATGATTTTAAATGAATTTAGCAACAAGAATCATTTCATTTGGACTAAACATGCAAAAGATATGGCCTAAACAATTTCTTTCAGCCTGAAAATTCAATTTAAATTAATTTTGGTTACTGTTCATGGCACAATTTTCCAGAAAGATCTAGAACCTGAACTTTTATGGTAGGTAGAACATGGCGTTCTAAGAACAGCAAAACTAGATTTACTTCATTTGGAGTTAAAATGAATTACTTATGATTTTTTTAAGTTGTGAAACTAGGGTATATCATTTTTCAGAGGCAAATACATGAATAAAACCTATCCTATATTAAAGTACATTATCAGAGGAATTTAACAAATTTTAGTTTGCTAAGTTTGGAGCTACAGGAAATTACTTGTGCATTTTCCAAGTTTTAACTGAATTTCTAGACAATATTTAATACCTAGGCAAGTTAATTCAATGTACAAATTTTTCTGGTACAAAAAAGTGTCTAAACATATTTTTAGATTAATTTGTTAAATAGAAATTTAACACCACTAGAATCATCCAAAATAGAGCTAAAATGAATTAGTTATGAATTTTTGAAGTTTTAATACCATTTTCAATTGACAAATAATAGCTTACCGGAAATAAGTCAAACTTAACAAAACGGAAATGATGTGGACGAATCAGGGCCGCAGATCGTGAATCAAACGGCTTAGACCCAAGGGGTCCGAACGGCCCAATAGATCTGAGCCGCAGATCTAACAACGAACGGTAATGAGGGATAGGGAACGCCCCGCGGAGGTCTAGACTGTTAGATCTAGATCTGACGGTCCAAAGAGATGGGAGGTTCGGATGGTCCGAACAGCGCAAATGATCTGGACCGTTGATCTAAACACAAACGGTAACGAAGGATTGGATCACCCCGCGGAGATCTAGACCATTAGATCTAGATCTCACGGTTCAGAGGAGGCGTCCGAACGGCCCAAATGATCTGTACTGTTGATTATAAATCTGATGGTCCACAATCATCAAAGCGTTGCGCACACGCACAGCGCGAGAATTAAAAACGTGGGACCACATGGCCAACGCTTAGGACAGCCATTAAATACTAAACCAATGATTATCAATGATTAGTTTTAATGATGTCCGAAACGCACATGCACCGCGCGAGAGGGGGTGTTTAAGGGGCTGGGCCCACAAGGCAGTGACTCAATAATTCACTTTAGGACAACCATTAATTGCTAACTAATGATTACCAATGATTATCAATGATTAGCACTTAACAGCTGGATCTATGTCCTAATGACAACGCTACAGCGCTCGAGCCCAAGTCCGACAAAAACCCGAGTGCGAGGGAATGCTCGTCGTCGGCGGCTCCGGCCACCGCGACGGCAACTAAAGGCTAAAATGGGTTCGCAATAACATTGCGCACCCACTGGAGGTAATCTCGACGGTGGCGACAGCCTCAAACGCTGGCGAGCTGGAGATAAACGACGGTGAGCAAAATGGCCGAAAACAAAAAACAGCTAAAAAGCTCCGCATTGTCCAAAGAAGCAGGTGCCACAGCATCTTAGCCAAGGAGAAGCTACCTTAGCCAAGGAGAGCTTCAAAGATGGTCGGAGAAGCTTTGACAACGGAGGAGCTCGCCAGACCTGAAGAAGAAGATGATGAAACACGGCCTGAGCAAAAAGGAAGACCACTGGGTGGTCTAGAGAGTTTCATTAGGGCCCACAGGAGGTCTATGAGCAAGTAATTTGGCAAAAGAAACACTTACCGGACTTGGAGCAGAAAGGGGGTGATTTCGGTCGAAAAGATCCAAACTTAAAATTAGGTGATTCCTGTGAATGAAACCCAAAATTAAGTTAGGGGAAATGATTAGTGATACGGGGGAGGCCTGATCTTCTGAGTGAGGAACCGTGGATAGTTGATGCGAAGTAGGCGATGTCGCTAGCTGAACACTCGCGCCAATGCACGAACCCTCAACTCTTCAGAATACGCCCAAAACACACCGGGTAGTTGTTCGTCGCGAGACCACGAACGACGAACGCCAAGTCCCCAATTCCCAATGGAACGACGGCTTGACCCTGGATTGCAGAACAAAACAATGGATCGCCTAATTCTCTCTCAAAGTCCTCGCATGAACTCTGGTGTCGAAAGAACAAGCAATAGCTATGTTTCAATCTTATGCATAAACTGGTCTAATGGATACAAAGGAGGGGCAAGGGTACTTAAGGCGCCCTCCACGACTCACGCACGGCCTAGGGCCGGCTACACACGCCGAATCAAACTCTAATTCGGCTAAGACCCAAAAAAACACACAAAAAGGAAAACCTAACTTAAATCTGTCACATTGTTTCGGTCATAGCGGTTTGACCGTACGTCTTCTGAAGTTGGGGCCATACCCATTGTGTGGGACTTGGAATAAGCTTTCAAACAAGTCCAAGAACACCCCAATCGGACTACGTATGCAAAAGTTATGGCCTTTTTATTACAACCCTGTTAGGCTGTCCCGAACAGAATCCGAATTGAATTCTGAGTTGATTCCGAGATGAATTTCGGTTGGGCTTGTGGAGGATCCGAATTGGGATTGAATTCTTGGGCCTTTCTCCTCTTGGTTGACCCACGTGAGCTTCTCCTCCATTGCTTTGGCTCCGGCCTCCCTCTCCTCCCTCTCGGTTCCAAAGGATTCACAATGTTCAAACCTGAGAATGCACAAAATATTTGCATGAGGTAGTACCCAATTCTCATCAATGAAAATAGAAGATTCATTAAGAAACAAAAGCACCTGTTGATTTAGATGTTTAGCTCTTGCTCTAGTCAGTGGACCAACATGCACTTCTGCACTTGTATTATTTGTAGCTTCACTTATGGTGTCCATCTCAGTATGTGCGTGACCACCAATAGGGAAAGATGTATCAGTGTTTGGGATGCCCTCATCAATTAGGAGGTTAACTAGCTCCAAAGGGTACAAAAAGAAAGAAGAAAGAACCACTGGAGCACCAAAGCCACCAACAGAGCTTCATGGCCTCTAATGGCGATTTAAGGATTTCTGTGGTTGTGAGCTCCAAAAAAAAAGGAAGGAGCTAGGGGTGTTGTAAAGGGACTCAAGGATGAGCTTTGAAGGCTTTATATAGCTGGGGAGCTAGGGTTTTGAGCAAGGGTAGAGATCAACCATGAGCTCGGTCCATGGTTCTGCCATAGACAAATTGAGCGACGGGAGCAGGTAAGGACGACGACTTTGGGGGCGAAAGCCTGGTGCACATTTAATGCAATCGACGAGGAGCCGTTTAAAGGGCTCAAGGAGGTGACCAAGCACTGCCATTGCGTACTGGCGCACACGCACGCGTGCACGGGTGCGACCGGAGGAAGGAGACGATGACCAGCGAACGCGAGGGCCCACAAGTCAGGGACACAAAGTGGCTCGAGCCGAAATGGTGCACAAGGGATTGAGTCTGTGAGGACCCCCGGTTATTGGAAATGTTACTAATTAAATCCATACTGTAGCACAATTGTTAATGAAGGAACAGTACTGCCCCTTTATTAAGAACCATGCTAAAGATATAAATTTAACAAGTGATGATCCGATGAACAGATTCTGATATATATGATTCACAATGGTTCCCAGGATCAACGACCATTGCATATATATATCCTTCATCAACATTGCATCAAACACATACAAGTCATACATTGATATAATTAAACATAAGGTTACATCATTCTGTTAGTACTATAATATTAAGTGACTTGTTCACTTTAACAAAGATATCAATGGAAGCAAAATAAACGGAAAATGTCCACCAATGGCCTCATCCACCGCGCAGCAATTGCGTGGAGGAAAGAAATGGCGCCACTCGTTAGCGCCACCCGATCGGCGCTAACGGGTACTTCATAGAAAACCATCCTCACTGCAACAATAGGTGGTAGCACCTTGAGTACAAAAGGTACTCACAAGTCTTACACAAACTAACAAAAGAAAGTGGTTATTAGATCCTATTCAAAGGAGTAGAGTTGTTACATGCATAAGGTTACAACAGGAAGGTATAAAGGTTCAAATTTGCATAAAGCGATACACCTTATCCTACAAAGGCTAACTTTTGATAAAGCAATTTAATAAATCAAAAATAAAGTAAAACAGAAGTAAATACATTAAATGTAAACGATGCAAAGGCATGATTCCCTCATGCAAACCGAAAATAAACCGAAACCACATTTTGGAAATCAAAATCTCTATACAGTGATATCGGTTCAAGTTATCGTCCATGACCGTGGACACGGCTATTCGAACAGCTTTATACCTGCAGGGTGTACATCTTTACCCACATGACTTAGCTAGCCGTTGCCTTGGATGCCTCCGAATGATGACATACTTCCTTTGGTATGCCGACCGGGGAAACTAAGATTTGGTATTTTTCAACAAGCTAACACTATTGAGTTGGACCCCTATGTGTGAACTGATCCCACTAGTGTAGGCTATACCACCTACTAACCACGGGCACACATGTTATGTCAAGAATGCCGATCCAAACAATTTAAAGCGGGTGGGTTCCCTACCCATAGTAGAATGCTATCGGCACCATTAAGGTATCGTATATGCGACGAGGCACATATACGCCCTCACCCTCCTAAGAACATCTGATACTGACATACAAGCTCACATGGCATAAATGTCATACCCTGTTTTTAGTCGGGAAGAAACAATTTTAATCGGGGAACTCCGGAAAGCTTAAAATTCTCAGTTTTCGGAGTTGTTTAGGGTCGTGGGCCTCTGGGTAGCCTTTCCAACCCCTTGGCCGGCCATGGGCCTAGGCCCATGCGCCTTCCCCTCTAAACCCTAACCAGCCCCCTTTTCCTCCCCTTGGCGAACCCCATCTCCCCTTTGGCGCCGCCTCCCTTCCTCCTCTCTTCCCCTCACACCCCTGCCCTAGGAGCCGCCCCAACCTCCCCGGGTGCTGGTCCCTGCTGGTTTGCCTCCCCAACCGGCCTTCGGACCTTCTCCCGCTGCCGGTTGCGCAAGGAGTTGAGGAGGACAGCAGCTTGTTTGGGGCAATAGAGGTGAGAAGGAGGAGATCGTCTTCTCCGTGATTCGCCTACCTACTCCTGGTTGCAGCAAGGGTAACGATGCCGAGTCTCATTGTTTTGTTTGTTGGTAGAAGCGATTTGGATTCATATTTGTCTAGGCAGACTCGCTGCGTGTAAAGACTGATTCTGTCCTGTATGTTGGAGGGATTGTTTCCGTTGTTTTTAGGCAGAATCTGAGGGTTTGGTCTCCTAGAGATATCTAGGCCTCGTTCTTAAGTTTCAGTGGCCACCAAGTTCACTTGATTCCGAGGTCCGAGTCAAAAGTTATGGATGTTTTAGTACCTACTGCCAGAAATCTGACGAGAATAAACTGTCTGGTTATCTCCTAAATTTTGAAAGGGAAATTGGTCGAAACTGAAAGTTCACCCAACTAGGTTATTGTAGAGGATTCGATGACCTTTTCATATTGGTAAAGAACGTTCAATTTGGAGTTACCTAATGAAAGTTATGATCTTTTTATTTCTGCTGTTCATTCTGTAGACAGTTTCTGTACTGAAAGTTCAAGCAATTATTAACCCATTAAATTGGCCAAATTGGTTTATCACGTCAACTAGAGTATTGTAGATTGGTCAGTTAAGAAGCTACAGAAATTGGGTTCACCTCTTTTCGACTTCCAGATCTTAAGATATGTCAATTACCGTGCCGCTGTCCAGAATTAAGTTATGACAGAAATTGTTGATTTCAGTTTAAGTTTTGTTTTATCAACTAGAGTCTTCGGGGAAGCGGTGTATAGCGTTGATTAGTAGAATTGGGTATTTTGGTGTTCTTATTGGTTTTATTTCATTGGTTAGGCGGCGGAGCTTCGAGTTTAGGAACGCCATCGCTTCCGACTAACGCGTCTCAACGCGGAAGGCAAGTACATTGTTGATCTAAACGTTTGTGCATTGTGGATGTTGATATGTGTGTGCTGTGATAACTCTTGTGTAGTATGAAGTGAAATATCCATGTTTTGTTTCTATGTTGGTTTCATGAATAGAAATGATGGTAATGTTATACTCATTAAGTTGCTTCATGCATTCATTATCTTTGCCGCCCACGGAGTGGATGAGGGAGACCATCAATTCGGGATGGTTGAGTAAGACCCATTAATTCCAATATGGGCAATGTTGGACACCCGTATGAAACGCTCTTCATACGGAAGTGGATCCCGCATTTTTGTTAAGATGCGGGCTTGAGTGAACACCGACGGGTGTTCACTGACTATACCGATATATGTGTGTGTGCAGTCCATTCCCTTGATGTTTAAGCATTCATTTCATGTCATCATAAGTATTCATTTGTGTTATGATTAATGTCGAGGCCGTGTAGGTCTTATTCGTATTGATAATTGTGTTTTTAATTATTGTACTTGCTGAGTCATGGACTCACCCTTGCTTTGTTTATCTATTTCTAGGTGATCGCTGATGAGGTTATCATGGGAGGGAGTAGATATGCACTACTCGAATAATGCACTTCACCTTAGTTCCATTGCAAGAATGAATAAAGACTTTATTATGTTAACTTTCAGATTGTAATAAATGAATCTAGTTGTGGATGACATTCTTGTATGATCTTTGAGGATTGATCGATGTTATTGAGAAGTTTTAAGATGTTTGGCTTATGTTAAATTGGTGGTTAGCATCTTGACTTCTGAATAGCCAAGGTGTTAACTTAGTTGGTTAATTAGGATTTATGATTAAGTCTTATAACTGATGTTATTATTGTTTTATGATTTGTTGTGAAAAACCTCCGGTATCGTCGTATACTAAAGAGGTTATGTCGAAATTTTGTGGTTTAGCTTAGGATAGTAGCATTCCAGGCTCATGCTGAGTTGGGGTGTTACAGTTGGTATCAGAGCGGGCTTTAGGTCCGTGGTTAAAAAATAAAATTATTAAATTGACACACGTACACGAGAGGATGGGTTGGGTGATTCATTGTTTCGCAATTTCGTTGTTATGCTTTATTTGTTGTGAAAAACCTCCGGTATCGTCGTATACTAAAGAGGTTATGTCGAAATTTTGTGGTTTAGCTTAGGACAGTAGCATTCCAGGCTCATGCTGAGTTGGGGTGTTACAGTTGGTATTGCTTAGTTCCGTGCTTCTTCTGAACTGTTAAGTTAAGTGTTTAGTTTTGTTGGTTGTGGTGTTCTTAGATGGCGAGAGGTAGAGGACGTGGTCGTCTGCCGGGCCGTGGTCGCGATCGTGGACGTGGTCCGGTTGTTTCGCAACCTCCGCAAGAGGCTGGTGGAACCGCGAGAGGTTGCCTCGGTGCTCACCCACCGCAGAGCTCAAGCCGCGCCGGCCGTGGATGCCCGGTGGCGTCGGCTATTATTATTCGAATCTTCGAGGAGAACGAGCCGCCCGGCGGCAGATGCGGCTCATCCCGCCGCTTGTTCTGCGCCGCTGTTCTCGCTGCTCCTCTCGCCTTGTTGTCTCCGTTGCGAGTCCGGTCATTGCAGCGGTTCCACCCGAGACTAGGATAAGTCTCGCGAGTGGATGTCGCCGACTTGACACTTTTGATGGGGCGGTACCCCATTTGAGCAGCAGATTGGCTCGGTACATGGAGCGGCGCTTGACGCGTTGGAGATGAACTTCGGTGCAAAGGGTTCGTTTGTGGCCTTTCAACCGAAGGGCCAGCCGATATCCGTGGGAAGGGGTTCATGCGCCAGACCCCAGCGTGGACCGGTTACATTTGGGAAGTTTTGTGGGGCAATTTAGAGCCAAGTACTATCCGATTCTTTCGTGGAGAAGATGGAGCGGTCTTTGCCGACGCGTTGACTCGTGGTCATAGGTCGATGTCGAGTATGAGGTCGAGTTCAACACTGCACGCTTTGTACCGCGGTAGCCAATGATGATATGGAGAAGGCCAAGAGGTTCCGCGGGGTCTCGTTCAGAGTATCGCCGATTCGGGGCATCTGTCTTGCGTGATTTGATGCGGTGGTTGAGCAAGCTAGAGGAATGGAGTTGGTGAGGAATCTCCTTCGCAGACGCATCAACTAGTGGCACTGCTCTGTTGGTGGTTCAGCAAGTGGCGGCGGAGCTTTAGTGGTGGAGGCGGGTCTTCTCGACACCGCATCCAAAAGATTTCAAGGGGTCGCCGCCTCGCCCGTCAAAGAATGGCGTCTTCTTCATCGGCGCCACGCGCCGTCGTCCACACCCAGTGCGTCCGCCCGGGACAAGGTATGAAATGTTTGAGATGTGGAGAGGGTCACCGGTCTTGAGTGTTCTTTCGAGGACGTGTCGCCGGTGTGGCGGAAGGCCACAAAGCGTCGCTTGCAAACGTAACCCAGCGAGCATCATTAAGTGGGAAGCGATTCGATTGCGTCTTCCTCCGGTGCACTTCGGGCTCAGTTCGAGACTCTAGCCGCTCCACCTGCACCTCGGTTTTCTTGAGATGGGTTCCTCCTGCGCTTTTACTCCTGCGCCTCTGCGGGTTCTCATCGAACCCCGCCTGCCTCGCACCACCTTCGTATGCTTCTCTGCAGCAGCCTGCTCATCCTTCACAGAGTCTTTGGTGCGCCCTCCGCCCGGTGCCCATGGGAGTCTCACGCCATGCCTACTCCCGATACTGTGGGCCGCCCCGACGTGGTAACAGTACTTTGCTAGTTGATTCACACGAGGCTTTTGTACTATTTGATTCGGAGCTACTTATTCTTTTGTGTCCTTAGATTTTGTTAGAAGGGCGAGTTTGAGTGTGCAATTTATATCCGAGTGCTGTGGTGGTCGGTTCTCGTGGGGTCTTATTTCTAGCTCTACACGTGTCTCGGCTGTACTATCACTATTGAAGATGAGAATTTCACGCCAACCTTATGGTGATTCGATTATCACCTTTTGATGTTATTTTGGGTATGGACTGGTTATTCAATTACCGTGCCAAGATTTGTTGCTTTTGGAAGACGGTGACTTTGCAGGCTCCATCGGGTGACGAATCGGTATTTGTGGTAGCGCCGTCGATTCCTTGTTCATGTTGGCTAGTCTGTTTCCCAGTCGTCGAGCTTCAGCCATTGGGTTGCTTTGGTCCCTTAGCGAGAAGTCTGAATCTCCACTTCGTATTGAAGATATTCTAGTAGTGAATGAGTTTCCCGATGTTTTTCCGATAGAGCTTCCTGGAATGCCTCCCGAGCGTAAAGTGGAATTCCGGATAGATCTTGTTCCGGGAACCAGACCTATTTCTATATCTCCATATCGTTTGCGCGTCCCTTTCGGGAGGAGTTGAAAAAGCAATTGGATGATTTGCTATCCAAAGGTTTGATTCGCGAGTGTTTCGCCGTGGGAGCTCTGCTCTTTTCACTAAGAAGAAGGACGGTAGTTGGCGTATGTGTGTGGATTAGGGCTCTTAACCAAGCAATCGTGAAGAATAAATATCCCTTGCCCCGTATTGAGGATCTCTTTGATCGCTTGAAGGGAGCTAAAATATTCTCCAAAATTGACCTTCATCAAAGTTATAATCGATTAGAGTTCGAGAGCAAGATATTGAGAAGATGACTTTCTCTACAAGGTATGGTCATTATGAGTATAAGGTTATGTCTTTTGGGCTAACCAATGCTCCTGCGATTTTCATGGAAGCCATGAATAGTATGTTGCACCCTTTCCTTGATGATTTCGTCGTAGTATTCATTGATGATATCTTGATTTATTCCAAGACGAAGAAGATCATGCTCAAGATCGAGGTTGGTACTTGAGACCACGAGTGAACCAATTTTATGCCAAATCAAGAAATGTGAATTTTGGATTTCAAGTTGGGTTTCGCCATGTAATTAATCAAGAGGGCATTTCAATCGATCCAAGTAAGATCTCAACGATGGTGGAATCGAAAAGACCAACTAATGTAAAAGAAGTAAGGAGTTTTCTGGTTTAGCTGGTTATTATCGGCGTTTTGTGGAGGGTTTCTCTACCCTTGCTAGACCAATGTCACGATTGACACAGAAGGGGTCAAGTTTCATGGATCGACGCATGTGAACGAAGTTTCAGACTTTGAAGGATAGATTGGTGACCGCCCAGCTCACTCTTCCCGAACCAGGAAGCGGTTCACTATTTATTCAGATGCATCTAGAGTTGGGCTTGGTTGTGTACTTATGCGGGATGGCAAGGTGATTGCCTATGCATCGCGGCGATTGAAGAATCATGAATGTAATTATCCTACTCACGATTTAGAGTCGGTGCAGTGGTTCTTGCTTTGAAGATTTGGCGTCATTATTTGTATGGCGAATCTTGTGACATTTTCACCGATCACAAGAGTCTCAAATACATCTTTACCTGAAAGATTTAAACTCGAGGCAGAGGAGATGGTTGGAATTGATAAAAGACTATGATGTCACCATTCGGTATCATCAGGGCAAGGCAAATGTTGTAGCCGATGCCCGAGTCGCAAGGCGACACCTCCTACTCTCGATTGTCTCATTGCCGATTTAGAGCGTATGGATATCTCCTTTGTTTTGCGGGCACCGCCTAACTGAGACCCGCTTGCTTCTTGAGTCAACTGCTCGGATCGAGTGCGGGAAGCACAACACTTGATCAAATGCTTCAAGCGTGCGAGGAAACGCCTAGATGAGGGCAAACAAGGCCATTTCAAGATAGATGAGTCGGTGCATTGCGATTTAATGGTCGACTATGTGTGCCACAGAAGGCACAAAGTCAAGGATGAGATACTAAAGGAAGCGCACCGACATCAGATACGGTACATCCAGTGAGACCAAGATGTACAAGGATTTGAAGAAGAGTTTCGTGGAAAAGGATGAAAGTTGATATTGCTCAAGATGTGGCATCATGTGGAGTTTGCCAATGGTTAAGGCCGAGCATAAGCGACCAGCAGGTTGTTGCATCCTTTAGAGGTTCCGATGTGGCCATGGGATGACATCTCTATGGATTTTGTAGTTGATTACCCGCACGCAGCGCGAAAGGATGCTATTTGGGTCATAGTGGACCGGTTTAGTAAGTCGGCACATTTTATTCCTATTAAATGCGACTAACACGGCAAGTGATTTAGCTCCTATTTATGTGCGAGAGATAGTGCGGTTGCACGGGTGCCAAGACGATTGTTTGGATCGAGATGCTAAGTTTGTCTCCAAGTTTTGGGAGAGCTTGCGAGAATGCTTTGGGCACTCGGCCGCCTTAGTACCGTTTCATCCCCAAACCGATGGTCACCCGAGCGCACCATTCGGACGCTTGAAGATATGCTCGATGTTGTGTTATGTCTTGGAAAGGAGGTTGGGAAGACCACCTAGCTTTGGCGAGTTTGCTTATAATAATAGTTATCACTCCGAAGATCCGAGCCGCACCATTCAAGTCCTTTATGGGCGAAATGCAGATCCTCGCCGTGTTGGGATGCGTGGGAGAGCGGGCAATCTTGGGTCCGAATGGGTTCAGCAAACTATGGCTAGAGTGACGAAGTTAGAAGGAACTTGTTAGCTGCCAGAGTCGGCGTAAGAGCTACGCAGATGTCGAGGCGAGAATTGGAGTTCAACGTGGGTGACGAGGTCCTTCGAGAGTATCGCCTACCAAAGGCGAGTAATGCTTCTGCACTAAAGGAAAGCTTAGCCCAAGGTACATCGGACCGCTTCGGCCAGGCAAGAGTTGGAAATTTGGCTTACCGCTTGATGCCCGAATCTATGAGAGGATTCACAATGTGTTTCATGTGTCCATGTTGAGGAAGTTCTTATTTGACCCTGAGCATGCAATTCCAGTGGAGCCGTTGAGCATTGAACAGGACCTTACTTTTGAGTCCCGACCAGTGAAAATTCTGGAAAAATCAGAGCGGGTTTTGAGGAATAAAACTCTGAAGTATGTCAAGATCCTTTGGTCTCATCAAACGGAGAGAGAAGCCACTTGGGAACTGGAGTCTCGCATGCGCGAGCAGTATCCAGACCTATTTGTCGCTGGTACGTGTTAAATTTTGTTTTCAATTCCTTAGACTTCTACTCTTGTGTCCGTTGCGTGAGTAGAATTCGGGGTCGAATTCTGTTAAGGGGGGTAGAATGTCATACCCTGTTTTTAGTCGGGAAGAAAGAATTTTAATCGGGGAACTCCGGAAAGCTTAAAATTCTCGCTTAGTTGTTTAGGTCGTGGGCCTCTGGGTAGCCTTTCCAACCCTTGGCCGGCCATGGGCCTAGGCCCATGCGCCTCCCTCTAAACCCTAACCACCCCCTTTTCCTCCCCTTGGCCGAACACCCCATCTCCCCCTTTGGCCGCCGCCCCCTCCCTTCCTCCTCTCTTCCCCCTCACACCCCTGCCCTTAGGAGCCGCCCCAACCTCCCCGGGTGCTGGTCCCTGCTGGTTTGCCTCCCCAACCAACAGCTTGTTTGGGGCAATAGAGGTGAGAAGGAGGGAGATCGTCTTCTCCGTGATTCGTCTACCTACTCCCTGGTTGCAGCAAGGGTAACGATGCCGAGTCTCATTGTTTTGTTTGTTGGTAGAAGCGATTTGGATTCATATTTGTCTAGGCAGACTCGCTGCGTGTAAAGACTGATTCTGTCCTGTATGTTGGAGGGATTGTTTCGGTTGTTTTAGGCAGAATCTAAGGGTTTGGTCTCCTAGAGATATCTAGACCTCGTTCTTAAGTTTCAGTGGCCACCAAGTTCACTTGATTCCGAGGTCCGAGTCAAAAGTTATGGATGTTTTAGTACCTGCTGCCAGAAATCTGACGAGAATAAACTGTCTGGTTATCTCCTAAATTTTGAAAGGGAAATTGGTCGAAACTGAAAGTTCACCCAACTAGGTTATTGTAGAGGATTCGATGACCTTTTCATATTGGTAAAGAACGTTCAATTTGGAGTTACCTAATGAAAGTTATGATCTTTTTATTTCTGCTGTTCATTCTGTAGACAGTTTCTGTACTGAAAGTTCAAGCAATTATTAACCCATTAAATTGGCCAAATTGGTTTATCACGTCAACTAGAGTATTGTAGATTGGTCAGTTAAGAAGCTACAGAAATTGGGTTCACCTCTTTTCGACTTCCAGATCTTAAGATATGTCAATTACCGTGTCGCTGTCCAGAATTAAGTTATGACAGAAATTGTTGATTTCAGTTTAAGTTTTGTTTTATCAACTAGAGTCTTCGGGGAAGCGGTGTATAGCGTTGATTAGTAGAATTGGGTATTTTGGTGTTCTTATTGGTTTTATTTCATTGGTTAGGCGCGGAGCTTCGAGTTTAGAACGCCATCGCTTCCGACTAACGTGTCTCAACGCGAAGGCAAGTACATTGTTGATCTAAACGTTTGTGCATTGTGGATGTTGATATGTGTGTGCTGTGATAACTCTTGTGTAGTATGAAGTGAAATATCCATGTTTTGTTTCTATGTTGGTTTCATGAATAGAAATGATGGTAATGTTATACTCATTAAGTTGCTTCATGCATTCATTATCTTTGCCGCCCACGGAGTGGATGAGGGAGACCATCAATTCCAGGATGGTTGAGTAAGACCCATTAATTCCAATATGGGCAATGTTGGACACCCGTATGAAACGTTCTTCATACGGGAAGTGGATCCCCGCATTTTTGTTAAGATGCGGGCTTGAGTGAACACCGACGGGTGTTCACTGACTATACCGATATATGTGTGTGTGCAGTCCATTCCCTTGATGTTTAAGCATTCATTTCATGTCATCATAAGTATTCATTTGTGTTATGATTAATGTCGAGGCCGTGTAGGTCTTATTCGTATTGATAATTGTGTTTTTAATTATTGTACTTGCTGAGTCATGGACTCACCCTTGCTTTGTTTATCTATTTCTAGGTGATCGCTGATGAGGTTATCATGGGAGGGAGTAGATATGCACTACTCGAATAATGCACTTCACCTTAGTTCCATTGCAAGAATGAATAAAGACTTTATTATGTTAACTTTCAGATTGTAATAAATGAATCTAGTTGTGGATGACATTCTTGTATGATCTTTGAGGATTGATCGATGTTATTGAGAAGTTTTAAGATGTTTGGCTTATGTTAAATTGGTGGTTAGCATCTTGACTTCTGAATAGCCAAGGTGTTAACTTAGTTGGTTAATTAGGATTTATGATTAAGTCTTATAACTGATGTTATTATTGTTTTATGATTTGTTGTTAAAACCTCCAGATCGTCGTGATACTAAAGAGGTTATGTCGAAATTTTGTGGTTTAGCTTAGGATAGTAGCATTCCAGGCTCATGCTGAGTTGGGGTGTTACAATAAAACGCAGTCCTCAGACCTAAGCATCTATGCCATACAAGGTCAATACACATATCCTTACTCTCCTGTTTCCAACTCAATAGTCTCAACATTTTACTTAACCAAACAGCGCCCATACACTCGCATGTGGAAGTACGTGGGGACTTGGCGAATAGTCGAGTTCGGTCCTTAATCAACCCAGGACAAGTCCACCACAAACCCAATCTCGTGCACAAAAGCACCATAACTAGCTTCCTCTTGTCCAGATCAATTTGAATTTCAAATACAAGACTGAATTAAAGAAACTGACAAAGAGTTTAAAATAACAAGGGTTGATTAGATTCCCATGTTTGACAAGATATGCTTGTCAAACTCTAAAATCTCTAGACTACACATCTAAGCCAAATCTGAAAATAGACCATATAGTATACTGAGACTACACTAGAGTTGAGTGTATGGTCATAATTAAGGTAATCCACCATGTCGTTATAGCTAGCTATTACAAGTCACATTTTGTATTTTCAGACAAATAACATGCACAGATATCACTGGATTTGTAAAAGCTATTGTACAAAATCTGGGTTCAATATGGTGCAAAGAGGATGCTTGCCTTGATAGTAATAGACTTCGCATGTTGCAGGCTCAGGTTGTTGAAGTATAATCAAAAGCTTCAGTAGAACCAGCTTCTAAAAGAAGCAATAAAATCCAATAAATACCAAAAACGACAACTAGTATAAATTATCAGAAATTGTATGATCAATAAAGAAATGCATGATTAACAGCATGCTTAAGTTATATTTACCCTAATAGTGATAATAACCCATTTTATAACCTACTGTTTTCAAAAGAAAGAAATTAGGTTTTAATGCAAAGTTCCAGTTTTCAGATTTTAAAAGAGCTGAAAACAGGACAGATTGCAACTTTCGGAAAAAGAAATATTGATCATGCAAAAGTTCATAAACGAATCTTAGCATGATCTTTTAGGGTAATTAATATCCCAAACCAATCTTAGTCTAACCCTAACTAGTTAGATCACATCGACTAAGAAGGAATTCATTTTTGTCGGTTAAACCGACAAAAGAAACAGAGACAATTCTCAGCTAGAAGTTAGAATAGATGATGACAAGAATTGAAAGATCAACTTGTCATGATGCTAGGGTTTAGTCAAAACCGAAATAAGATGGTAAGTTGACAGGAAGAACCCTAGGTCTTGAAAATGACATGAAAGACCAAAAGGTATAATATCGACTTTTCGGTTTAAAGCAAGTTGAAGCTACGATGCTTAAGAGAATGATTCACAGCACTTCTAAGGTCCTTAAGATGCTCAAGATGTTAATGACTAGGGTTTTAGCTTACAGAGAAGAAAATGCCAAGGGTTTTGAAAACCCGACATTGAACAACAGAGAATTAAACTCGATTTAACCTACAAAAGATAATCAATCTTTATTGCAAGGTGTAACGAGTTTAGGATGGATAAGCAAAGGAACAAGAGCAAGAACTCCTTTGGCTAACAATGGAGGATGAGCCGCCGGTCAACAATGGCTGTGACTCAAAAGGCTAGGGTTTATATATGGATGTTGAGCTACAGAGCAAAAGGGAATGATCTAGAGTTGATGAGGTGTCCATTTAGGGCTAATTATCCCAAAAATTAGTTGCAAAAACTTTGGGATAAATCCTCTCCTCTGTTTACAGAGAGATCTGCGCGCTGAGAGAGAGAGGGAAGAAGATAAGAGCCAACTGACATGTGGGCCCCATTGTCATCCTCAGCCGCGCGCATCTCAGAAGGCTCAAACAAATGTCAGCCGTCCGATTGGAAATGGGCGGCTACGATAAATAGAGAGATTAAATGATTTGAATCGGTATCATTTAATATGGACCGCACGATCTAGATCCACCGATCGGGATTAAAACGGAGCTTTAAAGGAATCATTGAGGTCCACTTTCAACCGGACGTTGGATTGAAATCCAACGCCGGCTAAAAGAATACACGCCACCTCCTTTAGATACGATGGCGCAACACCGTTGGATTTGATTTCTACGGTCAGGATGGAAAGTTGAACCGGATGGTCCGATTGCATACACTCATATGGACCGTACGATTGAAATCCAACGATCCACCGATTTTGGGCTTTAGAGGCCCACGGTCAAAAAGGAGTGCCGAGGATTGAAATCCAAGAGCCCGCATAAACGCGCCTCGATTTCAAATTGAAATAAGCAATACCGTTAGATCAAGGATGGACGGCCACGACAGCGGGGATCCGAGTCGTCCGAATGCATACACTAATCTGGGCCACGATGAAGATCCAACGGTCCAGAGGAGTGCGGGCTTTAATAACATGCGAGAAAAGGAAAAGCCGTAGGATTTGAATCTAACGGCTGAGATAAAAGCGCGCCTTTAGGTTTAAAACGAAAAGGGCGTCACGGTTGGATTGGAAACGAATGGTGGAGATTGAACATGGATCCGGAGTTGTCCGATTGCACACACTAACCTCGCTCGTTAGATCAAGATCCAACAGCAGAGATTAAAATGCATACGTGGACAACTCGTGGAGTGTTATAGCTTCGCCCGTTCGATTGAAGATCAACGGCTTGTATCAATCGTGGAGTTCGGGCTTGCGTTGGAACGTGACTGGGCCGGACCAAATAGACTGGGTTGGACCCAACCACGAAGGTGCGAGTCGCTACAGTACTAGGGTTAGGTTTAGACCAGTTTAGTTGACCCAATCCTATTCAAATTTGTAAAAGGTTTGACTGGGCTTTTAAAAATAGCAAATAAATTCATAAATTCATGAAATTTTTACTGTAAGCTACTCGGATGATATATTTCCCAGATAAATTTTATAAACCGCATTTTCACTTTGTAAAATACATAAATATTTATTTCAGGCCGAAAATATTTATTTAAAGACAATAAATTTTTCTTTAAGCCCAAATAATTTCTAAAAATGCAACAAAAATATTTTTAGTCAAGATAATTTATCTAGGCTTTAATAAAAATACTTCCCAGTCATAATACAAGTTTTATCTTGTATCCCTTTAAGACTTTGAATGGTTCTTTAGGGTTTTGACTACAAAGGAAGGTTTTTAACTTGTAACATCTTGCCCAAAGTGTAAACATGAGCAGTAATGCCATGAAGCAGATCTCATTACTGTTCATAAAGCATTTTATTACTGTTTATAAACTTGGGGCTGTTACAAACCTACCTCTTAAGAAAATCTCGTCCCGAGATTTGGAACAAGTTAAGATCGGGAAGAAGTGAAATGGAAATGAATTATGAGGAAATTCAACATCCGTTGTTTTGATTTCCTTTAAAGATAACAAAGAAGAACCTTACATAACAACATAGTGTTATTATTACATCTTTGTTTACATTGGTTTGTTTAAACTTTCCTTTCTTGATTCAAAGGAAAGTACTAAACAACAAAAGATGGGGTGCTCGACCGCATCGATCTTGGCGCTCCCAAGTGGCTTCATCCTCGGAATGATTAGCCCATCGAATTTTCAAGAACTTGACAAGACGATTTCTTGTCCTGCGTTCCATTGTGTCGAGGATACGTCTTCGTTGCTCTTGATATGAAAGATCGGGTTGGAGATCAAGATGCTCATAGCGATTGCCTCAATAGGAACACGAAGGCATTTCTTTAATTGAGACACATGAAAAGTATCATGCATCGCGAAAGTGATTCGTAGTTCCAATTGGTAAGCTACGACTCCTCGCTTGGCAATGACTCGGAAGGGTCCGATATAACGAGGTGCGAGCTTTCCTTTTTACGAAACGATGAGTACCCTTCATGGGTGACACTTTAAGATAGACATGGTCATCCACCTCAAAGCTCAACTCACGACGGCGATGATCAAGATAGCTCTTCCGCGAGATTGTGCGGTTTTCAAGCAATCTCGAATCGCATTTAATTTGCTCCTCTGCTTCCTTTACTAAGTCCGGACCATAGAATGATCTTTCACGGACTCGGACCAATTCAATGGAGTCTACATAAGCTCTCCCATACAAGGCTTCAAAGGTGACATTTGAATACTTGCAGTAGCTATTATTGTAGGAAAATTCCACATATGGCAAAGATTTCTCCCGTCTTTGCTATAAGATAGCACATAGGCTCAAGAAGATCTTCCATTACTTGGTTCACTCTTTCGGTTTGACCCTTTGGTTTGAGGATGGTAAGCGATCAAAGAGAGTTCAGTCCCCATAGCCTGATGAAGGCTATTCCAAAAATGGGAAGTAAACTGAGGACCACGGTCAGAAATAATGACTTTAGGAACACCATAAAGACAAACAATTCTAGCCATATAAAGCTCTGCTAGTTGCTTGCCGTTGAAATCGGTCCTGACCGGGATAAAATGAGCCACTTTAGTTAAACGATCGATGATCACCCAAATGGCATCAGATCCCTTGGAAGTCTTGGGAAGACCAGTAACAAAATCCATACCAATCTCTTCCCACTTCCATTGTGGAATAGGCAAAGGCTGAAGGGTACCAGCTGGCTTCAGATGTTCAGCTTTAACCCTTTGGCAAATATCACATTCAGCAACATACTGAGCAATTTGCCTCTTCATATGGCTCCACCAAAATATTTTCTTTAAATCTGGTACATCTTGGTACTCCCAGATGCAAAGAAAACTTGAATTATGAGCCTCTCTAAGAATTAGACTTCTTAGATGAGGATCGCGAGTACTACCAAACGATTGCGATATCGAATCATACCGCGACCATCTTGAAAACTTCGTTGGCTTTGCTTTCATATTCCCTTGATTTGGCTACCTCGGCATCGGTTGTGCAGGCCTCCAATCTGAGATTCTAATGTTGGCTCCACATGTAATGCAATGAGGAAACTGCTCCTACCAATTCAAGACTTAGGCGCGGAAATCAGCACACAAGTCTTTTTAGCGTAGAGAAGATAGGCGGTTGCATTGTGACTTTCGCTTAAAGCATCCGCCACAACATTGGCTTTACCGGGATGATAATGAATACCCATGTCGTAGTCCTTGATCGGTTCAAGCCATCTTCTTTGTCTCATATTCAAATCGATTGAGTGAATATGTACTTGTGCTTTATGATCGGTGTAGATCTCACAACGATTACCAAGGAGGTAATGTCGCCAAATCTTTAATGCATGGACCACGGCAGCCAATTCCAAATCATGAGTAGGATAATTAACTTCATGAGGCGCGAATCAGGGATGCATATGCCACAACTCGGCCTTCTTGCATAAGCACACAACCAAGTACATGGCGAGATGCATCGCAATAAATATCGAAGCTCTTAAGAACATCGGAAGAGTAAGGCTGGAGCTTTAGTCAAGAGAGTTCTCAAAGCCGAAAACTCTCTTCACACTTAGTGACCATTCAAATTTCTTCCCTTTCTGCAAGAGAGCGAGTCAAAGGTTTAGCAATCTTGGAGAAATTTTCAATGAACCTACGGTAATAACCCGCAAGTCCAAGAAAGCTCAGAATCTGGGACACTTTTGGGAGGCTTCCAATTTAGTACATCTTGTACCTTGCTTGGATCGACAAATGATACCTCCTTGGATAACACATGCCCCAAAAATGCAACCTCTACGAGCGTAAAGCACATTTCTTTGAACTTAGCATATAGTCGATGCCGACGAAGTGTTTCCAGCACGAGCCTCAAATGTTGTTCATGGTCTTCATCAGACTTGGAATAAATAAGAATGTCGTCAATGAACACGACAACGAACTTATCCAAGAATTCCATGAACACAGAATTCATAAGATTCATGAAATAATTTGGAGCATTGGTCGGACCAAAGGACATAACAAAGATACTCGTATAAACCGTAACAGTAGAGAAAGCTGTTTTAGGAATGTCCTCCGCCCTAACCTTGATTTGATGATAGCCCGACCGCAAATCAATCTTTGAAAAGACGCGGGCACCAACCAACTGATCAAAAAGATCATCAATTCGAGGTAGAGGATATTTGTTTTTGATGGTGACCTCATTTAACTGACGGTAATCCACACACATCCGTAAAGTGTTGTCTTTCTTTTAACAAAGATTAGGACATCCCCAAGGTGAGGAACTCGGTCGAATGAAACCTTTGTCAAGTAAGTCTCCAAGTTGTGTCTTTAACTCAATCAGCTCATTGGCAGGCATTCTATAGGGACTCCTGGATATGGGAGCAGTTCCAAGAACTAATTCAATTACGAACTCCACTTCCGATGCCCGAGGTAACCCGGGAAGGTCTTCAGGAAAGACATAAAAATACTCACAGACAATTGGTACTAACTCCAAAGGAGGAGTGGTATCAACTTGGTGAGCACAAAGATGAGAGCCAGCTGTTTTGGAATGGTAAACAACTTGAATGCCGTCTACATTGGTCATAGAAATAGACCGTTGGAAACAATTGATTTGACCCTGGTTCTTGGACAGCCAATCCATACCCAAAATGACATCCAACCCTTTAGAGTCAATCACAATTAGATTTGCTAAAAACCTTACTCCAAGGATTGTTATGTTGACCCCACAACAAATCTGATCGGTTTTAAAGACCGACCCAGGTGATTGAATAATAAAAGGTGGTTGGAGGGTATGCATGTCTAAGCGGTGTTGAACAGCAAAATGATTGCTAATAAAAGAATGAGATGCTCAGTCAAATAAAGCGAGAATTGGACTGAAATTAACTAGGAGCATACCCATAACAACCAGTGTATCGCGCCTCTTCAGCAGTTGATGGTTCACATGCCCATTTGACCGAGCCGGATCGGCTTTAATAGGGGCCTGCGAAGGGCTGGCGAACAGGTTGGATAGGGTCGAACAGAGGCAATCCTTCTTTGCTTTGCCACACACTTGTTGGCATAATGCCCGGACGACCACAATGAAAGCAGATAACCCACAGGTTAACATTGTTAACAGGACGGGCTGATTTCCACTTGGTCCGATCGATTGGTGGGAGGAGATGGACGAGAGCAAACACCGCTGGCCTTGGTGAAAATGGAGCTGGTGCTCGTGGTGGTCTAGACAACCACATACGAGGCCTTGGTGAGCTGCCACCAGGAGCAAACTGTGAAGTCCGCTGTCGCTTGCGCGACTCCTCCAATGCCTTACTCTTACTCTCGGCCACAATGGCTTTATTGACCAAATGAGAGAAATTTCTGAAGTCATGCAAAGCCACTGCCATCTGCAGTTCTTCAGATAGCCCATTCAAGAACCGGTTTCGACGACGAAGGTCAGTCGAAACGTCATCAGGGGCATATCTGGCAAGGAAATTGAACTCATGCAGATACTCGGTCACAGACTTTCGCCCTTGCTTGAGAGCGAGAAATTCTTGTTGCTTGATCATGATTACTCCCTCAGGAATATGAGTTTCGCGAAAAGCTTCCACGAATTCATCCCAAGTAGGGACATGTCCAGCAGGCTGAATGGCAAGAAGATTATCCCACCATATGCTAGCCGCCCATCGGTGATAATCGACAAAAGAACCTTTTCCTTTGAGCACCGAGCAATCAAGAGCTTCTTCTCAATGGTTGAAGCCAATCCTCGGCTTCCATGGGATCTCGAGGCGAGAACACCGGCGGTTAGTCACGTGAAAGTCGCAAGGCGCCTCGCACATGGTGGCCTCTGCTCTAATGGCGATGCAACAGAGTAGAAGTATTGCGCGCATCTGCTCCAAGATGCGCGTCTGGTCCATCCGGTTGCGCTCAATTTGCATGAGCACATCGGCCATCGAAGGTGGTGGAGGAAGCTCCTCTTCTTGAGGACCACCTTGCGGGCCACAGGAGGCTGGATGGTTCGGTTGGCCCTCCACGAGAATGGGGAACCGAAGATGAAATACTCTTCCTTGTTGCGCTTTGAGCACGAGTGGTAGGTCTGTCATCTGTTACCAAACCATGGTTAACAATATAACAAGGACAAACTCGCAAAGCGAACAAGGTCACAATCAGAAAGAAACAAATATTGCACATATAATGCATCATGTCATGTCATGCATTCAAGTTAACACCAACAGCAGAAACTTCATATAAGCAGACAAAAGTTTGATTCATGACCCATATAGGAGTTGGCGAAACAACCATCTTACAATCCAAAAGTCAAACTTACATACTCTATACAAAATGCTACGCCTATTACATTTATTTATTGATGGACAACTACTAGATTGAAAGACACTCAACCACGAGGATTCATCGTCGAGGTGCTAGCGTAAAGATCGGTTAAAGTTCACCGGAAACTCATTCAAAAGATGAGCTCGGGGAACCGGTATCACGAGATCCAACGGGCTAACGAGACGCCTCGGGAACCCAACGATGGTGATGACCTCCAGAGGTGCGATCCGCAGAGTGCGAGAAAGCTGCGATCATCCGGGCTTGGCGACTTGTCCATAAGCAGTGCGCACCCGCCCGCCGGAAGTCGGTAAAGAGGTGGTGCGGAAGAAGCGGGGAGGTCTCGTTGTCACCATAAAAAGCGCGTTACGAGGAACGCGGTTCATGTTGACTCAAGAAGCGGTACTCTGGGCCTCATTAAGGCGATGCCGAAGTTTCCCACGCCTCACCTCACAAGGCGATGGATTTGGTCCATGATGCGGACCATCCTCGCCAAGCGTGGCACCCGAGGTCTTCGCCAAAGCGTATCTCAATGAACATGCTCACTTGAGGTAGGACCTTGATTCGGGAAGTGGTCGTAGGGTGGTTGAGACAATTCAGTCAAATCATGACGAAGAAGGCTCATCATCCTACTCGCGACCTCTGAACCGCCATAGCCTCGAGGTGGCAAGTGCTTGGACACGATGAGGAACACTGCCACTACATGCCTAGCAATGGCGTTGATGAAGGCACGGTACTCCTCCATCCACGGTCCTCGATCTCGTCGATAAATGGCATACTCGGTGATAGGTGAAATTGGAGCGCCACATCATGTCCCAGTAAGGTGGAACCCATCAACATCTTCAGCTCGAGTCTCCTTGACCAAGTACCAACCGCTCATCTATAGACAAAAGGACAAGGTAAGAGACAATTCACTTTCAAATAAACCAACAGAAAGTTGGGCAAGAAGTGACATTAAGGAGGATAAGAAATAAAAATGTCATACTTAAACTTTCAAAATTATACTACTGCTTGAAAATAGTTTTATTAGAAGACTCTCTAACAACTTCGGCCATGCTACTTCTAACCTACGAGCAGCGTATGCTCGATACCAATTTGTGAGGACCCGGTTATTGGAAATGTTACTAATTAAATCCATCTTTGTAGCACAATTGTTAATGAAGGAACGATCGCCTTTATTAAGAACCATGCTAAAGATATAAATTTAACAAGTGAGCGAGATCCGAGAACAGATTTCCGGATATATATGATTCACAATGGTTCCCAGGATCAACGACCATTGCATATATATATCCTTCATCAACATTGCATCAAACACATACAAGTCATACATTGATATAATTAAACATAAGGTTACATCATTACGTTAGTACTATAATATTAAGTGACTTGTTCACTTTAATGATATCTGTGGAAGCAAAATAAGCGGAAAATGTCCACCAATGGCCTCATCCACCATGAGCAATTGCGTGGAGGAAAGAAGTAGCGTCACTCGTTAGCGTCACCACGATCGGCGCTAACGGGTGCTTCATAGAAAACCATCCTCACCGCAACAATAGGTGGTAGCACCTTGAGTACAAAAGGTACTCGGCAAGTCTTACACAAACTAACAAAAGAAAGTGGTTATTAGATCCTATTCAAAGGAGTAGAGTTGTTACATGCATAAGGTTACAACAGGAAGGTATAAAGGTTCAAATTTGCATAAAGCGATACACCTTATCCTACAAAGGCTAACTTTTGATAAAGCAATTTAATAAATCAAAAATAAAGTAAAACAGTAAGTAAATACATTAAATGTAACGATGCGATTGCATGATTCCTCATGCAAACCGAAAATAAACCGAAACCACATTTTGAAATCAAAATCTCTATACAGGTGATATCAGTTCAAGTTATCGTCCATGACCGTGGACACGGCTATTCGAACAGTTTATACCCTGCAGGGGTGTACATCTTTACCCACATGACTTAGCTAGCCCGTTGCCTTCGGATGCCTCCGAATGATGACATACTTCCTTTGGTATGCCGACCGGGGAAACTAAGATTTGGTATTTTCTACAAGCTAACACTATTGAGTTGGACCCCATGTGTGAACCAGTCCCACTAGTGTAGGCTATACCACCTACTAACCACGGGGCACACATGTTGTGTCAGTAATGCGATCCAAACAATTTAAAGCGGTGGGTTCCTACCCATAGTAGAATGCTATCGGCACCATTAAGGTATCGTATATGCGACGAGGCACATATACGCCCTCACCCTCCTAAGAACATCGATCTTGACATACAAGCTCACATGGCATAAAACAGTCCTCGGACCTAAGCATCTATGCCATACTAGGTCAATCAATACACATATCCTTACTCTCTGTTTCCAACTCAATAGTCTCAACATTTTACTTAACGAGCAGCGCCCATACACTTTGCATGTGGAAATGCGTGGGGACTTGAACCGAATAGTCGAGTTCGGTCCTTAATCAACCGGACAAGTCCACCACAAAACCCAATCTCGTGCACAAAGCACCATCACTAGCTTCCTCTTGTCGAGATCAATTTGAATTTCAAATACAAGATGAATTAAAGAAACTGGACAAAGAGTTTAAAATAACAAAGGTTGATTGTGATTCCCATGTTTGACAAGATATGCTTGTCAAACTCTAAAATCTCTAGATCGCATATCTAAGCCAAATCGAAAATAGACCATATAGTATACAAGACTACACTAGAGTTGAGTGTATGGTCATAATTAAGGTAATCCACCATGTCGGGTTATAGCTAGCTATTACAAGTCACATTTGTATTTTTGGACAAATAGCATGCACAGATATTGTGAGGACCCGGTTTATTTGGCTTGTCTTTGTTTAACCATCCACTTGGCCCTAACAGTACAAATCAAATAAACCAAGCCTCGAGATATGTATACTTCCTAAAATGCGGTATACACACCTCGTTACAAAATCATGCATCAATTCCATTCATACACATAGAGAAGCTAAAACACAAAGCGAACGACAACTTAACATATAAAGAGTTAATACAAAGAGAGGCCGACAGGCCAAAAGTCATACAAATAAGCAAATACACAATGAAGCAAAATGGCCATAAGATGGCAATAACAAAAGCCAATCGGTGTGCCTTTCACCCACAAGGCAACCAACCGGACGCCAAGCTAGTCGTCCCGGATAGCGCGCAACACAACTCACAAAGTGAGGCCCTTGGGGCTCACCTTCTCCTCTGCAACAATTAATATTAAGCAAAGCGGATGAGTACAAAACTTGTTTTTGTACTGCAAACTGACGTGTGAGATAACGAACTATAATTAACTACATGCAAGCTTTATTTAAGTGGATGAGGCTCTGGACTTATTTTCAGCATAAAGCAAGTTTTCATTTGCAATAAGGTAGTAGATTCAAAGCAAGTTTGCAATTAACTTTTATTGTTCAAATAAAGAGAGACGATTATAACAATATATAGAGAACAACACCAACCTAGAAGTGACTAACCCATAGTCACCACAACAATAGTATGAAGTACCCTTCATACCACCCATATCAAGTTTAAGTTTTTAAAAGGTTGTAGTCTAGTTCTTGTGGGAAATAACCAAGCGTGTCCATAACCTAGGGCGAGGCTATTCGAATAGTTTTAACCTGCGGGGTGTACCAATGTACCCACACGATAGACCGCCTTTCCACGGCCACGGTTAGCACACTTCCTTTGGTATGCGAGGCATGGCTAAGTCTAACAAGGCGCTTTCCAATGGGCGATGCTAATTAGAGCCGCAACCCACGGGAGAAAGACACATTCGGCACCTAACAGGTGCGCCAATGCTCCTCCAACACCACAACACACACACGGGAACACACCCACCGACCAACTCATAATTAACACCTCCCAAAGTACTTAGTCAAGAGAGGTTCCATATCCCCTCGTGTGGTTGCACGCAATAATTGCTTGGATCAATGGCACAAGTAACTCGGTCCTTAGGGACTTAGGCACCATTCAATCACACCCAACAGATCACACCAACATACCATTGTGCCCAAGCCAAGATATAATTTTTGTTTTCAGTTTTGATTTGCAAATTGATAAAACACAAGGGTTGGACATAATGGAATAATATAAGTATTTGTGTGATCAAGATCACCGACTAAGTCGATGATCGCCCAATACTACCGATACTAGGCATGGCTAAGCAATATTTATTCGAAATCTACTAAGTGACAAGAGCTCATCCAACGAACTCTAATCACAGCAAATAACCTAGGCTTAGGTAGTAGAGGATATTGATTTACCTACAGATTATGCAACTAGGGATTAACTAATCAATTTAACACCCAAATAGCAATGCATACATAAAGTTTAAACAAAGTATTAGACTTTAAAAGTAATGGGATTGAATGGGAAATGATCAAACTGCTTGCCTTCTTGCTGTTGGTCAATTTGTTGCGGAGGATCGTTCTCGGGGTTACCGCAAATGTCGAATCCTAAGCGAAAGAGCGAAAACAACCAACAAGACGAGCAACACTTAAACAAAGAGCAAGCAAAAATTTTCCAAATCGTGAAATTTATACACAAGGTAGAATACGAGTATACCTAGACATAGGAACTGGAAAAACCTAATTTGGATTTGTGGTGCAAAAGATATTCTCTAAAAACCTATTTTCGGCCAAAAATGCTACATTTAAATAGTACTGTAGCAAAAATATTTTCTAAAAAGATTTTGAAGCTGAAAATTTTATGGTAGCTATCTACTGGTATAGGGATAAGCCATATAAAATTTCAGGTCATTTGGAGTTATATTGAAAGAGTTATGATTTATTTAAATTGTTTAGGGTATTAAAATAAAATATGGTCCCTATGATTTTTAAAAAAGGTAAAATTTGTGAAACCAATTTTCCTAGCAAATACACTAGCAGTGGAAGCTAATCCAATTGGATTCATACAAAAAGGACCTGTAGATTAAAAGTTATGCATTTTACAAGTTTGCTAAAGTTCTGAAAAACAGTATTAAGTTCACTTGTTTACTATTTTTGAAAATGGTTTTCCAGGTTTGATCATGGTCTACAATTATTTTTATATTTAAGTTAAAGGTATAAGGAAGCTAACAAAATTGGAATCATATAATTTGGAGCTAAGATGACAAAGATATGAAAATGAGAAGACCCTAATGTTTTCTGATGCGGGACTTGGCACGAATCAGGCAATCCACTATCTAGCGACGTGGCCAAACATGGACCGCTGATCTCGGGATCCACGGTGAGAATCGAGAGGGCAACCGGAGAGGTCGAATGCATACGGATGTGAGCCGTTCGATGGAGATCCAACGGCTCCGGTTGAATTTGGCCAACTCACGCGCAGGCGCGCGAGCGAGGAGCGGCGTGGAGGTTTCTGCCGTCGATCGCTAGATCCGGCGGCTAGGGTCGTGAGCCACGTCGCCTCGGGTGAGTCTCGTCCGACAACGGGCATTCCTCGCCGCCGGCTCGCTGGCGTGGCGCCGGCGAGGAGGCCCGAGTGCGAGCAAGAAGCAGAAACGGGCGCAATAGCCTCACGCCACGACCGCGCTCGCAACCTCGCGGAGATGGCTCACGCGCGCGCGACACGGCGAGGCGGAGAAGGTGCTCGGTAAAAATGGAGCATGCGTCGGCTAAGATCATGCTCCGCTACTCGTGTGCTAGCTCTTTGGAGGCTTAGAGGACTCAGGGATGTTGCGGAGGTTGAGGAGGTCGGAGGTGGGCGGCGGCGGAAGGAGGCGGCGGCTGCAGGGTTACCGCGGATGGACGGCTGGGCAGCAGCACAACGCGTCATCAACATGGCTTTCTCATAGCCCAAGGATACTCCGGAGCAAGGAATTGGAAGGAGGAGGTGCTTACGAGAGATGGGAAGAAGGGGTGAAGTTAGTAGAAAGGGAACTCCAATATCACCCGACACACGAGAGACAACCAAAATTGAATGAGGTTAAGGTTCCAGAGGGTTAAAGGAACGATCGAACAAGAAATGGAGCAAGGAGCCACTGGAACTAGGATGCCCACGAAGCTCGGTTGCGGCCAACAATGGCGGATTCGGTGTCTTGGTGAATTGAGCTCAAGCAAGAAGAGAAGGTGCCAAGTGGGGTTGCGGAAAGGTGAAAGGAGGGCAAAGAAAGGGGCCGGGTGCATAAGTAGCGAGAGGAAGCACGGGGACCTCAACGGCTCTCTCCCCCGCGGGCGGCGACCTCGGGTGCTACGAGCAGCGAGGTGGGTGAGAGGTCGGGAGAGGTGACCGGACACGGCCGCACGGCGAGCATTTGTCGCGGCGGCAATAGTCGTTGGAGGCCCCACCGCGGCGACTCGGCGGCCGCGGCGCTCGGCGCGAGAGCGAGCGAGAAGGAGGCGAGGAGGACGAGAGGAAGGAGCGAGCCCACGGCGCAAGATCGGATCCGGCGGTCAAAGCGCGAGCAGCGTCGGCGCCTCGATGGCGAAACCAAGGCCACCGATGGAGATCAAACGCTGCGGACGAGCCACATCGAGCGGACCCGGCCAGTCGGGCGCTAGTGGACTCGATCGAGACAAGTCGGTGAGTCGGACTCTAATCGGCTCGATCGCATGAACGATACTTCACCGATAGGGTTTGATTTTTAGAGCTGAAACTTGGGGATTTATTTGAGGTATCAATTTAACTCCAAATTTTATAAAATTTTAAGCTGGAGCTTCTGGTCTTAGGATTAACCTTCCATAAAATTTCTAGGATTTTTGTGCAATGGAATTTTCCCAAAAATTTCGAAGGTTAAATCAGAGGCTTGACCAAGGTTTGACTTGCCTCTAAAATATTTCAAATAATTTCCAAAAATTATGAAATAATTCAGAGGTGTTACCAAGCAACCCTAGAACCAGGAAAATTTATTGCCAAGGTTTGACACAAGATTCCACCAGAAGGCTTTGACTTGAGCTAAATGAGGTTTTGATTTTGAATTTCCCAAAATTCCTTTACAAGAATTTGAGAAAAGTTCAAGAGTGAAAGGATGAAAGAAAAGTTTTAATTTACCCTCATTTTATTACATTTGAAACACAAGCCAAATTGGGGATGTTACAAACCTCCCCTTACAAAAATCTCGTCCAGAGATTTGGTTCACTCGGGAAAGAAAGAGGGGTAGTGCGAGCGGAGGCGATCTTCGTTCCCATGTAGCTTCATCCTCGGGATGGTTTGACCACTGAACTTTAAGGAACTTGATGGTCTTGTTCCTTGTTCTTCGCTCGGCCTCTTCGAGGATGCGAGCGAGTGCTCGCGATAGGTCAAATCCTCACGAACATCAAGAGTTTCCAGAGCTTCCTCGGTTGGAACACGGAGGCACTTCTTGGTGGGACACATGGAACACATCATGTACCCCCGCAAGTGCAGCAGGCAACTCCAACTTGTAGGCAACAGCTCCCTTCTTCTCGATGATACGGTATGGACCGACATATCGAGGAGCTAACTTGCCTTTGACACCAAAGCGCTGGTGACCTTTCGGAGGAGAAACCTTGAGATAAACGAAGTCATTGGGCTCAAAGCTCAACTCACGACGGCGACGATCCGCATAGCTCTTTTGCCTGGATTGAGCTGTGCGTAAGCGATCACGAATGAGCTGGACTTTACCCTCGGCCTCATTAATCGAGTCGGGCCAAAGAAAGGTCTTTCGCGGTTTGAGACCAATTCAACGGGTTCTACACTTCCTCCGTATAAGGCCTCAAATGGTGCCATGCCGAGGCGGCTTGAAAGCGTTGTTATAAGAAAACTCGGCGAATGGCAAGCACTTCTCCCAATGCTTCCCATAGGAAAGGACACAAGCTCATGACATGTCCTCCAAAACTTGGTTGACCCTCTCGGTCGACCATCTGTTTGGGGTGATATCTTTGTCTTTGAAAAAACGAGTTCCATAGCTTCTTGCAAGCTATGCGGAAGCTAGGAAGTGAAGATGGAACCACGATCGAAATGATCGTCTTGGCACCATGCAAGCTCACGATCTGGCGATATAGAGCTCCGCAAGGTGGCCGTGCGAATCTTGGTCTTGGTGGAAGAAAGTGTGCCACTTTTGTCAACCGGTCAATGATGACCCAAATGGCATCATTGCCCCTCGGTGACTGGGTAGGCGGTGATAAAATCCATCGACCGAATCCCACTTCCACTCCGGAATGGGCAAGGGTGAAGCAATCGGTGGGCGATGCTCGGCCTTGACACGGCGACACGCGTCGCATTCGACGCGAACCTTGCGACTTCCCTCTTCATCGGGTCCACCAAAATCTCTGGCGGAGATCATGATACATCTTTGTGGCCGGGATGAATGGGCGAGGAGAATCGTGGGCCGCGGAGGATCAAATCCGCAACTCCTTGTCCTTTGGAACCACGAGGCGTTGCGAACCTCACAATACCAAGCTCATCTGAGAAGCACTTGGTTGTTCCATTCTCGACATTTTCCACGATGTGGTTCACTCCAACATCATTGCTGAGCGGGCGTGATTCGATCCACCAAGGTTGGTGTACAACCAAGGCGGCGAGGAACCATGCTCAACCAAACCCAAGTTGAGGCAGCTGGAACTCCTCGGAAGGGGTGATGCTCTTGAAGCAACAATGCATTGCAATGCGCTTTGCGACTAAGCGCATCTGCAACGACATTAGCCTTGCCGGATGGTAGTGGATACCCATGTCATAGTCCTTGATCAACTCCAACCATCTCCTTTGCACGAGGTTCAGATCTGGTTGGGTGAACAAATACTTTAAGCTTTTGTGATCGAATACACTTCACAGCGATTCTGGATTAGGTAATGTCGCCAAATCTTAAGTGCATGGATCACGGCCAACTCAAGTCATGGGTAGGGTAGTTGAGTTCATGAGGTCTCAATTGCCTTGATGCATAGGCCACTACCTTGCCTTCTTGCATAGGACACACGAGGCCTCGGCGAAGCGTCACAAAAGATATCGAAGCCGGCGGACATCGGGAGAACGAGCGGGGGCGGTGGTCAATCGCTGCTTAAGTGCTTGAAACTTTCCTGCAATCAGCGGACCACGAGAACTTCTTGTCCTTCTTGAGTAACTCCGTCATCGGCCGCTATCTTGGAAGTTCTCGATAAGCGGCGATAATATCCGCTAAACCAAGAAAGCTGCGAACCGGTGGCCGAAGTGGGTGACTCGAGAAAGCACGTCACTAATCTTGCTAGGATCCACACTCGCCTCTGCCAGAAAGAATATGGCCTAAGAAGGCTACTTCCTTCAACGAATGCGCACTTGCGAACCGCATCGGTGGTGCTCACGAAGCTTGCCCAACACAAGCCTCAAATGCTCGGTGTGTTCCTCATCGCTCTTGGAGTAGATAAGGATATCATCGATGAAGACCACAACGAACCTATCCAAATACTCCATGAACACGAATTCATGAGGTTCATGAACAAGGCGGAGCATTGGTTAAGCGAATGACATGACGGTATACTCGTACAAGCCATAACAAGTAGAAAGCCGTCTTTGGGATATCCTCGGTCGAATCGAACTTGATGATATCCCACTCTCAAATCAATCTTGGAAGACTCGAGCTCCAGTTAATTGATCGAAGAGGTCATCGATACGGGCAAAGGGTACTTGTTCTTTCCGTTACTTTATTAAGTGGGCGGTAATCAACGCTTTATCATGCGCAGCGTCTTGTCCTTCTTCGGGACAAAGATTGCTGAGCATCCCCAAGGAGATGAGCTAGGGCGGATGAAACCCTTCTCTTGCAGCTCACCCAGCTGCTTCTTCAACTCCACCAACTCAACTGGGTCCATCCGGTAAGGCCTCTTTGAAATCGGGGCGGTAGCGGGAACCAACTCAATGACGAACTCGAGGTCTCGAACTGGCGGCATCACGGAAGGTCGTCGGGAAGACATCCACAAAGTCACATACCTGCTGGGACTTCACTAATATCGAGTGGCCGCCGGCGCGAAGAGATGCGGACCTGCGGCCGCGAAAGCGAACACGCTGCGGACGGTGGTGAGGTAGATGAGCCTCTAGCGCAATCAATTTGTCCCATGTCTTTGAGACAACCAATCCATGCCTAGGATTACATCTAAGCTCACCGATCGAAGGAGGATAAGGGTTGCTGAGAATCCTACCCCTTCTATCTCAACGAGGACATCCCTACACTCGGACTCGACCCTCAACTCCGAGCGGGAGAGCGGATGAGCGTGGGACCAACAATGGAGTAAAAGAAGACCTCCCACAGCAGCAAAAGACTCGAAACAAATGAATGAGATGCGCTGAATCAAACAAAGCAGTAGCGAGGAAAGAGTTAACCGAAAGGGTACCCAACACGGCGTCGGTGCCTCCTGTGCCTCCTCGCGGAGATGAGGTTGACGCGACCACTACCCACGCCTTGGGTAGCGGGGACAACCTACGCTCTGAGAAGAACCACCTCCTTGCCGCGTCCTCCATTAGGGCGAGGGGTGCTCCAATCTGTTAGGGCAAGTATTTGCATAATGCCCCTTACGGTTGCACAAAAGCAAGTGACCCGTGGCCGGGTTGCGGGAGCCACCTGTTTGGTTCGCAGCGCACGTGGCGGGGCACGGCTGCGGAGGAGGCTGGTCTTTGGCGGCCTCGGTGGTAGTGAAGCCACGAAGCGGGCCTCAGGGTAGGCCCGACACGGGACGGAGAGGCCGGCTGTGCGGACATTGGGCCTCCCACTTGCGCTTGCGGGACTCGCCAGCGCCCGCCTTGTGCTCGGCAACAATGGCCTTGTCCACCAAGGCACGAAAGTCAACAAAGTCCACAATGGAGAGCTTGTCTTGCGGCTCCTCGGACAAGCCCTCCATGAACTTCTCTGCTTGGCCTCATCGGTGGCCACCTCGGATGGAGCATAACGAGCCAAGTGGTTGAACTCGTGCTGATACTCCATCAGCGACTTACGCCCTTGCTTGGCGCGAAACTCCTTCTTCTTGACTTCATCAAGCGGCGGGGATGCGAGCTCGGCGAACGCCGTCGGAACTCATCCCAAGAGACAGTGTGGCGGCGGACCGCATGGCCAAGAAGTTCTCCCACCAGAGAGTCTTTGCTCCCCCAGCGATGGGAGGCAAAGAGTGCCTTGTCTGGTCAGCAGCGAGCAACGCCGAGCTTACGCTCAACTTTGGCGCGGCCGGTCATCTGCGTCCAAAGGGTCCTCGGACACGGAAGCGTGGGGTGAGTGCGAAACTCTGGCCAAACCCCACGAGGCGATGTCCACCCCTTGCCGGATCACGAGGCACCGGAAAGGGCGGAGGTGTTGCGCGCGATAACATCAGCGAGACCCTCCCGTCCTCTGAGCAGTTGCGCTCTATCGAAGAAGGACCTCGGTCATGGTCGGAGGAGGCGAGCTCCTCATCAAACTAGGGTGCGACCACGGCGCTACGAGTACCTCGACCATCTGATTCAAGGAAATTAGGTTAGCAACCAAAACACTAAGACTAGAAATCGATGAAAGCGAAAAGCTAACGATTAGGGAATAAGATATCACCTAACCGAAAGCCAAAAGCAACAAGTAAACAAACTTTAAATGCTTCCAAAAGGCTCCAAAACCGCATAGAAACATCAAACCAAATCTCAACTTCTCAATGCCATCCACCGTATTGAATGAGCGAGTAATGGTGTGAGAAGATAAAATTTCAGCACCTTACCACAAATCTAACACTACTTAAGAGCAAGGTTAAACCAGCGAAATAAACGCTAGATACTTAGCTAACTAATATCACATCTTACCCTTTCATTCCCACAAGTTTTAGTTGATTAACCTCTCATTATCTACCCTATTTAGAACCTTTGAGCTTGCTGTCAGGAAATTGAGCGATCGCTGTCAGATTTTGCATCCAAGCCTCCTAATTGAAATCTTCAACCGGAAGCTTCAAAACCTTGTAGAGGGCAGCTAACACTTCAATTTGCCAAACTCATTGGTTCCCAAAACCCAATTTAAACGACAACACTATCTTTTAGAGGAAGGTAAGAGGAAAACAAGTTTTAAAACTCAACTTAGAGCAAGATGAGAAGAGAAAGCTAAGATAGGTAAGGAATAAAATCCGAGAGTTTACTTAAGCTTTCATAAATTATTTGACTCTTTGAAATTAAGGTTTTCAAAATATCCTAAGGACGACCAAGCTTGGGTTACTACGGTCGGAATGGCTCTGATACCAACTTTGTGAGGACCCCGGTTTATTTGGCTTGTACTGTTTAACCATCCACTTGGTCCTAACAGTACAAATCAAATAAACCAAGCCTCGAGATATGTATACTTCCCAGAAATGCAGTATACACACCTCGTTACAAAATCATGCATCAATTCCATTCATACACATAGAGCCGAAGCTAAAACACAAACTGAACGACATACTTAACATATAAAGAGTTAATACAAAAGAGAGGCCGACCGGCCAAAAGTCATACAAATAAGCAAATACACAGCGGAAGCAAAATGGCCATAAGATGGCAATAACAAAAGCCAATCGGTGTGCCTTTCACCCACAAGGCAACCAACCGGACCGCCAAGCTAGTCGTCCCAGATAGCGCCGCAACACAACTCACAAAAGTGAGGCCCTTGGGGCTCACCTTCTCCCTCTGCAACAATTAATATTAAGCAAAGCAGATGAGTACAAAACTTGTTTTTGTACTCGCAAAAATGACGTGTGAGATAACGAGAACTATAATTAACTACATGCAAGCTTTATTTAAGTGGATGAGGCTCGGACTTATTTTCAGCATAAAGCAAGTTTTCATTTGCAATAAGGTAGTAGATTCAAAGCAAGTTTGCAATTAACTTTTATTGTTCAAATAAAGAGAGACGATTATAACAATATATGAGAACAACACCAACCTAGAAGTGACTAACCCATAGTCACCACAACAATAGTATGAAGTACCCTTCATACCACCCATATCAAGTTTAAGTTTTTAAAAGGTTGTAGTCTAGTTCTTGTGGGAAATAACCAAGCGTGTCCATAACCTAGGGCGAGGCTATTCGAATAGTTTTAACCTGCGGGGTGTACCAATGTACCCACACGATAGACCGCCTTTCCACCAGCCACGGTTAGCACACTTCCTTTGGTATGCAGGCATGGCTAAGTCTAACAAGGCGCTTTCCAATGGGCGATGCTAATTAAGAGCCGCAACCCACGGGAGAAAGACACATTCGGCGACCTAACAGGTGCGCCAATGCTCCCCTCCAACACCACAACACACACACACAGGAACACACCCACCGACCAACTCATAATTAACACCTCCCAAAGTACTTAGTCAAGAGAGGTTCCATATCCCCCTCGTGTGGTTAGCACGCAATAATTGCTTGGATCAATGGCACAAGTAACTCGGTCCTTAGGGACTTAGGCACCATTCCAATCACACCCAACAGATCACACCAACATACCATTGTGCCCAAGCCAAGATATAATTTTTGTTTTCAGTTTTTGATTTGCAAATTGATAAAACACAAGGGTTGGACATAATGGAATAATATAAGTATTTGTGTGATCAAGATCGCCGACTAAGTCGATGATCGCCCAATACTACCGATACTAGGCATGGCTAAGCAATATTTATTCGAAATCTACTAAGTGACAAGAGCTCATCCAACGAACTCTAATCACAGCAAATAACCTAGGCTTAGGTAGTAGAGGATATTGATTTACCTACAGATTATGCAACTAGGGATTAACTAATCAATTTAACACCCAAATAGCAATGCATACATAAAGTTTAAACAAAGTATTAGACTTTAAAAGTAATGGGATTGAATGGGAAATGATCAAACTGCTTGCCTTCTTGCTGTTGGTCAATTTGTTGCGGAGGATCGTTCTCGGGGTTCCGCAAATGTCGAATCCTAAGCGAAAGAGCGAAAACAACCAATAAGACGAGCAACACTTAAACAAAAGAGCAAGCAAAAATTTTCCAAATGCGACGAAATTTATACACAAGGTAGAATACGAGTATACCTAGACATAGGAACTGGAAAAACCTAATTTGGATTTGTGGTGCAAAAGATATTCTCTAAAAACCTATTTTCGGCCAAAAATGCTACATTTAAATAGCACTGTAGCAAAAATAATTTCTAAAAAGATTTTGAAGCTGAAAATTTTATGGTAGCTACCTACTGGTATAGGGATAAGCCATATAAAATTTCAGGTCATTTGGAGTTATATTGAAAGAGTTATGATTTATTTAAATTGTTTAGAGTATTAAACTAAAATATGGTCCCTATGATTTTTAAAAATGGTAAAATTTGTGAAACCAATTTTCCTAGCAAATACACTAGCAGTGGAAGCTAATCCAATTGGATTCATACAAAAAGGACCTGTAGATTAAAAGTTATGCATTTTACAAGTTTGCTAAAGTTCTGAAAAACAGTATTAAGTTCACTTGTTTACTATTTTTGAAAATGGTTTTCCAAGTTTGATCATGGTCTACAATTATTTTTATATTTAAGTTAAAGGTATAAGGAAGCTAACAAAATTGGAATCATATAATTTGGAGCTAAGATGACAAAGATATGAAAATGAGAAGACCCTAATGTTTTCCTGATCTGGGACTTGGCACGAATCCGGCAATCCACTATCTAGCGACGTGGCCAAACATGGACCGCTGATCTCGGGATCCACGGTGAGAATCGAGAGGGCAGCGGAGAGGTCGAATGCATACGGATGTGAGCCGTTCGATGGAGATCCAACGGCTCCGGTTGAATTTGGCCAACTCACACGCGGGCGCGCGAGGCGAGGAGCGGCGTGGAGGTTTCTGCCGTCGATCGCTAGATCCGGCGGCTAGGGTGAGCCACGTCGCCCTCGGACTGAGTCTCGTCCGACAACAGGGCATTCCTCGCCGCCGGCTCGCTGGCGTGGCGCGGCGAGGAGGCCAGTGGAGTGCGAGCAAGAAGCAGCAGGGCGCAATAGCCTCACGCCACGACCGCACTCGCAACCTCGCGGAGATGGCTCACGCGGCGGCGCGACACGGCGGGGCGGAGAAGGTGCTACGGTAAAAATGGAGCATGCGATTCGGCTAAGATCATGCTCCGCTACTACGTGTGCTAGCTACTGGAGGGCTTAGAGGACTCACCGGGATGTTGCGGAGAGGTTGAGGAGGTCGGAGGTGGGCCGGCGGCGGAAGACAGCGGCGGCGGCTCTGGGGTTACCGCGGATGGACCAGCCTGGGCGAAAACAGCACAACCGCGTCATCAACATGGCTTTCTCATAGCCCAAGGATACTCCCGGAGCAAGGAATTGGAAGGAGGAGGTGCTTACGAGAGATGGGAAGAAGGGGTGAAGTTCGGCGAAAGGGGAACTCCAATATCACCCGACACTGAGAGACAACCAAAATTGAATGAGGTTAAGGTTCGGAGGGTTAAAGGAACCGATCGGAGCAAGAAATGGAGCAAGGAGCCACTGGAACTAGGATGCCCACGGCTCGGTTGCGGCCAACAATGGCGGATTCGGTGTCTTGGTGAATTGAGCTCAAGCAAGAAGAGAAGGTGCCAGCGGGGTTGCGGAAAGGTGAAAGGAGGGCAAAGAAAGGGGCCGGGTGCATAAGTAGCGAGAGGAAGCACGGGGACCTCAACGGCTCTCTCCCACGGGCAGGGCGACCTCGGGTGCTCGAGCAACGAGGTGGGTGAGAGGTCGGGAGAGTGTAACACCACGACTTAGGGTTTGTATTTCCAATGTAAAATTTTGAGGAGAAATAAAAACTTTTGTTGTCTCTTCAAATCATTTGGAAGTTTTCCAAATTTTCCCTAGCAATTTCCAATTTTCTAGAAGTTAATTCTTGTGATTGGAAATTGTTGTCAGCAAATTCTTAGCTTTCAAACTTGTGATCATCCTCTGAAATTATTTTCCTATCATCTTGATCATCCTATCTACCTCCTGAATTATTTCACAATTTTTAGATTTTAGTTGCTATTTCAAATGCTCAAGTCAAACCAGTTTAGAAATCTGGTCAAACCCTTAGGAAGCAGCTTGTGATTTTTCTTGGGAGAAATCTAATGTATGAAAACTCCTGGAAAAATTACACAAGTGAGTACTCTGTTCCAGTTAGCTACCATAAAAATTTCAGAATTTTTGGAGCTCAGGAGCTACGTCTAAAAATTCCTCAAACCTTATCAGCCTTTTGAAATCAAACCTGGAAACACTATTCCTCTGGCTCGGACCTAGCTTAGACTCGAGTCCGACCGCACTAATGGACTCGGTCGCACCGCCTAGCCGCACCGCTCGAGTCCAATCGACCGTGACCGTCCGATGAAGATCGAACGATCCACGTCGCGTGCGCAACCGACCTGTCCGAATGCATACACCAATCTCGGTAGTCCATTTGGATCCAACGGTCGATACATTCTCGATCGAGTCTAAGTATCTGTTCGCGCGCTTTGTCTGTCGGCGACATATGGGTCCCACTGTCGGGTTCTTCCTCGCCGACTCCGCGCCTCGGAGCTCATTGGCGATCGCGCATGCGTGCCACGCGACTTCGTCCGCCGCCACGCAGGGGCGGCGTGTCGCCTCGGGGATCGCTGAAGTCCATCTACCTCCTTGGGTCGTCCATTCCTTCGCGACCATTCTTACGCCCTCCGCCCATTTCTTAGCCGGCGGAGAAAAACCGAGAGCGACACCGCCGTGTTAACGCCGCCCTCGAGCCGCGGCCGCGCGCTGTGATCCACGCTCGGCGCCGCCTCCATTTTGCCCATCCCGGGTCCTCGGCGTCCAGTATATCGCCTGGGGCAACTTCATCGTCTTCGCCTCCGGTGGTCTCGGCCCTGCAAGCTTGCTAGTGCTCTGGTGAGTTTCCAGCTTCGACACTTGGTCCCTTTGGATCGCATTGATGCACTGAAGCTAATGATGGCTTCATTTTTGTCTTTGGTGCATCGTTGAGGCTACGCGACCCTTTCTTCTCCTATCTCGGTTTTCCGCCGCCACAGCAATTCCGGCCGTCTCGGTCCCTCTTCCTCGGCATTATCGTGTGCTTCTTGCTCACGGTGTTGGGGCGAAGCTTGTGCGCACCTTGCAGGGTCTTCTAGAAGTCCGTATCGCCTCTCGCATGAGCGCATCTTCTTCTCCGCCTCCGTTCACGCTTGACTCGTCGCCGGCATCTCAGTGGGTCAAGACTGCATGTCATCGGGTTCGCCGAGTCTCTGTGAACCGAAGGTATCACTCGCTCGCTTTGAAACCCACTAGTTCGCGAGATCCACTGCGGCGCGCGCGCGCGTCCCCGTCTTGTGTGAGCGAGCCGCGGTGGCGTTCGATTAACACTAATATTTGTTTAGTTATGTCAGCGATTTGTGGGCCTCTCTCGTAATCATGTTTAGTAAACTCTAATCCAACCGTTATATTTCCCTCGAGTCAACGCCATGTGGGCCCATCTTTGTCGATTGTTGGTTGTGTAGCTCATTGTCGTTTTCTGTTTGGAAACGTATTTCTGCGTGAGTATATGTTAGAAGTACACTTTGATATGTCAAAGGCGTATTCTTAGAATACGCCCAGCGTCACTTTCGTGGCGGGTTGTTACAGTCGGCACTTTGGCGGGCCCGCCGGTCGATGTCGGGGTTAGTTGGTGTGGGTAGAAAAAGGATTAAATGCTTTAGTAAATCATGCGCTTTTACATTTGCTGTTAATTCAATTAAACTTGTAAAATGCATAACTAATTCAATTTTTATCCAAATTTCATGAATCCAGTGCTGTTAATTTTCATTTTAAATGTTCTATTTACTAAAATTAGTGTCAACCCTATCTCTGTAGCAAAAATCTGTTAATTGATTTAATGTTGTAGAGTGTAATCTCCAAATTAGAAAATGCATATCTCTTTCAATAATTGTCCAAATTCAATGAACCCAATTCTGTAAAATTCCATTTTCAGTATACTAATTATTAGGATAGGTTTTTCACACCGTTTCTGTTCATAAAAATTTGTTAAGTAATTAACTAGTGACTTGTTGTGTTTTTAGCTTAGGAAATTCATAGAAAATTCTTAATAACTTAAAATGATTTGTTCTCTGTTTCTGAAATTTTGTTATGTTATGCTTAGGCTGCTGTGTGAGTTTTGGCCTGTTTTGATGTTGTTGTATGTTTGAGTTTTGTCGGTGTTATTCGTCCTTATTCGCTGTTTTGTTCAATCGTTAGGATTCGATATTTGCGGCAACCCTGAGAACGACCCTCCGCAACAAATTGAGCAACAGCATCCAGGCAAGCAGTTTGATCATGATAATCCCAGTATTTTAAAGTCTAATATTTTGTTTATTTGTATGTATGCATTGCTTAATTTGTGTTAAATTGATTAGTTAAACCCGTAGTTGCATATCACTGTAGACAAAATATTGATCTCTACTACGAGCCTAGGTTATTTGTTGTGATTAGAGGTGTTGGATGATCTCTTATCACTTAGTAGATCCGGTCAACTTGCTTAGACATGCTTAGCTATCGGTAGAAGCGGGTGGTTATCGACTTTAGTCGGTAACCTTGATCACACAAAATTTACTATAAGCTGTATGTTTTAGCATTTCGCTATGTTTTATTGCAAAATTAAAAATGAAAACAAAAATGATTTAGACTTGGGCACAATGGTAAGTGGTGTGATCTGTTGGGTGTGGTGGAAAGGTGCAAGTCGATTAAGGACCGAGTTACTTGCGCCACCGTCTTGAGCATTTTGCGTGCTAACCACACTAGAGTATATGGGACCTCTCTTGACCTAGTACTTTGGCGTGTATTGGCTCGGGTCGCAGGAGGTCGCGGGAGGGATGGAGGTGGGAGCATGGTAGTTGTCGAAAAGCTTTATCTGAGTGGGTAGTTGTCTTTCGGCTTTACCATGTAAGCGTATGGGTTTCTATCCATACGAGCGACTCGTAGTTAATACACAATATTGGAAAAAGTCTCGTAGGACTTAGCGGTGCAGACATACCTTGAAGTGTGTTTTGGCTTAAAGCGATGCAAGTGTGGGTACATTGGTACACCTGCGAGGTTAAAACTATTCGAATAGCCTCGTCTAGGTTATGGACACGCTCGGATCGCCCCAAGAACTAGACTACAACATTTAAATTAAAACTTGATGGGTGAGTGCGAATGCGGGATTAGTGCTATATTGTGGTGACTATTGGGATAGTCACTTCTAGGTGGTTACTTGTATCTATCTTTATTTTCTTTGTTATTTCAACGATAAAAATGAATTACAAACTTGCTTTCAAAGCGTATTAAATTATTGCAAATGAAAATTGGCTTTATGCAAATGAAACATATGACCTCCACCAAATAAGCTGCATGTAGCATATGAGCAGTGCGCTAGTTCACACGTCGGTCTTGCGGGTACAAAGACAATCTTTGTACTCGGTGCTTTGCTTAATGTTTTTGTTGCGAGAGGAAGAAGGTGAGCCTCGGGGCCTCATACGTGAGTGTCTTTGTCGCCGTGGTGGCGACTAGTCTTGGCGGTCGGTCGGATGCCTTGTGGGTTGGAGGCACACGATTGGCTTTGTTTATAGCCATCTTATGGCACTTTTGCTTCCATTGTCTTCCTTACATTATTTGTGTATCTTGTGGCTGTCGGCCTTTATGCGTAATAACTCTACTATTTGTTTATCTTCCGTTTGGTAGTGTAGTGTTTGAACTCTATGTTTGGAATGGAGTTGATGTCTAATTTTGTCTAGGGATGTGTATCTTGCTTCAGGAAGTATACATATCTCGAGGATCGATTATTTGACTTGTGATGCTAGGGCAGGTGGTTGGTTAAGCATTACAAGCCAAATAAGCTGGGTCCTCACAAAGTTGGTATCGAGCCATTACGACCGTAGTAACAAGCATAGTCGTCCTTAGGATATTTTGAAAGTCTTATTTTCAAATCATAAAAGGTTTATGAAAACCAAAGGATTCTCGATTTTATTCCTTACCTATCTTAGCTTTCTACTCTCATCTTACTCTAATTTAAGTTTTGAAACTTGGTTTCTCTCTTCACCTTTCAAAAGATAGTTACTACAGGTGGAATTAGTTTGGGGAGAACCATGAAGTTTAATCCAACTAAAACTTGTGGGGATAATAGGGTAAGATGTAAAGGGAGTAGTTAAGTGTCGATTTTCTTTGGTCGAACTTTATCTGCCTTGTGTTTGTTTAGATTTGCTTTCATGAATTTTGGGCTTTCTTGCTCTTAAATTTGTTGCTAACTTGTCTTAGTAAAGCAGGATGGCGGGAGAGCAGCGTGGCGATCGGTGGTGGTCATGATGAGGAGCTTCCCCTCCTCAGACCATGGTGAGGTGCTCGCTCGGATCGAGCGAAACCGCATGGACAGACGCGCATCTTGGAGGTTATTGCTAGGAATACCTCCACTCCTGCCGGTGGTGGCGGCCACGGACTCGCGGGGACTTGCGAGTTCCTCCGTCGCGCCGCCGACTTTCTCCCCTCGAGGACCCTCTCGATGCGGATGATTGGCTGCGCATGGTTGGCGGAAGCTCAACATAGCTCGATGCGAGCGCGAGGATAAGGCACTCTTCGCGTCCCACCGGCTGAGGCGCGGCACTCTCATGGTGGGAGAACTATCTCGCCATGCGGCCCGCGGGCCATGTGGTCGCGTGGGAGGAGTTCAGTCGACCTTTCGTCGGGCCCACATCCCGGATGGCTTGATGAAGGCGAAGAAGAAAGAATTCCTCGCGCTCAAGCAAGGCGCAAATCTGTGACGGAGTATCTATCGAGTTTAATCATCGGCTCGTTATGCTCGGGAGAGGTGGCCTCGAGATGAGGCTAAGCGAGAGAAGTTTATGGATGGCATGCGAGGAGCTGCGGGACAAGCTATCTATTGTGGACTTCTCGACTTTCGGGCCTTGGTAGATAAGGCCATTGTTCTTGAGCATAAGGCAATGGCGCTGGCGAGTCCCATAGCGCAAATGGGAGGCGCATCGGTCTACTCACACCGGCCTCACTCGTCCTCGGTGGGCGGCACGATGGCCGTTCTTTTGCTCCACCGGCGCCGAGGCCATCCGCACCAGCTCCTCATCCACCGCGAGCGTGAGCCACCACGTGCGCTGCGATCCAGCAGCGAGCGGCCTCGCAATCCGGCGGCGAGGTTACTTGTTTTATTTGCCACAACAAGGGCCACTCGCCAGCGCTTGCCTCGAGTGTTGCGGCGGCCCTCGTCCTAATGGAGGACGCGGGCGAGTGGTCACCACGACGAAGATTATCCGAAGACCCATGGTGCGGCGTGGTCGAGTCAACCACCTTTCGGTGAGGAGGCTCGGGGCGCGGATGTCGTGATGGGTACACTTCTTGTTAACTCTCGTCTGCTGCGGTATTATTTGATTACGGAGCATCGCATTCTTTATTTCAAGATCATTTCTGCTGCTAGTGGTCTTCTTGTGTTCCTTTGGGAGTTCCTTTGCTCATCCGCTCTCGGGGTCGGAAATGAGGGGTGATTCTGATGTCGGGATGTTCCTATCATAGTCAAAGGAGTGGGATTTTTGGCAAACCTTATTACGCTTTCGATTCAATGAGCACGGATGTGATTCTTGGCATGGATTGGTTGTCCCAACACTTGGGGCGGTCGATTGTGCCGGAAGATTGTCTATCTCTGACCATTCAGAGAGCGGTCGGATTTTCGCGCGGCCTTGGGGCCACATCTATGTGTATTAGAAGCGAAGCGACCTTGCGGTCGGGATGTTCCCATAGTATCGACTTTGGGGATGTCTTTCACGAAGACTTGCAGGATGCCTCGGTTCGAGACCTTGAGTTTGTCATTGAGTTCTTTGCCGTCATCGCCCTATCTCGAAGGCGCCATATCGGATGCCTCCCAATGAGCTAGAAGAATTGAAGAAGCAGCTTGGTGAGCTCCAAGCAAAGGGTTTCATCCGTCCCAGTTCATCTCCTTGGGGTTGTCCGGTGATCTTTGTGAAGAAGAAGGACAAGACTTTACGTATGTGTGTTGATTACCGTCCTCTCAATGAGGTGACGGTGAAGAACAAATATCCTTTGCCCCGTATTGATGATCTTTTTGACCAGTTGACTGGAGCCCAAGTGTTCTCAAAGATTGATTTGAGAATGGGGTATCATCAGGTCAGGATCAGATCAGAGGATATTCCGAAGACGGCTTTCACTACTCGTTATGGGCTGTACGAGTACACCGTCATGTCCTTCGGTTTAACCAATGCTCCAGCCTTGTTCATGAACTTAATGAATTCAGTATTCATGGAGTATTTGGATAAATTTGTGGTGGTCTTTATTGATGATATTCTTATCTATTCCAAGACTGAAGCAGAGCATGCTGAGCATCTGAGGATTGTTTTGGACAAATTGTGGGAACATCAGCTATATGCAAAGTTCAGCAAATGTGAGTTCTGGTTGAAGGAAGTGGCATTCTTGGGCCATGTTCTTTCAGTTGGAGGCATATTTGTGGATCCCGGCAAGGTCGGTGATGTTCTATCTTGAGGGCGGCCAAGTCGATCCAGCGATGTGCGGAGTTTTCTCGGTTTAGCGGGCTACTACGCCGCTTTATCGAGAACTTCTCCAAAATCGCTAAGCCGATGGTGAATTGCTCAAGAAGGACAAGAAGTTTGTGTGGTCCTCTGCTTGTGATAAGAGCTTTGGGAGCTCAAGCGGCGATTGACTTGACTCGTTCTTACTCTTCCGATATCCACAAGAGCCGATATTTATTGCGATGCCTCTCGTCGAGGACTTGGATGTGTTCTTATGCGGGAAGGCAAGGCGGTTGCCTATGCATCGAGCGATTGAGACCTCATGAGCTCAACTATCCCACCCATGATCTAGAGCTTCTCTTTGTGGTTCATGCACTCAAGATTTGGCGGCATTATCGATCGGTAACGGCTGTGAGGTGTATTCCGATCACAAGAGCTTGAAATACTTGTTCACTCGGCGGATCTGAACCTCGAGCGAGAGGAGATGGCTAGAATTGATCAAAGATTATGACATGGGTATTCAATATCATCGGGCAAAGCCAATGTGGTTCTTGATGCACTTAGCGAAAAGTGTATTGCAATACTTTGATGATCCAAGAGCGACAGCGGCACTTCTTGCGAGAATTTCAGCGTCTCAACTTGGGTTTGGTTGAGCATGGTTCCCTTGCTGCCTTGATTGTGCAACCAACCTTGGTGGATCAAATCAAGTCAGCACAGCAATCGGATGATGGTGTGGGTAAAATCAAGCAGAATATCAAGGATGGATCAGCCAAGTGTTTCACAGAAGATGAGCACGGTGTTGTGTGGTTTGGGCAGCGTCTTGTGGTCCCAAAGGTCCCAGAGTTGCGAGATTTGATTCTCCATGAGGCCCATGATTCACCTTTGTCCATCCATCCCGGGGCCACCAAAATGTACCAAGATCTGCGTCAGAGATTCTGGTGGACTCGCATGAAACGCGAGATTGCGGGTTCGTTGCGGATGTGACATATGTTGTCATGTCAAGGCCGAGCATCGGCGTCAGCGGTCTTCTTGACCCTTGCCTATACGAGAATGGAAGTGGGATTACAGCAGGCATGGATTTTATCACTGAGTCGCCCGTACTCTGCGGGAAGGATGCATATGGGTTATCATTGATCGATTGACGAAGGTGGCCCATTTCCTTCGGTCGCGATCGAAGATTGATGTGAATCGGCTAGCGGATCTTTACATATCCGCATTGTGAGTGCGCATGGTGTGCCACGAGCGATAGTGTCGGATCGTGGTTCTCTTTTCACTTCCGATTTTGCACGATCTGCAGGAGGCCATGGGTACCGTCTTACTTCGGACCGCCTACCATCCTCGATCGATGGTCGGGCGGAACGCGTCAATCAGTGCTTGAAGACATGCTCGTGCTTGTGTTCTTTCCTATGGAAAGAATTGGGAGAAGTGCCTACCGCTTGCCGAGTTCTCCTACAACAACGACTTCGAGGCGGTCTCGGTATGGCACCATTTGAGGCCTTGTATGGGAGGCGATGCGAGAACCGTTGAACCGGTGGCGGTGAAAGGCGGTTCTTTGGTCGATTCCATCAATGAGGCGAAAGTCAAGTGCGGTTGATTCGTGAGCACTTGCGCGTGGCTCGATCGAGCGAGAAGAGCTATGCGGTCGGCGTCGCCGTGGTGAGTTTCGGCCCAATGACTTTGTGTATCTCAAAGTCTCGCCTCTGAAGGACATCGTCGTTTGGTGTCAAGAACAAGCGGCTCCTCGATATGTCGGGCCATATCGCATCATCAAGAAAGTGGGAGCTGTTGCATACAAGTTGGAGTTGCCGGCTACGCTTGAAGGAGTGCATGATGTTTTTCATGTGTCACAATTGAAGAAGTGCCTCCGTGTTCGGTGAGAAGCGCCATTGGAAAACATCGATGTGCGGGAAGATCTGTCTTATCGTGGCGTCCGTTCGTGTCCTCGAAGAAGTTGAGCGAGAACAAGGAACCGTGTGATCAAGTTCCTTAAAGTTCGGTGGTCAAACCACTCCGAGGATGAAGCCACTTGGGAGCGGGAAGATCGTCTCGGCAGATTACCCATCCTTCTTCTCCCGGTGATCGAATCTCGGGTGAGATTCTGTAAGGGGAGATTTGTAACACCACGACTTAGGGTTTGTATTTCCAATGTAAAATTTTGAGGAGAAATAAAAACTTTTGTTGTCTCTTCAAATCATTTGGAAGTTTTCCAAATTTTCCCTAGCAATTTCCAATTTTCTAGAAGTTAATTCTTGTGATTGGAAATTGTTGTCAAATAAATTCTTAGCTTTCAAACTTGTGATCATCCTCTGAAATTATTTTTCCTATCATCTTGATCATCCTATCTACCTCCCTGAATTATTTCACAATTTTTAGATTTTAGTTGCCATTTCAAATGCTCAAGTCAAACCAGTTTAGAAATCTGGTCAAACCCTTAGGCAGCAGCTTGTGATTTTTCTTGGGAGAAATCTAATGTATGAAAACTCCTGGAAAAATTACACAAGGGAGTCCTCTGTTCCAGTTAGCTACCATAAAAATTTCAGAATTTTTGGAGCTCAGGAGCTACGTCTAAAAATTCCTCAAACCTTATCAGCCTTTTGAAATCAAACCTGGAAACACTGTTCCTCTGGCTCGGACCTAGCTTAGACTCGAGTCCGACCGCACTAATGGACTCGGTCGCACCGCCTAGCCGCACCGCTCGAGTCCAATCGATCGTGACCGTCCGATGAAGATCGAACGATCCACGTCGCGTGCGCAACCGACCTGTCCGAATGCATACACCAATCTCAGCCGTCCATTTCAGATCCAACGGTCGATACATTCTCGATCGAGTCTAAGTATCTGTTCGCGCCGCTTTGTCTGTCGGCGACATATGGGTCCCACTGTCGGGTTTTCTCGCCGACTCGCGCCTCGGAGCTCGTGGCGATCGCGCATGCGTGCCACGCGACTCGTCCGCCGCCGCGCCGGGGCGCATGTGCGCCTCGAGGATCGCTGAAGTCCATCTACCTCCTTGGGTCGTCCATTCCTTCGCGACCATTCTTACGCCTCTCGCCCATTTCTTAGCCGTGGGAGAAAAACCGAGCGGCACCGCGCCGTGTTGCGCCGCCCTCGAGCCGCGGCCGCACCGCTGTGATCCACGCTCGACGCCGCCTCCATTTTGCCCATCCCGGGTCCTCGGCGTCCAGTATATCGCCTGGGGCAACTTCATCGTCTTCGCCTCCGGTGGTCTCGGCCCTGCAAGCTTGCTAGTGCTCTGGTGAGTTTCCAGCTTCGACACTTGGTCCCTTTGGATCGCATTGATGCACTGAAGCTAATGATGGCTTCATTTTTGTCTTTGGTGCATCGTTGAGGCTGCGCGACCCTTTCTTCTCCTATCTCGGTTTTCCGCCGCCACAGCAATTCCGGCCGTCTCGGTCCCTCTTCCTCGGCATTATCGTGTGCTTCTTGCTCCTGGTGTTGGGGCGAAGCTTGTGCGCACCTTCTGGGGTCTTCTAGAAGTCCGTATCGCCCTCTCGCGAGCGCATCTTCTTCTCGCCTCCGTTCGCGCTTGACTCGTCGCGGCATCTCGTGGTCGACACCACTTGTCATCGGGTTCGCCGAGTCTCTGTGAACCGAAGGTATCACTCGCTTCGCTTTGAAACCCACTAGTTCGCGAGATCCACTGCTTGCGGCGCGCCGCGTCCCGTCTTGGCCGCGAGCGCCGTGGCGTTCGATTAACACTAATATTTGTTTAGTTATGTCAGCGATTTGTGGGCCCTCTCGGTAATCATGTTTAGTAAACTCTAATCCAACCGTTATATTTCCCTCGAGTCAACGCCATGTGGGCCCATCTTTGTCGGTTGTTGGTTGTGTAGCTCTGTTGTCGTTTTCTCTGTTTGAAACGTATTTCTCTGAGTATATGTTAGAAGTACACTTTGATATGTCAAAGCGTATTCTTAGAATACGCCGACGTCACTTTCGTGGCGGGCTGTTGCAGTCGACACTTTCGCGCGAACCCATCGGTCGATGTCGGGGTTAGTTGGTGTGGGTAGAAAAAGTTAAATGCTTTAGTAAATCATGCGCTTTTACATTTGCCTTTGTTAATTCAATTAAACTTGTAAAATGCATAACTAATTCAATTTTTATCCAAATTTCATGAATCAGTCTTTGTTAATTTTCATTTTAAATGTTCTATTTACTAAAATTAGTGTCAACCCTGTCTCTGTAGCAAAAATCTGTTAATTGATTTAATGTTGTAGAGTGTAATCTCCAAATTAGAAAATGCATATCTCTTTCAATAATTGTCCAAATTCAATGAACCCAATTCTGTAAAATTCCATTTTCAGTATACTAATTATTAGGATAGGTTTTTCACACCGTTTCTGTTCATAAAAATTTGTTAAGTAATTAACTAGTGACTTGTTGTGTTTTTAGCTTAGGAAATTCATAGAAAATTCTTAATAACTTAAAATGATTTGTTCTCTGTTTGAAATTTTGTTATGTTATGCTTAGGCTCTTTGTGTGAGTTTTGGCCTGTTTTGATGTTGTTGTATGTTTGAGTTTTGTCGGTGTTATTCGTCCTTATTCGCTGTTTTGTTCAATCGTTAGGATTCGATATTTGCGGCAACCCTGAGAACGACCCTCCGCAACAAATTGAGCAACAGCATCCAGGCAAGCAGTTTGATCATGATAATCCCAGTATTTTAAAGTCTAATATTTTGTTTCATTTGTATGTATGCATTGCTTAATTTGTGTTAAATTGATTAGTTAAACCCGTGTTGCATATCCTGTAGACAAAATATTGATCTCTACTACGAGCCTAGGTTATTTCTTTGTGATTAGAGGTCATTTGGATGATCTCTTATCGGTTAGTAGATCCGGTCAACTTGCTTAGACATGTAGCTATCGGTAGGCGGGCGGTTATCGACTTTAGTCGGTAACCTTGATCACCTAAAATTTACTATAAGCTGTATGTTTTAGCATTTCTGCTATGTTTTATTGCAAAATTAAAAATGAAAACAAAAATGATTTAGACTTGGGCACAATGGTAAGGCGGTGTGATCTGTTGGGTGTATTGGAAAGGTGCAGTCGATTAAGGACCGAGTTACTTGCGCCACCGTCTTGAGCATTTTGCGTGCTAACCACACTAGAGTATATGGGACCTCTCTTGACCTAGTACTTTGGCGTGTATTGGCTCAGGGTCGCGGGAGGTCGCGGGAGGGATGGAGGTGGGAGCATGGTAGTTGTCAAAAGCTTTATCTGAGTGGGTAGTTGTGTTTCGGCTTTACCATGTAGCGTATGGGTTTCTATCCATCGAGCGACTGTAGTTAATACACAATATTGGAAAAAGTCTCGTAGGACTTAGCCGTACGACATACCTTGAAGTGTGTTTTGGCTTAAAGGCGATGCAAGTGTGGGTACATTGGTACACCTGCGAGGTTAAAACTATTCGAATAGCCTCGCCCTAGGTTATGGACACGCTCGGATCGCCCCAAGAACTAGACTACAACATTTAAATTAAAACTTGATGGGTGAGTGCGAATGCGGGATTAGTGCTATATTGTGGTGACTATTGGGATAGTCACTTCTAGGTGATTACTTGTATCTATCTTTATTTATTTGTTATTTCAACGATAAAAATGAATTACAAACTTGCTTTCAAAGCGTATTAAATTATTGCAAATGAAAATTGGCTTTATGCAAATGAAACATATGACCTCCACCAAATAAGCTTGCATGTAGCATATGAGCAGTGCGCTAGTTCACACGTCGGTCTTGCGGGTACAAAGACAATCTTTGTACTCGGGTGCTTTGCTTAATGTTTTTGTTGCGAGAGGAAGAAGGTGAGCCTCGGGGCCTCACTTACGTGAGGTGTCTTTGTCGCCGTGGGTGACGACTAGTCTTGGCGGTCGGTCGGATGCCTTGTGGGTTGGAGGCACGCGATTGGCTTTGTTTATAGCCATCTTATGGCACTTTGCTTCCATTGTCTTCCTTACATTATTTGTGTATCTTGTGGCACATCGGCCTTTATGCGTAATAACTCTACTATTTGTTTATCTTCCGTTTGGTAGTGTAGTGTTTGAACTCTATGTTTGGAATGGAGTTGATGTCTAATTTTGTACCGGGATGTGTATACTGCTTTCTGGGAAGTATACATATCTCGAGGATCAGTTTATTTGACTTGTGATGCTAGGGCCAGGTGGTTGGTTAAGGATTACAAGCCAAATAAGCTGGGTCCTCACAAAGTTGGTATCGAGCCATTCGACCGTAGTAACCCAAGCATAGTCGTCCTTAGGATATTTTGAAAGTCTTATTTTCAAATCATAAAAAGGTTTATGAAAACCCAGGCGGATTCTCAGATTTTATTCCTTACCTATCTTAGCTTTCTACTCTCATGTTACTCTAATTTAAGTTTTGAAACTTGGTTTCTCTCTTCACCTTTCAAAAGATAGTTACTACCGGTGGAATTAGTTTGGGGAGAACCATGAAGTTTAATCCAACTAAAACTTGTGGGGATAATAGGGTAAGATGTAAAGGGAGTAGTTAAGTGTCTGAGTCGGACTCTAGTCTGGCTCGGTCGCATGAACAGTACTTGACCAGATAGGGTTTGATTTTTAGAGCTGAAACTTGGGGATATATTTGAGGTATCAATTTAACTCCAAATTTTATAAAATTTTAACTGGAGCTTCCTGGTCTTAGGATTAACCTTCCATAAAATTTCCAGGGATTTTTGTGCAATGGAATTTTCCCAAAAATTTTCAGAAGGTTAAATCAGAGGCTTGACCAAGGTTTGACTTGCCTCTAAAATATTTCAAATAATTTCCAAAAATTATGAAATAATTCAGAGGTGTTACCAAGCAACCCTAGAACCCAGGAAAATTTATTGCCAAGGGTTTGACACAAGATTCCACCCAGAAGGCTTTGACTTGAGCTAAATGAGGGTTTTGATTTTGAATTTCCCAAAATTCCTTTACAAGAATTTCAGAAAAGTTCAAGAGTGAAAGGATGAAAGAAAAAGTTTTAATTTACCCTCATTTTATTACATTTGAAACACAAGCCAAATTGGGGATGTTACAGATATCACTGGATTTGTAAAAGCTATTGTACAAAATCTGGGTTCAATATGGTGCAAAGAGGATGCTTGCCTTGATAGTAATAGACTTCTGTTGCAGGCTCAGGTTGTTCAGAAGTATAATCAAAAGCTTGAGAGAACCGACTTCTAAAAGAAGCAATAAAATCCAATAAATACAAAAAACGACAACTAGTATAAATTATCAGAAATTGTATGATCAATAAAGAAATGCATGATTAACATCATGCTTAAGTTATATTTACCCTAATAGTGATAATAACCCATTTTATAACCTACTGTTTTCAAAAGAAAGAAATTAGGTTTTAATGCAAAGTTCGATTTTGATTTTAAAAGAGTGAAAGCAGGATGATTGCAACTTTCGGAAAAGAAATATTGATCATGCAAAAGTTCATAAGCGAATCTTAGCATGATCTTTTAGGTAATTAATATCCCAAACCAATCTTAGTCTAACCTAACTAGTTAGATCACATCGACTAAGAAGGAATTCATTTTTGTCGGTTAAGCGAGCAAAAGAAGCAGAACAATTCTCAGCTAGAAGTTAGAATAGATGATGACAAGAATTGAAAGATCAACTTGTCATGATGCTAGGGTTTAGTCAAAACCGAAATAAGATGGTAAGTTGACGGGAAGAACCTAGGTCTTGAAAATGACATGAAAGGCGAAAAGGTATAATATCGACTTTTCGGTTTAAAGCAAGTTGAAGCTACGATGCTTAAGAGAATGATTCACAGACTTCTAAGGTCTTTAAGATGCTCAAGATGTTAATGACTAGGGTTTTAGCTTACGGGAGAAGAAAAATGCCAAGGGTTTTGAAAACCCGATCTTGAACATGAGAGAATTAAACTCGATTTAACCTACAAAAGATAATCAATCTTTATTGCAAGGTGTAACGAGTTTAGGATGGATAAGCAAAAGGAACAAGAGCAAGAACTCCTTTGGCTAACAATGGAGGATGAGTGCTTCGGTCAACAATGGCTGTGACTCAAAAGGCTAGGGTTTATATATGGATGTTGAGCTCTGAGCAAAGGGAATGATCTAGAGTTGATGAGGTGTCCATTTAGGGCTAATTATCCCAAAATTAGTTGCAAAAACTTTGGGATAAATCCTCTCCTCTGTTCTGAGAGATCTGTGAGAGAGAGGGAAGAAGATAAGAGCCAAGCGACATGTGGGCCCCATTGTCATCCTCACGCGCATCTCGAAAGCTCAAACAAATGTCACCGTCCGATTGGAAATGGCGGCTACGATAAATAGAGAGATTAAATGATTTGAATCGATATCATTTAATATGGACCGCATGATCTAGATCCACCGATCGGGATTAAAGCGAGACTTTAAAGGAATCATTGAGGTCCACTTTCAAATCGGGCGTTGGATTGAAATCCAGCGCTCACTAAAAGAATACACGTCACCTCCTTTAGATACGATGGCGCAACACCGTTGGATTTGATTTCTACGGTCGGGATGGAAAGTTGAACCGGATGGTCGATTGCATACACTCATATGGACCGTGCGATTGAAATCAACGATCCACCGATTTTGGGCTTTAGAGGCCCACGGTCAAAAGGAGTGCCGAGGATTGAAATCAAAGGCGCATAAGCGCGCGCCTCGATTTCAAATTGAAATAAGCAATACCGTTAGATCAAGGATGGGCGGCCACGATTGTGCGGGGATCGGAGTCGTCGAATGCATACACTAATATGGGCCACGATGAAGATCCAGCGGTCCGGAGGAGTGCGGGCTTTAATAACATGGGAGAAAAGGAAAAGCCGTAGGATTTGAATCTAACGGTGAGATAAAAGCGCCTTTAGGTTTAAAGCGAAAAGGCGTCACGGTTGGATTGGAAGCGAATGGTGGAGATTGAACATGGATCGGAGTTGTCCGATTGCACACACTAACCTCGCTCGTTAGATCAAGATCCAACGGCAGAGATTAAAATGCATCGTGGACAACTCGTGGAGTGTTATAAGCCGCGTTCGATTGAAGATCAACGGCTTGTATCAATCGTGGAGTTCGAACTTGCGTTGGGCGTGGTGGGCGGACCAAATAGGCGGGTTGGACCCAACCACGAAGGTGCGAGTCGCTCTGATACTAGGGTTAGGTTTAGACCAGTTTAGTTGACCCAATCGTATTCAAATTTGTAAAAGGTTTGGTGGGCTTTTAAAAATAGCAAATAAATTCATAAATTCATGAAATTTTTATTGTAAGCTACTGGGATGATATATTTCCCAGATAAATTTTATAAACCGCATTTTCACTTTGTAAAATACATAAATATTTATTTCAGGCCGAAAATATTTATTTAAAGACAATAAATTTTTCTTTAAGCCCAAATAATTTCTAAAAATGCAACAAAAATATTTTTAGTCAAGATAATTTATCTAGGCTTTAATAAAAATACTTCCCAGTCATAATACAAGTTTTATCTTGTATCCCTTTAAGACTTTGAATGGTTCTTTAGGGTTTTGACTACAAAGGAAGGTTTTAACTTGTAACATCTTGCCCAAAGTGTAAACATGAACAGTAATGCCATGAACAGTATCTCATTACTGTTCATAAAGCATTTTATTACTGTTTATAAACTTGGGGCTGTTACAGAGTCAGACCATAAGCCGCGAGTCCAACTCCCCAAGCGTCAGATCAGGAATGGACGGTTGCGATTGAAAATAGCCGGGACGGTTGGATTGAGATCCAACGATTAAAAATCGTTGGTCCGAACGGCCGAGTAAACAGAGACCGCCCGATGGAAATCCAACGGCTCAACTGGACGAGCCCTTTTAAAACGAACCAGTACGTTTAGTTGGTTTGACCCAACCAAGTGGCTCGAACCAGTTGTAAAAAGGCGACCGAGCGCGAAGGGGTACACTCCGCGACGGTTGGATTAGAATCCAACGGTTGAAATTGCTGGTCCGAACGCCCCAACGAACACGGGCTGTTAGATTTCAATCCAACTGCTGGAAATTAAGGCGCATTTTAAAACGGGCCCGAGGTGCAGTTAGTTGATCGGGCTCAACCATGACTCAAGCCTGGCTCGGTCGCTTTGCTCAAAACGACCCACATCGGTTAGATCAAGATCTAACGACTGAAATGAAACACGGGATTGGGGTCCGAAGGTATCACGCGATCTGGGCGGTAAGATCGAAATCCAATGGCTGAGATTGCACGCGCTTAAGCAGTTAGGTTCAACCAGGAAGGGGGTTTGGGCTCGAGTCCGACTCAGACCCAACAAGACTTTGACTTAGGGTTTTCAATTAAGCTGAAAACTTTGAATAATATTTAGAAGTAGTAAACCAACTCCAAAAATTCCGAAATTTTTACAAGAGCTTGCTAACTTAAAGTTTGACCTTGTATAAAATTTTCAGAGGTTTTTATGTAAAGTATTTTTCTCCAAAAATTTCTCAAGGCACTGGTTTAGGGTTTGACCCTAGTCAAACTGGTTTGACTGACCTCTTAAAATATTCAAACAATTTCTAAAAATTATGAAATTTTTCAAAGGGGTCACACATTATCCCTAGAACCAAGGAAAATTATTTCCAGAGGATGATCACAAGTTTACCTTGAAATTTTTTTGAAAGGTCAAGATTCTAGGTCAAAAGAGACTTGTGATTTGTATTTCCATAATTCTTTTACAAGAATTTTCCAGAACATACATGAAATACAAGATGTAAGAAAAGTTTTAATTTCTTCATATTTTCTTACATTTGAAACACAAGCCTAAACTTGGGATGTTACAAGTCTCCCTCCCTTACAAGAATCTCGTCCCGAGATTCCGTTTACTCCGAGAAGAAAGACGGGTAGTCCGCACGCAGATGATCTTTTCACTCCCAAGTTGCCTCATCCTCAGAATGATTCGACCACTGAACTTTAAGAAACTTGATGGCACGATTCCTTATTCTCCGTTCAGATTCTCCAAGAATACGAACAGGATGCTCGCGGTAGGTCAAATCTTCCTGAACCTCGAGGCTTTCCAACGGAGTTTCCTCGGTTGGAACACGGAGACACTTCTTCAAGTGGGACACATGAAACACATCATGCACCCCCTCAAGTGTAGCTGGCAACTCCAATCTGTATGCAACAGCTCTCAGTCTCTCGATAATGCGATAAGGTCCAACATATAGAGGAGCTAACATACCCTTGACACCGAAACGCTGATGGCCCTTCAAAGGTGAGACTTTGAGATACACAAAGTCATTGGGCTCAAAACACAACTCACGGCGACGGCGATCCGCATAGCTCTTTTGTCTGGACTGGGTCGTGCACAAATGCTCGCGAATAAGCTAAACTTGACTCTCGGCCTCATTGATCGAATCTGGGCCAAAGAACTGCCTCTCACCAGTCTCTGACCAGTTCAATGGGGTCCTACACTTTCTCCCATACAAGGCCTCGAAAGGTGCCACGCCGAGACTAGCATGGAAACTATTGTTATAGGAGAATTCGGCAAACGGCAGGCATTTCTCCCACTTCTTCCTATAGGAAAGAATGTGAGGACCCGGAATATTTAACTAGTAACACTTAACCTCCAAATGTGTAACATCCCAATTTTCAGAGCTAAAAGAAAATCTTTTAATAGTTAGTAGGGAGAAAATTCACCATTTGGATTTCATTTGATTTAATTTCAAAAGTTTAATATTGGACTTTACAATCAAAAACATTTAATGTGAATAATCCCAACATGAACATTAGCCAAAACTATTTTATTTGGGTTCTATGTGCTCAGATATATTTTCTAGATTTTTCTGAGTTCATTTGCTATTTTCTATTGCCCATTTGAATTTCTGGTATTTTGTAAAATAGAAAAGCTATTTATAAATCTCAAAAGTCCTTCAGGCCTAAACTCCCCGGCCCATTTCTGTTTCTGCGCGCTGCCTAGTCCCAGCCACGCGCGCGGCCGCCATTGACCACTCACGCGCGCTTGCCCTCACTGCGCAGTGGGCCCGCGCCGTGTCGTCCTCCTCGCGGTCGGTTTACGCCTCGCGCGCGCGGCGCGTCCGCCATTGAAGCCCTCGGGCCGTCCGACAACGGGACATCTCCAACTAAAACCTTCCGTTTTCTTCACCAAATCTTATCCCCAATCTCCCGTGCCTATTTGGTTAGAATCGAATCCCGAGTTCCTTTTAAACGCAAGATCGAGTTCGTGCCCGTCTCGGACTCCTTTTTAGGGTTCGCGCGCCGCCTCCCTGCACCCCCCGAGCTCCTATAAATAGGACCCCCGGGATCGCATGAACACCCGCATCAGAACCCCCAACCCTAGATCACGAGAGCCCTGTGGCTGCGCCGTTCTCGATTTTCGGTTTCTCCCGCAAGTTCTCCGGCGAGCTCCCTTGCCGCCGTCAGTGCCGCCGTGACCTCATCGTCTGCACCTCCGGCTTCGCAATAGCCTGGGCTAGCTCCTGGTGCCATCCACTTCGCCGGAGCACCACCGGTTCGCTCGTCCGACAACGGTGTGGCGACTCGCGCTCGACCTCATCGCCGGCCGCTCTGGTTGTCCCCGAGACCCAGCGAGTACACTAACGTGCTCCCCTTAGCGCCCTGTACCCCCTGGTACCCTTCGTCGCCGCCGGCGAGCCGCCGTTCGCCGGGACCTTGGTCCCCGCGCCGCCGTGACAAGCCGACACGGCGCTGCATATACGCCACCTCATTGCCGGCTCGGTGTTGTGCTTGCGTGGCGCCTACGTGGCAGCCACGGGTGCGCCTACGTGGCAGCCACGTGGCTGCACACGTGTGCAACCCACCGGGTTCCAGAGCCAGAGGCTCGGTGGACCTAGTCCACCGTGAGCCTAACCTCGACATGTGGGTCCCACATGTCGAGATTTCTTTATTATTTCTTTTCGAAATCTCGTGGCGTCGGCTTGTGCATTAAATCTGATTTTCCTTTAGGAAAATAATTCAGTAAATTCATAAAATCTGATTTTCAGCATTTTATGTAATTTCAATCTTCCAAAGGCCATAACTTTTGCATCCTAACTCCGATTGAGCCCATTCAAATTTATAAATTTGTCTAAATTCAAGATCTATTTATCTGAGATTTTTATTTAATTTTTGGAGTTTGTTTTGCCTCTGTTATTTATTTGTTTTGTTTGTTTTTGTTTAGTTTATAGTAGGCGTCGATCGTCGGAAATTTTGTGGAAGAAGGAGCACCCCAAGATCAAGACCAGTACATAGACCTTTTCCATGGCAAGTCCTACCTTTGATCATCTTGAACCCAGTTTTCAAATTACCTTGTGTTAAATTATTGCATTCTACTTTAATTATTTATTTAAATGCTTTGGGTATAGTTATTATCCAATTTGTTATCACACCTTGGCCTTGTATGTCATATATCCTTGTCACCCTAGATTGGTTATTAGTTGGTATTATTATAACACCAACGTGGGTTGGTTAGATACGAGTATAATTGCTTAGCCATGCCACGAGTCATCATCTCATGTGAGTCGCAAACATTAAAGCCCGACTAAGTGATTATGGAACTTTGTGTAAAACTATGTGCTATGTGTTATTACCTCGTGATGGCATGTGTTGCACTAAAACCAAGCTGGATGGTAAAGGATTTAGGCGAGGCAAGTGGTGGAGGCGTGTGACATGGTGGTCTATGTGATGGGAATGATAATCTTTGTGACTTAGTTAGAAAATGGAAGTCTTGCCTTGGTCAATTAAGGACTTAACTTTGTGCGCCATTGAATCGAGCCTCATTGATGCGACCACATGCCCGGTATGGGACGGGCCTAACTTAGTAAGTTATGGATTCTCGGCATTGATGTTCAGGTGGATAGGTTAGGCTATGTGACAGGGTGGAGGTGTGACTACTTGGTGGTTGCATCGCGGGATGATTCGTCTTCCCTGTCCAGCGGTGTGTGTTATACCAATTCTATGTGAGCTGGTATAGCGGTTTGTAAGCACACTGGGAATGTCAATGTTTGAGATGAAGTTTCCGAACTGTTTTGTTACGATTGGTGCTTGCTACACTAGTTGTATCTTGTGGGTAAAGTGTACAACCTCTGCAGAGTGTTAATCAATCTATTTGAATAGCCGCGTCCGCGGTCATGGACATGCTCGGGGATTTCACACGAGGGGTAGTTTTCATAAAATGTGGGAATGGGAGCTGTGTGACCTCAATCATATGGCTATGTGAAATAACCTGTTTAGCTGTGTGTCTTTGTGGAAACAACTGTTAAATTAATATTGTCTATTTGTTTTAAATTATGCTTTCAATCTATTATTGTATTCAATTGCAAATGTTGCTTTTTTGCAAAAGAACCACGGAAGCCTTTTTCTTTAGAATAAGCGTACATCTATACATTGCATTCTGTGGTATGATTTGCGAGTACGGTTGTGTACTCACGCTTGTTGTAAAACTTGCGCCCAAACCTACAGAAGAGGAGGAGTCTCGCTGCTTTGAGGAGGAGTTGTTGAAGGCCGATCGTGCGTTAAGTGCGGATCGATCGGTTGCTGTGGTGAATTGGTGGGATCTACGCTGGAGTTTTCCGTTCGCCGCTTTGCTTTATTTATTTGTTAGCCTGCGTGGCAATAAGTGTAAACTTCGACCATAAGGTCAAAACCCTTATTTGTTGTTCAAACTAATCGTTTACTTTATTTATCGCTTGTGTGGATCGATATTTACTGTGTTAACCTGTGTGCACTAGCGTGATCTGGACTAGTGCGGTATACGAGAGGGTTCGAGTAATCGTGATGCAGGTCCCGACAGAGGTGGTATCAAAGCCATCTTGACTGTAGGTCTTGACCTTAGTTAGATTGGCCGTCTTTAGAGTGTCCAAACTATTTTCTAAAGGAAAAATTAACTTGCAAGGTTAATTAATTGCTTAACTCTCCTCATATCTCTCTTGCCTCAACTTTTGCTATAATCTCTTCTCTCCCCACTGTTTTAAAGTTGCTCTTACCCTGTTCGTCTGTCTTGACAGATGTCTCGCCTTCAGAGCTATGGTGAGCGCCTTTGGAGGTTATCTTGCCGAGCTTTGGAAGTGTTGCGAGGTTCTTGGAGGTTTTGATCGTCCGCATGCGTCGGCAACAAGCTGGATTGTGAATGGACAGAACCGTGGAGTGATCTGTCGCCTGACGATTTACACCAGGAGGAACGACAAGGCGAGCCAACCTTCGCACGTCTCTGTGAGGAAGATCACTTGGCTGGAAGGTATCCAGGAGTCATCGCGCTTGGCCATGCTGCGTATCGCAACATCTACGCACGGAGCTTCAGACACCGTCTTGGTTACCACCCGAGCTGCGGCCGTGGACTTGCAAAGACGCTACCCGTCCACGAAGGAGAGAGCAAGCGCTACGATCGTGCACCTCGCACGCTTGTGGCGCGCCAGAGGAAGCCTTGGAGAGAACCATCACGGAGCTCGATCATGTCTATGAAGCCTTGCGAGAGTCAAGAGAAGGTCACCACTCTGCAAGAGATCCTCTACGACCAAGTTCCGAAGAAGAGGAAGACCGAGGAGGATTACGAAGAAGATCGGAGGAAGGCCCATTGAGCCGAAGAAGATGCGAGAGAGGAGAGCGGGCGGTTGCAGACCGAGCGCTGTTCTGCTGCACGATTCGAGGCATCGAGATCGGTTGCCAAGATGCCGGCTCACTCCGAGTCTCGGCCGTCGGGAGCGTCGCGCGGTTGTGGAGGCTTTCGAGTAGTTGGTCTTAGTTCCGGTTTTGAGCTTAGCGATTTGATTTAGTGAGTCGCCCTTTGGCGGTAGTTTTGTGTGCTTAGGTCGTTGTTTTCTTTTGTGTGCAGTATGAGTGCAAAGGCCCTTAGGCATTTGTTGCGACCATGCTAAGACCCTAATTAATAAAGATATTTCATTTGAGTTTCTTGGTGTGTTTTGTTGGGTTTAACTGCCTCCTTAGTTCTCAACTTATCTTGTGTTTGCTACCTTATCTAACCCATGGAGCTTAGCTAGATGGTTCAAACTCGTCGGCTATTGCTAGTGGTTCGGTACCAAGACCGAGAAGCAATGAGCAACCACCGCATAGGAGCGGTTCGCCACAAGCACCCCAATTGACTTGCGAACTTTGGAGCTTTCATGGCGGCCTGGACTCGGTGATGAACACTATGATGACTCGGATGCAAGCTATGAACAACGGGCCAACAACAATAACAACAATCAACGATATGGAGCCCCACTATTCATGGTCACCATGGACCATCAAGCTGCGCGAATTTATGAGGACTCGTCCACCAATATTTTCCGGACACGTCTCTCCAGTGGAAGCAGATGATTGGCTCAGAGTTATTGAAAGAAAGCTGCGATCACCCGGTCGGCGACCGTGAAAAGGTTACGTATGCCACTCACGGATGGAAGGCACCGCTTTGAATGGTGGGAGAACTTCATGCCGCCCATGAGGCGCCACAGGATATCACCAGGAGGAATTTTCTGCGACATTCCGCGTTATCACGTGCGAAGGCATTATCGACGAAGAAGGATGAGTTCGCGCTCTCAAGCAAAGAGCTATGTCGGTGTCGACTACCTCAACAAGTTTTCACAGACTAGCTCGCTATGCGGCGGAAGATGTAGCCACGGATAAGGCTCGCCAAAGTCGCTTTTGAAGGACTAAACAACTGGACTACAAGTCGGTTTGATCGCCCATACTTTTCACGATTTCCAAGAGTGGTCAACAAAGCCTTTGTTTTGGAGGACAAGCGCAAGGAGGCGGAGGATAACAGTAAGCGCCGGATGGCTCGGCAAGGGAACCATCAATCACAAGAGAGCAAAACGGTGCGGCCGACAGTTCAACGAGTTTCCACCCGGACTTCGTTGAGCACTGCACCAACTTCAACACCCGCCTAGGTGCCGAACTTCCGCCGCCCCGCACTGTCAACCCCAATCCAGAGGCAACCAGCAGAGCGCGCAAAGGTGCATTCTTGTAATACTCGGATTAAACTTTGAGAATGAAAATTGATCTTTAGGAGAGAAACAATGGGATTAGTGAATTGTCTCGGAAAGGGGGTTATCTGCTAATTTCGGCCAACTTGGGCCTGGGCTAGAGGCCCATTTGGACCCCCCTAGTGGCCGGCCAAGGGGGGGACTCCACCCCTTTTCTCCCCTTTGCCAAACCCTAGCTCCTCTCCCCCTTTTGGCCGCCCCTCCCTCCTTGGCCGCCGCCCCTTTGGCCTCCCCCTCCTATGCGCCCTACCTCCTCCCCTCCCTGGTGTTCTCTCATGGTGGTGCCCCTCAAGACATCTTCCTCGCTGCGGTGTTGATCTTCCTCCATTGCCGGACTTTGCAAGGATCGGGGAGGGCGATCGTGGGCTGTGGAACAAGGAGAGGAAATCACCACCAACTTCTTCTTCGAGGCACGCTCAGCATCATCTCCCACGTCGTCAAGGGTAACGATGTGTTCTTGGGTTTTCTAGAAGTCTTTCGTTAAGTGGGCGAGTAGTTTTGTTAATTTCCAGTCTGTCCGCGTTTCGTTCAATTCTGTCCAGTATGTTGGAAGGGTTGTTTCGGTTGTTTTTAGGCAGAACCTGAAGGTTTGGTCTCCTAGTGATATCTAGGCCTCGTTCTTAAGTTTTAGTGGCCACCAAGTTCACTTGATTCCGAGGTCCGAGTCAAAAGTTATGGATGTTTTAATACCTGCTGCCAGAAATCTGACGAGAATAAACTGTCTGGTTATTTCCTAAATTATGAAAGGGAAATTGGTTGAAACTGAAAGTTCACCCAACTAGGTTATTGTAGAGGATTCGATGACCTTTTCAGATTGGTAAAGAACGTTCAATTTGGAGCTACCTAATAAAAGTTATGATCTTTTTAATTCTGCTGTTCGTTCTGTGGACAGATTCTGGACAGAAAGTTCAAACGATTATTAACCTATTAAATTGGCCAAATTGGTTTATCTCGTCAACTAGAGTATTGTAGATTAGTCAGTTAAGAAGCTACAGAAATTGGGTTTACCACTTTTTGACTTCCTGACACTGAGATACGTTAATTCGTGCTGCTGTCAGGGACAGTTTTAAAGCTGAAAACATTGATTCTAGTTTAAGCTTTGTATTATTGACTAGAATCGTCGGGAAGCAATGTATAACGTTGGTTAGTAGAAATGGGTATTGTTGGTGTTCTTATTGAATTTATTTCATTGGTTAGGCGGTGGAGCTTGAGTTTAGGCACGCCATCGCTTCCGACTAACTGCGTCTCAACGCGAAGGCAAGTACATTGTTGATCTAAATGTTTGTGCATTGTGGTTATTGATATGAGCGTCTTTGTGATAACTCTTGTGTAGTATGAAGTGAAATATCCATGTTTTGTCTCTATGTTGAATTCATGAATAGAAATGATGGTAATGTTATATTCAATAAGTTGTTTCATGCATTCATTATCATTTGCCATCCACGGCGATGGATGAGAGAGACCATCAATTCCAGGATGGTTGAGTAAGACCCATTAATTCCAAGATGGGCAATGTTGGACACCCGTATGAAACGTTCTTCATACGGAAGTGGATCCCGCATTTTTGTTAAGATGCGGGCTTGAGTGAACACCGACGGTGTTCACCGACTATCCGATATATGTGTGTGTGCAGTACATTCCCTTGATTTTTAAGCATTCATTTCATGTCATCATAAGTACTCATTTGTGTTATGATCAATGTCGAGGCCGAGTAGGTCTTATTCGTATTGATAAATATGTTTTTAATCATTGTACTTGCTGAGTCATGGACTCACCCTTGCTTTGTTTATCTATTTCTAGGTGATCGCTGATGAGGTTCTCTTGGGAGGGAGTAGACATGCACTACTCGAATAATGCACTTCACCTTAGTTCCATTGCAAGAATGATTAAAGACTCTATTATGTTAACTTTCAGATTGTAATAAATAAATCTAGTCATGGATGGCATTCTTTTATGATCTTTGAGGATTGATCGATGTTATTGAGAAGTTTTATGCTGTATGGCTTTTGTTAAATTGGTGGTTAGCATCTTGACTTCTGAATAGCCAAGGTGTTAACTTAGTTGGTTAATTAGGATTTATGATTAAGTCTTATAACTGATTTTATTTTGTTTTATGATTTATTGTGAAAAACCTCCGGTATCGTCGTATACCAAAGAGGTTATGTCGAAATTTTGTGGTTTAGCTTAGGATAGTAGCATTCTAGGCTCATGCTGAGTTGGGGTGTTACAGTTGGTATCAGAGCGGGCTTTAGGTCCGTGGTTAAAAATAAAACTATTAAAATTGACACACTGTGCACAGTAGGTTGGGTTGGGTGATTCATTGTTTCCGCAATTTACGTTGTTATGCTTTATTTCTTTGTGTAATTGTTGTTTACTTCGTGCTTCTTACGAATCTGCTAAGTTAAGTGTTTAGTTTTGTTCGGTTGTGGTGTTCTTAGATGGCGAGAGGTAGAGGCGTGGTCATCTGCCGAGCCGTGGTCGTGATCGTGGGCGTGGTCCGGTTGTTTCGCAACCTCCAGAAGAAAGGTCTTTGGTGGAGGCTGTGAGGAGGTTGCCTCATTGCTCACCCACCGCAGAAGCTCAAGCTGTATTTATGTGACCCTAACTTAGGGTTTGTATTTCAAATGTAAAATTTTGAGGAGAAATAAAAACTTTTGTTGTCTCATCAAATCATTTGAAAGTTTCTACATTTTTCCCTAGCAATTTCCAATTTTCTAGAAGTTAATTCTTGTGATTGGAAATTGTTGTCATCAAATTATTAGCCTTCAAACTTGTGATCATCCTCCGCAATTATTTTTCCTAACATCTTGATCATCCTATCTACCTCCCTGAATTATCTCACAATTTTTAGATTTTATTTGCTATTTCAAATGGCCAAGTCAACCTAGTTTGAAATCTGGTCAAACTTCTGTTCAGCAGCTTGTGAATTTTAGTGGGAAAAATCTAGTGCATGAAAACTCCTGGAAAAATTTCACAAGGTTGTCCTCTGTCCCTACTAGCTACCATAAAAAGTTCGAAATTTTTGGAGCTCAGGAGCTACCTCTAAAAATTCCCCAACCTTCTCTGTCTTTTAAATCAAAATCTAAAAAACATTCCTCGGGCCCGAACCAACTCGGGCTCGAGTCCGACTCGCACCACTTGGCTCGGTCGCGCCACCTAGTTGCACCGCGCGCCGATGGTGTCGGCCGTCCGTGCGGTCGAGCGATCCGCGGCGGCGCATGCAACCGACTGTCGAATGCATACATCAATCTCGACCGTCCATCTCAGATCCATCGGTCGGCGCAAAAATGGTCGAGTCGAACCACTGGTTTGCGCCGCACCCAACTCGCTCGCGCTCGTTTCTTCGGCGACTTGTGGGCCATCCTCGCCGAGTCATCCCGCCACGTCGCTTCGCCGGCTCGGCGCACCACTCGCCGCGCGCTCGCCGGCCGCGCTGCATGCATGCCGCCACCTCGCCTCACGGTCTTTTCACCGCCCACCGTCTCACCTCGCTGCCTCCTTTGCTCCTACAAAACCCTCAAGGCTTTCCCTGCCGTTTCGTCCCCATCGCCTTTCTTCTCCACCGAGCTTTGAGAGCCGTAAGCGTCGCCGCGCCACTTCCGAGCGTTTCGGCCGCTCCGGTGGGCTCCGGCCATCGCCGACCGCGTCACGGCGTGTTCCACATCCCTGGGACGTAAACCCCTCAAGGAATTTCGGGTTTCATCGTCTGTGGAGCTGCGCGTGGACTTTCTTCTCCAAGTCCGGCCGAAACCGCCCCTTCCGCCACCGCATCCTCTCTCGTGAGCTCCAACTCGATTCCTTGCTTGGTGAGCATCACTGGACTCCACTTTCCTTCTCGGTTATTCACTTGTCCTCTCGGTCGCCTCGGGCTCGGTCGTCGTTGACCACCTTGCGCCGCCGTGGGCTCGTCGCCGAGCCATCTCCGGCGACCTCTTGAGCTCGCGTCATTCGGTGAGTTCTGGTAACTCGCGATGCCCATCTGCGCGCTAATTCTTGTTGTCTACCTCTCAGTGCGGCCGCACTTGTCACCCCCACCGCCGCGCCGTGCTCGTTGCGCGCCACCTCTGTGCATCTCCGGTGCCGCGCGACCACCCTTAGCCCGGTAACCTGGCGACCCATTTTGGCGTCGCCGACGGCCGCGCCGCCACTCCTTCACCGGCGTCGAATCCAGTCGAGCCTCTTTGTTCTTGATTGTGTTCCTCTGCATGCATCGGCGGTGGGGCCCCTCCTTCAAAACCAGTTCTTTAGTCTCTAATCATGATTAGGAATGTTCTTCAGTTCACTCTCTTGCTTGATTAAAAGTTGGGATTGGAAGTTTGAAAGTGTTTTAGTGTGTTCTCTGAATTTGTCACCTGTTGTCGGTTCTGTTGTCAGTGGCTAAATTCTAGTTTCATGCTTATGCTTTGGATTCTTGTTTAGTGCTAGTTGGCTCCCTTTTGTTGTGGTGGTTAGCATGAAATCAGTTAGTTAGTATCTTTAAGTTTCAAAGCTCTTGTTGTCATGTTTGATCATAAGGGATAGTTAGCTGTTCATTTTATTGTCTCTGTACTTTTGAGTTGTCAGTGCTATAAGATTTGGTGTAGTAGCCGCATGCTGAAACTTGTTAGCCTTGCAAAATCTTGGTGTGATGCTTAGAGTGCGAATAGTGAGCATCCTTAGCATCCTATCTTAGGTAGAAGATTTTTGTTTAGCATCTCATAGTTGGATACTTGGTAGTTAGTGTTGTCAATAGCTTTTTGTAGGTTACGTAATATCGACTAATAATGGTTGAGTTAGAGAAACTATTTGTTTTTGATATATTAACTTGATGATTAAATAATAGATGTGCACACAATCACCATCAAAGTCTGTCCAAAGTTTAAATCGGGTAAGAGGTTTGATTTTGTGGTTAACCTAACAAATAAGTGAGTGGGTCTCTGTGTGATTATTTCTCATTCTTTTGTGATGGTCTAGCCTCTGTGTACAAATTGGTGTTGTGTTTGATTATTGAGTTTTGCGGTGTTATTCGTTCTTATTATTTGTTATTTGTTCTATCGTTGAAGCCGATATTTGCGGCAACCACGAGGCGATCCTCGCAGCAAAGTTGAGCATTACGAGCACAAGCGGCCGTGCAAGCGGTTTGATCATGTTAATTCAGTATTTTAAAGTCTAATATTTTGTTTCAATTTGTATGTATGCATCGCTTAATTTGTGTTAACTTAATTAGTTAAATCCGTAGTTGCATATCCGTAGATAAAATATTGGTCTCTACTACGAGCCTAGGTTATTTCTTTGTGATTAGAGGTCATTTGGATGATCTCTTGTCACTTAGTAGATCCGGTCAAATTGCTTAGACATGCTTAGTATCGGTAGAAATGGGCGGTTATCGACTTAGTCGGTAACCTTGATCACCTAAAATTTTCTATAACTTTATATTTCAGCATTTCTGCTATGTTTAATTGCAAAACTAAAACTGAAAACAAAAATGATTTAGACGCGGGCACAATGGTAAGATTGGTGTGATCTGTTGGGTGTGACTGGAAAGGTGCCAGGGTCAATTAAGGACCGAACATCTTGTGAGTTTTTGTTATCCGGGCATTTGGCGTGCTAACCACACTAGAGGGTATGGGACCTCTCTTGACCTAGTACTTTGGCGTGTATTGGCTCCGGTCGCAGGGGTCGCGGGAGGGATGGAGGTGGGAGCATGGTAGTTGTCCGAAAAGCTTTATCCCGAGTGGGTAGTTGTCTTTTCGGCTTTACCATGTAAGCGCACAGATTTCTATCCATACGAGCTGGCTCGTAGTTAATACACAAGATTGGAAAAAGTTTCGTAGGACTTAGTGTGCGGTATACCTTCGAAGTGTGCTTTGGCTTAAAGCGATGCAAGTGTGGGTGCGATGGTACACCTGCGCAGGTTAAAAACTATTCGAATAGCCTCGTCTAGGTGATGGACACGCTTGGGTAAGCTTATCGAGAGTTAGACTACAACATTTAAATTAAAACTTGATGGGTGGTGCGAATGCGGGATTCGTGCTATTGTTAATGGTGACTATTGGGATAGTCACTTCTAGGTTGTTTACCTTTATTCTTTTATTATTATTTATCCTTACTGTTATTTCAACATTAAAAACGAATTGCAAACTTACCTTCAAACTGTATCATATTATTGCAAATGAAAATTGGCTTTATGCAAATAAAACATATGGCCTCCACCAAACAAGCATGCATGTAGCATATGAGCAGTGCGCTAGTTCACACGTCGGTCTTGCGGGTACAAAGACAATCTTTGTACTCGGGTGCTTTGCTTAATGTTTTTGTTGCGAGAGGAAGAAGGTGAGCCCCAAGGGCCTCACTTACGTGAGTTGTATTGCCGTTTCGTGGGCGACTAGACTTAGCGGTCGGTCGGATGCCTTGTGGGTTGGAGGCACGATTGGCTTTGTTTATAGCCATCTTATGGCACTTTTGCTTCATTGTCTTCTCTCTGTTGTTTATGTATCTTGTGGCACATCGGCCTTTATGCTGTAATAACTCTACTATTTGTTTATCTTCCGTTTGGTTGTGTAGTGTTTGGACTCTATGTTTGGAATGGAGTTGATGTCTAATTTTGTACCGAGGTGTGTATCTTGCTTTAGGAAGTATACATATCTCGAGATCGATTTATTTGATTTGTGATGCTAGGACCGGTGGTTGGTTAAGCATTACAAGCCAAATAAGCGGGGTCCTCACAAAGTTGGTATCGAGCCATTACGACCGTAACAACCCAAGCATAGTCGTCTTTAGGATATTTTGAAAAAGCTTAATTTCAAAGTATAAAAAGGGTTTATGAAAACCTAGGCAGATTCTCAGATTTTACTCCTTACCTATCTTAGCCTTCTACTCTCATCTTACTCTAATTTGAGTTTAAAACTTGGTTTTCCTCTTTCCTTTCAAAAGATAGTTGCTCTGGTAGAATCGGTCTTTGGGAGAACCATAGAGAATTAGTCTAATTAAAATTTGTGGGAGCATAAGGGCAAGATATGTATGAGTTGCTAAGTGTCTGATTTTTGTCAATTGGTTTTGTAACTTAAAAGTCTTGTGTTTGTTTTGTGTTGTTAGTAAGTTATTTGCGTGGGTTATCGACTTCGTGTTTTCCTGGCTATTGTTAACTTGTCTTAGTGAAACAAGATGGCGGGAGAAGCAGCGTGGCGATCAGCAGTGGTCATGATGAGGAGCTTCCCCTCCTCCGACCATGGTGAGGTGCTCGCTCGGATCGGCGAAACCGCATGGACAGACGCGCATCTTGGAGGTTATTGCTAGGAATACCTCCACTCCTGCCGGTGGTGGCGGCCACGGACTGCGGGGACTTGCGAGTTCCTCCGCACGCGACCACCGACTTTCTCCGCTCGAGGACCCTCTCGATGCGGATGATTGGCTGCGCATGGTTGGCGAAAGCTCAACATAGCTCGATGCCGAGCACAGGATAAGGCACTCTTCGCGTCCCACCGGCTTGAGGCGCGCACTCTCATGGTGGGAGAACTATCTCGCCATGCGGCCGCGCCATGTGGTCGCGTGGGAGGAGTTCAGTCGACCTTTCGTCGGGCCCACATCCCGGATGGCCGATGAAGCTGAAAAGAAAGAATTCCTCGCGCTCAAGCAAGGGCGCAAATGCGTGATTTGAGTACTTATGCGAGTTCAATCATCGGCTCGTTATGCTCCAGGAGGTGGCCTCGGATGAGGCTAAGCGAGAAGAAGTTTATGGATGGCATGCGAGGAGCTGCGGGACAAGCTATCTATTGTGGACTTCTCGACTTTCGTGCCTTGGTAGATAAGGCCATTGTTCTTGAGCATAAGGCAAAGCGCTGGCGAGTCCATAGCGCAAATGGGAGGCACATCGGTCTACTCACACCGGCCTCACTCGTCCTCGGTGGGTCGGCACTAGTGGCCCGTTCTTTTGCTCCACCGGCGCGAGGCCATCTGCACCACTCCTCGTCCACCGCAGCCGTGTTTCAGCCACGTGCGCTGCGATCAAGACAGGCGGCCTCCGCAATCCGGCGGCGAGGTTACTTGTTTTATTTGCCACAACAAGGGCCATTATGCGAATGCTCGCCTCGAGTGTTGCGCGACCCCTCGTCCTAATGGAGGGCGCGGCGAGGAGTGGTCACCCACGACGGAAGATTGTCGAAGACCGAGTGCGGCGTGGTCGAGTCAACCACCTTTCGGTGAGGAGGCTCGGGGCGCGGATGTCGTGATTGGTACACTTCTTGTTAATTCTCGCCCTGCTGCGGTATTATTTGATTACGGAGCATCGCATTCTTTTATTTCAAGATCATTTGCTGCTGCTAGTGGTCTTCACTTGTGTTCCTTTGGGAGTTCCTTTGCTCATCCGCTCTCGGGTCGGAGATGAGAGCTGATTCTGATGTCGGGATGTTCCTATCATAGTCAAAGGAGTGGGGTTTTGGCAAACCTTATTACGCTCGATTCGCGAGCACGGATGTGATTCTTGGCATGGATTGGTTGTCCCAACACTTGGGACAAATCGATTGTGCCGGAAGATTGTCTATCTCACTGACCTTTGAGGCGGCGGTCGGATTTTCGCGCGGCCGGGGGCGCATCTATGTGCGATGAAGCGAAGCCGACCTTGCAAATTCAGGATGTTCCCATAGTATACGTGTGAGGACCCGGTTTATTCGGCTTGTCTTTGTTTAACCATCCACTTGGTCCTAACGGTACAAATCAAATAAACCAAGCCTCGAGATATGTATACTTCCAATGCGATATACACACCCGTTACAAAATCATGCATCAATTCCATTCATACACATAGAGCGAAGCAAAAGCACAAGCGAGAGACATAGATAATATAAAGAGTTATTACAAAAGAGAGGCCGAGGCCAAAAGTCATACAAATAAGGAAATACACAATGAAGCAAAATGGCCATAAGATGGCGATAAACAAAAGCCAATCGGTGTGCCTTTACCCACAAGGCAACCAACCGGACCGCCAAGCTAATCGTCCCAAGCAGCGCGCAACACGACTCACAAAAGTGAGGCCCTTGGGGCTCACCTTCTTCCTCTGCAACAATTAATATTAAGCAAGCGGATGAGTACAAAACTTGTTTTTGTACTGCAAGACTGACGTGTGAGATAATGAACTATAATTAACTACATGCAAGCTTTATTTAAGTGGATGAGGCTCTGGACTTGTTTTGACATAAAGCAAGTTTCCATTTGCAATAAGGTAATAGATTCAAAGCAAGTTTGCAATTAACTTTTATTGTTCAAATAAAGAGAGACAATTATAACAATAGATAGATGACAACACCAACCTAGAAGTGACTAACCCATAGTCACCACAACAATAGCATGAAGTACCCTTCATACCACCCATGTCAAGTTTAAGTTTTTAAAAGGTTGTAGTCTAGTTCTTGCGACCTTACCAAGCATGTCCATAACCTAGGGCGAGGCTATTCGAATAGTTTTAACCTGCGAGGTGTACCAATGTACCACACGATGAGCGCCTTTCCACGACCACGGTTAGCACACTTCCTTTGGTATGCGAGGCATGGCTAAGTCTAACAAGGCGCTTTCCAATGGGCGATGCTAATTAAGAGCCGCAACCCACGGAGAAGGACACATTAGGCAGCCTAACCGGTGCGCTAATGCTCCTCCAACACCACAAACACACACACACAAGAACACACCCACCAACCGGCTCATAATTAACACCTCCCAAAGTACTTAGTCAAGAGAGGTTCCATATCCCCTCGTGTGGTTAGCACGCAATAAGCGCTGGCTTAGTGACACAAGTAACTCGGTCCTTGGGGACTTAGGCACCATTCCACACACCCAACAGATCACATCAACATACCATTGTGCCCAAGTCAAGATATAGTTTTGTTTTCAGTTTTGATTGGTAAATCAATAAAACACAAGGGTTGGACATAATGGAGTAGTATAAGTAGTTGTGTGATCAAGATCATCGACTAAGTCGATGATGCCCAATACTACCGATAACTAGGCATGGCTAAGCAATATTCATTCGTAATCTACTAAATGATAAGAGTTCATCCATCGAACTCTAACCACGACAAATAACCTAGGCTCGGGTAGTAGAGGATAACCATTTACCTACTGATTATGCAACTAGAGGTCTAACTAATCAATTTAACAACAAAATAGCAATGCATACATAGAAGTTAAACAAAATATTAGACTTTAAAAGTAATGGGATCAATGGGAAATGATCAAGCGCTTGCTCTGCTTTGTTGCTCAATTTGTTGCGGAGGGTCGTTCTGGGGTTACCGCAAATGTGAAACCTAAGCGAAAGAGCGAAAACAACCAATAAGACAAGCAACACTTAAACAAAGAGCAAGCCAAAAATTATCCAAATCGATTGAAATTTATACACAAGGTAAAATACGAATATACCTAGACATAGAAACTGGAAAAACCTAATTTGGATTTGTGGTGCAAAAGATATTCTCTAAAAACCTATTTTCTACCATAATTAGCACTGTAGCAAAAACATTTTCTAGAAAGATTTTGAAGCTGAAATTTTTATGGTAGCTACCTACTGGTATAGTGGTAACCCATATAAAATTTCAGGTCATTTGGAGTTAAAATGATTTAGTTATGATTTTCTAAGTTATAAATCTAAGACATGATTAATCTCGATATTAAAGACTCTTTGCAAAACCTATACTAAGCTAAAGTACTTTATGAGATGCATTTATAGGACTTTAGTTTGTTAAATTTAGACTACAGAGAAAAAGATATGCAATTTTGAAGTTTAAAACAATTAATATGTGCAAATAAAAGCTCTCGGAACAAAATCGGAAAACCAATAAAAGCTCGGGAGGTCGTGGGCGTTGATCAAAGATCGCATGGCTCACGATCTCGATTCTAAAACCATACGAGCTCACAGGCGCAAAGACCTCATCGCGCCTAGGGAGGTCTTAGCCAGCGATATTGAATCCAGCGGCTCGACTAGTGCACGACACAGCGCACACGGAGGAGGTCCTCGCGCCTAAAGGTGGTGGGATCGTTAGATCAAGATCGGCGGTCTGACCTCCTTAGGAGGTCCTAGGTTAAATCTACGGAAAAGGTGCAGGCGGCGAGATCGGAAGGAGGAGGTCTTTGACGGCTAAGATCTCTGAGGAGGTCTTAAGCGTCAATGACTCCACCGATGGATTTAGATCCAATGGCCCAAGTGAGATGGGATGTTCGGTCCATCCGGCGCCTCAGCGAATCGGGCCTTGGATCTTGAGGTGGGCGACCTAGATCAAGATTGCATCGGAGGGTCGAATGTTCTCGGATCGAGCCGTAGATCTAAAGGCGAGCGATAAAGAGAGAATCAAAGCGGTAGAGTTGCAAATAGGCGAAGAGGTCTGGCAGTTAGATCTAAATCTAACGGTCCAGAGGCGGCAGGGAGGTCCTATACGGTCAAGATCTCCGGAGGAGGTCACGAATGGCTATGATGAAGTGAGGAGGTCGGGACGGTTCGGATCTCCGTGGGAAGGTCATGAGCGGTCGGATCGAGCGGAGGGAGGTCCTCGACTTCTTCACAAAGGGCCGAGGTGGTCTTTTTGCAAAGAGGACCCTAAAGGTAGTTTTGAAGGTTCTCTTTACAAAAGACCAGGTGGTCTTTTGCAAAAGAGGACCTTGGTGGGGTGGCTCGGGGTGGTTTTAGAAAGCGACTAAGGAAGGACTTTTTGCAAAGAGGACCCCAAGGAGGTCCGAGAGGCGGTTTGACAAAAGCAGCGGGGTGACCTTTTCGCCTGAGAGGACCTCAAGGAGGTCTTTAGCGGCGAGGACACGATTAGGGAGGTCCAGAGACTTAGGATTTTTTGGAAAGATCCTAAGGCTCGTGATCTGAGCTTGGAGAGGTCGGGGCGGCTAAGATTAGCGAGGAGGTCCTAGAGTGGTTTTAATAGTGCGGGACCTCCAGGGTGGCGGTTAAGACAATTTAATGCATCTAATGATTGACAATAAATGAATCTAAAAGGAACACTTAATGACTTCTGGACTTTAATACTAAGGCCCTGGCCCACACGTTAGTGACTCCACGGCACAAATTAGGACACAATTAATGCACCAATGATAAGCAATGATTTGAGCATTAAAGTGGTCCTAAAAGATGACAACGGAAGGTTTTGAGCGGCAAAACCGGCGAGTTCATCGACTTGCCGCGGCGATGTGGATCTCATCGGCGGAAACCAAAGACACGGATGAGTCCCAAATAGGGAGGAGAACCTAAAGGTGTCAACATCTAGGGCTAAAGCGCACCCTACCGGCGGCTAGCCAGAGGTGATCGCCGGAGGCAAAGCGTGATAAAAGCGAAGAACTAACGCGGTCTAATAGAACAAGGTTTTTAGCACTAGGGTACCAACACGAAGTGAAGGAGGTCGAGGATGGCGCAAGAGCTCGGTGATGGGGTGCTCATGGGAGGCGAAGGAGGCGAAGAAGGCGACCACTCCACCAACAAACAAGCTCCCAATTTGTCAACCTCTGTGAAGGTTTAAACAAAAACAAGTTAGGGAGGCTTGAGGTGACCAAGAGAACAAAGGATAGCCAAAATTGCAATATTGAACCACTTTGGAGCTCAAGGGTCGGAGAGAGCTCCAAGGTCTACCAATGGTGGCAGAGGCTTTGGGTGACTTGAGCACAAGAGTAAAGAAAGAACTAGGGGTGCAAGAATGGATCCAAAGAAGCTTAAGGGAGAAGCAGGGATCCATATATAGCCGAGCGCCAAAATGAACAGGCCAAGCTTATGGGTGCAGAGCTATAGTACACATGAAGTGATGGGAATAGGTTGTCGGGAGACTTTTGAGCAAAGGGCTGCGGACATTTAATGTTGGCGACACATAGCCGCTTGTCGACCCTAGAGTTGACAAGGCACCGCTCTCTTGCCATGCACAAAAATTGATAACGCCTGTGCCCACCCGATGCGGTGAGAGGACCAGGTCAAAGAGCTCAACGGCTAAAATCCGCACCGAGCTCCACTAGGGAGGTCGTGGGGTGTTGGATTGAAATCAAGGGCTCGATTTTGGGCTAAGTATTAGATGTCCTAACACTCGGGAGTGCGAGCCACAGATCTCAAGATGGGCGGCTCATGATCACCCAAGTGCTAGAGGTGGTCGTGGAGTGCGAGGAGGTCGCCAGGTGGTCTTTGCAAAGGTGCAAAGGAGGTCTGGGGAGGTCCTCGAGGTTGTCTTCGTAAAAGAACAGGAGGAGGTCGTGGGGTGGGAGGTCCTTTACAAAGGCGAGGAGGTCTTTGGCGTCGGTTTAAAATCCAACAGCCCGGACCACCTCGCCCAACTTTGACCGAGCCCGACACGGCTAAGCGGCTCGGTGTGACCAAGACCTGGAGGTCTGAGTCCAAGCCTGACTCGGACCAGGGCTTAGGGTTTGACTACAAGCCAAGCAAGTTCGACTGGCCCATAAAACTATTCAAACAATTTCTGAAAATTGTGAAATTTTTTTAGAGGTTTCACATATCAACCCAAGAACTTAGGAAAAAATATTTCCCAGGAGATGATCAACAGACTTGTGACTTTGTATTTCCATACTCTGGTGCAATAATTGTTTAGTACACACAGGAAATACATGACGTAAGAAAAAGTTTTAATTTCTACTCATTTTCTTACATTTGAAACACAAGTACAGAATTTGGGATGTTACAATCTGACTTTGTGGATGTCTTTCCTGAAGACTTGCCCGGGATGCCTCCGGTTCGAGATCTGGAGTTTGTCATCGAGTTCTTTGCCGCACGCCCCTATCTCAAAGCGCGTGTCGTATGCCTCCCAATGAATTGGAGGAATTGAAGAAGCAGCTTGGTGAGCTCCAAGCAAAGGGTTTCATCTGTCCCAGTTCATCTCCTTGGGGTTGTCCGGTGATCTTTGTGAAGAAGAAGGACAAGACTTTGCGCATGTGTGTTGATTACCGTCCTCTCAATGAGGTGACGGTGAAGAACAAATATCCTCTCGCCCGCATTGATGATCTGTTTGATCGGTTGATGGAGCCAGTGTTCTCAAAGATTGATTTGAGAATGGGGTATCATCAGTCGTCGATCGAGATCGAGGATATTCAAGACGGCTTTCACTACTCGTTATGGGTCAGATGCAGTACACCGTCATGTCCTTTGGCTTAACCAATGCTCCACTTTGTTCATGAACTTAATGAATTCGGTATTCATGGAGTTTTGGACAAATTTGTGGTGGTCTTCATTGATGATATTCTTATTTATTCCAAGATCGAAGCGAGCATCTTGAGCATCGAAGATTGTTTTGGGCAAATTGCGGGAGCATCGGCTATATGCGAAGTTCGGCAAATGTGAGTTACGGTTGAAGGAAGTGGCATTCTTGGGCCATGTTCTTTCAGTGGAGGCATAGCTGTGGATCGATGAAGGTCGGCGATGTTCTATCTTGGGGCAGCCAAGTCGATCACCGATGTGCGGAGTTTTCGGTTTAGCGGGCTACTACCGCCGCTTTATCGAGAACTTCTCCAAGATCGCCAAGCCGATGGTGAATTGCTCAAGAAGGACAAGAAGTTTGTGTGGTCCTCTGCTTGTGATGAGAGCTTTCGGGAGCTCAAACAGCGTTTGACTTCACTTGATCCTCACTCTTTCCGATATCCACAAGAGCTTGATATTTATTGCGATGCCTCTCGTCGAGGACTTGGATGTGTTCTTATGCGGGAAGGCAAAGCGGTTGCCTATGCATCGAGCGATTGAGACCAAGCGAGCTCAATTATCCCACCCATGATTTAGAGTTGGCTCTTTGTGGTGCATGCACTCAAGATTTGGCGGCATTATCGATCGATAAATGCGTGAGGTGTATTCCGATCACAAGAGCTTGAAATACTTGTTCACTCGGCGGATCTGAACCTCGAGCAGAGGAGATGGCTAGAATTGATCAAAGATTATGACATGGGTATTGGTATCATCTGGCAAAGACAATGTGGTTCTTGATGCACTTAGCGAAAAGTGTATTGCAATACTCACGATGATCCAAGAGCGACAACCGCACTTCTTGCGCAATTTCAGCGTCTCAACTTGGGTTTGGTTGAGCATGGTTCCCTTCGCCTTGGTTGTGCAACCGACTTTGGTGGATCAAATCAAGGCGCACAACAATCGATGATGGTGTGGGTAAAATCAGCGAACATCAAGAATGGATCAGCCAAGTGTTTCACGAGAAGATGAGCACGGTGTCGTATGGTTTGGGCAGCGGCTTGTGGTCCCAAAGGTCCCGAGTTGCGGGATTTGATTCTTCAGAGGCCCATGAATCGCCTTTGTCCATCCATCCAGGGCCACTAAAATGTACCAAGATCTGCGTCGAGAGATTTTGGTGGACTCGCATGAAGCGAGATTGCGGGTTCGTGGCGGATGTGACATATGTTGTCGCGTCAAGGCCGAGCATCGGCGTCAGTGGTCTCCTTGACCCTTGCCTATACGAGTGGAAGTGGGATTCCGTTGGTATGGACTTCGTCATTGGTTTGCCCGCACTTCTTTGGGAAGGATGCTATCCGGTGGTTATTGACCGATTGACAAAGGTAGCACATTTTACGCCGGTATGTACCGCCCTCGGCGTCGATGAATTGGCGCACCTCTACATATCCCGCATTGTGAGTTTGCATGGTGTGCCACGAGCGATGGTGTCGAATCGTGGTTCTCTTTTCACTTCCGACTTTGGCACGATCTACGAGGAAGCCATGGGGACCGTCTTTCGTTATTTCGACCTATCATCCTCGGTGATGGTCGAGCGGGCGCGTTAATCAGTGCTTGAAGATATGCTCCGTGCTTGTGTTCTTTCCTATGGGAAGAATTGGGAGAAGTGCCTACCACTTGCCGAGTTCTCCTACAACAACGACTTCGAGCTAGTCTCGGTATGGCACCGTTTGAGGCTTTGTATGGGAGGCGCCGCGAACACCGTTGAACCGGTGAACGGTGAAAGCGGTTCTTTGGTCAATTCCATCAATGAAATTGAAAATCAAGTGCGATTGATTCGTGAGCACTTGCGTGTGGCTCGATCGAGCGCGAAGAGCTATGCGGTCGGCGTCGCCGTGGTGAGTTTCGGCCCAATGACTTTGTGTATCTCAAAGTCTCGCCTCACGAAGGACATCGTCGTTTGGTGTCAAGGGCAAGCGGCTCCTCGATATGTCGGGCCATATCGCATCATCAAGAGAGTGGGAGCTGTTGCATACAAGTTGGAGTTGCCGGCTACACTTGAAGGGTGCATGATGTTTTCCATGTGTCGCAATTGAAGAAGTGCCTCCGTGTTCGGTTGAGAAACACCATTGGAAAATATCGATGTGCGGGAAGATCTGTCTTATCGTGGCGTCCGTTCGTATCCTCGAAGAAGTGAGCGAGCGAGGAACCGTGTGATCAAGTTCCTCAAAGTTCGGTGGTCAAACCACTCAGAGGATGAAGCCACTTGGGAGCGGGAAGATCGTCTCGGCGATTACCCATCATTCTTCTCCGGTGACGAATCTCGGGTGAGATTCTGTAAGGGGGAGATTTGTAACACCCTAACTTAGGGTTTGTATTTCAAATGTAAAATTTTGAGGAGAAATAAAAACTTTTGTTGTCTCATCAAATCATTTGAAAGTTTCTACATTTTCCTAGCAATTTCCAATTTTCTAGAAGTTAATTCTTGTGATTGGAAATTGTTGTCATCAAATTATTAGCCTTCAAACTTGTGATCATCCTCTGCAATTATTTTTCCTAGCATCTTGATCATCCTATCTACCTCCCTGAATTATCTCACAATTTTTAGATTTTATTTGCTATTTCAAATGGCCAAGTCAACCTAGTTTGAAATCTGGTCAAACTTCTATTCAGCAGCTTGTGAATTTTAGTGGGAAAAATCTAGTGCATGAAACTCCTGGAAAAATTGCACAAGGTTGTCCTCTGTCCCTAGTAGCTACCATAAAAAGTTAGAAATTTTTGGAGCTCAGGAGCTACCTCTAAAAATTCCCCAACCTTCTCTGTCTTTTAAATCAAAATCTAAAAACACTGTTCCTCGGGCCCGAAACCTTTCGGGCTCGAGTCCGACTACGCACCACTTGGCTCGGTCGCGCCACCTAGTTGCACCGCGCGGCGCCGATGGTATCACCGTCCGATGCAGATCGAGCGATCCACGTCGCGCGCATGCAACCGACTGTCGAATGCATACATCAATCTCGACCGTCCATCTCGGATCCATCGGTCGGCGCAAAAATGGTCGAGTCGAACCACCGGTTTGCGCGCACCCAACGGCTCGCGTTGCTCGTTTTTTCGGCGACTTGTGGACCATCCTGCCGGTCATCCCGCCACGCCGCCGCCGGCTCGGCGCACCGCTTCGCCGCAGCGCTCTCGCCGCCGCGCTGCATGCATCGCCACCTCGCCTCACGGTCTTTTCACCGCCCACCGTCTCACCTCGCGCCTCGCTGCTCCTACAAAACCCTCAGAAGGCTTTCCCTGCCGTTTCGTCCCCATCGCCTTTCTTCTCCACCGAGCTCGAGCCGTAAGCGTCGCCGCGCCACTTCCAGCGTTCGGCCGCTCCGGTGGGCTCCGACCATCGCCGACCGCGTCCACGGCGTGTTCCACATCCTCGAAGTAAACCCCTCAAGGAATTTGGGTTTCATCGTGCGTGGAGCTGCGCGTGGACTTTCTTCTCAAGTCGGCCGAAACCGCCTTCCGCCACCGCATCCTCTGCGTGAGCTCCAACTCGATTCCTTGCTTGGTGAGCATCACTGGACTCCACTTTCCTTCTCCGATTATTCACCTGTCCTCTCGGCCGCCTCAGCTCGGTCGTCGTTGACCACCTTGCGCCGCCGTGGGCTCGTCGCCGGGCCATCTCCGGCGACCTCTTGAGCTCAGCGTCATTCGGTGAGTTCTCGGTAACTCGCGATGCCCATGCTTGCGCTAATTCTTGTTGTCTACCTCTGCAGTGCGGCCGCACCTTGTCACCCCCTGCCGGCCGTGCTCGTCGCGCGCCACCTCTGTGCATTTCAGTGCGCGCGACCACCCTTAGCCCGATAAATCGCTTTGAATGGTGGGAGAACTTCGTGCCGCCCATGAGGCGCCATAGGATATCACCTGGGAGGAATTTTCTGCAACATTCGCCCGTTATCACGCACGAAGGCATTATCGATCCGAAGAAGGATGAGTTCGCGCTCTCAAGCAAAGAGCTATGTCAGTGTCTGACTACCTCAACAAGTTTTCACGACTAGCTCGCTATGCGTGGAAGATGTAGCCACGGATAAGGCTCGCCAAAGTCGCTTTTTGAAGAGACTAAACACTGGACTACAAGTCGGTTTGATCGCCCATACTTTTCACGATTTCCAAGAGTGGTCAACAAAGCCTTTGTTTTGGAGGACAAGCGCAAGGAGGCGGAGGATAAGCAGAACGCGTCGGATGGCTCGGCAAGGGAACCATCAATCACAGAGAGAGCAAGAACAAGTGCAAGACGGTTCAACGAGTTTCCACCGGACTTCGTTGAGCACACGCACCAACTTCAACACCCCGCCCGGTGCCGGAACTTCGCAGCCCTCCACTGTCAACCCCAATCCAGGAGGCAACCAGCAGAGCGCACCAAAGGTCTGTTACTGTAATACTCCGGATTAAACTTTGAGAATGAAAATTGATCTTTAGGGAGAGGAAATAATTGGATTAGTGAATTGTCTCTGGAAAGGGGGGGGTTATCTGCTAATTTCGGCCAACTTGGGCCTGGGCTAGAGGCCCATTTGGACCCCCCTAGTGGCCGGCCAAGGGGGGGACTCCACCCCTTTTCTCCCCTTTGCCAAACCCTAGCTCCTCTCCCCCTTTTGGCCGCCCCTCCCTCCTTGGCCGCCGCCCCTTTGGCCTCCCCCTCCTATGTGCCCTACCTCCTCCCCTCCCTGGTGTTCTCTCATGGTGGTGCCCCTCAAGACATCTTCCCCGCTGCGGTGTTGATCTTCCTCCATTGCCGGACTTTGCAAGGATCGGGGAGGACGATCGTGGGCTGTGGAACAAGGAGAGGAAATCACCACCAACTTCTTCTTCGAGGCACGCTCAGCATCATCTCCCACATCGTCAAGGGTAACGATGTGTTCTTGGGTTTTCTAGAAGTCTTTCGTTAAGTGGGCGAGTAGTTTTGTTAATTTCCAGTCTGATCGCGTTTCGTTCAATTCTGTCCAGTATGTTGGAAGGGTTGTTTCGGTTGTTTTTAGGCAGAACCTGAAGGTTTGGTCTCCTAGAGATATCTAGGCCTCGTTCTTAAGTTTCATTGGCCGCCAAGTTCACTTGATTCTGAGGTCCGAGTCAAAAGTTATGGATGTTTTAATACCTGCTGCCAGAAATCTGACGAGAATAAACTGTCTGGTTATTTCCTAAATTATGAAAGGGAAATTGGTTGAAACTGAAAGTTCACCCAACTAGGTTATTGTAGAGGATTCGATGACCTTTTCAGATTGGTAAAGAACGTTCAATTTGGAGCTACGTAATAAAAGTTATGATCTTTTTAATTCTGCTGTTCGTTCTGTGGACAGATTCTGGACAGAAAGTTCAAACGATTATTAACCTATTAAATTGGCCAAATTGGTTTATCTCGTCAACTAGAGTATTGTAGATTAGTCAGTTAAGAAGCTACAGAAATTGGGTTTACCACTTTTTGACTTCCTGACACTGAGATACGTTAATTCTCGTGCTGCTGTCCAGGGACAGTTTTAAAGCTGAAAACATTGATTCTAGTTTAAGCTTTGTATTATTGACTAGAATCGTCAGGGAAGCAATGTATAACGTTGGTTAGTAGAAATGGGTATTGTTGGTGTTCTTATTGAATTTATTTCATTGGTTAGGCGGTGGAGCTTCGAGTTTAGGAACGCCATCGCTTCCAGCTAACGCGTCTCAACGCGGAAGGCAAGTACATTGTTGATCTAAATGTTTGTGCATTGTGGTTATTGATATGAGCGTGCTGTGATAACTCTTGTGTAGTATGAAGTGAAATATCCATGTTTTGTCTCTATGTTGAATTCATGAATAGAAATGATGGTAATGTTATATTCAATAAGTTGTTTCATGCATTCATTATCATTTGCCGTCCACGGGAGTGGATGAGGAGACCATCAATTCGGGATGGTTGAGTAAGACCCATTAATTCCAAGATGGGCAATGTTGGACACCCGTATGAAACGTTCTTCATACGGAAGTGGATCCCGCATTTTTGTTAAGATGCGGGCTTGAGTGAACACCGGCGGTGTTCACCGACTATACCGATATATGTGTGTGTGCGGTACATTCCCTTGATTTTTAAGCATTCATTTCATGTCATCATAAGTACTCATTTGTGTTATGATCAATGTCGAGGCCGAGTAGGTCTTATTCGTATTGATAAATGTGTTTTTAATCATTGTACTTGCTGAGTCATGGACTCACCCTTGCTTTGTTTATCTATTTCTAGGTGATCGCTGATGAGGTTCTCTTGGGAGGGAGTAGACATGCACTACTCGAATAATGCACTTCACCTTAGTTCCATTGCAAGAATGATTAAAGACTCTATTATGTTAACTTTGATTGTAATAAATAAATCTAGTCATGGATGGCATTCTTTTATGATCCTTGAGGATTGATCGATGTTATTGAGAAATTTTATGCTGTATGGCTTTTGTTAAATTGGTGGTTAGCATCTTGACTTCTGAATAGCCAAGGTGTTAACTTAGTTGGTTAATTAGGATTTATGATTAAGTCTTATAACTGATTTTATTTTGTTTTATGATTTATTGTGAAAAACCTCCGGTATCGTCGTATACCAAAGAGGTTATGTCGAAATTTTGTGGTTTAGCTTAGGATAGTAGCATTCGGGCTCATCTTGAGTTGGGGTGTTCTGATTGAGTATCGAGCGGGCTTTAGGTCAGTGGTTAAAAATAAAACTATTAAAATTGACACACGTGTACTGATGAGGTTGGGTTGGGTGATTCATTGTTTCGCAATTTACGTTGTTATGCTTTATTTCTTTGTGTAATTGTTGTTTAGTTCCGTGCTTCTTACGAAGCGCTAAGTTAAGTGTTTAGTTTTGTTCGGTTGTGGTGTTCTTAGATGGCGAGAGGTAGAGGGCGTGGTCATCTGCCGGGCCGTGGTCGTGATCGTGGGCGTGGTCGGTTGTTTACGCAACCTCATGAGAAGAGGTCTTTGGTGGAGCTGCTGAGGAGGTTGCCTCATTTGCTCACCCACCATGAAGCTCAAGCTGTATTTATGTGACCCTAACTTAGGGTTTGTATTTCAAATGTAAAATTTTGAGGAGAAATAAAAACTTTTGTTGTCTCATCAAATCATTTGAAAGTTTCTACATTTTCCTAGCAATTTCAATTTTCTAGAAGTTAATTCTTGTGATTGGAAATTGTTGTCATCAAATTATTAGCCTTCAAACTTGTGATCATCCTCCATAATTATTTTTCCTAGCATCTTGATCATCCTATCTACCTCCTGAATTATCTCACAATTTTTAGATTTTATTTGCTATTTCAAATGGCCAAGTCAACCTAGTTTGAAATCTGGTCAAACTTACATTCAGCACTTGTGAATTTTAGTGGGAAACATCTAGTGCATGAAAACTCCTGGAAAAATTTCACAAGGTTGTCCTCTGTACCTAGTAGCTACCATAAAAGTTAGAAATTTTTGGAGCTCAGGAGCTACCTCTAAAAATTCCCCAACCTTCTCTGTCTTTTAAATCAAAATCTAAAACACTTGTTCCTCGGGCGAACCTTTCGGGCTCGAGTCCGACTCGCACCACTTGGCTCGGCCGCGCCACCTAGTTGCACCGCGCGCCGATGGTCGTCGGCCGTCCGATCTGGTCGAGCGATCCGTCGCGCGCATGCAACCGACTGTCCGAATGCATACATCAATCTCGACCGTCCATCTCAGATCCATCGGTCGGCGCAAAAATGGTCGAGTCGAACCACTGGTTTGCGTCGCACCCAACTCTGGCTCGCGTCGCTCCATTTCTTTCACGACTTGTGGGCCATCCTGTCGAGTCATCCCGCCACGTCGCCGCGACTCGGCGCACCACTCGCCCGCAGCGCTCTCGCCGGCCGCGCTGCATGCATCTTGCCACCTCGCCTCCGGTCTTTTCACCGCCCACCGTCTCACCTCGCTGCCTCACTTTGCTCCTACAAAACCCTCAGAAGGCTTTCCCTGCCGTTTCGTCCCCATCGCCTTTCTTCTCCCGAGCTCACGAGCCGTAGCGTCGCCGCCACCGCCAGCGTTCGGCGCGCCGGTGGGCTCGACCATCGCCGACCGCGTCCGGCGTGTTCCACATCCTGGAAGTAAACCCCTCAAGGAATTTGGGTTTCATCGTGCGTGGAGCTGCGCGTGGACTTTCTTCTCAAGTCGGCCAAACCGCCGCCCGCCACGCATCCTCTGCGGTGAGCTCCAACTCGATTCCTTGCTTGGTGAGCATCACTGGACTCCACTTTCCTTCTCGGTTATTCACTTGTCCTCTCGGTCGCCTCGGGCTCGGTCGTCGTTGACCACCTTGCGCCGCCGTGGGCTCGTCGTTGAGCCATCTCCGACCTCTTGAGCTCGCATCATTCCGGTGAGTTCTGGTAACTCGCGATGCCCATCTTGTGCGCTAATTCTTGTTGTCTACCTCTCAGTGCGGCCGCACCTTGTCACCCCACCGCCGGCGCCGTGCTCGTCGCGCGCCACCTCTGTGCATCTCCGGTGCCGCGACCACCCTTAGCCCGGTAACCTGGCGACCCATTTTGGCCGTCGCACAGCCCGCGCCGCCACTCCTTCACCGGCGTCGAATCCAGGTCCAGAGCCTCTTTGTTCTTCAGTTGTGTTCCTCTCTGTCTGTCTGACAGTGGGGCCCACTCCTTCAAAACCAGTTCTTTAGTCTCTAATCATGATTAGGAATGTTCTTCAGTTCACTCTCTTGCTTGATTAAAAGTTGGGATTGGAAGTTTGAAAGTGTTTTAGTGTGTTCTCTGAATTTGTCACCTGTTGTCGGTTCTGTTGTCAGTGGCTAAATTCTAGTTTCATGCTTATGCTTTGGATTCTTGTTTAGTGCTAGTTGGCTCCCTTTTGTTGTGGTGGTTAGCATGAACACGCTAAAATGCTTGGTTTAGTGTAACAAGATGTTCGGTCCTTGTTGACTCGGGCACCATTCCAGTCACACCCAAAAATCACACCATCATACCATTGTGCCCAAGTCTAAATCATTTTATTTTCAGTTTTAGTTTTCATAAGTAGACATGGCACAAGGTGGAAATCATAATCATAATAAGTTTTAAGTGATCAAGGTTATCGACAAGTCGATAACAGCCCATTCTACGAAACTAAGCATGGCTAAGCAATTAATTCTCAACTACTAAGTGACAAGAGCCCATCCATGAACTCTAAATCACGACAAGTAACCTAGGCTTATGGTAGTAGAGGATAATCATTTACTAAGGAAATGCATACGCTAGGCCAACTATTAACACAAAGTAGCAATGCATACATAGAAGTTGTAATCAACATAAATACTTAAAATCTGGGATTAACATGATCAAGCGCTTGCCTTCTTTTTGTTGCTCAAGCTGTTGTGGAGGGTCGTTCTGGGGTTACCGCAAATGTCGAACCCTAAGCGAAAGGCAAAAGAACCAGAACAACCAATAAGGCGAGCCACACTTAAACAAGCGAGCGGGCAAAAATTATCCAAATCTGTAAATTTATACATAAGGTAGAATACGAATATACCTAGACATAGAAAGCTGGAAAAACCTAATTTGGATTTGTGGTGCAAAAGATATTACCTAAAAACCCATTTTCGGCCAATAATAAGTCTTGTAGCAAAAATATTTTCTAGAGGTTTTCTGGACTTGAAAATTTTATGATAGCGACTCTGACATTTTAAGGCTAATACAAGTGGTTTCATCTTAATTGGAGTTAAAATGATTTAGTTATGATTTTCTAGGATGCAAAACTAGCATAATGCACTTTCGAAATATAAACATGTGCAAAACCCATTTCACATTATAGTATGATATGAGAGGATTTCCTAACATCAAATTTCTATTTTTAGGATTTCTGAGGAATTCTGGTGTCTATTACATCATTAAATGAATTTTTAATTGCTACTAATAAGGTTAAATCTATTAACATATTTTTAGTCTGATTTAGGCCTACCACCATTTTTAGATTAACGTTTAGTTAATAACAAATTTATCAAAGTTAAAATCATTCAATTAGCAGATATCTAGAAAAGATATGCATTTTCCAAGTTTTACTACAATTACGGAATATATAAAAATAGCGAGAAAACAAGCTATTAGAGATTACAGAATTTTCTACTCTGAAGCATAGCTAAAAGCATTTTTATATTAAACTTTAGTGAAATACAAATTTATTGCGATTGGTTTTATGTAAAAGGATTTATCTTGAATTAGTTATGAATTTCTAAAGTTTTGATACAATTTTGGTTGATAAATAAATACTTACGAAATAAAAACCAACCCAACGAAAATAAGCAGCGTGGGCGCTTGTGGTCGTTGATGCAATATCCAACGAGCCACACGCGACGGAGAACGGCGCGCGCGCGATTCATGCGAGAGCCACCGTTGAATCAAGATCCAACGGCCACGAGGAAGGATGCAGCCGGACGGTGCGGGTGCCTCGGCGATCCACGACCGCAGATCTAAGGATGAGCGGCTCGATCACGCCTCTAGTCGGAAGGTCCGATTGCACGCACGATCGGGCGCGAGATCAAGTGATGGGCGGCCAAGAATGATGAGGGGAACCGAGGGTCGAACGCATACAAAATCTAGGCCGCGAATCGCCAAATGGGCGGTGGTCCAAGATCGAAGTGCAATCGAGTCTTGACACGTGGGGCGCATGTCGGTGGATCGAGAGTCACACATGCGAGATTTAACACTGCGCACGAGTGCGCGGACCCACAGCGATGACTTAAAGGAGGTTTTAGGACAGACTAATTAATCACTAATGACCAATGATTAGTGATGATTAGTAATTAATGTGTCCTAAAGATTTTGAGCAGAGGTGATTTAGGGACAAAGGGCCCACACGTCGATGGCCCAAAAGGTAATTCGGACACATTTATTGCTAACAATGATTAGCAATAAATAAACCCAAAATCAGCCCTAATGACTTACGGTTTTGGCGCTAAGCTAATGGGCCCACTGGCGTGTACTTGGGGATATCCCGACGACTAATAAATGCCGACACTTAATTAACCTAAGATTAACATTAATGATGCCTAAGCGCACGAGATAACGCCGGTGGAGTTTAAGAAATGGACCCACATGTCGATGAGGCATTAGGCGATTAAAACACCATTAATGCTCTACCGATTGGCAATCATTAAGCATTAAACTTGTCCTAATTATTTGGCAGCAGGGCTCGGTGACAAAACCAGTGGCTCTCACGGCTTGTCGCCGGCGACTCGGTCGCGGCGCCACTAACTATCAAAATGGGTTACGCAATAGTGTTGCGGACCCAGCGATGATGACCTCGCGGCGGTGGAAGTGCAGGCAGCCGTGAGCCGGAAAACAAAGAAAGAGGCCGACACGGCAAAACATGAAAATAGCAAGATGCTCATTGCGGTCCAAGGAAGCGAGTGCCATGACTTCTAGGGACTATATAGAAGCTACCTTAGCGAGAGGAGCTCCAAATATGGCGGGAAGACTTGAACACGATGAAGTCACGGGCGAAGAAGATGAAGTGGAAGATGAGGTTACGAGCAAAATGAGTGGAACCAAATCATCACCACATCTTCATTATAGCTCAAAGAGGCTCCAAAAGCAAATAATTGCAAAAGAACCACTACTGTTTGGAGAAGAAAGGGGTGAAACCAACGAAAATCTCCAAACTTAAAATTGAGTGATTCTGCGAATGCAACCCAAAATCAAGTTGGGGAAATATAAAGGAGGTTGAGGAGTTCAAGAGGGTGCAAGAAAGGTTGAAGATGAACCACTTTGGACACCAGAGGAGCCCTCGGGTCAACAATGGTGGATTGAAGGTTTGAGATGGTTTTGAGCTCAAACACGAGAGGAGCTAGGTGTGGTGTAAAGGAACACCGGGAGGACCTAGAGGCGATATATAGGGAAGGGATTAGGGTTTGAGCAAGAACCAGGAGTCCATGGTGGGCTCGGTTCATGCTACGGTCATGGACCAAGAAATGATGGGAGCAAGTGAGCACGGTGACAATGGAGGAGAAAGCACAGTGCGCATTAAATGTCTCGCATGAGAGGCGTTGGAAACAAACTTGAGGTGACACATCAAAGCGCCGCGCTCTCTCTTTACGCCATTGTGCGCGGCGCTTCGTGGACAGAGGAGGAAGAAGAGCGAGAAAGCAACCACGGCCGTTGGATTTTAGATGGGCGGCTGCGATTTAAAGAGCCCGCGGACGGTCCGATTGCTTTAAAATCGGGCGGTTGGATTGAGATCCAACGGTCCCAATTGGTTAATGCAACCGGAGGGTCCGAATGCGCACACGAACGTGGGCCGAGCGATTTGAATCCAACGGCTGATATCACACGCACGTTTTAAAATGCGGCTCGGTGCAACTAGGTGGTCCAACCGAGTCAAGTGGCTCGGACTCGAGCCCGACTCGAACCCAAGGAACAGTGAATCAGCTTTAGGTTTTAAATTAAAGCTGAGACCGTTGGGGATTTATTAGAGGTAGCAAAATAGCTCCAAAAATTCTGAAATTTTTACAGGAGCTTGCTGATTTAGACGTTGACCTTGTGTAAAATTTTCAGAGGTTTTTATGCATTGTATTTTTCTCCAAAAATTCTACAAGGTACTGGTTTTAGGTTTGGTGAGAGTCAAACAGTTTGTGCCCTCTAAAATATTCAAACAATTTCTAAAAATTGTGAAATTTTTCAGAGGGGTCACATACCATCCCAAGAACTTAGGAAAAATTATCTCCAGAGGATGATCAAAAGGTTTGACAAGATTGTTTTTGAAGGAACAAGATTCGAATCAAAAGACTTGTGACTTTGCATTTTCATAAGTCTTGTACAATACTTGTCCAATACAAACAGGAAACATATGATGTAAGAAAAAGTTTTAATTTCTACTCATTTTCTTACATTTGAAACACAAGCCCAAAATTGGGATGTTACATTGGGATTATTCACATTAAATGCTTTTGATTATAAAGTCCAATATTAAGCTTTTGAATTAAATTCAAATAAAATCCAAATGGTGAATTTTTCCCTACTAACTATTTAAAAGATTTTTAAGCTCAGAAAATTGGGATGTTACAAACCTCCCCCCCTTAAAGGAATCTCGACCCGAGATTGGGCTAGCTAGAGAAAAGGCTAGGGAACTCGGCTTTGGCTCTTCTTCACGTTCCCACGTTGCTTCTCCTTACAGTGGTTGCTCCTTTGGACCTTGCAAAAGCGAGCAGTCTTGTTTTACGTGAGGCGCTCTGCGACATCAAGATCTTATTGGCTGCTCTTTGTAGGTAAGATCCTCTTTCAAAACAATTGATTCCAGCGGGCTTGCTCTTCGGCACACGAAGACACTTCTTCAATGCGAGACATGAAAGACATCATGTACTCGCTAACGATCTGCGGTAGCTCAATTGGTAAGCAACTTCCCACGGCGTTCCAAAATCTTGAGCAGGCCAACATACCTAGGGGCAAGCTTCCCTTTGGCATGAAACCTTTGACACCTCGGCGGGGTCACTCGAAGATAGACAAAATCTTACGGCTCGGCGAGATCTCGGCGGTTATCGGCATAACTCTTACGCCTTGGTGGGCTATTTTTAGCCTTTCCTAATCATAGCAACTTTGTTCTTACGCCTCTTGGATGATATCGGCGAACAACATGCGTTCATTGTCTCGACCAATTTAACGGGGTTGGCGAGCACGGCCATACAAAGCTTCAAATGGCGACATTTGCGGTCGGCTTGATAAGCGTTGTTGTACGAGAACTCGCATACAACAAACTTTTATCCCATCGGGTAGCATTCGCTAGGCGCAAGCTCTCGGCATATCCTCAATATCGATTGACTCTTTGATCTGTCCATCATGCGTGGATGATATGCGATCTTGAAATTCGATGGGTACCCAATGCTTCATGCAAACTACGCAAAAGCGAGAGGTGGCGAGATCCTCGATCGACACTATTTTCTTGGGCACTCCATGCAAACCGACAATTACGGCCATGTACAACTCGCAAGGCGATCTCACGAGTACGTGGTTTTGGTCGCGAAAATGTGCGACCTTGGTCAATCGATCAACTATTACCCGATCAGTCGTAAACGATTGGGTCTTGGGTAAACGGTGATGAAATCCATCCCGATTTCTTCCACTTCCATTCGGAATCTTCAGCGGTTGCGGCAAACTGCGGGTCTCGGTGTTACGCCTTTACTTTTCGACATGTATCGCACAAGGCAACGAAATCTGCGACTTCTCGCTTCAAATTTGGCCACCAAAATTTGGTCTTAACATCTGGTACATCTTGGTACTTCGGGGTGAATCGAATACTTTGAGTCATGGGCCTCCTTCAAGATTAAGCGTCTTAGACCATCGATATCGGTACCGAATCGTCCATTAATCAGTATGTCTTGATCATCCTTAGTGAAATCTTTGAATTTTCATACGCCATTTTGATCTTGATTTACGACAACACGGGATCCTTTGGTTGTGCTTCACGAATCTGCTTCTCCAAGGTAGTTGTACTTCCAAATTGGCTATAAACCCTTCGGACACAACTTCTAGCCTTAGCTTTTGAAATTCTTCATAAAGTTACGGCAACTTTCCTTTACTTCCAAAGCATTACTGTAACTCTTACGACTTAGAGCGTCGCAACTACATTGGCTTTCGGGATGGTAGTGGATTCCAAGATTGTAATCCTTGATCAATTCTAACCATCTTCTCTCGCCTCATGTTCAGTCATTGGGTGAAAATGTACTTGGACTTTTATGATCCGTGTAGACTTCACAGCGATTCGATGAGGTAATGGCGCCAAATCTTTAAGGCATGCACTCGGCAGCTAATTCGGATCATGAGTAGGGTAATTCTCTCGTGAGGTCTCAATTGTCTTGGCGCATAGCGGCGCTCTTCCTTCTGCATCAGGACACATCCTAATCCTTGGCGTGAAGCATCACAATAGATATCGAAATCCTTGCAAATATCGGCAAAATCAGATCAGGAGTGAGGTCAAGCGCTTCTTTAACTCTCGAAAACTTTCCTCACAGTGGAGTCCAAGTGAACTTTTCTCCTTCTTCAACAATTGCGTAAGAGGCTTAGCAATCGATGAGAATCCTTCGATAAAGCGGTAATAACTTTGCCATCCCCAAGAAGCTGCGAACTGGGTTCTGATCTTGGGTGGTCGATGTAACATCGCCTTTACTTTTGGGTCAATTGCTACTCCATCGGCGGTCATGACATGGCCAAGGAAATCCACTTCCTTCTTCCAAAAGTCACACTTTCGACATTGGCATACAACCGATGCTCCACGAGTTTCTCCAAAATTAACCTCGTGTTACGCTTGTTCCTCCTCGATTTGGAATAAACGAATATCGTCAATGAACACCACTACAAACTTGTCCGGTATTCCATGAAGACTTTGTTCATCATGTTCATGAAGTAAGTGGGGCATTTGTCACCAAATGACATGACCAAGAACTCATAATGTCCATACCGCGTTGAGAAAGCGGTCTTTGGTATATCCTAGGGTAGATCTTCAAGCGATGGTAGCGATCGCAAGTCGATCTTTGAGAACACTCGGCTCCTTCATGCGGTCATACGGATCGTCTATCACGGGCAATGGATACTTATTCTTGATAGTGACCTCGTTGAGAGAGCGGTAGTCGATACACATCCTCATGCTTAGTCTTTCTTCTTGGCGAACAAGGCGGTGCTCCCACGGTGGCGAACTTGGTCTTACGAAACCTTTCTCGAGAAGTTCTTCAATCGCTTCTTCATTTACGCTAACTTTCGTCGGTGGCATTCGATAAGGTCGCTTAGAAATTGGCGCTGTCACGGCACTAGATCAATGACAAACTCGATGTCACGATTTGGTGGCATTAAGTAACTCTTACGGAAACACATCGGGTATTCTCGACTATTGGCACATTCTCCAATGCAATGGTCTTGATTGTTTACTAGCAAGTGTCCTTCACGAACCGATGTGGCTAGAAACTCCACTTTCCTTCCATCGGTACTCTCAAGCAATTCTGACTCTTGGCCATAATCCGGATGACTTTGTGCTTGGATAGCCAATCCATGCCAGAATGACATCTAGGGTTTGGGTGTCTAGAACAATTAGGTTGGCTAGAAACTCAACTCCACTATGAGTAACTTAGCTCCTAAACAACCCACTCTAGAGCTTAGCTCGCTCGAGCGATTGAACTAATAGAGTATGATTAAGTTGTATAGCCTCCAACTTATTCTTAGTTGCAAAAACTTGGACACACAAAGAATGCGAAGCTCGAATCAAGCAGAAGCGATCGCAGTGCTGAATTAACCAGAACTTACCGATCGGCGTCGGTGCTTCACGTGCTCCTTCGGTGGCGTGGTTGACACGGCCTCGGACCACGGACTGCGTCCCTCCTCTGGCTGGTTGGGGGCTTGGAAAGTTCCTGTTGGTGACCGGTGCGGTGTCTTATTCGGTGTAGCTCCAAGGTTGAAACGAACCGGGTGGCCGTTCCCCTCTGTGGACACCGATTTGCGTAGTGGCACGGTTGGCGGCAAGTGTAGCACACCCTTGGCTCTTGCGATTTGTTGGCGCTTTGGATTAGCGTTGGTCGGTCTTTGAGTGCGAGTGTTACGAGCAAGCGGGCGAGTCTTTGAGGTTGGTCCAGTGTCTGGCGGAGTTACGTGAGAAAACCGGTTGAAGCTGCGGTGGCACTTGTCCTTGCTCTGTTGGAATTGCTGGCCTCCTGTTTGGATCATCCTGCGTTTGCGATTGTCTTCCAGTTCCTTGCGCTTATCCTCCATGACCAAAGCTTTATTGATCGGTTCTTGGAAGTCGGGGAAGGTATGTGCAAGGAGATTGACTGAAGTCGATGTTGATCCCTTGAGAAAATGACTCTGGCGAGCCTTGTCATTGCAACATCTTCTGCGACATAGCGAGCAAGTTGTGAGAACTTGTTGAGATAGTCGACAACGACAAGCTTCCTTGCTTGAGGCACGAAATTCATCTTTCTTTAGTTCAATAATTCCTTACAGTGCGTGGTATGGCGGAATCTTGAGAGAATTCCTCCCAAGTGATATTCGTGGTGCCTCATGGCGCGCGAAGTTCTCCCACCATTCTGCTGCGATGCCCTCCAGCGGTGAGAGGCATAGAGAACTTTTCATGATCGCGCATTGGTGATCGCGGCTTCCTTTCAATCACCGAAGCCAATCATCGGCTTCCACGGGTGAGACATGTCGAAAAATGTTGGTGGGCGAGTCCTCATGAATTCGCAAGTTTGGATGGTCCATGGTGACCATGAGCGATTGGGGCTCCATCTTTGGTGGTTGTTGTTGTTATTGTTCTGGTTGTGCATGGCTTGCATCTGAGTCATCATGGTATTCATCAGCTGAGTCTGTGCTGCCATGAAAGCTCCAAAGTTTAGCAAGTCAATTGGGGGTGCTTGTGGCGGCCGCTCTGTAGGTGGTTGCTCATTGCCTCGATCTTTGAGTCTGGAACCACTTGCAACTGTCTGGCGAGTTGTAACCATCTGGCGAAGCTCCAAGGGTTAGATAAGGTAGCAAGCATGGGGTGAATTAAGAACTAAGCGGGGGATTGGTTAAACCCAACAACAACTGAGAGAACCAAAAGCAACTTTATTACTTAAGAACTTGGTATGGCTTTCAACAGATGCCTAAGGGCCTTTGCAGCTCATACTCACACTCAAAGAAAATAGCGAACCTAAACACACAATCTAACGCCTAAAGGGCGACACAACTAGTCTTAGGCGGCGCGCTTAACACACTAAGCCTCAGCTGCGAACCTAGGCCTTAGCGAACTCGATCGATCGAGGTAACCTCCACAACCACGGTGTGCTCCTGCGGTGTAGACCTTGAACTGTCTTTGGCATTCGCATGGCGATCCCGGTGCCCGGGCGGGTGCAACGAGAAGCAGCGTCGATGGCGACGAGCTCCTCTCGTTTCGCTCCACTTCTCTGGATCTTCCTCGATTCTTCATGTTCTTCTTCCTCTTCTTGGTACGCACGGTGGTGGGCGTCGATATCTCTTCGGGATGGCGATCTTCTCTTGACTTGGTGCGAGCTCTTGTAGGCACCGTCTAGATCGCCATCATCTCCATGGATTCCTCTTGGCGACGACGTCTTTGGCGAGGTGTACCACTGTGGCATCTTCTTCTCCCTCCGTGGATGGATAGTGTGCGAGTAGCTCCATGGACGGCCGCTCTAGGGTGGTAGCGGAAGACGGTTCCTTGCAACTCGCGCATGTAGATGTGGCGGATCGAAGCATGGCCAGCGGCGATTCTGTATTCCTTCACTCCAGTGATCCTCCCGGCGGAGATGTTCGGTAGCTTGCCTTGGTATTCATCTGGCGTAGATCGTCAGCGGCGGATCGTACCCGCTTATGTCCATCCACCATCAGTTGTTTCTCGGTACAACGGACGATCAAAACCTCCAAGTACCTGCAGAAGCTTCCAAAGTTCGGCGGCGTAACCTCCACAACGCTCACCATAGGTCTGAAGGCGAGGCATCTGTCAAGACAGACGAACTGGGTAAGAGCAACTTTAAAACAGCGGGGAAAGAAAAGATTATAGCAAAAGTTGAGGCAAGAGAGATATGAGGAGAGTTAAGCATTTGATTAACTTTACAAGTTAATTTTTCCTTTAGAAAATAGTTTGGACACTCTAAAGACGGCCAATCTAACTAAGGTCAAGACCTCGATCGGTATGGCTCGATACCACCTCTGTCGGGACCCAAAATGCAGTGCGGACCCTCTGTGTATTCGCACTAGTCCGGGATCACGCTAGTGCACACATGATAACATAGGTGAATATCAATCCACACAAGCGAAATATAACATAAGCGAATAGTTTGAGTAACAACTTAGAGTTTTGACCTTAAGGTCGGGGTTACAACTTATTAAGCCACGCAGAGCTAACACTAAAGAAATCTGCAATGAACGAAATAAACTCAGCAAACTCAATCAAGACACCACAGCAACCGTCGGGATCGATGACCTAGCGATCAACCTTCTTCCACAAACTCCTCCTCGAAAGCGGCGAAGACTCCTCCATACAGAGGTTTGGGCGCAAGTTTTACAACAAGCGTGAGTACACAACCGTACTGCAAATCATACCACAGAATGCAATATATATATGCGAGCTTATTCCAAAGGAATGGCTTCGTGGTTATTTTGTAAATGCAACATTTGCAATTGAATACAAGTAATAGATTGACATCATAATTCAAAACAAATAGACAATATTAATTTGTGATTGTTTCCACAAAGACACATAGCTAAACTGATTGATTCACACAACCATATGATTGAGATCACACAGCTCCCAAACCCACATTTTATGAACACTACCCCTCATGTGAAATCCCCGGCGTTGTCCATGACCGGGACGCGCTATTCGAATAGATTGATTAACACTCTGCGGATGTTTGTACACTTTACCCACACGATACAACTAGTGTAGCTAGCACTAATCGTAACATAACAGATTCGCAACTTTGTCTCAACATTGGCGTTCTTATTCACACAGATCCCATATCACAAAGCTTAACCTATCCACGAACCCCAATGTTGAAACTCGTAACCTACTAAGTTAGGCACATTACGGACATGCGGTGCGTGACAAGAAAGCTCAGTTCAATGGCGCACAAAGTTAAGTCCTTAATTGACCAAGGCAAGACTTCCGCTTTTTCTAACTAAACCACAGATAAATCCCAATCACAAAGCCACGGTTCACACAAGTATCCACCACTTGCCTCGGTCTAAATCTTTTACCACCCGGTTGGTTTAGTGCAACACATGCCATCACGAGTAATAGCACACAAAGACACACAGTTTATCACAGTTCCATAATCACTTAGTCAATTTCATAATTGCACTCACATGAGATGATGACTCGTAGCATGGCTAAGCAATTCTAATCGTTCTAACCCACCATGTTGGCAATATGCTAATACCAACTAAGTAATAAACCAATCTAGGCGACAAAGATGAAGGTATACAAGTAGGCAAGGTGAACATAACAAGTGGGATCAATAACTAGCCCAAAAGCATTTAAATACATAATTAAAGTAAATGCAATAATTTAACACAATGTAATTTGGGAAAACTGGGATTCAATATGATCAAAGGTATGACTTGCCTTGGAATAGGTCTATGCACTGGTCTTGAACTTGGTTGAAGCCTTCTTCGACGAAAACCTCAAGTATCGGCGTCACGCACAAAGCGGCGAAACAACCAAAACAAATAAATAACAGAGGCAAAACAAACTCCAAAAATTAAATAAAAATAATAATTAGGTAGATCTCGAATTTAGACAAATTTAGAAATTTGAATGGGCTCAATCGAGTTCGGATGCAAAGTTATGACCTTTGGAAGATTGAAAATACATAAAATTTGAAAATCGATATTTCATGAATTTCAATTATTTTCCTAAAGGAAAATCAGATTATTGCAAGGTGCGTCGTGGAGGGTTTCGGAAAAGAAATGATAAAGAAATCTCGACATGTGGGACCCACATGTCGAGGGCTGGGCTCACGGTGGACTAGGTCCACCGAGCCTCGAACTTCGGTCCGGTGATCGCGCGCGTGGCGCCTGCGTGACGCCGTTGGCGCCACTGGCCGCCACGCGTGCACGGGCCGACGCCGCTGCCGGCGTGGATGACGACAAAGCGGCGCGCTCTGGACCGCACGGCAACGGCGGCGGCGGCGCTCGCGAGGTCCGATGGTACATTGAAGCCCTTGTTATCGCGAACGATGGTGCACTCACGAGCGCGAGGCACCGGAGATGGCGGCGGCGTTTAAGCGAGAGTAACCGGTATTTGTCGGATCGGAGTTCCGCGATGCTCGGCGAAGTGGGCGGCACCGGGAGGTTGCTTATGCTCGTGCGATCTTGGTGGTGCGATCGGCGAGCTCGGCAAGACCGACGCGCGGAAAAGCTCACCGGAGACCTTGCGGGTGGAAAACCAAAAACCGAACGGCGCGCGCAGGCTCTCAGGTGATCTAGGGTTGGGGGTTTTGGTGCGGGTGTTCAAGCGATCCCGGGGGTCCTATTTATAGGAGCTCGGGGGGTCCGGGGGCGTGCGGCGGCGGAAACCCTAAAAAGGAGTCCGAGATGAGCACGAGAGAGAAACGGAGATAGAGTCCATGACGGGATAAGGTTCCAACGGAAACGAGTGCGGGATAAGCGGGGATAGGATTTGGCGAAGAAATCCGGGGCAGTTTAGTTAGGAAAGCTCGTTGTCGGATTGAGCTTCTAGAAGACGGCAATGGCGAGCGGCTCCGACTCGGACGCGGAGAAGAAGGCGCGACGAAGACGAAGCTGACGCGGCAAGCGGGGCCCACACGTCAGTGGCTAGGGTTAGGATGCGGCGCGTGCGAAGCGACACGGCTACTAAACTGACTCAAGATCTGACCGCTCAATCTTGATCCAACGGTCCACAATCAACGAAACATTCGGACCGTCTGGTTACCTCACGCGCATCTAGCCGTCCATGCTTGATCCAACGGCGGAGAGTGAGCGGGCGCGCGGAGAGAGAGAGAGAGGTCGGCGGCGGTCCACTGTCGGTGGGGCGGCGTACACTGCGCAATGGTGGTGGCGGGAGGCTGGCGCATGGCGGCATGCGTGATAAGCGAGGAATGGGTAGGGAGATTAGGCGAAAGGATTTCGAGATTTTAATTAGTTTTTCTAATTTAGAAAATACGAGAAATTCAAATAAGCAATAGAAAATAGCAAATGAACTCGAAAAATTCTAGAAAAATCTAGAAAATATATCGAGCACATAGAACCGAATAAAATAGTTTTGGCTATTGTCCATGTTGGGATTATTCACATTAAATGTTTTTTATTATAAAGTCCAATATTAAGCTTTTGAATTAAATTCAAATAAAATCCAAATGGTGAATTTTTCCCTACTAACTATTTAAAAGATTTTTAAGCTCAGAAAATTGGGATGTTACAGTACATCAGATGTGACAACATTTAATGTGCTGTAGCAACATTTAATGTTCAGAGACTTCCTGCTGCAAAGCATGCAGAAAGGAGAAAAGGGGACAGGGCTGGCTCAAACAAAGAGGTTGGTCAAAGCAACAGGAAAAAGTCGTGACCAAAGAGAGGTCCAACGGCGGGGTGGTCCTAGGGAGGTCCTACAGAGCAACAAGCGTGAGTACACAACCGTACTCGCAAATCATACCACGAATGCAATATATATATGTGCTTATTCCAAAGGAATGGCTTCGTGGTTATTTTTGTAAATGCAACATTTGCAATTGAATACAAGTAATAGATTGACATCATAATTCAAAACAAATAGACAATATTAATTTGACAGTTGTTTCCACAAAGACACATAGCTAAACTGATTGATTCACACAACCATATGATTGAGATCACACAGCTCCCAAACCCACATTTTATGAACACTACCCTCATGTGAAATCCCAGCGTTGTCCATGACCATGACGCGCTATTCGAATAGATTGATTAACACTGCAGATGTTTGTACACTTTACCCACACGATACAACTAGTGTAGCTAGCACTAATCGTAACATAACAGTTCGCAACTTTGTCTCAACATTGACGTTCTTATTCACACAGTCCCATATCACAAAGCTTAACCTATCCACCGAACCCCAATGTTGAAACTCCGTAACCTACTAAGTTAGGCTGTTACGGACATGCGGTCAGACAAGAAAGCTCGGTTCAATGGCGCACAAAGTTAAGTCCTTAATTGACCAAGGCAAGACTTCCGCTTTTCTAACTAAACCACACGATAAATCCCAATCACAAAGCCACCGGTTCACACAAGATCCACCACTTGCCTCGGCCTAAATCTTTACCACCCAGTTGGTTTAGTGCAACACATGCCATCACGAGTAATAGCACACAGCACACACAGTTTTATCACACAGTTCCATAATCACTTAGTCAATTTCATAATTGCACTCACATGAGATGATGACTCGTAGCATGGCTAAGCAATTCTAATCGTTCTAACCCACCATGTTGGCAATATGCTAATACCAACTAAGTAATAAACCAATCTAGGGCGACAAAGATGAAGGTATACAAGTAGGCAAGGTGAACATAACAAGTGGGATCAATAACTAGCCCAAAAGCATTTAAATACATAATTAAAGTAAATGCAATAATTTAACACAATGTAATTTGGGAAAACTGGGATTCAATATGATCAAAGGTATGACTTGCCTTGGAATAGGTCTATGCACTGGTCTTGAACTTGGTTGAAGCCTTCTTCGACGAAAACCCCCGAAGTATCGACGTCACGCACAAACGGCGAAACAACCAAAACAAATAAATAACAGAGGCAAAACAAACTCCAAAAATTAAATAAAAATAATAATTAGGTAGATCTCGAATTTAGACAAATTTAGAAATTTGAATGGGCTCAATCGGAGTTCGGATGCAAAAGTTATGACCTTTGGAAGATTGAAAATACATAAAATGTCTGAAAATCGATTTCATGAATTTCAATTATTTTCCTAAAGGAAAATCAGATTATTGCAAGTCGACGCCGCGGAGGGGTTTCGGAAAAAGAAATGATAAAAGAAATCTCTGACATGTGGGACCCACATGTCAGAGGTCGGGCTCACGGTGGACTAGGTCCACCGAGCCTCTAACTCGGTCCGTGATCGCCGCGTGGCGCACACGTGACGCCGACCGGGCGCCACCGCCGCACGCGCTGCACGGGCCGACGGCGGCACCGACGTGGATGACGACAAACGGCGGCGCTCGACCGCACGGCAACGGCGACAAAGGCGCTCCGCGAGGTCCGATGGTACCAGATTGAAGCCCTTGTTATCGCGAACGATGGTGCACTCACGAGCGCGAGGCACCCGAGATGGCGCGGCGACGTTTAAGCGGAGGAGTAGCCGGTATTTGTCGGATCGGAGTTCGCGATGTTCGGCGAAGTGGACAAAGACCAGAGGTTGCTTATGCTCGCGATCTTGGTGGTGCGCGGCGAGCTCCGGCAGACCGACGCGCGCGAAAAGCTCACCGAGACCTTATGGTGGAAAACCAAAACCAAAGAACGGCGGCGCGCAGGGCTCTCGGTGATCTAGGGTTGGGGTTTTGGTGCGGTGTTCAAGCGATCCCGGTTCCTATTTATAGGAGCTCTGGTCCGGCGTCTGGCGGCGGAAACCCTAAAAGGAGTCCGAGATGAGCACGAGAGAAACGGAGATAGAGTCCATGACGGGATAAGGTTCCAACGAAACGAGTGCGGATAAGCGGGATAGGATTTGGCGAAGAAACCGGCGCTTTAGTTAGGAAAGCTCGTTGTCGGATTGAGCTTCTAGAAGACGGCAATGGCGAAGCGGTTCGACTCGGACGCGAGAAGAAGGCGCGACGAAGACGGCCGACGCGCAAGCGGGCCCACACGTCGCTGGCTAGGTTAGGATGCGCGCGCGCGGCGACACGGCTACTAAACCGACTCAAGATCGACCGCCAATCTTGATCCAACGGCCCACAATCAACGAAACATTCGGACCGTCTGGTTACCTCACGCGCATCTAGCCGCCCATGCTTGATCCAACGGCGAGAGTGAGTGGGCGCGGAGAGAGAGAGAGGCGGCAGCGGGTCCACCGTCGATGGAGAGATGCGCGGCTGGCCGAGCGGCCATGGCGGGAGCTGGCGGGCACCGGGCTCGCGTGCAGAAGCGAGGAATGGGCCGGGGAGATTAGGCCCGAAAGGATTTCCGAGATTTTAATTAGTTTTTCTAATTTAGAAAATACCAGAAATTCAAATAAGCAATAGAAAATAGCAAATGAACTCAGAAAAATTCTAGAAAAATCTAGAAAATATATCTGAGCACATAGAACCCGAATAAAATAGTTTTGGCTATTGTCCATGTTGGGATTATTCACATTAAATGTTTTTGATTATAAAGTCCAATATTAAGCTTTTGAATTAAATTCAAATAAAATCCAAATGGTGAATTTTTCCCTACTAACTATTTAAAAGATTTTTAAGCTCAGAAAATTGGGATGTTACAGTACATCAGATGTGACAACATTTAATGTGCTGTAGCAACATTTAATGTTCAGAGACTTCCTGCTGCAAAGCATGCAGAAAGGAGAAAAGGGGACAGGGCTGGCTCAAACAAAGAGGTTGGTCAAAGCAACAGGAAAAAGTCGTGACCAAAGAGAGGTCCAACGACAGGGTGGTCCTAGGGGGAGGTCCTACAGAGGAGGAGGTCCTGAGAAGGTTCCGCAGAAGGTAAAGGAGGTCCTGTTCTACCAGGGTGGTCTTTGCAAAAAGATCAGAGGTCATGACCACATAGGGTGGTCGTGACAAAAGAGGGTGGTCTTTGCAAAAAGACCAGAGCTAATGACCACACAGGGTGGTCATGACAAAAGAGGGTGGTCATTGCAAAAAGACCACGGGGAGGTTCTAAGAACAAGGAGGTCCAAAAGATAAAGGAAAAGAGTGCAACGAACCAGAGCCACACGATCTTGATCGGGTGGTCCAAAAAGGAAAAGAACGTTCAGAGCACACACAGGGTCTAGACTAAGGGAGGTCTAGGCAAAGATGAGTTTCAACGGATAAGATTCAAAAAGTGAAGAGGATCTAACGGAAGAGATCCAAGGAAAGAGGTTCAAGGAGGTCCTAACGGCTAAGATCTAACAAGGGGAGGTTCTGACGTTCAAGATCTAACAAGGGGAGGTCTTGAAAGGAGTAGAAGGAGAGGAGGTCAAGCAGGAGGGAGGTCCAGGAAGGGGAAACTCAATCCAAAAATTGAATTTCAGGATTCAAAGGGGTTTGAAACACAAACCCGAGCTTAGAACAACTCGATGTTGATTACGACCTAAAAGGAGGTCGAAACCCAGGGGAGGTCTTAACAAGGAAGAAGTCCAAGCACAAAGGAGGTCTAAACCTAAGGAGATAACACAGGAGAGGTCTAAACCAAGGGGAAGGTCTGGACAAGGAAGGTCCAAAAAGGAGAAACTAGGCTGAGGAGTACCCAAATCAATCAAACAAAGAAAGAGAAACTAAAGGCCAAAGAACACCAGAGAACTCCAACCGCGACAGAGAGCTATGTGACTTAGTTGAGTTAGGTTAGTTCAAGTTAAACTTCCAATATTTCCAAAGTTCCAAGTTAAGCTTTGAACAAACAAATAAACCAAATAGTTCCTTTTCGGTTTGAAAATCTGGCAAGAAATCTAAGACAAACGAGACGTTACAAAGGATGATCCACGATCTTAACAAGAAACGTCACACGTTGCTGGAGGTGTCGATTGGCGACGAGAATACTGGACAATCGACTACAACCACTACACCAACGCGTTCTACGTTGAATCGGGCTACTACAACTCTTCTTCCGCTGTACTGCACGTCTGGTGGTAACAATCTATTATCTTTTACTTGCATGGCTTTCTGGTTTGCGTGGTAGAATTTTTGAATTGCCAGCTAGTGTAGCCTACCTGTATCCATTCAGGAACTAGTCGACCGCGTTTAGAATTGTTTGCGCAAGGCTAAAACATGGTGGTTGCGGCTGTACCGTGAAAGATCGAGCCACTCACGCATCAACTACACTGTTGATCTGTACCAATGACTTGGACTATTTTCTCATCCAGGGTTGCAGACATCTTTGTCGATGTCAAGAAATAGTTTTATTTTAATGGCCGTAGTGTCTTCCGTCAAATGACCAGAACTTATGGCGTCCCTGAGCCAAATCACAATTATGCGGTGTGCTTCAGCAAATGACATCCAAGCGCAGTGTATATGATCCAATTTTACCTATTATTTTCTAGTAGCACTGGATTGCAACTGGTTCTGTTCAAATGCCCGGGTTGGACATGGACTATATAGTATTATCTCATAGTTATAAGTCTTGCGGGTTTAAAAACATACTCTCTTTTAATTGTCCGCGTAGTTGTTTGTGTCCCTGAGTTTCAACGCTTGATCCAATTTTACCTATTATTTTCTAACAGCACAGGATTGTAACTCGTTCTGTTCAAATGCCCGCGTTGGACATTGACTATATAGTATTATCTCATAGTTATAAGTCTTTCGGGCTTGAAAACATACTGTCTTTTAATCGTCCGCGTAGTTGTTTGTGTCCCTGAGTTTCAATGCTTGATCCAATTTTACCTATTATTTTCTAGTAGCACTGGATTGTAACTCGTCCTGATCAAATGCCCGGGTTGGAGATGAACTATATAGTATTATCCCATAGTTATAAGTCTCTCGGGCTTGAAAACATACTCTCTTTTAATCGTCCACGTAGTTGTTTGTGTCCCTGAGTTTCAACGCTCAACCGATTTTTGCAATATTTTCAAAAAGAAATTTCAATTTTCTCACTTGGTGTTGTCCAATTATGCAAGATTCTAAGTCAAACAAGTTTAACTCGCACAAGGTCTCATAGATCCCATTCAGGTTACAGCCCCAACATCGACACATATATGACAATAATGTTGCACGATTTTTTTAACGGATAAGCTAAAAATACCCCCACAGGCTAGGGGGATTTTTTTGAAAAATCCCATACAACTTTGCTTTCCCAGTTCCATAGCTATATCTTACTAGCGGTGTCAAACTCCCCCTAAGCCCAATTTAGAGGTTGACCAGCTTGACGTTAGCAAACAAAACTACAGAAGCATGCACATCTGAGACAACCAGTTGCTCTTATCATTATGTGGCGGAGTTCTAGAACAATATACTCGATGGGACTGACAAGTTCTAAAGACTATTGAATCAGGCAAGTCCATTAGTCAATACCACCAATGCTGAAGCATCATCAATAAAATCTTGTTGGCACCCCTGGTCCGAAGGAAAACAAAAAATGTCATACATGTATGTTCCACGGTTACAGATCTAGGATGTATGGGCAATAAGAATAATGTACCGGGAAGCCAAACAAGAATGCTCATTTTACAAGGCAATAATTGCAGCACCGACATGCTGCGGGTTATAAGGAAGCAATTGTAACATTGAAATGCTACAGGTTCAGTCAGGGCGCAAACTTCCATCTACAAATTAGTATTGGCACTACTAATTGCTTTGTCCAGCCATCTTGGAAGTCTCAGTGAAGGCTTTATTCCAAGCTTAGTCAGGAATATTGTGTACATTATATGCAGTAGGAAGACAAAAAATCCACAGTTAAGTAGAAGCTGTCACGAAAGGAAAAGTTACAATTGGAAATGACTCGTTTAATAAACTTAATTTGTCAGTTTGAACATTACCAGTGTCCCAAAGAGTACATATATTGCATCCATGGAAGGAATTGTGTTCACACCAGCTGCCGCCAGAATATAAGTCAAGGAAGCATGTATATTAACTGTTATCTGAAATTGAGCAGAAGTTACTGAATAGACCATCTCCCCCCACCCCGCCTCGAATCTTAATGTTGAATAGAGAAGTAGAGATTACCAATGCAAGAATATTCTCTCTTATCAGGAACGATGACACCAAAACATATCCACAAGCTCCCAGAGCACGGGTCTGCACAACAAATTGCCAGCTTAGATTCAATTTGATCCATGCAGTGAAAAATACTATAGCATAGATCAAGTCAACTGGAAATGATCACTCGACAAAATTCCCTAACAAATCCAGATTTGGATCTGGTGCCACTATCAGGTAAGCAAAACTGGCAGTTTGTTTATATTTCTACTCAATGATCTTGAATTTTTGATATTATTTGGGGATATGGACGCCCTTTTTCCTTCACAGACTGATGATTTTCTGTACCAGCATCTATTATCTGTTCTCACCTCTGTTCTTCTACCACACAGAAGTTTTGCTTGGTCAGATTGTTCTAGTTAAGAAAAGCAAACTAGTCATGTGTTGCCTCCCCAGAAGAGATGGTAATTGCAATTTGCAACTTCATTTGCTAAAAATGATAAAAAGAACATAATAAATTTTTGTTGCTGGTTCTGATTTGCTTGGTAATTTTGTGACAAGAACTAGCACCAACATATCCCTTATTGTGCACAAAAGAAAGTTCTTCTAAAAGGACATCTAAGAGGTGTAAAAGAATGAATAAGAAAATTTGCAATCACAACAAGGCTTTGAGCTAGAGAGTTTGAGATTCAATCTTCATGTAGAAACTAAAAACTTATGTCCAAAATTTAGAAAAGATCAATGGCCTAACAAGATATAAAAAAAGTAGGAAATACCAATTTAGAAAAGAGAAATTACAATTGAGCAAAGTATGATGGAAACAATCCAATTGGTCTCCAACCTGATGATAGAGGAGGAAAAAATGTTACCAATTACTCAAAGTCAATGTAACATTGATTGGAAGCTACAGTTGCGTACATGATGCATCTCTGATGCAAATCCATAAGTAGAGATTTCTAGTGAAAGAAGCCAATGGTGAAAGCAAAAGCTTCAACTTTTAACCTCTGTACTCCTCACCTCCACATAGTACCCATGGCAAGACCAACTACTCCATGCATGAGCTGCAGAAAAAACAAGTGCAAGGGGTGTAAGAATGTGTTCAGTCAGGTAGCACATTAGAGAAGGGGAATAAAAGCCAAAAAATCATCAAGAATGCAGGGTCATTTTAATCGTTAAAGTCTTATAAAAGATAAGTAGTTCAAATGGATAGAGATTTACATGCAAGCTAAGGGAAAATTGGTAAATTCTCCTAAAAACCATAACTAAATAAAAGTAATACTATCGCTAGATGATTGATAACCCCTACTGTTGCTACTTGCAATCTGTAAATCTAGGAATTCTTTTACAGAGGACATTGTTTTCTTTTTAGACGGAACATTGTTTTCTTTTAGTGCTAAGCTGTACTGAATTGTTGTCTTGGAATACAATGCTATTATTCATTTCAACGATGGTGTTGACAATGAAGCCCCCAAGTCAACAGCAGCACGCCAGCACCAACAGCTGTTAATTTCAAGGTAAATATGTGAATTGTTAATTTTAAAAGTTTTTAACTGCACAGATGCCATTGCTCCAACTAACATAGGAATCATAACTCATAAGGCAGAATAGAGGCACTTACCAGATAAGTTGATGCTTTTACAGGGCCAGACAATGTGAATAACAGTAGAACAGTAGCCACCTGGTGAGGCAATGCAAAATTTCAGCTATATAAAATGTGGAAAAAAGAATATATCAAGTGAACCGTTTGGTTGGACTTACCACAGTTTTCCTGCCAGCTTCTAGTCCCCATCTTAAGGAGGAAATGACTATCGGCAATGGAAAAAAGCAACTAAAGTAATTCTACATCAGCAACAAAAAAAATGGCAGCTTTATTTCCTCTATAAATTTGAATAAGAAAGAGTTACAACTGTTAAAAACATTTGTTGCGAATAATATTCAAACCCAAATTGCAAGGACAACAAGGAATTTTTTTTGACAACTCTCCAATATACTTGTTGTGAGTGGGAATAGAAACCTACTTTGGACAATAGTCATACAAATTATGGCTACATCGATGTTATATGAATTATGTACAACTTTGGGAGAAAGTCCCTTTTTCAAGGACTAGAATGTTCTATTTCAAAATTTGGCTCATGGCACCATCCCTCAACTATTAAAATGCATATCCTGCCTACTTCAAAAAACTATCAAACAACTATTCAAGTAATTACAACACTGTACCGACCAGTTTCTCAATGGATCTTCAACCCGCCATACGCTAGTTCAAGGGCATGTTGCACACATTTACCAGGACCATATGTTACAATGTTAGATGAAAACTACTGAACTAAGCAAAACACCTCATGAACAAGACTAAGTAAACCCCTCATGAACAAAACTAAGCAAGGAAACACACTATCTCTAAGCAAACCCCTCATCAGATCTTTCGAATTGTCAGTTCAACCTAATCGTGTAGAGTTGCCGGCGAGATTTTAATATTAACAACATAAAATGGCAAGTAAATGTGTGCTTCATTCCTTAAAAGTGTCATGTATTAACATTCAAACAAAAGGATAGATAAACAAAACAAACATGAAAGCGTTGCACAACGGACAAGAAGCGGACCTCGATGGCGAGGGAGTTGCTAAGGAAGTATGCGAGGCCAGCGACGGACGCGAACATGGCGCACTCCACGAGTTGCCGTGTCCTCGCGAGAGCCTCGCCCAAGTCCTCGTCAATGTTGTCATCATCATCCACACGCCGCCGTTGTTCGGCTGGACTGACGGCGACCCGACGCGGAGGGTTTCGAGTTCGAAGCGCGGTGACGGCGGATGGAAAGGAGGGTTTTGGGAGCGGAGAGGCGGCCAACTGGCGGCGGAGGGCGGGGTGGGGCGGCGGTGGAGAGAAGTGGGGGCTGGGATGGAGGCGAAGCATAGTCCGTTCCTTACTGGTGTCTAATAGAATAGAAGAAAGGAAATCCTAAATTATTTGTCCTGTCAGACTAACATGCGAGTCCCCACTCCCCACCTCCTTTTTCCAGATGGCGAACTAGAAAATCATTAAAATTAGACTAACAACGACGGCTTCTTGGCTTACAAACAACAGAATTCAATGAAACTCCGGCTGAATTTCCATTCCACTCTCGCAGGCGCGGAGGCCACGGGGTTCACAACGGCAGAGGTGAGAGAGAACGACGGAGAGGCAACGGAGCGAGGATGGCCGGCGGTAGCGAGGTGGGGGCGAGCAAGGAGGAGGTAGGGGGCGCGAGTAGGAGGACAGAAGCCACGCGGGGGAGGCGGAGGCGGCGATGTGCGCGGGGGAGCGACTAGGCGGCGGCGCCTGTCAGCGTGGGGGTCTGGGCAGGTAGGGGGCACGAGGCAAGGGGAGGCAGAGGTCGCCGACGCAGTTGTGATAAGGTCCTAAGGATCGAACGGAGGCAGTTAACTCTTACTATGATAAGATGACAACCGTACCCGAGAGGCCGAGGCGAGACCCGACCCAGCCTGAAAAAAAACCCCCGAAATGCCACTCCTACTACTGCCGACCGCGTCTGCCGACGCTGCAGCTGCGGTTGCGCCGCCGTCGGCGTTGGCCGCCTTCTCGCGGCCCCAGCCTTCCCGGATCCGTGCGTCCCACCTCCTCTTCGCCTTCCCTCGCCTGAGGAAATACGGTCGCCGGGACCGCGAGCCCGTAACCACCAGCTTCGACGAGGAGGAGGCAGAGGAGGACGAGGAGTACGACGAGGAGGAGGAAGGGGTGGAGGTTGAGGAGGATGCCTGGCTGGAGAAGCGTCCCAAACCGGTTGGGTTCGGCTTAGGGAGGACCTACTCCACTGACATTGAGGAGCGGCTTCTCCAGGAGATGGGCCTGGGCGGCGCGCGGCGCAGGAGCGAGTCGGCCCTGGCCAAGCACCGCGCGGCCGCTAACTCGGCCAAAGGATCCGGCTTAGGTTAGCTCTCTGCGCTCTTATCTACTGACTGTTGCTTTCTCTTTTTTTTTTTCTTTGTTTGAGAATCATCATCCGAGTAATAATTGGGAATCCTCAGTTGCTGCATAACCTAGGAAGTTTCAGAGGTTCTAATAATGCTAAACGTAAACGAACTAGCAAAATACAATATATACAGAAACTGTTTTACATGAAGGTTCATTGTGAGTAAATCGATTAAGGAAAGGAGAAATTAGCTCAACAGCATCTTGCAAAGAGGCGAAATTAGATAAATAACATGTAAAAGGATCTTGATGTAAGCGGAAACCATCATGTCCCAGAATCTTTTAGCACATTTTCATTCAACCATAAAGACAGTGATTTGTGTACCTTTTGAACGTTGCTTGATCGATCCACTTACCACATGTAGGGGTGCTCCTTTATGCGATGTAGGCCCCCGTTCTAGAGTGTTTTTCTCTCCTGTCTTCCTTCTTTCAATGTTCCCTTGATGATCAGAGAACGGACTGACGTGTGTGTATTCTTTACTTGTCAATTCTCTTACACTTATATTTGATGGAGAGAACAATATGCATTGCTGTAAACATCCCAAATTTTCCCTCTTGTAAAAAAAATGAAATTAATTAATTTAAAGTGTTGGCTGTTATTTGGTGTTCTTGAATTCAATTCCTATCCGAAACCCAAAATTCAAATTCCAGCAAAATGTAATATCCCAATCTCAAGTTCATCAATTGGAAAGTTAAATTAATATCTTGAGTTCAAATCGTCAAAATATAAATTCAATTCCCAAATCAAAACTCAATCTCCAATACTTCATCAAAGCTCAACTCCCCTCTCTCTGCCTCCCTTTGCTCTGCTCCTGCCGAGCGCCCATGCTGCGCTGCTCGCGCCCAAGCCACGTGCGCCCGAGCCGCATCTGAGCCGCGTCGCCGTGTACCTAGGTGCATGAAACACTTGTCCATTTTTAATAATATAAAAACGCGGCGAAGGATAGCTTCCGCGTTGGCTGCTGTAGCTTTTTAGGGATCTTGCTGCGAAAACCATGATTCAAAACCTTGGTTAGGATTGAGATAAGATTAGTTTCCTTTAAATTTGAGATTGCTTCCTTTAAGTGAGAGATTAGTTAAAAAATGTTTCTTAGGGGCTAAGTAAGCCATCCCTATAAAAGGGACAACATGTACCCAAGGTTATTAAGTCGTAAAGTCGAGTCGAGTCGTAAGAGAACCGACTTGTGGACTTGAGGACTAGTCGACCGACTAGTCGCGACTAGCCACAACTAGTCGACAGCAGTTGGAAAGCCACAGAAGATCTGGCTCGACCAACCCGCCCGCCGCCAAAGATCGCCCACCGCCTGCCGTACTACTTGTTGGCTCGTGCTCCCCCCTACACCCTCCTAGCTCGTGCTCCCCCTCTCCCTCTCCCTCGTGGTGCTCCTCCACTCTCCCTCCCCTCCCCTCCCTCCCGGCCGGGTGCTCCCTCTCTGGCTCGGCTCCTCCCCAACCCTCCGGTGGCAACCCGGCCTCCCTCCCTCCGCCGCGGCTCCAAAGGCGCGCGACTCGGTCTAGGTGGATCCGCGATGGGGACGCCTGCTTCGAGGTCGACGGGGGAGCCCGAGGCGCTCGGATTCGGCGAGGCGGAGTAGGAGGCCCGGGGGCGCGTGGAGGAGGAGGAGCGAGAAGGAGATGGAGTACTGGGGTCGGGCGGTCGCGGTGACACGGTCGGAGATGGCCAAGGCAAGGCGAGCGACCGCGGTGTCTGCTCCGCACCGCCGGGATGGCGACGCCGTGACATGCCCCCTCCCCCTCCCTTCCAGCAAGTCGAGCGGCTAGCCATACTCGACTAATCGTGACTAACCGCTGATTAGTCGGCAAGTCGGGCGACTAGCTCTCATAGTCGAGTCGATGGCTCTAGTCGGAAGCTACGCACCGACTTGTGTATTAATCGTCGATTAGTCGCGACTAATCGAGCGACTTAATAACAATGATGTACCCACTATCAATTAAGCAAGAAATATATCAAATAGTCTTAGACTATCTATCTTTCGGCCCTGGTAGTGCGTCCACCGGTCATCGATGCAGTTGCGCTGCTTGGGTCTAGGGCCATCTAATCCTAGCATGTGACTAAAACCTTGTTTTCTTGATTAATTCTCCGTACTTTGTGACAGGTCTCAGTGATGATGGTGTTCATGTTCGCCTTTGGAACCTCCCAAAAAAGAAGAACATACACAAAGACTTGAAGCTAGCTTTCAAAGGGTTTCCTGGCCTGATAACTATAAATCCAGCAGTTTCTGCAAATAAGAAGACTCGTGATCCTATTTGTAAGGGTTTTGCATATCTCAAACTGGAGTCTGTGGAGGCTGCGGCCAGGTAATTTATTTTTGTTGAACTCAAAAATGTGTTCATACAATCTTTTGTTTCTTTACCCTTTCTTTTTGATATCCATCAAAATTACATGTCGAATGTGGTTACTCCTTATTTTATTGCTTTGTACCTATAGAATTCCAAAGAACAATGCTATTAGCTCATTGTTGAATCTCTTCAGTATAGCATTTAGAAAACACCTAAACCTCTTGTGGGCTGCTTGTGTCATCAATGAACAAAGTTTTGCTGTGGTTGCTCCACCTAGCCCACAGAATCACTGTTAGCTGAATCTGCTGTTCATCGAACATGGCTTGAATTATATCCATCAGCGCTTCTCTTGGACATTCTTATTCATCTATACCACATTACCACATCCTAGCTCCTGGACCACATCCATTAATCTTCATACTGCTGCTGCCATAAGGCATTGGAAGAACGTATGTTACTAGATACCTGAATGTACCGTATCACTTTCCATTATATTGAATTTTTGGCTTGATTCCAAGTGTTGGTTATCTGGCTGTGCTATTCATCCACTTGTCTGTTGAAATTGGTATGCATGCTGTATGCCAATCTGACTGAAAAATGCTTGTGCATTTTACAGTTCGAAGCCCAGAAGTCTTCTTTTGAGTATGTTGATCAATCAACGCAGTCACATACTCACGCACTGCAGGGGACAGTCTAGATTTAGTTTGAAATTGTTATGTTCCTGGTTGGATAAGGGCCCGAAGGTGGGGATAGGGTGCTTGCCCTCTTACTTCTAGCAGGGTTCTTCCCCAGCCATGGCATGACGAGGCTCAGAGGCTGGCAGAGAGAGAGAGAGTAGGGAAAGACTTCTAGTTTATTCGCTTAATGAAAAGGATAGCAATGCCCCCTTTATTTATAAAGGGGTCCTCACAAATTGGATCTAGAGACATTAAACTAATCCAACTAGAGATTGTTCGAATGAAACTTGATCTATTCCAATGGGCCAAAAGACTAATATATCATGTACATAGTCGGTCAATATGCAAAGAACACCCTAAGCTGTATACATATCTAACACCCCCTCAAACTCATGGTGGATTAACAACATTGAGTTTGGAGAGGTAGAAACTGTACTGAACTCTAGTTTGTGCCTTGGTGAAGAAATCTGTTGACTGAAGCTCTAAAGGCACATACTGTAGAGCAATAACTTGATTTTGCACCTGCGATCTCATGTAAGAAGCATCTACTCCAATGTGTTTGGTGAGCTTATGCTTCACTGGATCCCGAGCAATGCTGATCGCATCAGTACTGTCTGATAAGAGAGGAGTCGGAGCAGAAACTGAAACACCAAAATCCTCAAGTAGCCACCAAAGCCAGGTGATCTCAGCTGTCAACGACGCTATGGCTCTCAACTCAGCCTCAGCACTCGAACGGGAAACGACTGTATGCTTCTTGGCCTTCCAGGTAATCAGAGAGGAACCAAGGAAAACACAATAGGCAGAAAGAGACCGAAGATCAGAATGATCCCTAGCCTAGGTCGCATTAGAGTATGCCTGACTGCAGAACTAGAGTGAGGAAAGAAGGCGATGAGTGATGGTCCCGCGAAGATATTGCAGAACACAAAGAATATGACTGTGGTGGAGCTGAGTGAGAGCAGAGATGAACTGACTCAGGATGTGAACTAGATGAGAAGTGTCAGGTCGAGTGGTCTCAAGGTAGATGAGACTCCTGACAAGATGGCAGTAGCGAGTGGGAACCTCAAGAGGCTCGCCATCAGTAGGCTGAAGGTGAACACCAAGCTCCATAGGAGTATCCACCATGCGCTGATCAGTGAGACAAGCGCGAGCAAGGATATCATGAGTGTACTAATCCTGAATAGGTCGTAGCTCTCAGGCGTAGAAGTGACCTCAATCCCAAGGAAATAACGAAGAGGACCCAAATCAGACATTAAGAATTGCTCATTGAGATGCTCCTTCACAGAGGCAATGTACTGAGAGTCATCTCCAGTAATGATCATATCATCCGTATATAGAAGGAGCGCTCGACCCTGAGGAGAGATGTGTATAAAGAGTGTAGGGTCGTGATCACTGGTGGAGAAGTCAGTAGCAGTGACAACAGAGGAGAAGCGGTCAAACCAAGTACGAGGGGCTTGTTTGAGCCCATAGAGAGAGGGATGAAGGCGACAAACCATACCATCAAAGACAAAATACCCAGAGGGCGGCTGTATGCAGACCTCACGTAGCTCGCTATTGAGAAATGTATTCTTGACGTCTAGCTAAGAGATGGGCCACAGTCGAACAGAGGCCACAACAAGGAGAGTGTGAACAGTGGTCATGTGAGCAACAGAAGCGAAAGTCTCATCGTAGTCACGACTATGCTCTTGCTGAAAACCACACGTCACAAGACGAGCCTTGTAACGCTCAAGGGAATCATCAGAGCAGTTCTTTGATCTTGTACACCCACTTGCACGTGATAGGTGTGACACGTGCAGGTAAGGGCACAAGATCCCAAGTGTCAGTACACTCCAAAGTACAATCTCCTCAGACATCGTGAGCTGCCACTCAGGGTGAGCAGCAGCCTCATGGTAGGTTGTAGGCTCAGAAAGAGCAGTGGCTACAAAATTGTAGCGCTTAGAAGGTCTTACAGTGTGATGATCACGAAGATAGTATCTGGGAGGAGAAGGTGGAGTAGGACCGAGTAAGGACGGAGAAGAGCTGAGAATAGGATCCAACAAAGACGGAGGCTCAACTGGAGTAAGCCGAGGACGGCGAGAGTAGTGCAAGGGAAAGGGTGGAATATCAACAAAAGAGCTGGAAGGAAACGCCGACGGAGAGGGGACAGGTGGAGTCGGAGGAGAGGGAAATGAAGAAGGCAGAAGCGGAAACGAAACAGAAGTGGAAGGTTGATGGTCAGGAAAAATCAGAAAGGAGATCGAGTCAACAAGAGAGTTTGAGCTTAACAGTAGGGGAACGAGAGTAGTAAGGTCGGGACTCATCGAAGGTGACATCCCGAGAGATCCTTACCCGTCAAGCAACTGGGTTGTAGTATCGATAACCCTTATGCTCAAGACCGTAGCCAAGAAACACGCTCAACTTGGTGCGCTCACGAGGTGGAAGAAGAATGTAACAGATACAGACGAAACAACGAAGGTGATTGTATTCTGGTGCCTGACCGTAGAGACGCTCAACAGGAGTAGAACCCTGAAGAGCAATGGAAGACTGCATGTTGATGAGGAAAGCAGCAGTGGAGACAACCTTTGGCCCAGAAGTGAGGTGGAACAGAAGAGGTAAGCGCGGGGGCCTAGATCCGGTGGCGCAGGCTTCGGGTGTGCGTGTGCGTAAGTGGAGGTGGAGAGCAGAGTAAGGGTGCGCCGAGAAGAGGAGCTCGGCACGGCGGCGGCGGCGGCGGTCAATTGGGAAACCTTGTTCTGATGCCATGTTGGAATGAAACTTAATCTATATCAATAGGCCAAAATGCCAATATATCATATACAAGGTCGGTCAATATGCAAAAAACATCCTAAGCTATATACATATCTAACAGAGATAGGATAAAAATCTAAACTGAACGAGTAACTTAGCTGTCGTGCAACTAATCTAGTTGGAAATAAGGCTGTTACTTTAGATGTCTTTACAGATTTTAAATACTTCATGCTTCACTGCCTGGAAATCAAACTGTTCAGTCGATATGTGTGTAGAAGCACCATTACGGCATTACCTATCCTTTAAAGTAGGCTTTAATGCCTTATTGAGAATGTCCTTCTCGCCCTTTATGCTTTTTTATGTGAACGATCCTACCTTCACTTAAGTTTCTGTCAGGTTGATGTTTTGACTTGATAATACATCGGTTTGAGCACTCTTGCACTTAAGGTGTCACATGCTTGCGAACGTATTGGATAACCGTGCTAAACCGGAGGTCGAGGACCCGGCTCCCTGTGCTTGGGAAGTGCCGTGGTGGTGGCAGCTCACCCCACCCGAGTCCAGGTGCTCGGCAAGGAAGAAGAGGAAGAGATAGACTTCATCACTTCTTGATTGATTCAATCGCATGCAATGGCTGGCTTATATAGGTGCCACCCCTAACAGTTGGAAACTAAGGGTAGCAACCCAAATCTTAGAGATAGACTTCCTAACAAAGAGATTAACTTCCTAACAAAAAGATAAACTTCCTAAATAGATAGTTACTCAGCTAGTGCTGAGTTGGTCGCAACCGAACGCTGCACTCCTGCTCCCATGTGTCTGCACCGTTGGTAATACTTCCCCCACGTGACATGATCACATGAAGAGCCGGGATTAGTCACTAGTCAGCTATCACCACTCTTGCTTTGCCAAATGTGAAATGTCAAACATATCTAGATCTTTGAATTCAGCACCTTCTTGAAACTTCGACCTCATAATAGTTTCCCATGCTACCCAGTAACCCAGTGCACTTGTCTATCTATTCTTGCTGTCCCACCAGAAATTGCTAAGTAACTCAGTCTGGCTAACAAATTCTTGGGCAGTCAAAATATAGACATGGAGTATGTCGGAATAGCGGGCCAAGATCACCGGTTACTGGTGGTCACCAAAATGAGAAATTGAACCCTGGAATAGCCTATGTGATTGCTTTTCCATATACCAACAGGGCTGTCTCGCACCAGCCCTTCAGGTGCTTCATCAAACATTCTCACTGGTTGAAATGCTCACTTCTACTTATTGCTATAGACATGCCCTAGTACTTCTGCAGAATAGCCTGTAGGTACCCCTATTCCACCCTGTCATATTCTTTAGCCATGTCTAGCTTGAGGGCCCGGAAGCCTTCTTCTGTCTTCCTCATTCTGGCTGCATTCACATGAAATCAAAAAATTGACTGATTAGTCTTCTACCAACTACTCCTCTGCTACTGCTATAATATCAGGTAATTGATTTTCACAATGTATGTACCATGGAGACAATTTTGTATATCTCATTACATAAACTAGTAGATCTTAATTGTGTCAGTACTTTTGGTATAAGCACAATCAGGGTTCACATAACCAGTACCGGAGGATTTCCCGGGCAGGGGGCGGTACCGGTAACCGGCCGGTTACCGGTCCGGTTACTGGTCAAACCGGGTTTCTTTCGGACGAATTTCGTTTGAATTTGCTTAAAAACCAGCCGAATTTTGAAATTTGAAATTTGAATTTGAAAAACCCAGGAATCCCGGCTGGGATTTTGGATCCCGGAGACCCGCCGGTAAGCGGTTACCGGCCGGGATTTTGATCCATGAGCACAATCAAGGTTTCATTTGCCTGATCTTCCAAGCTGCATCCATTTATAACATTGAGCAATGACTTGTCACTTTTTTGGCAGAGAGATCCCAATTTTTCTGTTAGAAATGAGCCTTAAGCCCTTAAGGGGTTTCATTTGAAAGATTGTACCCTGTGTCATATTCGCAACTCACAGCTGGTTCGTTGATTTGGTGACTTTGGTCAGAACATGTTGTACACTAGCTTCCCAATTGTGTATTGGGCTTTGAAGAAACTGTGGCCATTTGCTTCATCTCCAGTTATTATATAAGCCATTATCATCTCTCTTGAAAGCTTTTATTTTGTTCCTGGTTTTTCTCTTAACTTCCTTTTGCTGTGGAAGAAAGACATGTTTGCTCCCTTCTAGGATGCGATTCTACCCTTGACCTTTCACCTACATTATCTCCTCTAGCATGCAGGTGTGTCGCTCCTCCATTCTGTCTTCGACCACACAGATCTCAGTGTACATATCTTGATGTGCAAGTTCTTCTTGCAGCCGCTCCAATGTAATACATTTGCATTCAACTCTTTTTGAACCTGCCTTACACACTCCTTGCGCAGTCAATTAGTTCACAGACTATCGACTTCACCTTTTTTGGCCATATCACCCAATTCGGATCCTGTGCCAGATTCCTTCCACGAGCTCAATATGTTTCCCCATTTGTTCGGTTCATTTAACATAGATTACATTACATCGATGATGTATTGATCATGTTCCTGTATGCCTTACTTACAGATTGGTGGTATGGTGCTCGGATAAATTTCCCTGAGAACCATGCACTCGTATTTGTTGTGCAATCTCTCAACCTTTTTATACCTTGTCTTTTTGAATTACTCAAAACATAGTTACTTTGTGTCTGCAGGTTTGTTGAACTATACTCTAGCAAAACCGTGTCGTTCGGCAAGGTTCAGAAGCCAATCAGGTGTTGTATTGTTGATGGGGACAGTTCTATTGATCCTTCAAATCAAGCATCTAGTAATCAGGCAATCTTTCAACCAGGATTGAACCCCCAAAATTTGGTGGCCGCAAGTTGAATGACACATTGATCTGTCAACCAGTAGTCAGTCGTACTTCTAGAGATCGGAAATTTCCTGAAGGTGTGCTACATAGATATTGGCGGTCCTATGCTTGGCTAAAATCTCTGAAACAGCATCTAACAAGTGGCTCTTGACCTCTTGTCATCCCGATTTACAGATGACAGGCCCAACCCTTTTCTCAACAAGGGCTTGTTTAGATAGGCATGGATCAAACTCAATTTCCTTCAGATAGACAATTCCTTAAGAGACAGATTTTAGTATAATTTTCTTACCTATCCAAAGATATTGGGCGTAATTCCCCTCCATCCAAACAAGCCTACTCTCGTCGTATGGGCACGGGGATTTGGATCTAAGCCCTCAGTATTTGAACTAAATACCAAAAATTCTCTAAGCAATCCCCACATCCAAACACTAAGTAGGACGAAGAAAACGTGTTATTTGAAAGAAGATAGAGCAAAGCCTTAGCCGGTTTAGATGCTAAATGGATGGTGTTCGTCGGCTAAGTATCCTAGCAAAAATGTTGAACTGTATCACTGTATGTATTGCATATTACAATCCCATTGAGAGCATAACATTTGCAAATTATCATACATGCTACCTGAATTTATTTACGAGTGTTTAGTAAGATTTTATGCAGCTAAAATTATGAAATAATAATAAAATTAAACACGATATTCTTTAAGGCGTGGTTAATTGAAATGATGTGTTTGCAATGTTTTCGCACGACGGCACGAGTGATCGGCCTCCACCTGCCACCTTGGTAGTTACTACAATAATCTGGATACTTTGTTAATGTCAAGTTTTGTGGTATGCTATGTGCATGCTATGTGCACGACGGCACGAGTGATCGGCAGGGAACATATCAGCATACTATGTGCATGCTTGCAATCACCGTCGTATCAAGGAACGAATGGTCCAGACCGAGGTAGTGGGTGTGACGTCCCTAAATTCCAAAACTTGCATGAAACGTTTTCGCAAAATCTTTTAAGCTCACCTTCGAGTTGTTTATGTTGTATATTCGAGTTTGTGTTGCCGACGAACAAGGCTCTCAACTCACAACTAATAATAATAGAAAAAAAATACAAAGATGTAGTTCTATCCTTATCTCTTTAGGCTTTGTTTGAGAAGCTCAAATTCCCGACCCATCCATGGGAATGGGGTAGGAATTTGGGCTAACCAAACAAGCCTTTAGTGATCTATTTGTCTGTGTACTTATGTGTACAATGAGAGCCTTCTACCTCTCTTTATAGAGGGGGAGGAGGTCCCTCTTCATGCATACTAAACGGGCTAATGGACCTTGTGGGCTGACAACCCCTCTAATTAGCCTTTGTTTAGGTAAAGTATCAACACATAATCGGCTATTGAAACGGGTCGATATGTAACACCCCCTTGGACACTTTGCCAACGCCATGCTCATGCCTCATTAAAAGTTTCTTTCGAAAATCCAGTGGGAAAAAATGGTAAGAAGAAAATAGTATATAACTCACGTTCTTACCATTGCACAAGTTGCCTCATTAAAAACATTCAAATGGGAAAACCCATAGGGACAAAACTAAAACAAAGGAAAAAGAGTACATCTATTCATCAAATGATGAACATATATAAAGATCATATATCTCCCCCCTAAAGACAACAACTATTTGTGTCTTCTCGTACTAATAGCACAGACAAGTTTATCAAAACTTGGTCCTGACAAGGCCTTAGTAAAAAAACCACAAAATTCTTATTGGATTGGATTTGCTGTATTTCTATATTCCCATTTTCCTGGTGCTCATATAGGTAGATATGTTTAGGGAGTATATGCTTTGTCATATGCGTGTTGACATAACTATTCTTCATTTATGCAACGCAAGCTGCATTATCCTCATTGATGGCTGTAGAAGTTTTATCCACCTCTACACCACAAGACTCTTGGATATGGTGAATTAGTCTTCTAAGCCATATGCACTATCGAGTTGTTTTATATAGTGCAATGATCTCAGCATGATTAATTGACGTAGCAACAATTGATTGTTTTATAGATCTCCAAGAGATCATTGTAGACCTAATTAGAAAGATATATCCAGTCTGTGACTTGGTGTTGTGGGGATCAGAAAGGTTGTCAGTGTCTGAGTAACCTTCAACTTTATATATTGATCATTGGGATAAAAGAGTCCAAGATTAGTTATACCCGTAAGGTACCTGAGAATTCCCTTAATTACATTCTAATGCCTCTTAGTAGGCTCGGAACTATATCTTGCAAAATAATTTACTGCAAATACAATATCAGGCTTGGTATAATTGGCAAGGTGATGAGGACACACCTAGCACATGTACATCTTCTCTATCTCAAGTTGTTGCATTAAAGTTGTATGCATTCTCTGATACATGTGGCCTCAACCGCCACATGAAGATAAGATGAACATCTCCACATCTACATAACACCGGCGGATGTCATCGCTTATATTAGCAAATATATAATATCATCACATGTCAACATCATGACAAGGACATCACTAGTAAGCACAGTACATCATCTACTTTAAGTTCTGAACCAACTATACAAGCCGCAACTGGACCAATGACGAGCTAGGGCAAGACAAATACAACAAGAGGTGAATCTTTTCCTTAGCGATTACTTTTATCCTCATGAGAATTGGTCGCTACCTAATACTTCATTTTATGTGTCCTTAGATTCGAGGAAGATAACACATTTGCCACATCTGCGTCCTTATCATGTGCAATAGTTGAGCAACAAAGAGGAAGTGAAGGTGAACCATATGGTGCGTGTAACGTTTTCTATTGGGAAGTACACCGATACTGTGGATTGTGATGTTGTGCCTATGACGATGTGTCACTTACTCTTGGGACGGCCATAGCAATATGACCGTTCTGCTATTCATGATGGGCATACAAATCGCTATACTTTTCGATGGAACAATATGGATGTTACCTTAAAGCTGCTTACACCACAATAGATTATGAATTCTTTAATGCAGAAAATTGAGATGCACGTTGAGCGTGCGACGGAGCAAGAGACGAATATGAGTGGTAATAAAAAATGTGAGGGGGAGAAGAATTTAGTGATGTTAGCCACCAAATCAGAGATGAAAGGATTTAGCGAGGATCCCAATTTGATGCACTTTGTACTGTTGTACAAGGATGCTTTGCTTTCGACTAATGACTTGACTTCTCTTCCTAGTACTGTTGTTTGTATTTTGTAGGACTTCAACGACGTCTTTTCGGAGGAGATACCAGCTGGGCTACCACCAATTTGCAGAATCGAACACAAGATCAACTTGATTCTAGGGGCGTCGCTGTCAAATCGACCACCATACCGCACCAACCCCGAGGAAACGAAAGAAATTCAGAAACAAGTACAAGAGCTTCTCTCCAAAGGGTACGTACGTGAAAACTTAAGCCCTTGTGCTGTTCCAGTTATTTTAGTTCCTAAGAAAGATAGTTCCTGGCGTATGTGCGTAGATTATCGAGCGATTAATAATATCACTATTCGATATCGTCATCCTATACCTCGCTTAGATGATATGCTTGATGAATTGAGTGGTGTTGTTATTTTCTCTAAGATAGATTTGCATAGTGGTTACCATCAAATTAGGATGCACGAAGGGGATGAGTGAAAACAGCATTTAAAATAAATTTGGGTTGTATGAGTGGTTAGTCATGCCTTTTGGGTTAACTAATGCACCTAGTACTTTCATGCGCTTAACGAATCATGATTTAAGGCATTTGATTGGTAAATTTGTGGTTGTCTACTTTGATGATATTCTGATTTACAATCGCACTGAGTTTGAGTATATAGACCATCTTAGACAAGTTCTACAAGTTTTGCGCGATGCTAGGTTATTTGGTAACTTAGAGAAGTGTACTTTTTGTAAAGATCGTGTCATCTTTTTAGGCTATGTTGTATCTGCGTAAGGAGTTGAAGTAGATGAATCTAAAGTTAAAGCAATTAAGAATTGACCCACTCTTGTGAATGTAAGTCAGGTTAGGAGTTTTCATGGTCTTGCTGGTTTTTATCGACGTTTTGTGAAGAATTTTAGCACTGTAGCTGCCCCTTTGAATGACCTTACTAAAAAGAGTGTTGAATTTGTGTGGGGGTAGCACAAGAGAATGCTTTTGCTGAACTTAAGAAATGCATGACTGAAGCACCGTTGCTTATTTTACCTGATTTCACTAAAATTTTTAAATTGAATGTGATACTAGTGGATTGGGTATTGGTGGTGTTTTGATGCAAGAGGGTAGACCGGTAGCTTATTTTAGTGAGAAACTGAATGGGGCTCAATTGAATTATCTGGTCTATGACAAAGAGCTTTATGCATTAGTGTGTGCATTAGAAACTTAGCAACGCTATTTATGACCTAAAGAGTTCATTATTCATTCTGATCATGAGGCTTTGAAGATGATTTGCGTGCTTTATCAAGAGGGGGACGATTTGCGTGCTTTATCATGAGGCTTTGGCAAAACTATTTGTGTGCTTTATCACCTTTCTTTGGTGGTGACGATTCTGCATCGAGGACGACGTCTTTTCAAGAAGGGGAGGATGATGCGGGCATTCCTAATACTTATGTATCTTCTCCTATTGTTGGTGAGGCACAAACTGATGCAGACGTCCCTATGACCAGTTCAGTACCAGCTGTGATGAGGACATGACCCCTATGGATACAACCATATTTGCTATGCTTACTGTTCCAAGTATAAGAGCCCGTACGCTTCACTTAAATTATCAGGTGAGCTTGTTTTTAGGAGTGTCTTTATATTATATGAACTATATGATGCTACCTAATGATGAAATATATATATGTGCAACACCATATCACTTTTGGTCCAAGACAAGCAAGCAGTTCGAGCTGGACCTGTTTTGGAATCCAGTTCAGCCTCCGGAATCAGCCTGACAACACCAACTTAAAATAGACATAACTTTCACATACAAAGTCCGTTGGAGGTCCACGAGTACTTGATTGAAAGCTTATTTCATCCTCTTTCCAACGGATCCAGCCTCACCTCCAAATTCCTTCTGGGCTGATCGCAATCATCAAAAGAAGACGTCATATCACTTGTTTGGGCCAATTTGGGCTTTGTAATCATACTGAACTTGGCCCATCTGCTGGCGGCCCACCCGCGAATTTAGTCCCACCCCGCTGGTTCTATTAGATGTGCGGCTCCCCCTCCCCTATATAAGGAGGCTGCACCCCTCTAGTTTTTCTTGGATTTTGTTTAGTTAAAAGTTAGCCTTGTTGCAACTTCGTGTATTGGCTTGTGTCGACTAGACCAACCATAATACCGCTTCAAAATCCCAACACAATTCAATATTTCAATTCCTATTTGCAATTTCAGATTGCTTTATCTTTTTCTTGCGTGCTTCTTCGGTGTATGCAGGAATCGACCTTCGTGGTCAGGTCATCCGGGTATTCGTGCACGGTTGATAATGACTTGTCAATCAGTTCAGCGATTGCGTTGTTTCGGGCCTTGCGTGTTCGTAGCCAGGATCGTAAGAGTTGAGCGACGTCTACCGAACTTATCGTTCTCATCGAAAGATCAGGCCAACAATCGGACCTTCGGGTTCATCAAGCTGGTCCAATAACCAGAGCTTGAACCAAGCTTCTAAACCAATAGGTGCTTTTGTTTCTTAATGAATCTCCTATTAACTATACAGAGAATTGGCTACTACCTCATGCAAATTTTTTTGTGCATTCTCATATTCGAACATTGTGAAGACTTCGAAAGCAAAGCAATGGAGGAGGACCTTATGAAGATCAAAGGAAGTCACCTTATGCTGTCTCGGCCAGGCTGTACGACCAGGTCTACCAGTCCTACGACTAGGTCTCAAGCTCTACGGCCAGTTTTCAAAGATGTACGACTAGTTTCCAAAGGCTTACGACCAGTTCTCCAAGATTTACGACTAGGTTCCCAAGGCTTACGACCAGTCCTATGACCAGTCTTACGATTAGTCCTACGACTAGTCTTACGACCAATCCTACGATCGGATCTACAACCAGTCCAATGACCAAGTCTTAAACAATACTCGGTGGATGTCATACTCAAAAGGAGCAGTACTCGGAGGGAGTCATGCTCGATAGGAATAGTGCTCGACGGCAACAGTATTCGGTGTGAACAGTACTCGATGTAAACGGTACTTGTTGCGAACAGGATGATTCGGTTAGGATTTGGAAATCAGAGTCTTTGTCCAACTCGGTTAGTTGTGCCGGCCCTAGATTTTGGTAGCGTGATTTCGAGAGGTTCACTATAAATACCCCTGTGACCCCCGTGTATCCCTAAGACCAGTTTATGCATAAGATTGAAACATAGCTATTGCTTTTTCTTTTTAAACTAGAGTTCATGCGAGGACTTTGAGAGAGAATTGGATGATCCATTGGTTCATCCTGCACTTCAAGGTCAAGCTATCGTTACATTGGGAATTGGGGGCTTGGCGATCATCACTTGTGGTCTCGCGATGATCATCTATCTGGTGTGTTTTAGACGATAATCAAAGAGTTGAGGGTTCGTGCATTGGCATGAGTGTTCAGCTAGCGATTTCGTCAACTTCGCATCATCTATCTACGGGTCTTACTGAGAAGATTGGGCAACCCCCATATCACACGAGAACTGCATGGCGCAAAAGGGAGACCACCCGTGGGCGAGTGGAGGCCCTAGGGATGTGATACCTAGCGGTGCGAAGTTGCAAAGAGGTGGAACATTGTAAAGGCTTGTGATAATCAACATTAGCCACACACTTACGGAAGTGTGTCAGGGCAGTATAAGTTGATTATCTCTTGTGGGGAAGTGCACAAACTCTACAGAGTAAGAAAACTATCTAGATAGTTGTGCTCACGGTCAAGAGCGGTACTGAGAACTTTCTGGAGTTAGCTCTCATTTTTATAAAATCATTTGTGTGTGGGTGAAATGGAAAGGAGGGGCCTAGGGCCCTGGGGATGGAGAAAGTCTGGTCGGGGACTAGTGGTAAATACGGGATAATCTGAGCATTGAGTGGTCAACGCCACTCAATGGTATAGGAGGTTGGACCTCCACTAGTACTTTACAAGTGAAAACTTATGTATGAAATCGGTTTGTTAAAAATGCTAAGTCTCAGGATTTCCTACTACTCAATCTAGTTCAAACTTAGCTTTGTGCAAATAAAAGAATTCTGAACTTCCCTTGACTAGCCCTGCATCTATACGACTGCATTGTGTGTTGGATCGCGAATACGATTGTGTACTCAGGCTCGTCCAATATAATCTTTTAGACCCATATGATCAAGACCCTACTACTACTACTCGGAGACTGGACCTGATGGTGGGGAAGATGGTGAAGCTTAGGTCGGGACCCCCAGTCGCTTGCCTGTGGGCAGAGTGAATGGATCCTCTATGACTTGTTCCGCTTTCGCACTCATCCTCGATTCTGTACTCTTGACTGTTGTAGAATTGCTGCCTTCGTGGCTCTTTTGTAAAACAGATTGGCCGCACGACATGTTATGTAATATATTATAGGCTTGAACTGTTCACACCGAGCACTGTTGATGCCAAACATTGTTTGCACGAGTACTGTTGACACCAAGTACTGTTTGCGCGAGTACTGTTCACACCGAGCACTATTGACCCAGAGTACTGGTCACACTGAGCACTGTTGAAAGCATCTAGGGCCCTAAAAAGTGTTTTGGTATTTAATGACAATATGTTCTATGGGACTAATGTGATTATTGAGTGTTTAAAAAGGTTTAGTCCCAGTGATGAACACATCTACATGGAAATGCATGCTTGAGGACAACATGAAGATCAATATTGCTCGAAGACAAGGTACAAAGTAATTTAGGATCTTTTTCTGTTTACTGGTCTCAGGAGAATTAGTTGGGAGACTAGATTATAGGTTAAATGTCGTACTATCAAAATGGATCATAATTAGTAGCTTGATAACATATTCCTAAGCACAATGGATCAATCTAGGATCATCCATACTTTTGAGATTGTGTTGAAAAAGAATCTCTTGTGTTTTTCAAAGTAAAACGGTAGTACCAAAACTTACCTAGCAGAACTACCGCTCAAACGGTAGTACCGCAGTGAACTTGGCGGAACTACCGCTCAATGGTAGTACCACAAATCTCTTTAAGAATCTACCGTAAAGTTTTTGAGTATTCGAGAAGTGTTCCAAGTCTTGATCAAAACTCTTGTTCCGTAAAAGTTAAAATGCTTTTGGGGTTTTCTTGGATATTTTCTTTCAGAGTTGTTCTGTGTATTTTAAATGTGCGGTTGTACCGTCGTTCAAATTGCGAAACTACCGCTTGGCGGTAGTACCGATCCTTTGTGCGGTACGTTTTTTGTCAGAACACATTTTTTTAGAAGTTTGTTGCTCTCTCAAGGAACGGTAGTACCACAGTGCTTCCAGCGGAACTACCGTATCTTCGGTACATCCGATAGTTAAGTGGTGGTACGTTTTTTACAGAACGTGTGTTTTTAGAGATGTTTTGATCATTTAGGAACGGTAGTACCGGAGCTCAACTCGCGAAACTACCGCATTCCTAGTTCTTCCGTTTGTTAATCGGATCCTTCGCTAAAACGGAACTACCACATTTTAGTTGGCGGTAGTACCACGCCGAATTTCTAACGGCTTTGTTAGAGCATTTAATGACTTATCTATTCTAGCCGTTACAGGGCGTTTTGGGATGGTGCGGTAGTACCGGCCGTTCAATAGCGGTACTACCGTTTGTGCTGTTTTTTCTTGTAACTTGGTCCCAACGGTCGTTTTGGTTGTGGGAGGTTATAAATACCCCTCCACCTGCTCTTGGACAGATGAAGTGTTTACACATTTACATTCTTGAGCTAAGAGCATTCACTCCACACCTTATTTACACTTGTGCATTCATTGTGAGGTTGTTGAGCAAAACTTCAAGTGCATTCATTCTAGTTTGATCCATTGCACTTGAGTGCTGTCAAGCAAAGATTGTGATCTGTTACTCTTGGTGCTGTTAAAACCTAGACGGCTTGACGAGAGTTTGCACGTGATCTCTTCAAAGAAGATTGTGAAGACACTCGGTGCCAATTGTGAGTGGTTTGGTGTTCACCATCTTCAGAGTGGAGAAAGAACAACCACCAGTGAAATTGAGGAAAGGTTTAATTTGTGGAGCCAGCTTGATTGGTTCAAGCTTCCTCAACGTGGACTAGTGAAGACTTAAGTCTTCGATACCACGGGGAAAACATCGTTATCTCCACTGTGGTTATCTCTTGTCTTTACTTTTTGCATTTACATTATAGCTTAACCCTGTGATTTACTTGTTTAGCTAGTCTGTAACTTGCATTGCTTTTGCTTCACTGTCCTGAGTAGATATTTATTTCTACCTTCTTGTTTCTAGATTACTCTGTTAAAATTGTGTTGTTGAAAGTTTAAATTTAGAAACCTCCTATTCACCCCCTCTAGTCGGTTATCCTTGATCCTACAAGTGGTATCAGAGCTTGGTCTCTCTATTATTGGACTTAACAGTTTAGGAGAGAAATGATGGCTAGTGAGGGAATGTCTATAGACAAGGCTCCTCTGTTTGATGACTCAAATTATGCTTATTGGAAAATTAGAATGTCAATTTATCTAAAGGCCATGAGTCCGAACATATGGAGAATTGTAGATGAGGGTTATGCTATGACTCTTGATCCACAACGTCCCACGGAACTTGAGGGGCGTAATGCTTATTTAGATGCTCAAGCTATGAATGCTCTTTTTGGCGCTTTAAACACGAATGAGTTCAATAGAGTGAGCAACTTGGAAACAGCTCATGCTATTTGGACCACACTCTCTGAAATTCATGAGGGTACATCCACTGTTAAAGAGGCCAAACTGCATAGACTTCGGATTAAATATAAGACATTCACAATGTTGCCTCATGAAAACATCACCGAGATGTATTCAAGACTGAACAATATTGTGAATGAACTCAAAGGTCTTGGTACTAACCTTCTTGATGTTGATATTGTACGCAAAATTCTTAGGGCTCTACCGGACAAGTATGAGACGTTGGTGACGCTTTTTCTCAACTCTCCCGAGTTGCCAAGAATGACACCAACCGGACTTTTGGGCAACCTCATCACAAATGAGCTATACAAGAAGGACAAGGAAGAACTTTTGGAATCATCTTCCTCAAAGAAGAAGATTACTGCTTTTAAGACAAAAGTGGAGTCAAGTGATGATGAGGATGAATAAGAAAACTCCAATGAGGAGTTTGCTCTCCTTGTGAGGAGAATGAAGAAATTTATGAGAAGACGCCCACATCGAAGCTTCAACTTCAACAAATACAAGAAAGGGCAATCCTCAAGTGAGAACAAGCATTTTAGCAATATTCGCTGCTATGGTTGTGATGAGAAGATGCACATTATCTCAAACTACCCCAACAAGAAGGAGGTTAAAGGCAAAGCATCAAAGAAGAAAGAATTCAGTGGCAAAAAGAAGTTGTTTAAAAAGTTACATAAGGATGGCAAAAATGAAGCTCATATTGGAGAGTGGGATTCCGATGAGAAACTCTCAGATTCCGACTCTGATTCAAGTAATGAAGAGTCCTCCAAGAAAAAGAGGTCTTGTAGGCATTGCTATCAAGGAAGCTCCATCATTTTTGTCTACACCTACTTACCTTATGGCAAAAGAAGACAAGGTAAAACTTGTTGTTAATAATGAACCTTCATATGATGATCTAATGGAAATGCTTGAAGATTTAAATGAATATCTTGGAAAGGATAAATCAAAATTTAAGGCTTTAAAGAAAGAATACATCTCTCTAAAAGACTCTTATGAGGAGCTAAAGGATGCTCATAATTCCCTTGTTCTAAAAGATATTGATAAATCTCATTCAAATGTTGGAATTACTTGCAATTTAATGGACGAGATGCCTAGAGTAGAAACTGTTGCTAATGTTACATTCATAACTAGCACTTCTACTTCATATGATGACTTGTTATCTATACCTTGCTGCTCTAAAAATAATTCTATGAATAATGCTTGTGATCCATTGCTAATTGTTGAAAATCATGAACTAAAAGAACAAGTCATCAAGCTAAGTAAAAGTTTGGAAAGATGTTTCAAGGGTAAGGCCACCCTTGACAAGGTTTTGAGTGAGCAAAGATGCTCATTTAACAAAGAAAGACTTGGGTATGTACCCAAGAGATGTAAGAAACTGACAAACAAACCCTCAAGGTTTGTTAAACAAAATGGCAAATATTACCATAAGTGTCGGGAAATAGGACATCTACAGCAAACCTGTCCTATTGGTATGTAACATCCCAAATTCTGTACTTGTGTTTCAAGTATAAGAAAATGAGTAGAATTTAAAACTTTTTCTTACATCATGTATCTCCTGTGTGTACTAAACAATTATTGTACCAGAGTATGGAAATACAAAGTCACAAGTCTTTTGATCCAAATCTTGATCCTTCAAAAATGATCTTGTCCAATCTTGTGATCCTTCTCGGGGAAATATTTTTCCTAAAGTCCTAGGGTTGATATGTGACCCCTCTGAAAAATTTCACAATTTTTAGAAATTGTTCGAATATTTTTAAGGTCAGTCAAACTTGTTTGACCTGCCGTCAAACCCTAGCTCAAAGCATTGTATAATTTCTAGAGAAAAATGCTCAGAATAAAAACCTCTGAAAATTTTATACAAGGTCCATCTCAAGGTTAGCAAGCTACTGTCAAAATTTCACAAAATTTGGAGTTAGTTTGCTACCTCAAATAAATCCCCAAGTCTCACTTTTAATTTCAAACTAAAGCTGGGATTCACTTTCTCAGTGCGCACTGAGTCCGGCTCGTGCCAACCGGCTCAGTCAAACCAATTAAAGGCACCAGCCCGCAGCCCTTGGATCTCAATCCAACCGCAAAGACCTCCTCTGGTCTTTGTAAAAGACTTCCCACCCGGGCGACCTCCTCCTGTTCTATTTGCAAAGACGACCCTTGAGGACCTCCCCTAGGACCTCCTTTGCACCTTTTGCAAAGACCACCACAGGCGACCTCCTCGACCCTCCACGACCACCCCTAGCACTTGGGTGATCGTGGGCCGTCCATCTTGAGATCTGTGGCTCGGACCTCCCCTAAGTGTTAGGACCTCTAACACATAGTTCTAAATCTGAGCCCTTAGATTTCAATCCAACAGATCACGACCTCCCTAGTGGAGCTCTGTGCTGATTTTAACCGTTGAGCTCTTTGACCGGTCCTCCCTGGTTCTCTCACTGACTGTGGGGCCTGGTCATTATCAAATTTTGTGCATGGCGGTAGAGAGCGGTGCCTTGTCAACTCTGTGGTCGACAAGCGGCTATGTCTGCCAACATTAAATGTCTGGCAGCCCCTTTTTGCTCAAAAGTCTCTCTGACAACCTACTCCCATCATGTCGAGTGTCCTAGCTTGTTGAAACTGTGGACACTGCCTTGTTCTTCCTCTCTGACTATATATTGAGCCCGAGCTTCTCCCTTAAGCTTCTTTGGATCCATTCTTGCACCTCTAGTTTCTTTCTCTGCTCTTGTGCTCAAAACACCCGAAAGCATCTGCCTCCATTGCTGAACTTTGGAGCTCTCCGGCAACCTCCAACCTCCAGTGGTTCAATATTGCAAAATTGGCTGTCTCTTTGTCATCTTGGTCAACTCAGTCTCCCTGACTTGTTTTGTTTAACCTTTTCAGAGGTTGACAAATTGGGGAGCCTGTTTCTGGGTCCGGATTGGTCGTCTTCCCCAACTCCGGCGAGCACCACCGTCACCGGAGCCCCTGCGACCATTCTTGGACCTTCTTCATTCCCAGGTTAGTACTGTATTGTTGAAAACCTGGTTCTTTTAGACCTCGTTAGCTTTTCGTTTTGCCGTATTTGGTCTCCTTCGGTCATCTCCGGCTAGCCGCCGGTAGGGTGCGCTTTAGCCCTAGCTGTTGTGTAACACCCCAGGACCCACATTACCCTGGAATGCCACTAACCACTCTACAATTGAACAAAAGCGGAAGCAAAAACAACTAATGGACGCAATAATAACGAAAAGAGTTCAATAAATTAAAACAACTACTAGCAATTTAATCCAAGAGTAGTCCACAAATTCATCATTAATAGATCAAAAGAACACTCGCCAATAGCTAGTCATTAGGCTAGTTTCCTCTCAACTTTATTACAGCATAAATCTATGAATTGAGTGCATTATTGTAGTGCCGCTCTACCCATCCCAGAATGCTCAAGAATCACACGAAGGGGAAAGAAACAACAAGGGTGAGATAAAATCTCAGCAAGTAAATTGAGTAACAGGTTATTCAAATAACAAGCAAGCTACATCACAATTTATATTATTGCATGACCGCAACCACATTCCACTTTCTCATTCAATAAACCACATGGACTAACATGAGTCCTGCCACATAAGATTTCAAACATTGGCATAAGTATGCATTTCCTCCATCCACAATTTTAATGCAAATGCATGCCATGCTCCATTGCACTCTTACCCATCAAGATAAGAGTGTGCATCGTACTACGGCAATGTACGATCCTGTACCGGTACGGTCGCGGCCATAAGCGGCGACATCCACAATGCAATGTCATGATATGTTATGAATGATATGATACTCATAAACCACATAAGTGTCATCCTCATAAGGGCACCACAAGATTAACTTTTATTACTACCACACAACCACTATGGAAAATACATCCATGATCCACATTCGGCACATAAAGCAACCACCTCATGACCACACGCAAGATATCCGAAGTAAAACATTCAATTATTAATTGTTGTTATCACCTCATTTGTAAGTCAACCAACCATGGCATAATACTTCAAAATACGAGAATCATATAGATTGCAAGTAGTAAGAACAACCAATTAAACGGTAGTAACACTGCTACAATTACTTGCCTTCCACGATGCGACGCGTTAGCCGGCAAAGATGAAACTCCTAAACCCGAGGCTTCACCTCCTAAACAAGCAAAATAATTTCAATAAGGACATAATATACCCAGCGCTACTAATCGGCGTTCTACACCGCTTCCCTGATGACTCAAGTCGAGTTTACAAAGCTGGCGAAAAACAACGTTTCCTGCCATATACCGATTCTGGACAGCAGCACGGTAATTCACATAACTCATGGACTGGAAGTCGAAAAGAGGTAAACCCAATTTCTGTAGATTCTTAACTGACTAAACTACAATACTCTAGTTGACACGATAATCCAAATCGGCAAAAATAAAAGGCTAACCATTGTTTGAACTTCCAGTACAGAAACTGCCTACACGTTCTAATAGCAAAACTAAAATGACCATAACTTTTAATAGGTAACTCCGAATTGATCGTTCTTTATCAATCTGAAAAGTTTATAGAATTATCTACAATAACCTAGTTGTGTGAACTTTCAGATTCTACCAATTTCCCTTTCATATTTTAGGAAATATCCAGACAGATTATTCTCGTCAGATTTCTGGCAGCAGATACTAAAACGATCATAACTTTTGACTCAGACCTCGGAATTGAGTGATCTTCGTGGCTACTGAAAGATAAAGACAGATCCCACATAACTCTAGGAGATGGAATCTTAAAATTCAGCCTCTAAATACACGAAATTACCCACGCAAGGTACTGGACAGAATCGAATCTTCTGCAGCCAAATTTTTATCCAACAATTCTAATCGGTTTCGCATCTACTACGGATCAAACAGCGGGAAAAGCATCTCGTTACCCTTGTAGAGCCCTAGGAAGACGCTGATCAAACACCCCGAAGAACAACCCTTCTCTTCTCCTCCTTTCTCCCTTCTTCTCCCTTCTTCTCCCTTCTTTCTTGTGGCCGGCCAGCAGTAGGACCTCTCCAAGGAGCAGCAATGGAGAAGGTGGAGGAGCAGCACCAAGGGCTTGGGGTGACGCCAATGGAGGGGGGGGGGAGTTGGGGTAGCACCCTGTGGAGGAGGCGCAAGGTGGAGGGAGGGTGGCGGCTACAAGTGGGAGGAGGGGAAAAGGGGAGGGGCGGCTAGGGTTTGGGGAGGGTGGCACCTCCCCCCCTTTGGCCGGCCACTACAAGGCCAAATGGGCCAAGGCCCAAGCCCAAGTGGGTGTGAAAAAGCGGAAAAGCCCCTCTCTTTTCTTGTTTTGAAGATTTCTGAAATAAACTTTTCCCCGATTAAATAAACTCTACCGATTAAATTCAATTATTCCGATTAATGGCTTCTCACACTTCCGGAGTATTACATTCTTCCCACCTTAAAAGGATTCGCCCTCGAATCCAACTCTTCAGACCACAAAGAAAAGAACAACAAGAAAAGAGCAACCCAAACTAGGAGTACTCACCAGCCTCGAAGAGCTCGGGGTACTTCTTTCGCAAATGATCCTCCAGCTCCCACGTAGCCTCTCTCTCCGACTGATTCGTCCAAAGGACCTTCACATACTTGATGGTCTTATTCCTCAAGACCCGCTCCGACGCATCCAAGATACGAACTGGCCGACTCTCCACAGTGAGATCTGGTCACTGTGACTGCTCGAGTCAATCTTGTGTTCGATCCCGCAAGTATTTCTCAAAGATCGATACATGGAAAACATTGTGCACACCTCTCAATGAGTTTGGCAACTCCAAACGATAAGCCAAACTACCCACCCGAGCAACCACTGGAAAAGGACCGATGTACCGCGGGCTAAGCTTCCCGGTGGTACCAAAACGAACAATACCCTTGGTTGGAGACACCCGAAGGAGCACAAGGCTACCCACCGCAAACTCCAACTCTCGACGCCGAACATCCGCATAACTCTTTTGTCGGCTCTGAGCAGCCAATGTGTTTTGACGAACCTCCCGCACTTTCTCCACGGTCTCACGAACAAGATCCGGACCAAGCAACGACCTCTCACCCATCGCATCCCAACAAAGAGGGGAAACACACCTCCGACCATACAAAGCCTCAAAGGAGGCATCTTGATACTCGCGATAACTATTGTTATAAGCTTAACTCGCAAAGCAGATAGTCCTCCCAACCGCCCTTCCAAGATAGTACGCAAGCACGAAGCATGTCCTCCGTTGTTCGAATGGTCCGCTCGATCGACCATCCGTCCGAGGGTGAAAAGTCAGATCGAGGGAAACTATCGTGCCCAACGACCAAGACTCTGCGTAACTTAGAGACGAACTTGGCATCTCGGTGAAACAATGGACTTGGGTACACCGTGCGTCTCACCACCTCTCGGATGTACAACGGGGCTAGGTCCGCGCATTTGTGTTGGTCGCTTTTATCGGTATGAAGTGTGCGGACTTGGTAAGCCTGCCCACCATGACCCATATCGCATCTCGCCTCTGGCAGCGGCAACCCAACCACAAAGTCCATAGTGATATGCTCCCACTTCCACTCGGGTACCTCCAAGGGTCGCAACAAACCGGCCAGGACGCTTGTGCTCGGCCTTTACACGTTGACAAACGCCACAAGCAAATGACATATTTAGCAATATCCACCCTCATCCGCTCCACCAAAAGATTTGTTTCAGATCACGATACATCTTGGTCTCTCTGGATGTACCGAATATGGGGTCCGTGAGCCTCATGAAGAATATCATCCTTCACCGGTGATTTCGGGTACACACGATCGGCCTTTGAAACGAACCGCACCGTGTTCATCCACACTAAAGTCTCGAACGCCTCCGAGATCCTCTTCCGCACCTCCGAAAGGAGCCGATCGTCTTTGTTGAGCTTCACGAACGCGCTCGGGAATGGCGCGCATCGATGATCATATGTGACTCGCCGCATGCATCCGAAGAAGCGTAAAGAAATACCCATCTTCTCAAACTCGAGACCAAGGACAACGCTACCGAGGTACCCTGTCTTGCTTAGGCATCACCACCACATTAGCCTTACTGTGGTGATATCGATAGTCGAGTCATAATCTTTGATTAACTCCAACCACCTCCGCTGCCTCAAATTTAGCTCTCGCTGAGTGAATATATACTTAAGGCTCTTGTGATTAGTGAAGATATCACACTGTTCCCCATACAAGTAATGCCTCCATGACTTCTGAGCAAACACAACTGCTGCCAACTCGAGATCATGAGTGGGATAATTCTGCTCATGAGTCTTCAACTGTCTAGAAGCATAGCGATTACTCGACCCTCTTGCATCAAAGACACAACCGAGTCCAATCAGAAGCATCCGTGTACACGTGAAGCGCTTGCCACTCCCGGGCAAGGATAGGATAGGTGCATTCACCGACTTGTTCTTCAAAGTCCAAACCCACCTCACAGCGTCCGTCCACACAAAAGGAACCCCTTTGCGTGAGTCGGGTCATTGGTTTAGCAATGATAGAAAAGTCTGCACAAAGCGCCGGTAGTACCCGCAAGACCAAGGAAACTCGGATCTCGACACATTGGTTGGCCTCGCCATCGCACCACTTCGCCGCCACATTCTTGGATCCACCGTAATACCGTCTTGATCGATGGTATGACCCAAAATCCTACTTGGATAACCGTAGCACATTTCTTTAGTTTCGCATAGTATTTATTCCTCCAAGAGTATCTAGGACCAGGTTGAGATGCAACTCGTGGTCCTCCTCCGCTTTGGAATAAACCAGATGTCGTCAATGAAGACCACCACAAAAGAATCCGGTACTCATGGAGCATCCTGTTCATAGCTTCCATAAAGACAAGCGGGGCATTAGTCACCCAAAAGACATAACGACATATTCGTAATGCCCATACCTTGTGCTAAAAGCTGTCTTCTCTATATCCTCCTCCCTGATCCGCAGTTGATGGTAACCAGACTGCAAATCAATCTTGGAAAATATTTTGGCACCTCTCAACTGATCGAAGAGATCTTCAATACGAGGCAGAGGATACTTGTTCTTGATTGTCACTTGATTGAGTGCTCGATAGTCCACACAGAGCCTCTTGGTGCCATCCTTCTTTCCCACAAACAGAACCGGAGCAGCCCAAGGTGACGTGCTCGGTCTAATGAACCCCTTAGCTAAGAGTTCATCCAATCGCTTCTTTAATTCCACTGCCAACCGGTGCCATCCAGACGGGACTTAAAAATAGGCGCGTGCCGGAACAAGCTCATGCGGAAGATCGACTCCCGCCCGTGGCAAGTCGGGAGCTCATGGGAAAAACATCCGGTACATGCGGACACCGGTATGTTCTCTAACCTCAAGGCACCTCGTGACCCTCAACCAAAGCCCACAACAACCCTAACTCGTGATCCGCGATTAGGAAACAAGCGCACAAAGAACAAGAGAGAGTACCGCGGAGCACTCCCTTGGAAGACAACTTCATGCCCAGACAGAGAACGCAAGGTGACCGTCTTCCAGAAACAAGAAATAACAGCTTGATACCGCGTGAGCCAATCCATGCCAAGGATCACATCGAAGGGCTCCAGGGGTATAACCACCAAATTCGCCACGAACTCCTCATCTGCTAGAATCACCACACAACTAGGGCAAACACGGGAACTGGAAATAAACCCACTAGGAGAACTAACAACCACTGCCCTCCCAATCAACTGCACCGAAAGCCCTGCCCGCTCAACAAAATTCTCCGAGACAAAAGAGAAACTGGCTCTAGAATCAAAAAGTACGCAGGCATCGAAAGAGTCAACAGATAAGGTACCTGTCACAATGTCTCCACGATCCCTGCCATCCGATGTTGGCATGGAGAATGCCGCAAGGACAGCTGAAGAAGAAGGATCTCCCACTCTCTAGTAGGTCAGCGCAGGTGTCCACTGAGGTACCGGGGTCGATGGAGTAGTAGGCTGCTGAACCCAGTATCCTCCAGGTGGGGGCGCCAAGACAGTCGATGAAGGTCTTTGGCGGCGGCAGTAATGCGTGTAGGGACCGCGGGTAGGAACTGCGGGGTAGGAGCCACAGCCATCATCTGTACGGTGCCATCAGGGCGAGAGAATCCCGCTGAAGGTGTAGGCGCCAACTCCCACTGCAGCTTCCCCTTGGGATTCTGCCTGCATACCACATCCTTGTGGTTTTGGCCACAGATAGTACACGCCCCTTCCAAGAGCGATACCCGCTTGTGCGGATCCCCACAACGAAGCACACCAAGCCCGGTCAGGGCCAAGTGGCACTGATCGCAAAGAGCTCCTCCAGAGTGGTGGTGCGCCCGCACTACCACGGTAGGGCTGGTGACGACGACCCTTTGCCTTCTTACTCATAGGGCCCCCAGAATGGCCCCTCCTCTCGCTATGACCTCGAGGCTGATCTCCTCCAGAGGCCTTGCGAGTGTCCTCCCTGTACGCATGCTGCATCTCGATCCCCAAGGCCTGCTCCACCAGGGTACGAAAATCTGTGATCGGAAAGGCACCCAGCAGATGGCGGATCGAAGGCCTAAGCCCCTGACGAAACTGTCTGGCCTTCTCCGCATCGTCCCGAGCCACATGTGGGACAAAGCGGACTATCTCATTGAAGCCCACCTCATACTCTGCCACAGACTGCTTGTCTTGCGTGTATTTGCCCAAGTCAATTTTCATCTTGTCCAGAAAGGTCTCTGGATAGAACCGCCTCTCAAATTGCCGGACGAACTCCGCCCACGATGGGAGTCCATGTGCAGCGCATGAGCGCATCGCACTCTTTCCACCGATCTGGTCTCTCCTTCGAGTTGCGCCACATAGCGCACGCGATCGGAAACCACTACCTCAAAAGCCTCCATCTTGTCCTCCACATGGGACGACCGATCGTGGCTCGACAGAGCGGCGCCGTGTCAAAGCCGCCCACCAACCCTACCCACTCACGAGTGAGATGTCGCTAACCGCCCAGTGCCGCAACTCTCAGTACCGGAGCGGATCGGCACTGAGGGCCACCCGCCTGTTTCAAAGCCCTCAACTTGCCGCATGGCCCCGATCACACCACGGCTCCTCTTGGTACGCCCACTGGCCGAGCATCTCGCCTCCTCAATCGCCGGTTGTGCACGGCGTAGCAGCACGAACACGCCACTACCCTTAGGTGGCATTCCTGCAGCCACCGCAACCCACAAGCAAGCAAAAACATTATTCTCAGACAAGTGAAGCACAAGCAATAAATTAAAGAATTGAACAAGGTATATGCAAGATATGCAAACCCTTCCCCATCCTACATGTGCAAGTGTGTCAATTTTCTTACTTCTCCTAGAACCTAAAGCCTAGGCTCTGATACCAACTATAACACCCTAGGACCCACATTAGCCTAGAATGCCACTAACCACTCTACAATTGAACAAAAGCGGAAGCAAAATCAACTAATGGACGCAATAATAACGAATAGAGTTCAATAAATTAAAACAACTACTAGCAATTTAATCCAAGAGTACTCCACAAATTCATCATTAATAGATCAAAAGAACACTCACCAATAGCTAGTCATTAGGCTAGTTTCCTCTCAACTTTATTACAACATAAATCTATGAATTGAGTGCATTATTGTAGTGCCGCTCTACCCATCCCAGGAATGCTCAAGAATCACCTGAAAGGGGGAAAGAAACAACAAGGGTGAGATAAAATCTCAGCAAGTAAATTGAGTAACAGGTTATTCAAATAACAAGCAAGCTACATCACAATTTATATTATTGCATGACCGCAACCACATTCCACTTTCTCATTCAATAAACCACATGGACTAACATGAGTCCTGCCACATAAGATTTCAAACATTGGCATAAGTATGCATTTCCTCCATCCACAATTTTAATGCAAATGCATGCCATGCTCCATTGCACTCTTACCCATCAAGATAAGAGTGTGCATCGTCACGACAATATACGATGTTTGTCTGCGTCTGATCGCGCGCCATAAGCGGCGACATCCACAATGCAATGTCATGATATGTTATGAATGATATGATACTCATAAACCACATAAGTGTCATCCTCATAAGGGCACCACAAGATTAACTTTTATTACTACCACACAACCACTATGGAAAATACATCCATGATCCACATTCGGCACATAAAGCAACCACCTCATGACCACACGCAAGATATCCGAAGTAAAACATTCAATTATTAATTGTTGTTATCACCTCATTTGTAAGTCAACCAACCATGGCATAATACTTCAAAATACGAGAATCATATAGATTGCAAGTAGTAAGAACAACCAATTAAACGGTAGTAACACTGCTACAATTACTTGCCTTCCACGATGCGACGCGTCAGCCGGCAAAGATGAAACTCCTAAACCCGAGGCTTCACCTCCTAAACAAGCAAAATAATTTCAATAAGGACATAATATACCCAGCGCTACTAATCGGCGTTCTACACCGCTTCCCTGATGACTCAAGTCGAGTTTACAAAGCTGAAACTGAAAAACAACGTTTCCTGCCATATACCGATTCTGGACAGCAGCACGGTAATTGACATAACTCATGGACTGGAAGTCGAAAAGAGGTAAACCCAATTTCTGTAGATTCTTAACTGACTAAACTACAATACTCTAGTTGACATGATAATCCAAATCGGCCAAAATAAAAGGCTAACCATTGTTTGAACTTCCAGTACAGAAACTGCCTACACGTTCTAACAGCAAAACTAAAATGACCATAACTTTTAATAGGTAACTCCGAATTGATCGTTCTTTATCAATATGAAAAGGTTATCGAATTATCTACAATAACCTAGTTGTGTGAACTTTTAGATTCTACCAATTTCCCTTTCATATTTTAGGAAATATCCAGACAGATTATTCTCGTCAGATTTCTAGCAGCAGATACTAAAACGATCATAACTTTTGACTCAGACCTCGGAATTGAGTGATCTTCATGGCTACTGAAAGATAACGACAGATCCCACATAACTCTAGGAGATGGAATCTTAAAATTCAGCCTCTAAATACACGAAATTACCCACGCAAGGTACTGGACAGAATCGAATCTTCTGCAGCCAAACTTTTATCCAACAATTCTAATCGGTTTCGCATCTACTACGGATCAAACAGCGGGAAAAGCATCTCGTTACCCTTGAAGAGCCCTAGGAAGACGCTGATCAAACACTCCGAAGAAAACCCTTCTCTTCTCCTCCTTTCTCCCTTCTTCTCCCTTCTTCTCCCTTCTTTCTTGTGGCCGGCCAGCAGCAGGACCTCTCCAAGGAGCAGCAATGGAGAAGGTGGAGGAGCAGCACCAAGGGCTTGGGGCGACGCCAATGGAGGGGGGGGGGAAGTTGGGGCAGCACCCTGTGGAGGAGTCGCATGGTGGAGGGAGGGTGGCGGCTGCAAGTGGGAGGAGGGGAAAAGGGGAGGGGCGGCTAGGGTTTGGGGAGGGTGGCACCTCCCCCCCTTTGGCCGGCCACTACAAGGCCAAATGGGCCAAGGCCCAGGCCCAAGTGGGTGTGAAAAAGCGGAAAATCCCCTCTCTTTTCTTATTTTGAAGATTTCTGAAATAAACTTTTCCCCGATTAAATAAACTCTACCGATTAAATTCAATTATCCTGATTAATGGCTTCTCACACTTCCGGAGTATTACATGTTGGCACCTTTAGGTTCTTCTCACTAATTGGAACCCAACCGAGCCTTTGGTTCTCGCCGGCGAGGTCCCCATCGCCGGCGGTGAGCTAAACACCGAGTTCATGTTTTTGTCGTTCCTTACTCGGACAAGTGCTGTAGCCCAATGATTAGCATTTAAGTTGTCCGAGAGCCTAATCATTAGGGTTAAATGTTGTTCTTGTCGGCAAGCCGTGGGTGTCATTAAGTCCTTGGACCTCCCCGAGTTCTTCGCGGCCGTCTAGGATCACCACGAGTTAGATCTAAACCGTCGATCCCTTTTTCTGTTTAAGCCTAAGTCCTAGAACCTCCTTGTTGTGGTCGTAGCCGTTCATGAGCTCTTCATTTGATCTTGACCGTTAGATCTCCTTGTATAAGTCTCTAGCTGCCAGGACCTCCCCGCTGAAATTCTGGCCGTTAAAGACCTTCGTAGGTTAAATCCCAGCCGCTAGGATCACCCGGCGCATTGGGGTCCTCTTCGCAAAAGACCTCCTTGAGGTCCTCTGTGCGAAAAGACCTCCCTTAGTCGTTTAATAAAAACCACCCCTGAGCCATCGCACCGAGGTCCTCTTTGCAAAAGACCACCCCTGGTCTTTTGTAAAGAGAACCTTCAAAACTACCTTTGGGGTCCTCTTTGCAAAAGACCACCTCTGGTCCTTTGTGAAGAAGACCGCAAGACCTCCTCGCGGAGATCTAAACCGTCCAGACCTCTCTCTGTTAAACACCTGTCTCATAGGACCTCCCCGCGAAGATCATGGCCATCCATGACCTCCTCGGTGAGATCCTAGCCGTCCCGACCTCCCTCGCTTTTATCTTAGCCGTTCACGACCTCCCCCTGGATATCGTGACCGTCTAGGACCTCCTCCATTAGATCCGTAGCTTTAGGACCTGTAACATCCCAATTTTAGGCTTGTGTTTCAAATGTAAGAAAATGAGTAGAAATTAAAACTTTTTCTTACATCTTGTATTTCCTGTTCGTACTGAACAACTATTGTACAAGGAGTTATGGAAATACAAAGTCACAAGTCTTTGATCCAAATCTTGATCCTTCAAAACCCTTCTTGTTCCATCTTGTGATAATCTCCTGGAAATATTTTTCCTAAATTCTTGGGATGGTATGTGACTCCTCTGAAAAGTTCCACAATTTTTAGAAATTATTTGAATGCTGTTGGAGGAAAGTCAACCCAATTCAAAATCTGGTCAAACCTTGGACCAGTACATTGGTAAATTTTTGGAGGAAAATCCACAGCACCAAAACCTCTGAGAATTTTATTCAAGGCCAATCCCTCAGCTAGCAAGCTCCTGTAAAAATTTCGCAATTTTTGAAGTTCGTTTGCTACCTCAAGCAATTCTCCAAATGTCAGCCCTTCCCAAATACCAGAAAAATTGAATCTGGTTTGAGTCAGACTCGGGCTCGAGCCCGAGCCTAACTCAACCGACACGGTTGGACCCAGCCCACTCAACCGCACTCGGGCGCGCATGTGTAAGCTGTTGGATTTGAATCCGACGCCCACGACCTCCCCACGGCTCCTAGGACCTTCCCAGGACCTCCTCACCCGCAAAGACCTCCCCACCTCGTCTGATCTGGGACGTCCAGGACCACCCCATGCAAATCGGAATCGTCCAGGACCTCTCCCTCAGCCCTGTTCTTCTCCCTCACGACCTCTTGGAGGTCTGGTCGTCATGATTTTCACGCGCCCGTGCGTGTGTCAGGGTCAGAGCTGTTGGGAGCAGGGTGCTGTCACTTTTTGGTCCTTCCCAACGTCTCTTTCTTCCATGCATTAAATGTGTCAGGAGCCTAGCCCTAGAAGTCTTCCCCTACCTACCTGCTCTTGTCAAATCTAGCAAGTTCATGGTAGGAGCATGGACTTTGTTCACAGTGGGGCTTGTCCATACCCTTGTCCGAGCTCCCCGGCTTTATTTAGCTCAAGGCCCTCCTCAATATCATTTTCCCACTCTTGGTTGCTGCTTGAACTCCCTCAGTTGTGAGTGTGAGCCCCAAGCTCAGGCACCCAAAAACACCACCTCCCTGCCTCCATTGTCGACTTTGAAGCTCCTTGAAGACCTCCGAGTTCCAGTGGTTCTTTATTGCCTTTTTGGCTGTCACCTTGCTCTCTAGGTCAACTCAAGTCTCCCTAACTTGTTTTGTTTAAACCTTCACAGAGGTGGACAATTCGGGGAGCTTATTTTCGGAGCCGTGCGGTCGTCTTCCCCAACTCCGGCGAGCACCACCGTCATCGGAGCTCCTGCGACCTTTCTTGGACCTCCTTCTTTCCCAGGTTAGTGCTTAGTGTTGGAAACCCGGTCGTTTTGAACCTCGTTAGCTTTTCATTTTGTCGCATTTAGTCTCCTAGCCTATCTCCGGCTCGCCGGCGTTCAAGGTCGTGCCGCTGACGAGGTTGCCACCTTTAGCTCCGTGATGATATTGCGGTTCCATTCCAGTACTTAGTTGGCGCCGGCGTGGTCCCTGTCGCCGGAGGCAAGCCGTTAAACGCGCTCGGGAGTTTTGCCGGTGCAAACTCCCGTTTTCGTCATTTTCTTAGGATAGCATTAATGCCCAATCATTGCTAATCATTGGCGCATTAATCATGTCTTGATCCGTGCCGGGCGTCACCGACGTGTGGGCCTTGGGCTTAGAATTAAAATCCAGAGGTCATTAAAGTCCCTTTTAGGTTCCTTTATTGCCAATCATCAGCAGCATTTAAGTTGTCCTTAGCCGCCACCTTTTAGTCGCTGTCCTTAGGACCCGCACCACTAGAAGCACCTTGGACCTCCTCGGGTTCATCGTGGTCGTCCACGACCTCCCCCTAGTTTAATCTCAGCCGTTAAGACCACCCCCAAGTCAGATCTGTACCGTAGAGGTTTTTCGTGTAATTTTCTTAGTCCCAGGACCTCCCTAGTTCTATCTCGGCCTTTAAAAACCTCTTGGGATTGGCCCTTAGCCGTTAGATCTGGCTCTGTGTAAAATCTTGCGCGCTTGGACCTCCCCTTGAGTCGATCCTAACCGTCTAGGACCACCTTGGTTAAATCCTAGCCGCTAGGACCACTCCTGCGCAAAAGGACCTCCTCGGGTTCTTTTTGCCAAAACCACCCCCTGGACCTCCACCGAGGTCCTCTTTGCAAAAAGACCTCCCCTCGGTCATTCTGCAAAGACCACCCTCGGGGTCCTCTTTGTAAAAAGCCACCCCTGGCCTTTTACAAAGAAAACCCCGCTCAGGACCTCTTAGGCTCAATCCTAGCCTTTCACGACCTCCCCGGTTTAGATCTGAGCGTTAGATCTCATTTTGTAAAATCCTTAGTGCTCAGACCTCCCTAGGCCTAATCTGAACCGTCCAGATCTCCTCCTGTTAAAACCCTGTCGCATAGGACCTCCCCGAGTAGATCTTGGCCACCCAAGACCTCCTCGTGTAAATCCCAGCCGATCAAGACCTCCCCCTGGAGATCTTGACCGTCTAGGACCTCCTCCTTTAGATCCGTAGCGTTAGGACCTCCTCCTCTGGTCTAAACCGTTAGATTTAGATCTAACGGGCTAGACCTCCCTCCGTAGATTTAGCCATAGGACCTCCCTCTGGAGATCTAGACCATTGGGACCTCCCCCGAGAGATCCTGACCGTCCCGACCTCTTTCCTTGGATGTAAAGCCTTAGGACCTCCCCTAGTGCTCGGGACCGCCAGATCTCGATCTGACGGTCACGACCTCTGTTAGGCGCGAGGACCTCCTTTGCGTGCGCTGTGCATGCACTGGTCGTGGCCGTTGGATCAGATCTCAACGGTCCAGACCTCCCCAATGCGGGAGGAGGTCTTCCCGTGCGCTGTGCTGAGGTGCGTGGCCTGCGATGCGAGATCAACGCCCCGACCTCTCCTTTTCCTTGATTCTTTTGGACCTCCGAGAGCTCAAATTTTCTAAGTCTTTTAAGGTTTCAAATTTCAAAAGTGCATAACTTTGTCATTTCATTTCCTTTTGAATGATTCCATTCTTTGTAGCTCTGTTGTAGTATGAACTTTAATCGAGAATGAATTTAGGCCTTTGTTATATAGTAGAAGATGACTTTAACTACATGATCTTGTTTAATGAGAAATGGTTGTTTAGAAATTCATTGAAAACTTGTAAAATACATAACTTTCTCTCTGTAATTGCAAGCTGAGCAAACTCAACTTGGTAAAATTGGTCTGTAGACATGCTTTAATATGAACTAGGCCTTGTCTTTATTTATGTTCCTCAGAAATGATATATGCTAGCTTTAGAACTTAGAAAAATCATAACTAATTCATTATAACTCCAATTTGTGCAAACTCAGTTTTGCTGTTGTTAGGATAACCATATCTACCTACCATAAAAATTTTAAGTTTCAGATCATTTTAGAAACTTTCGCCATGAACAGTAACTCTAATTAATTTAATTAGGATTTTTCAGGCTGAGAGAATTTAATTTGGCCATAACTTTTTCATACTAAGTCCAAATGGAGTGATTCTTGTTTCTAAAATTGTCTAAAATCAACCTCTAGCTGCTGTAGAAATTTCATTGGATTTGGATGTTCTTTGCTGTTGAGTTCCTTTTGGTGTTCTTCGTTCTTATCGTTTTTTATCGCCTTTTCGCGTTAGGTTCCGAAGAATTTATTGAACCTGAGCACTCCCCTCTACAGCAAGAACAAATCCAGCAAGACAAGCAGTTTGATCATGTTAATCCCAGTATTTTAAGTATTTATGTTGATTACAACTTCTATGTATGCATTGCTACTTTGTGTTAAACTATTGTCGTTAGTTGGCCTAGTAGATGCATTTCCTTAGCAAATGATTATCCTCTACTACCGTGAGCCTAGGTTATTGCTGTGATTTAGAGTTCATGGATGAGCTCTTGTCACTTAGTAGTTTGCGAATTAATTGCTTAGCCATGCTTAGCTTCGGTAGAAATGGGCGGTTATCGACTTGTCGATAACCTTGATCATATAAAACTTATTATGATTTATGATTTCCACCTTGTACCATGTCTACTTATGAAAACTAAAACTGAAAAGCAAAATGATTTAGACTTGGGCACAATGGTAAGATGGTGTGATTTTCGGGTGTGACTGGAATGGTGCCCGAGTCAATTAAGGCCCGAACATCTTGTGAGTACCTGTTATCCAGGCAAATTTGTGCGTGCTAACCACAATAGAGGGTATGAGACCTCTCTTGACTTAGTACTTTGGCGTGTAATCGGCTTCGGTCGCAGGAGTCGCGGGAGGGATGGTGTTGGGAGCATTGTAGTGTCAGAAAGACTTCACTGTGATGGGATTTGTTGTCTTTCGACTTGCAATGTAAGCGTATGGGTTTCTATCCATACGAGAGGCTCGTAGTCAATGCACAATATTGGAAAGCGTCTCGTAGGACTTAGCGTGCTGCATACCTTGGAAGTGTGCTTTGTGGCTTAAAGCGATGCAAGTGTGGGTACATTGGTACACCCCTGCAGGGTTAAAACTATTCGAATAGCCTCGTCCTAGGTTATGGACACGCTTGGGTAAGCTTTCAAGAGTTAGACTACAACCTTTTAATTAAAACTTGATGGGTGGTACGAATCGGGGATTCGTGCTATGTTGTGGTGGCTATTGGGATAGTCACTTCTAGGTGGTTGCTTGTATTTATCATTATTTTCGCTGTTACTTTCAACATTAAAATTGGTTTGTAAACTTGCTTTTAAATATATTACGTTTTGCAAATAATGTTGGCTTTGTGCAAAATGAGACATACAACCTCCACCTAAATAAGCTTGCATGTAGTTTATGAATAGGTCTGCTATTCCACACGTCAGTCTTGCGAGTACCTTTGTGTACTCAGTTATCTTGCTTAAATGTATTTGTTGCAGAGGAAGAAGGTGAGCTTGAGGGCCTCACTACGTGAGTTGTCTTTGTGGTAGCTTGCGAGGCGTCTAGCTTGGCGGCCCGGTCGGTTGCCTTGTGGGTGGTGTGGCTAACCGGTCGACTTTTGTTCTAGCCATCTTATGGCACCCTTTGCTTCCGCTGTCTTTCTTGTATATTGTTCTATTTGGCCGGTCGGCTCTTTTGTAATAACTTTACTTTATGTACGTCGTTGTTGAACTTAGTGATGTATGGTGTATGGAAATGATGTGTAATTTTGTGATGATGTGCATATGCTGCAATTCTGGGAAGCATATGTCCATCGAGGCTTAGAATGTTTAATTAGTAATGCTAGAACCATTTGGAGGTTAAGTGTTACTAGTTAAATATTCCGAGTCCTCACAAAGTTGGTATCAGAGCCATACTGACCGTAGAAACCCCTAGCTTGGTCGCCTCTAGGATATTTTGAAAACTTACTTTCAAAGGGCTTACAAAACATAAGTAAGTCCTCTGATTTTACTCCTTACCTGTCTTAGTTCGCTCATCTCACCTTACTCTTGATCAAGTTTTGGAAAAGTTGTTCCTCTCTTCCTTTCAAAAGCTAGCTATTTATCGGTTAAGTGGGTTTTGGGAGAACCATGAGAGCTTGGAGAAAGGAAATTTGGACAGCTAGCTAGTAATTAGTATAGGAGGTAGGAAATGAGAGGTTAATTCAATTAAAACTTGTGGGAATAAAAGGGTAAGAAGTGATATGAAACTAGCTAAATGCCTATACTCTATTAGATGGTTACACCTTGATTTTGGGTTGTTTTGAGCTAGAATTTAATTCTGAAATTTTGGGTCTTCTCAAACGATTACTCGTTCTTCCATACGGGTTAGTCGTTTTGTGGAGTTGATTTGGTGACTTATGGTCTTGTGCTCCTTGGTAGTTATTCTTGAGCCCTTTTTAATTGAGTTTGGATTTCTTTGCTTTTTGATCTTGGGCTGGTAGCTAACTTGTCTTAGTGAAACAGGATGGCAGGAGGGACACGTAGTGGTCGGAACCAGCCGGGTAGTCCCGATGAGGAGCTTCCCCCTCCTCCGACCATGGCGGAAGTCCTTATGCAGATCGAACGCAATCGTTCGGAGGACCGCTGGGTGTTGGAGGTTATCGCGAGAAACACCTCCACTCCCTCCGTGCCTCGGATCCGGAGGTGGTCACCGGCCTCGTGGGGACTTGCGGAGTTCCTTCGCACGCAGCCTCCCACCTTCTCCCGGCCCAGGATCCCTTGACGCAGACGCATCAGCTGCGTCTAGTTGAGCGAAGCTCAACGTTGCTCGATGCCGTGAGCGGAGCGGGCACTTTCGCATCCCATCACCGGAGGGTGCGGCACTCTCATGGTGGGAGAACTTCCTCGCCATGCAGCCTGCGGGACACGTTGTCTCGTGGGAGGAGTTCCGGTCAGCTTTCCGTCGGGCCCATGTCCCCGCTGGCCTGATGAAGCTGAAGAAGAAGGGGTTCCTTGCGCTCAAACAGGGGCGCAAGTCGGTGACTGAGTACCTCCACGAGTTCAACCATCTCGCGGGGTACGCTCCTGCTGAGGTGGCCACTGATGAGGCCAAGCAGGAGAAGTTTATGGAGGGCTTGTCTGAGGAGCTGCAGGACAAGCTCTCTATTGTGGACTTCCCCGACTTCCAGACCTTGGTGGACAAGGCCATCGTCGCCGAGCATAAGGCGAGAGCGCTGGGCGAGTCCCGCAAGCGCAAGTGGGAGGCCCAGCGGTCTGCACAGGCCGGCCTCGTTCGTCCCCGAGTTGGGCCTGCACCGGTGGCCCGTTCTTTGGCTTCACCACCGCCGAGGCCTTCGGCACCAGCTCCACGTCCTCCGCAGGCCGTGACTCAGTCACGTGCGCCTGCGATCCAGCAGCAGGTTGCTCACCGCAACCCCGCGGCCGACGTCACCTGCTTCTACTGCCACAACAAGGGTCACTACGCGAGTAGTTGCCCTAAGAAGACTGGAGCGGCCCCTCGTCCTAATGGAGGACGCGGGCAAGGGAGTGGTCACCCACGACCGTAAGACCCGGGCTTGGGAGCGCCGAGTCAACCATATCTCGGCTGAGGAGGCACAGGAGGCGCCCGACGTGGTGTTGGGTACGCTTCTTGTCAATTTACGTCCTGCTACAATTTTATTTGACTCTGGAGCTTCGCATTCTTTTATTTCGAGGTCGTTTGCTGTTGATAGTGGTCTCCACTGTGTTCCTTTGGGGGTTCCACTGCTTATTCGCTCTCCGGGTTCGGAAATGAGAGCTGACCAAGTGTGCCGGGACGTTCCAATCCAGATCGAAGGAGTGGGATTCTTGGCGAGTCTTATCTTACTCGATTCGGCGCGCTTGGATGTGATTCTTGGCATGGATTGGTTGTCCCAACACTTGGGGCAAATCGATTGTGCCAGGAAGGTTGTCTACCTCACCAGCCCTTCAGGTGAACAGGTTGGGTTTTCACCGCAGTTGCGAGAACCCCACCTTTTTGCCCTTGAAGCAAAGCCAACATTGGAGATTCGTGATGTCCCCACTGTATGTGACTTCGCGGATGTCTTGCGAGTACCTTTGTGTACTCAGTTATCTTGCTTAAATGTATTTGTTGCAGAGGAAGAAGGTGAGCTTGAGGGGCCTCACTTCTGTGAGTTGTGCTGTGGTAGCTTGCGAGGCGTCTAGCTTGGCGGCCCGGTCGGTTGCCTTGTGGGTGGTGTGGCTAACCGGTCGACTTTTGTTCTAGCCATCTTATGGCACCCTTTGCTTCCGCTGTCTTTCTTGTATATTGTTCTATTTGGTCAGTTGGCTCTTTTGTAATAACTTTACTTTATGTACGTCGTTGTTGAACTTAGTGATGTATGGTGTATAGAAATGATGTGTAATTTTGTGATGATGTGCATATGCTGCAATTCTGGGAAGCATATGTCAATCGAGGCTTAGAATGTTTAATTAGTAATACTAGAACCATTTGGAGGTTAAGTGTTACTAGTTAAATATTCCGGGTCCTCACAGGACCTCCCCGTCAGCTCTGGACCGTTAGATTTAGATCTAACGGGCTAGACCTCCTCAGTCTATTTTCAACTCTATCGCTTAGTTTCTCTCTTTGCCGTTCATCTTTAGATCTACGGCTCAGATCTGGAGAACATTCGGACCACTCCGTATGCGATCTTGATCTTGGGCCATTGGATCTAAATCAATCGGTGGAGTCGTTGGCAGTTAAGACCTCCTCCGTAGATCTTAGCCGTCAAAGACCTCCCTCCTTCAGATCTTGCCGTCTAGGACCTCCTCGTTAGATCCAGACCGTCAAGTCTAGATCTAACGGCTAAGACCTCCCCTAGGCGCGATGAGGTCTTTGCACCCAGGTGCTCGTGTGGGTTTTGGCATCTGAGCTCGTGAGCCGTGCGATCTTTGATCAACGGCCCACGACCTCCCCAGTTTTCGTTGGTTTTTCAGATTTAGTTCCCGAGAGCTTTTATTTGCACTTATTAATTATTTTAAAACTTCAAAAATGCATATCTTTTTCTCTGTAGTTCCAAATTTAACAAACTAAAGTTCTATAATTGCATCTGTTAAAGTACTTTAGCATAGTATAGGTTTTACAGTAGTCTTTAATCCCGAAATTAAACATGCCTTAGATTTATAACTTAGAAAAATCATAACTAAATCATTTTAACTCTAATTGAGGTGAGACCACTTGTGTTAGCCTTAAGATGTCAGTAGCTACCTACCATAAAAATTTCAGCTACACCACCTTTCTAGAAATTTTCACCAAACAATTTAATTATGTGAACGAAGAATGATTGCATTTTTTCAATTAACCACATTGTTTTGAGCATAACTTTTGCATTAAGAGTCCAAATCAGTTGGTTCTTGTTTCTAAATTCATTTTAAATCTTGCTCTTGCTGCTGTAAAATTTTCAGAGCATTTGGAGCATTTTGGTTTTAGAGTATTTTTCGTTTTCTTTGTTCTTATCGGTTCTTTTTTGCTATTTCGGTAGGTTCCGACGATTGTGCCATCCTTGAGAGTGATCCTCTGCAGCATAGTGAGCAACAGCAGCCAGGCAAGCAGTTTGATCATTTCCCATTTGATCCCATTACTTTTAAAGTCTAATATTTTGTTTAACTTCTATGTATGCATTGCTATTTTGTTGTTAAATTGATTAGTTAATCCTCTAGTTGCATAATCTGTAGGCAAATAATTATCCTTTACTACCTGAGCCTAGGTTATTTGTGTGATTAGAGTTCGTTGGATGAGCTCTTGTCACTTAGTAGATTTCGAATAAATATTGCTTAGCCATGCCTAGTTATCGGTAGTATTGGGCGATCATCGACTTAGTCGATGATCTTGATCACACAAATACTTATACTATTCCATTATGTCCAATCCTTGTGTTTTATTGATTTACAAATCAAAAACTGAAAACAAAACTATATCTTGACTTGGGCACAATGGTATGTTGGTGTGATCTGTTTGGTGTGAATGGAATGGTGCCTAAGTCCCTAAGGACCGAGTTACTTGTGCCATTGATCCAAGCAATTGTTGCGTGCTAACCATACGAGGGGGATATGGAACCTCTCTTGACTAAGTACTTTGGGAGGTGTTAATTATGAGCTGGTCGGTGGGTGTGTTGAAACTGCGTGTGTGTGTGTGTGGTGTTGGAGGGGAGCATTAGCAGACTGGTTAGGCTGTCTAATGTGTCCTTCTCCGTGGGTTGCGGCTCTTAATTAGCATCGCCCATTGGAAAGTGTCTTGTTAGACTTAGCCGTGCCTGCATACCAAAGGAAGTATGCTAACCGTGGCTGGTGGAAAGGCGGTCTATCGTGTGGGTACATTGGTACACCCCTGCAGGCTTAAAACTATTCAAATAGCCTCGTCCTAGGTTATGGACATGCTTGGTTATTTCCCACAAGAACTAGACTACAACCTTTTAAAAACTTAATGTTGACATGGGTGGTATGAAGGGGTACTTCATGCTATTGTTGTGGTGGCTATTGGGTTAGTCACTTCCAGGATGTTGTCATCTACCTATTGTTATAGTTGTTTCTCTTTTATTTGAACAATAAGAATTAATTGCAAACTTGCTTTTAAATGTACTACCTTATTGCAAAGAAAACTTGCTTTATGCCGAAAGTAAGTCCAGAGCCTCCTCCACTTAAATAAAGCTTGCATGTAGTTAACTATAGTTCTGTTATTGTAACACCCCGGCTATTCGGAAGCCAAGATGCCACCTAATTACTCTAACAATCTACACATTGCGGAAGAATATGAAATAGTTATATCAACCAAATGACAGCATTAACATAAACAGGACATGGTGAAGGTATCCTTCCTTCACCTTCTAAGTTATCTAATACTGATAATCAATAAAGAAGGTTCGCATTCAGTAATAAATCAACATCATCGTGGAGAAGGTATCCTTCCTTCTCCAATTATAGTTTAATTATTACAGTTCATCATTAACGAATGAAATATGGAACTAAAATTTAGTCTTGAACATGAATTTGATGTTGTGAACAAGTAGTGCGTGTCTACTCCCTCCCAAGTGAGCCAACATCAGGGGTTACCTAAAATAAACAAACAACGCAAGAGTGAGTCCACGACTCAGCAAGTATAGTGAAAGAAACAGAACATATATACAAACAGGATATCACCATTTAAGAATACGAACATTGAATCGATTGAGTACTTAAGAAATACTTGAAATGAATGAATGCAATCAAGGATGGACTGTACACATGCTTATACCAGTATAGCGAGTGACACACCCGTCGGTGTTCACTTAAGCCCGCACCTTAACAAAAGTGCGGGGATCCAAGTCCTATATGAAGAACGTTTCATATAGGTGTCCAAAGCTGCCTATCTTTGGAATTGATGGGTCTTACGTGCCCATTGGAATTGATGGGTCTTTCAATCCACTCCGTGGACGGGACATGACAATGTCCAAACACGCCCACATTGGAATGGTGGGACTTACAATCCACTCCCGTGGACATAGCATGAATAAAAGAATGCATGATATGAACATGAACAATGCTAATATCATCTCTCAAAGATATACTCCACATATTGAAAGAACATAACCAATTCAGCATTTGGGTATCACAAGTTGTCACATCATATTCATGTAAACATTCACAATCACAAGACTTAAAATCAACAAAGTACTTGCCTTCGCGTTGCACGCGTTAGTAGGCAACGATGGCGCTCCCAAACCCGTAGCCTCGCGGCCTAAACAATTAAGTAACCGAAATAAGAACAACATAGAGCCCAACATGAATTAATATTCTACAATACCCTCTTGCACACCCAAAACATAGTCATAACCCAAATCTGAAATTCCAGCAGCAACATGGAATCCCATCTGGACAGCAGCACGGTAAAGACCAAAACTAATGTTCTGGGACTCTAAAAGAGATGAGCCCAGATCCTACACGAGCTTAACAAATATATCTACAACTTTGTAGTTGACGAGATAACCCAATTCGGCCAAACTAAATTGCTAACTGACAAACGAAACAGCAGAACAGAAACTGTCTGAACATAAAAAAACAGCAGTACTAAAACGTCCGTAACTTTTAAACTACAACTCCGAATTGAGTGTTCTTTATCAATCTGAAAAGGTTATGGAATTACCTACAATAACCTAGTTGGCACGACATTCATAATTTGCCTTTAACAAAAAGTGGCACACGGGTCAAAACTAAAGGTAGAAATTGTCATACAATCTGGACAGACTGACCTACAATCTGGACAGTCACAAAGAAAAGTGCATAACTTTTGATATATAAATCCAAATGAGGTGTTCTTTATCAATACTGAAAGCTAGTGATATCACCTTCAAAATTTGTTATGGGCAAGACCTCTGAATCATCCTCTAACTAGGCCATATATCAACCTATACAGAGACTGCTAATTCTCGTCAGGATTCTGGACAGCAGATAATAAATCTATCATAACTTTTGACTCGTTCGTCGGATTTTAGTGTTCTTGGCGGCCACCGAAAGCTAAGAACAAGACCTACAATACTCCAGGAGATGAACATCTCTAATTCGGCCTCTAAAATACCGAAACAGACCGCGCAACAAAGAACAGCAATCTGATTCTACACGCAGCACTAACCACAAATCAAAATACGGCATCTACCAAGAACGGAATGAGCAAAATAGCAGGGAAAACGATTTTACTCTCGAAGATCAGTGAGGTGCTGAACCTTGTGTGGATCCCCAAAGGAAGACGGCAACCCGGCTCTTCCTTCCAAGATTTGGCCGGCGGCACCAATGGAGGAGGGAGGGAGGGAGGGAGGGAGGGAGGGAGGCTGCCCAAAACCCATGGATGCGCAGGGTGAGGGAGGGAGAGGGGCGGCTGCCAGGAGGGAGGAGGCGCAAGGTGTGGGAGGGGGCTAGGGTTAGAGCCGCCCCCCCTTTTTGCCATAAGGCCGGCCCCCCTTTGGGCCCCCAACCGGCTGCCCCCATGGGCCTTCGACTGCCCCCTAGGGCCATTCGGCTGCCCCTTGGGGCCAGATGGCCGGCTCCCCTCTTGGGCCTGCTGGCCGAAGGCCCAGGCCCAAGACCTGGAAGAACAACTGAAAACCCCCTTTTTATACTTTTGAATTCAAATTCGAACAGGTTTCTTCCTGATCAAAAACAGGGTATTACAGTTATCTTACACGTCAGTCTTGCGAGTACAAAAACAATTTTTGTACTCAGATGCTATGCTTAAATGTTTTGTTGCAGAGGAAGAAGGTGAGCCCCAAGGGCCTTACTTTTGCGAGATGTGCGGCTTCTGGGACGACTAGCTTGGCGGTCCGGTTGGTTGCCTTGTGGGTAAAGGCACACTGATTGGCTTTTGCTTATCGCCATCTTATGACACTTTTGCTTCTGCTGTGTACTTATCTAGTTGTATGTCTTTTGGCCGGTCGGCCTCTCTTTTGTAATAACTCTTTATATTAAGTATGTCTTTCAGCTCATTGCTTGATCGGTTCTATGTGAATGAATGGAATTGATGCATGATTTTGTAACGGGGTGTGTATACTGCAATTCTGGGAAGTATACATATCTCGAGGCTTGGTTTATCTGATTTGTGATGCTAGGACCAATGGATGGTTAAGCATTACAAGCCAAATAAACCGGGGTCCTCACATGGTAAGACTTCGTCCTTAGGCCTACATGATTCATGTTATATGCTTAAGAAAACTAAGGATGGTAAAGTTGTTGCAAGATTTGTTGGCACTTTAATTTTAGGCGCTAAAAAGAATGCTATTTGGGTGCCTAAAATCTTGGTTACTAACCTCGAAGGACCCAAACAAATTTGGGTACCTAAAAGAACTTAATTCTTGTTTTGAAGGTGAACTACAAGACTTGTAGAAAACATTGGGTGTTTGATAGTGAATGCACTCAACATATGACCGGTGATAGAAAAATATTCACCACATTCGAAAATGGAAAAGGAAGTGACAAGATCACATTTGGTGATAATAGCAAAGGAAAGGCAATTGGATTGGGTAAAATTGCTATCTCAAATGACCTTTCCATTTCAAATTTATCTTTAGCAGAATCTCTAAACTTCAATTTATTATCCTTAGCTCAAATATGTGATCTTGGATTAATTTGCTCATTCTTAAGTGATGGTGTTACAATCTCAAATGCAAAAGATAGCTCTTTGGTCTTCAAAGGTTTTAGATTTGAAAATATTTATTTGGTTGACTTTAGTTCAAATGAATCTTGTTTGAAAACTTGTTTACAGGCAAAAACCTCTTTGGAGTGGCTTTGGCATAGAAGGCTAGCTCATGTTGGAATGATTCAACTCAAAAAGCTTTTCAAACATGATTTAGTTGTTGGCTTAAAAGATGTGAAGTTTGAGAAAGATCGACTTTGTAGTGCATGTCAAGCCGGAAAGCAAGTTGCTAATTCTCATCCTTCCAAAAGTATCATGTCAAGTTCTAGACCATTGGAACTCTTACATATGGATTTATTTTGGCCAACAACCTACAAGAGTATCGGGGGAAATAGTTATTGTTCATTTATCGTGGATGATTACTTTAGATACACATGGGTAAAGATCGTGAATATCAATATATTTGCAATCTGATTGCTAAATTGAACCATGTGAGACACCGGTTTATTAAGCTTGTAATACTTAGCCTTCCATTGGCTCTAGCATCACAAACAAAATACACCGCGTCTCGATGAACATGTGCCTCCCAGAATTTGCAGCACATATACACCATACAAAAGCATGCATCAATTCCATACAACATAATATAACAAGTCTAGCAAAAGACATACATAATATAAGTTATTACAGAACAGCCGACCGGCCAAAAGACATAAGTATTAAGTAACAACGGAAGCAAAAGTTGCCATAAGATGGCTTAAACCAAAAGACGACCGGTTAGCCACATAACACCACAGGGCAACCGACCGGGCCGCCAAGCTAATCGCCCTACACACTGCCACAGCACAACTCACAAAAGTGAGGCCCTTCGGGCTCACCTTCTTCCTCTGCACACAACAAGCAATGCAGGTAAGTACAATAATGTACTCGCAAGACTTACGAGTAACAAGCCTATACATAGCTACATGAAAGCTGTATCAAAGGAAGGTTGGTTATATGGTTATTTGGACGCATAAAGCAAGTTTCATTTGCAATATTGTAATAGATTGAAAGCAATTTAACAAATCAGTTTTCAAGCATTGAAATAACAGCGAGTAACAATAATTATCAAGTAACCACCTAGAAGTGACTAACCCAATAGCCACTACACATAGCATGAATCCCTGATTCATACCACCCGTCAAGTTTTAATTTAAAATTTTGTAGTCTAACTCTTGAAAGACTTCCCCAAGCACGTCCATAACCTAGGATGAGGCTATTCGAATAATTTTAAACCCTGCAGGGGTGTACCAATGTACCCACACTTCAGACCGCCTTTAAACCACAAGATTAGCACACTTCCAAAGGTATGCCGGCACGGCTAAGTCCTACGAGACATTTCCAATATTGTGAATCAACTACGAGTCGCTCGTATGGATAGAAACCCATACGCTTACATTGTAAAGGCGAAAGTCAACTACCCTATAGGGGTAAAGCTTCCGGACAACTACAACGCTCCACACATAAACCCCCTCATTTTACCACAACACAACACACGCACGCCCACCTGCGACTCATAGCTAACACACGCCAAAGTACTAAGTCAAGAGAGGTCCCATACCCTCTAGTGTGATTAGCACGCAAGAATGCTTGGTTTAGTGTAACAAGATGTTCGGTCCTTGTTGACTCGGGCACCATTCCAATCACACCCCAAAAGATCACACCATCTTACCAATGTGCCCAAGTCCAAATTGTTTTTATTTTCAGTTCTAGTTTTGCAATTTGAACATAGTACAAAACTGAAATATAGAGACCATAATAAGTTTGTGTGATCAAGGTTATCGACAAGTCGATAACCGCCCATTTCTACCGATAGCTAAGCATGGCTAAGCAACAAACTCGTAAACTACTAAGTGACAAGGGTTCATCCAACGAACCCAAAATCACAGCAAGATAAACCTAGGCTCGGTAGTAGAGGATAAACATTTGCCTACTGGTAATGCATCTACTGGGTTAACTATCGACAATAGTTAAAACAACATAACAATACATACATAGAATTTGCAAACAATATATTAGAATTTAAAAATAGTAGGAACAACATGATCAAATGATGCTACATCTGCTTGCCTTGCTGGAGTGCAGGATCTGATGGCTGTGGCTCAGAATCAATATCAATATTGTCTACGGAACCTAACGCGAAAAGGCGATAAAATCAATAAGAACGGAGAACACCAAATAACTCCAACAGCAAAAGACATCCAAATCTAATGAAATCCATACAGTAGCTAGGAGATGATTTTAGACAATTTTAGGAACAAGAATCATGCAATTTGGATTTAGTATGCAAAAGTTATAGCCAAAATACACTCTCTCAGCCAGTTAAATCAACTAAATTAATTACTCGCACTGTTCATGGTGAAAATTTCTAGAATGATCTAAGGTCTGAAATTTTTGTGACAGGTAGATTACGACATCCTAATGACAGCAAAGTTGAGTTTACTATATTTAGAGTTATAGTGATTTACTTATGATTTTTCTAAGTTATAAACCTAGCACAAGTCACTTTACAGGAATATGACCATGCTTAAAACCTATTCCATATTAAAGTAAACTATCAGAGGAATCTAACAAAATTGATTTTGCAAAAATTGGAATTATACAGAAAAAGATATGTATTTTACAAGATTTAATCCATTTTCTCGAATATTCAAAATTGGTAGAAATCAAGTTATTTTGATTACACAATTTTCTGTTACAGAAATATGCCTAAATGCATTTTTAGATTAAACTTTAGTTAAACATGAACTTATCCCAAATGGAATCAACTAAAAAGGAATTATAACAATTTAGTTAGGCATTTTCTAAGCTTTCCTAGAATTACAAGAACATTAAATAATGGCATAAATGAATTAATAAAGCTTATAACATTTTAAAAACAAGTCTAAATGTATTTTTAAATTAAACTATAGTGAAACATGAATTTAATGCAGTTGGAAACATCTAAAAAGGATTTAAAATGAATTAGTTATGAGTTTCTAAAGTCTTAATACAATTTTCAGTTGATAAGAAAATGCTTACTGAAATATAACCAATCTTAACAGAAATAAACGACGTGGACGCTCGTGGACCGTTGATGCGAAATCCAACGGGCCACGCGCACAGAGAACAGCGCACGCGCGCGATCCTAACGAAAGTCACCATTGGATCTAGATCCAACGGCCCACGTGGATAGAAACATTCGGAGGTCCGAATGTCTCAACCATCCACAGCCGCAGATCTGGAGATGGAGGGCCTAGAGCGCAAGCGCATTTGGAAGTCCGAATGCACTCACGATCTCAGCCGCAGATCGTGAGATGGACGGCTCCGAGTGATAGGGACATCCGGAGGTCCGAATGCTCCTCAAATCTGGGCCGTTGATCACGAGATCGACGGTCCACGATCAGCAACGCACAACGCACACACGCACGTGGGTTTAAAAACGCCGGGAGGAGTTTAATGAGCGGACCCATATGACAGTGGCACAACGAGCCCGATTAAGACACACTAATTAACCCTAATGATTGACAATTACTAGATCATTAATGGTGTCCTAATGACGACCGAAAACAGGTGAGTACGCCCGACAAAACCCGAGCGGGATCTACAGCTAGTCGCTGGCGACTCCGGCCATGGCGGCGCCCACCAAGTATCAAAATGGATTCACAATAGGCTTACGGACCCGATGGTGGTGACCTCACCGGCGGCGATGGCTCTAAACGCCGGCGAGCCGGAAAATGAATATGGGGGCTTTTACTGCCAAAAGCGAAAATAGCAATAAGCTCCGCTGCAGTCCAAAGAAGCGAGTGCCACAGCCTCTAGGGACTAATAAGAAGCTACGTTGACCGAGATGAGCTTCAAAGATGGTCGGAGAAGGTCTGACCACGGTGGAGCTTATCGGACCCGAGGAAGAAGATATGAAATTAGAGACCTGAGCCAAAATAAACACCACTGGTGGTCAAAATAGCTACAATATAGCCCATAGAAGCTTCATGAGCAATTAATTGAGAAATGGAGCACTCACCGGAGTTGAGGAAGAAAGGGGATGGTTTCGGCCGAATTTGAACAAACCCCAAATTTGTCAAATCCTGTGAATGAAACCCAAAATTAAGTGAGGGGAAATGATTAGGGTATTAAGGAGTTGAAAAGGGTACAAGAATATTTGAAGAAGAACCACTGGAGCTTCATAATCCGCAATGGAGCTCCACGGGTCAATAATGGTGATTTGGTGTTTTTGGTGTATTAAGCTCCAAAAATGAAGAAGGAGCTTTGGATGGTGTAAAGGAACACCAGGAAGGGGTTTTGGGACCTTATAAAGCTAAGGATTAGGGTTTGGCCAACAAAAACGATATTCCCGGGTGTTAGGTTCATAGGGCTGCCATAGCCCGAAAAAGAAGTGATGAAGCGCAGGAGTAGGGCATGGGTGAGGCCGAAAACACCTGTGCCCACATTTTGGCGGCTTAGATCGAACAAAACAATCGGAGGTCCGAACGTATCTAGCGACGTGGACGGTCTGATTTAAATTAAACGGCTAAGGTTCGCCCAAGGTCTTTGAAGTTTAAAATAAACAGAGGAGATCGAGAACCCTTGGATCAGAAATGAACAGCCACGATTAAATATGACCTTCAGAGGTTCGAACGTCTCAGACGATCAGGACGGTTGGATCAAGATCTAACGGTCAAAGAGGATTAGCGTATTCGCACGGTCCGAATGTTCTCGCGAAGCTGGGCCGTGCGATTAGGATCCAATGGCTGAGATTGGACGCGCGCTAGAAAGGAGGCCTGGTGCAGTTAGTTGACTGGACCAAGACAAGTGACTCGAGCCCGAGTCTTACTCGAACCCAATGCACAGTGAAATTAGGTTTTGAGTTTTAAACTGAGCTGGGACTTTGAGGATTCATTTGAGATAGCAAAACAACTCCAAAATTTCTGAATCTTTACTCGAGCTTGCTAACTTAGATATTAACCTTGTATAAAATTTTCAGAGGTTTTTATGCTGCGCATTATTCTCCAAAAATTATGCAAGGCTCTGGTTTAAGGTTTGACTGAAAGTCAAACAGGTTTGACTACCCTCTAAAAATATTCAAACAATTTCTAAAAATTGTGAAATTTTTCAGAGAGGTCACATACCATCCCAGGAACTTAAGAAAAATATTTCCAAGGGATGATCACAAGATTTGATAAGAATGTTTTTGGAAGACAAGGTTTTGGATCAAAAGACTTGTGACTTTGTATTTCCATAATTCTTGTACAGGAATTGTTTAGAACATACAGGAAATACATGATGTAAGAAAAAGTTTTAATTTCTACTCATTTTCTTACATTTGAAACATAAGTCCAAAATTGGGATGTTACAAACCACCAAAAATTTTCCCGAGTACAGAGCCGAAGGGGCAAATGGTTCCTATAACACAAATAGAAACACAAGAATATGTTTATGGATGAACAGAGAAAAGAATGAAAGAATGGATGCACTAAATATGGAGGATTCTCTATTACACTGTCACATACCGGCCTGTCTTGGAATGGGCTTTGTTCGTTGGGCCGTGGGCCAAGTGGTTAGTGGGGGATCAAGACAGGAACAGGAACTACAAAGGGGCAGCGACAGAAGGAAAGGGGATCGAAGAAATGATTCAGGCTGCCTTAGTTCTCTTGTCCCCACTGTTCTTCTTCCCCAATTCCCCTTCTCTTCCCCCAGTCTCCCATCGCTCCTGCTGATTCTTGTCTTCCATTGCTGCTCCCAGTCCTAGCTTCCTATTATCCCCAATTTGTATCTCAAATACTTTGCATATTGTGTTGGATTTTGGTATTAAAGCTTGTTGAGTGGTATTCGGTCTTGTTTATCCGAATGGGAACGTGACAATTGGTATCAGAGCCACCGATCATGGTGGTTCCGTGCTCCGAAGTGGCCATGACTGAAGCTGAGAAGGAGAGCGAAGCCCGGTGCAAGGAGATGTTGAACTAGTTAATCTCTGTCGTGAAGAAGCAGACAGTGGAGATGGAAGACCTGGCAGTAAGCATGAATGAGATTGCGGTTGGCTTGAAGGCCGTTGTCCAGCTGCAAGAAGCGCCAGTTCATGCCTTGCCACCGCCCGGGACCGCACCGACGGCCACCCTTGTCACCGCGCAGAGGCCGCCCACGCCCCCGAGTCGCCCACCAAGTGCTCGACGTCGGGCCCCGACCCCAACGCCGGCTACGCCAAGGTCGCGGCTGTGCCCATGCTCTCGAGGGGCGCGACCACAGCCCTCCGGGCACATGCAGAGCCCGTCAAAGTCTCCTCGTCGAAGTCGTTCGACACCAGCGAGCTGGACACCGTGACACCCACTAGGTGTTCGACGGCGCGTCGCGGCTGCAACACCGACGGGTCATCAACCTATCCCCAAGAGGTGGCTCCAACTCCACCCTTGACCGACGCCATGTTCGACGCCGCCGTCATCGTCCTTGTACACTCCTCTAGCGAGATCGCTGTCGACGAGAGTGGGAACACAGACACCTTGGAGGTATTGCTGCCGGTGACATTCTTGCGGAGCTCTCACATCTATCTAGTGCAGTGTGCCCTCTCAGCCTTGGCCATCCGTGAGGGTGTTGTCCTTAATGTTGACTGTGCACCGTGGGGCATGACTAGCTACCAGCATGCAGCAATGGGTCAGGTCGAAGCCGCGCTTGCCATCGACGGCCATGACAACTCATGGACCAGCTATAACCTTAGGTTCCTAGACTTCTCCTCTTGTGTATTTGCTACACAAGTGGTTCCTACAATGGAGGTATTCGGCGAAATGGGTGACAAAAACAAGAGGGAGCAGTATTTTGTAGACAGGGTTTGGGAGCAGTGGCTGGAACCATGGCCATCGTTCAGGTGCAATCAAGGTGGAGTGCCATGGATACCCCCATGGTCATCATCTCAAGGACATGGGACCTTGCTCCAGTTGCTCCACAAACAAGAAGGAATCAGGTCATGGATGACGACATTCACTAATACTGAAATGGGTATGCTAAATTCACTTGTTCATGTTTTCAGTAAGAGGACAACAGGTGCACATTGCCTTTGTCACGATCAGTATTGGGCTCGAATTTGCGATTCTTTGTGTTTTGCGGCAATAATTTCAGTTGGGGGAGGAGTACAAGTCTTAGTGGGAGTGTCAGTCCTGAAAACAGAATGTAATGAGTTCCTTGCTAACAAGAATGTTGCTGCCAGTAGGAGATACCAAAGACTACGAGAGTTTACAATTTTTCATACTTTGGTGTTATTTCATTTTGAAGGCAAGGAATGTTTTGTGGTGGAAGCATCGAAGCTGTTCATGGAGGAATCTGACTACAAAAGTGCGAGGTGCGGCACCAGGGAGAACAGAGGAGGCAATGGTAGCTCAAAATGTGAAGGAACGCACGAGCTTGGAAGCTGCCAGCTCTGTGGATGAAGGCATAACAATGAATGTACACTCCAACTTAATGGCAGAACATAGCAAATTTAAGTCAAGGAGGCGATGTTTTGTGGAGGACAGTGCTGGGTATCACCTTGAGCAACTGTACATGAGGTCTGATATGCTCCCAATGTTGTTAAGTAAAAAATCCGGGCCTCACATCCACAGCTGTGAAGAAAGGAGGGCTTTATTCTCATGATGTCAGCTCAGTTTACAAGTACAAGAATAGTCTTGTTGATGTTAAAGTGGACACATAATCAAACATCTCTACTACGTTGACTGGGTGGGAAGTCCTGCCATCCACAAAGCTTGTGACGGCTGTCAAGCTACCTTACTGCAATTCTGGAAAGGTGGAGGTGCAATACATCCACGAGAATGCAACTTTTGCTACTGCTATTGGCATGAAGCCCTCTCCCGTGGTTGAATTTTCTGAGATAGGTGGAGCTAATGCTGGACCTACCATATATAATTCCGAGGGAAAGAAGTTTTCCCTGCATCTTGTTCCATCAGGCATCCTTAATGAGAACACACAATGTGTGATTGGTAAGGGAGCAGTAGTTCATTTTCCTGGTTTCTTTAAAGAGATTGATGGGCTGGAGTCGAATGGAATTTCCTGCGAAGGAAGAATTTTGGTATCCTTCCAAACAATCTTTCGGACAGAAGGTCTTTTAGGGTTTTACAGGGGAAATGGATCTAGTGTTGCTCGGATTGTTCATTATGCAGCTTTGCATTATATGGCCTATGAAGAGTATCGGCGTTGGATCATTCTTGGTTTTCCTAATGTTGAGCAAGGGCCTATTCTTGATCTAGTGGCCGGATCAATAGCTGGAGGAACGGCAGTCATATGCACATATCCTCTTGATCTAGTTCGCACAAAATTGGCTTATCAGGTTAAAGGTGCAGTGAACCTCAGTTTCAGAGAATCTAAGCCCTCTGAACAGGTTTATAAAGGGATCCTTGATTGTGTCAAAACAATATACGGGCAAAATGGCTTGAAAGGCCTATACCGTGGCATGGCTCCATCATTGTATGGAATCTTCCCTTATTCTGGTCTTAAATTCTACTTTTATGAGAAGATGAAGACTCATGTTCCTGAAGAGAACAGAAAAAATATAATAGCAAAACTTGGTTGTGGATTAGTTCTTGGTTTGTTAGGCCAGACAATAACATATCCCCTTGAGGTTGTTAGGCGGCAATTGCAGGTTCAGACCTTTTCATCATCCAACCTTGGGAAGGGGAAAGGAACATTTGGAAGCCTTGTTATGATAGCGAAACATCAAGGTTGGCGGCAACTGTTCTCAGGGCTGTCGATCAACTATTTGAAGGCTGTCCCATCAGTAGCCATAGGATTTACTGTTTACGACTCGATGAAAGTTTGGCTTGAAGTTCCATCCAGAGAGGAAGCAGCTGTTGCTGTACCTGTGTTGACCAGACTCAAGGAAGTTAAGCTGGGCATTTCCTACTGTACTGAAGATGCTAAAACCTGTACTGTTAATATAGTAGACACTCAATACTACAATTCCAGATAGGAGATAGCTAGTATCTGTTTTTTCACTTTCATTAGGCTGAACAACAAGATCAATGGGTGGTTGAGGGAAAATAACACTATTACCATATGTTGTGGACAAAGGTCTCGTTCTTAGAATTGGGTAGGCAAAAGGGGTATATGATAGTTACTTTTTGGTAGGCTAGTTAGCACGGTTGGACGATAGTAAAAAGTCATAGCAAAACCAGTAGCGACTTGTACTAGAAAACAAGTAAGTGTAATTCCCCCTAAACAAAAAAATATGTTGACATGAGGAGGACCACTATTACCTGCGCAATGTGTCGGGCATCCAGATGCGTTACCTCTCATGGGAGTTCAATCAGCTCCTTGTCAATGCAGTGAGGCAGGAGATTGGAAGATCCGGCCAAAGAAGGTGATAGCCCTGTTCATTCGTTCCCATGGTTCGATCCTTCCCAGTAAAACGCGGCGTGTTCGAATGATGATCGCTTTTACGCGAGAAAGGGGGACCACCCTCTAAGCCTAAGTATTCCTTAATGATCGATAGCGTACAAGTACCGTGAGGGATAGGTGAAAAGAACCCCAATATAATCCTTATAAGTAAAATGCAACCTTATCAAAACACCGCTTTCTGACTAAATAGCACCCCCAAGGCATCTTGAAACACAACGAAAATAATAAGCATGGTATACGAAAACACTAACATACCAAGCAAATCGAGTCGTACCTGTCCAATGTATCGAGAAAACAAATAATCTATATGGAACATGAAGACAATGTGCTTATTCCAAATGTATGTATGTAAGATTAAAATAACAAAGTTTGAACTATGATGATAAAGGAAAACAATAGCGTAAATCACAACAAACTGTGGGTTCTTTTACCTTGTCAAGAAAAGTAATAAATCGAAATGATCTACAACGAAACAACGGCAAACCTTGGTGAAGAGTGATACAAGCAATAAATCCAAAAAAAGGAAAATGCACATTTTTTTAGAAGCAAACTACCATATTTCAGTAAACATGTTGAGCAAAAAGGCATTTTTGGTTGGATAGCCTTTTAGTACACCCTAATTTCTTTATTCCTAGGACAAAGCTGCAATCATGGTTATTAAGGCGGTAAGGCGAGGCGACCCAACCCCTCACACCTTTTAAGCGGTAAAACGCGAGGCGAGGCGACGCCTTATACATTCTAAGGCGACAGTGTAGAGCGGCTGCAGAAGATCCCAACAGCAGCAACAGCTTCTCTAGCCGCAGAAGATCCCGGCTACCCGTGCTTGCCCGCTTGCCTGGCTACCCCCGCCTGCTCTTTTCCCACTTCCTGGCCGAGCGCATGCCACGCCGCCTCAATCTCCACGTTGCCGCCGCCGTCACCTCCACGCCCCTTCGCCCGTGCCGCCGCCTCAATCCTCCCTCAGCGCGGGCCGCGCCACCTCCTCTGGTCCCCCCTCAGCGGCAGCGTTGGCCCACATCGCGTCGCCTCCCCTCCCCCTTCCCCTCTTTCTCTCCTGCTCTCCCTCTCCCTCCGCGCCCCTTCGCTCGCGCCGCCTCCTCCCTCAGCGCCGGGGAGGAGGCGCCGATGAGCTACGCGACGACGACGAGGAGCCGTGCGATGAGGAGCCGCGGGGAGGAGGCAGCAAGTCAGGCACGACGTAAGGCGAGGCGATGCCTTACGACATCGGCAGCGCCTTACCACCTAAGCGTCGCTTGACACCTTAAAAACCATGGCTGCAATGCAAGGCATAGTGATCCAATGCTAATCACAAGGATTTTTTATATATCTAAATTTGTACCTCAATAATTGAAGCATGCTATGGACGAGGAACAAATAGAGTTTGTCTCCATGTAAATTTTAGTTGATGAATTGCAGGAATAGTGTAACACCCCGACCTGCCACCTGGGTTCAGAATGTTGCCACTACACATTATTCATTACAAACTTTGCGCAGCTAATTTAACAACTAGACATATAAAGCAAAAGTAGAATATATAGGATGGTTGGTTTGCATTAGTAACTACATGTGATGTGGATGTACTATTCTCCCTTCTGGATCCATGTCATCTGCGATGTTCACCTAAAAACCAACAAAAAACAAGGGTGAGTCCAAAGACTCAGCAAGCACGTAATAGAAATGATAAACACTGCCACACAAACAAAAACATAACCATATCATTATTTCCATCCTTAGCTTTCCATTAATGTAATGCATCATAATTCTACATGCACCATCATGCTCATATACATCTCATCAGCTGATACTGGTATCGCGGAGTGTTCACCAATCGTTAACACACTCTTCCTCCATCTTCGTTAGGATGGGGTCCTTACATTGTAGGACTTTATTTAGTTCCTACAAATGTAAGACTTCACCTAGAGCTCTCTGGATTAGTCTTGTGTCTTTCTCATCGACCTTACCAGAATAGTTACATGACTTTCTCACCAACCTGGTTCATGCATTCTTTCCATGGTGCAAATGCACATGTCCATTGTTATTAACATAATTCATCATTGTCATTATTAACAGGGTAGCCTCATTGCTCACCTTGTCCCATCATTTTCATCATTACCATATGCATCATCATATAAGCATCATCACATAAGTATCATCACATAAACATCATCATATCACATAAACATCACATATTTCATAACATTTACATGCTATCGCTCTACCATGCACTTGCCTGTTAACCATGCGAAGCGGAGTAACATGCGGATGACGCCGTTTCAGAACCTCCACCTGAACATGCATTCAACCAGAGTCAACACATAGTAGCAATACATGTACACATACGGACGACATTTATCCTACGCTCAATCCGACACGAACAAACCCCTCTCACCAGGCACTAATCTGCTGGCCCGGTGCTCAAAGTATTAATAAATTAGGGACCACATCGTCTAATCCTACAGATAAAACTCATTTGCGCACCCCTAATTCCTTTCTCCTCTCTTCCCCATTCTCTCCTTTCTCTTCCCTTCTTTTTCCTATCTCCTGGCCAAAGCCGCCCCTTCGACTACCTTATCTCCTCACCTCCCCCTCCTCACCCACTCATTCTCTCCACCTATCTCGGTGGTTCTCTAGGTTGAACCGCCTCCTGCCAGAGCCGCCTCTCGCTGGCCGAGCCCGCGCCCAGTGCCACCTCGCCCGACCCCTCTCCTCTTGGCAGCAGGCCGGATCTGGCCTGGCGCCACCATCGGTGCCACCTCCTACGCTCAGCACCCCCGCTCGGACCCGCATCCCTAGGCGTTGCTCCACCCGCACCACATCCTTGGCTCGCCTCAGGCGTCTCTACCCTACCGAAGCCGTTGGCTCCTCTCCCACGCCTACACCTCCCCTGCCCAACCATGGCTGCGCCCGGCTCAACCTCTGGCCGTTGTGCGCCTCCCCTCGGTGCCGCTGCCTCCTATGAGCTCTACTAGGGAAGTCTACTCTCACTCCCCTTCTTACTTTATGCATCCTAGTGTTATGCCCTACTTGTTCGATTGGGATGGACAAAAGATGGAGGATGGCATACCTACTTGGTTTGTCGGTCAAGTGGTGGGAAGCGACGATGATGATGTGCTCCCTGGCATGCCCTTGGTTCCTCTTCTCCTTCTCTGCTTTGGCTTGACTGCCTTCGGTTGGGGAAGAAATGGGATGGGAGGAGATGTTGGTCGGGTGAGCTTGGTCTTATCCCCTCCTCTCTCCCTCTCTCTCTTTCTCTCCCGTTGGTTTTCTTCTACTATGGTGTGGTAAATTGGTAAAAAATGGGTTCTCAAATTCACTTCCATTCTCTTTGCTTTTCTACTGGTATTGGATTCCACCCCCCCATAGCAGAATTCAAACAAAATAAAAAAATGAAACAATTGTACATAAACAATTACTCTAACTCATATCGCAGTGAACAACTCTTGGTACTTTTCGTGCATGCGAGACTCCAACTCCCAAGTCGCTTCTCGCTCGGACTGATGCGACCATAGCACCTTAACATACTTTATCGATCTGTGCCTCAGCACCTTTTTTGATTCCTCTAGAATCTGAACTGGATGGGACTCGAAGGTGTGGTATTGCTTAAGGGTCAATGGTTCTAGCATGATCTTATGCTCCGGGTCCCTTAAGTACTTTCTCAACATAGAAACATGAAACACATTGTGTTCTCCTCGCATGGACTCAGGAAGGTCCAGGTGATATGCTAACTTTCTAATTCGTGCCAGAATCAGAAATGGTCCAATGTACCACGAGCTAAGCTTCCCTTTGGTACCAAATCGCACAACCCCTTTAGTGGGAGACACTATCAGGAGCACCTGATCCCCCACTTCGAACTCTAAGTCGTGCCTCTTCACATCCGCATAGCTTTTCTGCCTACTCTAGGAAGCTAGCAAATTCTATCTAATCTCCGCCACTCGTTCCACTGTTTGCTGGACCCAATCCGAACCCAGAACAGCCTTCTCGCCTATAGCATCCGAACAAAGTGGTGATCTACACTTCCATCCATACAAAACCTCGAATGGCGCTGCCCGAACACTGGAGTGGTAGCTGTTGTTGTAGGCAAACTCCACGAGTGCCAAATGATCCTTCCAGCTACCTTTCAAGGATAGAACACAGGACCTCAGCATGTCCTCTAGTGTTTGAATGGTGCGTTCAGACTGCCCATCCGTCTATGGGTGGAAAGCGGTACTGAACTGAAGCTTCATGCCCAGAGCACCCTGCAAACTCTTCCAAAACATGGAGATAAATTTGGCATCTCTGTCAGAAACTATCATCTTGGGCACACCATGCAGTCTCACTATCTCTCGCACATAGATGGGTGTCAAATCACTTGCCGAATTCGTCGTACGAATAGGGAGGAAGTGTGCGGATTTACTGAATCGATCCACCACTACCCAAATCGCGTCCTTACCTCGCTGGGTACGAGTGTAATATCCCGTTCAAATATAAAACATATAAGTGACTAGTACTAAAATTAAATATAATTAGAAAGGGAAAATTTAGAATTTTAAAGGAGTTTTAGAACTCAGGCTTTTGATCCATGGCTCTTTGGGCCCATGTGGGGGGAACTAAACCCTAGCTCCCTAAGTACTGTAGCAAACCCAGGGGGTACTGTAGTGCATATGTCACTGTAGCATGATGCTACTGTAGCATGCCCCTCTCTCCCATGGTGGTGCCCCCCTCTCCTCTGGTGCTTCTCCATTGTTGCCACCCATAAGGAAGAGGAAGGAGAGGGAAGAAGAGAGGAGAAGGAAGAGGAAGAAGGAGTTCTTCATGGGGGATCTCTAGCGAGTCATTCATGTCTTCTAGGGTAATATTTCTAATCCTTGCTATTAGTTTAAGTATTTTCAAGGAGATGATGTCGTTTAGTGATTCGTTGATCCTGCTGAGATTGAGTCGGTATTCTGTAGTTGTCTTGTTCGGTAGATTAGGTCTTGTTCAGTGCGAAATTAGAGGTTTGGACCTCCTAGAGTTATGTGGGGAATTGCGTTGGCTTTCGGGAAAGTATCAATTCGTAATTTTTGGTTGGATAAGGAATTAGTTATGATTTTTACAAGTCTGAGTGCCCGTTCAGTCTTTGGTTTTGGGCAGCGAGCATAGTTCTATGATTTAGTGTCTGGAGATGGACGAATCTGGTCAGTTGATCTCCACGAGTTGTGTAGATAACTTTATGATGTTTCCAGGGAGATCAAGTTCATAATTTTTGGACATATAGAACGAAAGATATGAATTTTTAAAGTTAATATTGTAGTCTGTCCTTCTGTTGTGGACAGTAGAGAAAGACTAATTGTTAGCAACCATTGTTGTACATTGGGAAAAATTGTAATAAATTTATTGAGGAAGCTAGTTCTCTATAGTTTCCAGATTGTGTTAGAAAAGTGGGTTTGTATGTACCAGTTAAAAGATACAAAAATTCCTAAGTTGGTAGTACCGAAGATGACAAAACTGCCTTCAGAGTTAAAAAAAAAGACTTAGATGGAATAATTTGATCTTTTGGTCACCTGAGGAGTTGTAGATATGCATGTGTAGATTCCAGGGAATTTGGGGTCATGACTTTTGGAGTTTTGACTCAAAAGTTATGGTTTTTCTTTGATGGTTGTCTGTTTGGACAAACTGGTATTTGGAGTGTATCAGTAAAGTTTCGGGTTGCGAATAGAAGCGATTGATTTCATTTTGTTTCATTGCTATGCTGAGTACTTTTGAATGGTATTATTAGTATACTTTACGGTTGCCAGGTGGAGTCTTCTCGTCGTCGTCATCCGTCTTACGGTTGAGGCAAGTGCAAGCAGTGTAGGGTGACTTGTGATGCTATATTCATGATAATTGCCATGGTTTACTTATGAAAGTATATCTATGATATTGCCGATGATTATTATTCTTTTATGTTGAATTGAGAATATGAAGTTCTTTGCATCATGGCACTCATTCCTGAATCTTGGACTACGTGGTATCCAAGCATTGTTTCTTTTGAGGTCCCCGTCATACATTGGACAGGCATGAGATCCCCGTCATGTATTGGACGGGCATGGGTCCCCACACTCGTGGAGTGTGGTCTTGAGGTCCCTGTGCCTGAGGACACAGGCTTGAGTAAGCATCGACGGATGCACTACTCCGCATTACTGGTAATTCCAAAGAAGGAAGAAAGAGCATTCTTGACATATGCATTGCATGCAAGCATAAGAGATTTATTTATAGTTCCTTGATGATGTTCATATGAGGTTTTGGTATCTTCATTAGCTGGTCGTGAAGTTTTGTTTATTATCATTGTTGTATTTTGTTGAGTCGTAGACTCACGCTTGTTGTTGTTGTCCTTTTTAGGTACCTCTCGAGGCAGCGACATGCATGGGAAGAGGTAGTTTTGATGCACTTCATACTTAACCACTCATGGCAAATAAATTACATTATTTATCTAAAACCTTATGTTCACGCTATTTCCTTTAGTTTTAGACCATGTCCATCCTTCGTGGTGGTTGATTCACTTGTAATCGTGGTAGCTAAGGTTTACCGTGGGTGTTTCTATTATGCTTTAAATCTCAGTTATTGATTATTTAATTCCTTTTGGTAGGATAATGTAACATCCCAAGTTTAGGCTTGGGTTTCAAATGTAAGAAAAAGTGTAAAAATTAAAAACTTTTCTTACATCTTGTATTTCCTATATGTTCTGAAAAATTCTTGTAAAGGAATTATGGAAATACAAAGTCACAAGTCCTTTTGACCTAAACATTGCCTTTCAAAACATTTCTGGTAAAATCTTGTGATCATTCTCTAAAAATATTTTTCCTAAGTTCTAGGGTTAATGTGTGACCCCTCTGAAAAATTTCACAATTTTTAGAAATTGTTTGAATATATTTGGAGGTCAGTCAAACCAGTTTGACTGTTAGTCAAACCCTAGCTTAGCACCTTGCAGAATTTTTGGAGAAAAATGCACTACATAAAAACCTCTGAAAATTTTATTCAAGGTCAATATCTTGGTTAGCAAGCTCCTATAAAAATTTCAGAATTTTTGGAGTTGTTTTGCTACCTTAAACAAGTCCCCAAAGATCAGCTCAATTTAAAACTCTGAATTCTAAACCTAGGGCTGAGTCAGACTCGGGCTCGAGTCAGACCCGTGCCCAAGTCATTTGAATCGGTCGGGCCAAGTCGACTAAGCCGCACTCGGGCTCGCGTTTGGGCGCATCTGTTTCGACCGTTAGATCTCCATCGGGCGGTCCACGTTTGTGGAAACCTTCGGACCTCCCGAGAGCCGCCTCGAACCTAAGCCGTTAGATCTCCATCCAACGCTCACGACCTCCTCTACCGTTTTAAACCTCCGGAGGACTTGTGAGATCTGAGCTGTCTATCTTTAATCTAACGATCACCACCTCCCCGAGACCTCCTTCTGTTCTTCTTCTTCCTCGCGCGTGTGTGGGTGCCAGGGCCATGGTAGAGAGGTCACCTCAAGCACGTCCTCGTCAATGTCTCTCTGTTCTTGGCATTAAATACGCGCCAGTGCTTTCGGCCCAAAGTCGCGCTCCGAGCTGCTCTCGTCATTTCAGCTCGTCAACGACAGAGCCATGAACCGAGCTCATTCTTGGAGTGTGCCCTAGCTCAAACCGTGGCACTCCGGCTATAAAAAGCCCCCAAAGCCCCTCCTGGTGATCCTTTCCAACACCCTAACTCGTTCCTTGTTCCTGGAGCACCGAACCCCAAAACCCCCAAAACCTCCATTGTTGGCCGTGAAGCTTGGTGGTGGCATTGGTGCTCCAGTGGTCCTCTTGCCCAGCTTTTCATTTCCCGCGGGACCTCTGGGGATCGCCAATCTTGTCCCTAACTCCATTTGGGTTGCTTTCACAGGGGCAGCTTGAATCGGAGTTGCGCGGATTTCGGCCGTGGTCCTTCATTTCTTCCCAAACTCCGGTAAGTGGCTCCTCTGGTCGATTCCTTGCTCCTGGACCACCTCTGGGTCATCGCGAAGCTATCCTTACCGTCCTTTATGCTTCTCTTTGTTCAGGAGCTCTTGTCCGCGTTATCTTCCTCATCTTCGGCGTCGGTCCCCGCCGCCAGAGTTTCTCCGACTTCCTTCAGACCTCCCCTGCGTCCAGGTGTGTTCTCAATAGTCCCCTAGTGCTCGAGAACCCATTAGATTAGGTTGTAGCGGAGCTTTTTCGCGTTTTCGTATTTTGCCGTAACAGCTCCTCCGCCCCTCTCCGGCTCGCCGGCGTTTTAGGCTAGCCCAGCCATCGAAAGTACCCTAATTTGGTTCGCAATAGTATTGTGCACGTTTTGGCACCGTTAGTTTGCATCGTCGTGGCCGGAGTCGCCGGCAGCGAGTTGACGGGCAAAGTGCAGTGCTCTATACTGTTGTCGCGTTTTCGACAAGTCCCCGGACCTCCCCGAGATAATCTTATCCGTCGATGACCTTGTAAGATTAAGTCTTAGCCGTAGGATCTTTCTTCGTAAAACCTTAGTGCCACGACCTCCCCCAGGTTAGATCCTAGCTGTTTAGGACCTCCCTGGTTCAATCTTAGCCGTTAGGGTCAATCCCTGTGCGAAAAGACCACCCCGTGGTCGTTTTTGCGAAAACCACCCTCGGGACCTTCCTTGGGGTCCTCTTTGCAAAAGACCACCCCCTGGTCTTTTGTAAAGAAAACCCCAGGACCTTCCTCCTCGCGGAGATCTAAACTTTAGGACCACCACCAGGCAGATCTTGACCGTTTAGAACCTCCTAGTGGAGATCTGAGTCGTTAAGACCTCCCTCTGTTAAGACCTTGTCCTTGCGGACCTCCTTAGGGAGATCTTGACCGTTGATGTAACACCCTAGCCCAACAAGAGCCTGGAACGCTACTAAACTACACTAAACAATACTGAACCAAAGATATTCTACCAACTTTTCGGCAGAACCTCCCCTGTGTTGGTAACTACGAGGAAGTTCCAACATATAAAGGAGAATCATAACTCAATATTCCTTCATCCAAAATCCTCACTAAGCATTAGAGTCGTGATAAACAGCTAGAACATAATCAAAGATACCTAAAGTGTGCTACTCATCGTTATTACAAAACTCAATGCAGAAAGATTAACCATAATCCAAACTTAAGATGTTTGCTCATTTATTAATTGGCATTCCAAGATTTAATCAACTATTGATGACAGGTGGCAGTGTGTGAGTTCTACTTAGGTGTACTCCCCCCATGCATCACGTTCCTGCAACGGTACCTAAAAACACAACAAAACAAGGGTGAGTTCAAGAACTCAGCAAGTACCACAAAAGAGACACTACTTCATAATTAAAGCATCATCATTCCATTCTAATCTTTGCTCAGAAACTAGAACTCATGAAGCATGAATGCAGGCATGCAATGCAACCTTTCTCTTTTTCACTCTTTTGCGCATTACACCAGTAATGCGGAGTATGCAACCGTCGCTGCGTACCCATGCCTGTGCTCGCAAGCACAGGGACCAATTGCCCAGTACTCCGCAAGTAAAGGGGACCTCAAGCCCACACTCCGCAAGTGTGGAGATCTTAAGCCCATCGTTACATGATGGGGATCTCTCCTCAATTGCCCACATTCCATGAATGTGGGGACCTCAATCATGCACCTTTATGTATGCTCTAACAGTGCACATGAACAATAACAGTTTTGCAATATGCATGAACAACATCAGCACTGTACATGAATTATAACCATTCATATCATAAGATTGCATCAGCTAAAGCCAGCATATCTTTCCATCAATCAACCATAGTTACTATATACCAAATGCAAGCATGTACCATAAGCATTCATCATCTTTAACCAGCATACACACTATCAATTTAACCACAGTCGCTAAATATCAAATACCAGCAAGCATTGCCAAACCATCCACAACAACTCTACCAAGCAGGGTACTTGCCTCAACCACGAGAGAACGGAGGATGCGAAGAAGGTGCTTCCTCCGGGACCAGTCCCCCACCAAAGATTCATTTAAAACTTACAAAGACAACAGTAATGGACCAAACAAACCATATAAGCAAGCACAAACTAGCAATAACTTGAAACGCGATCCCGACTTCAATTTCCTAAATGCTGAACTGACCCCTCTGTAAACAGTCGTATTCAAAAATTCATATCTTTTAGTAAAGGAATCCAAATGAGGTGATCTTGGACTTCATTGAAAGTTTATTAAATTCCCCAACTAAACCTAGTTGGTGGGACTTCCTGATTCGGCCAACTAATACCCCTTTCATGCCAATTAACAGAATATCGATTTCACATCAGGTTCTCTGGACAGCAACTTAAAACCATAATAACTTTCAGAATAATGATCCAAATTTCGTGTTCTTTAGCTTCCCTGAAAGATAAGGAAATTATCTACATTTCTAATTATAGTGAGACCTCCCAGAAACTCTTCTAGCTATCAGTTTAGGTCCGATTACTAAAATCTGTCAGAATCATAGCAGATTTAGCTGAAATTCATAACTTTTGATCCACTCATCCAAACGATGTGATCGTGTACTCTACAAAAAGGTATCGACGTTGCCTACAACTTTCTTGGAGGCGTCCAGGACAGATTCTTCTTTAACCTCGTCAAAAACGTCGGCCAATCCTGTCTACCCTAAACAGATATAATACCGACATTGCCTAATTATCCAATTGCACAACTAATCGTTGGAGAATTGGGATTACCCTTGAAGAACCTGCTATTGAACGCGATGAGCACCCACCCCAGGTCACGATCTCTCCCTCCCCCTTTCCTCTTCTTTTTCTCCTTCTTCTTGGCCGATCTGTCCCCCGGGCGAACCTCCTTCTTCCTCCTCGACACCGGCAGCGGGGAACACCTTCTTGGCCAGCACCAAGGGGCTTCCATGGATGAGGAGGTACTGCTGGACATGGGGAGGCGCAGGGGAAAAGAGGGGGGGGTGGGGGCGGCCAAGGGGGAGAGGAAGGGGGTGCGGCCAAGGGGGAGAGGAGGGGAGGAGTGGGGGCGGCTAGGGTTTGGGGGAGGGGAAAAAGTGGCTCCTCTCCCCTTTGGCCGGCCACCACTAGGCCATTTGGGCCAAGGCCCAAGCCCAGGTTGCCGAAGTTTAGTGAAAATCCCCCTCTTTCTTCTGTTAAAACGTTTTACTACAAGGTCCTTCTCCCTAATTAATTATTCCCTCTCGAATAATCATTCGAATAAATTTTGGGATATTACACTCTACCCCCCCTTAAACAGAATTCGACCTCGAATTTTTACCACGCTCTACGCCAAAGAACGTTCACCACTAGAGTTTCCTAGCAATACCACACACCTGCTGTGAACAATTCCAGATTTTGCTCGCGCATGCAAGACTCCAATTCCCAAGTCGCTTTGCTCTCGGAATTATGGAACCACCGCACCTTGATGCAACTGATGTATTACGCCTCATCGCTTATACTAACTTACCCAGAACCACTTAACTGATAGGACTTGAAGATGCGATATTACTCGCTTGTTAACAACTCTTATGAAACCTCACGCTCCAAATACCTCAAGCCTTCTCTCAACACCAGGTCATACAAAACGTTATATTCCCCGCTCCAGGACTCGAGACAATTCTAGCAATTTGCATCTTCCAAAATCCCGACAATTTCCAAAACAACCAAATATACTTTGGGCTATCTTTCTCTTCAGGACCAAACGAAATAACTTGCATGAAAACATATGGAACTCTTGTTCCATCTTTTAGCCGACCTCTACATCATAGCAAGGAGATCCTCCATTAAGCAAGGACACGCAACACAACTTATTTTTAGTCAAACTTTAATAATCAGGCTCAACTGAAAACAAAGGTTTCATAATGTAATTCCATCTTTCCTCCAAAACACTCAATTCCAAAATCAGAGATTCTTCACGAAAACCTTCCATCCTTCCAACTTGGCATTTAGCAACTAAACACCACATAAGCCAAAAAGAATTCTCCCGAGTGTCCAAATAAAATACTTCATCTATTCTCCTAAACCGGACAGAACCACCTTGTCAACATAGGTCAACCCAAATTGTACATGATCTCTATCATGAAAAATCCAACCCGAACAAGAACCATTAGAGCACTTCTCTACTTGGGTGAACATTCTTTTCTTAGATGTTCTTTTAAGAAACAAACCCTTTCCCAAATCATGGGTGTCTAGAACTATCACACTAACTCCTTCCTCTTAACCGACAATCCGAAAAAAAAACTGATCCTCAAACCGAAAGAACAACCATACTTATTTAGAGGGACTCTACTAATCCACAAAAGGATTCTCTAGTCCACTCCTGTACCAAGGGAATTATCTTCACAAAAGGTTTCCAACACCTCAATAAAGATTATTTTTCACCCACAACCCTATCATCTCATTCTGTTAAAGATAGTCAACTTCAAATCCTCGGCACACATACTCCTTTACTTTACCCAAAGTATTCTTTCAAAGATCAACATACTATTCAAAATTTGCTTCTGTTCATCTACCTCTACACATAATATTGGGTCTCCAAGGTCCTAGCATAAAATGAAAAGCCCAAAATCAACCTTCCAGTCTCCTACCATGAATTTCTGGTATAATCGATAGGAAATCATCAAATTCGTTTACTAAAACTTCACACAGCTCAAATACATCCTCAGTCATTAATATCAGTATTCCTCACTAATCAAGTAACTACCCCAGGACGACTTATTTCACCAATCTTAGACCTTCTCTAATCCACACAAATCCAATTCAGTTACACAACCACAATATACACGTTCGCACAACCCCAACTGAATGTCCAAGATTCAAACATACTCAATCACTACTGTCAATAAATAAATATATTCTTTGACCAAGATATCCTTGGAAATAATTTAACTCCCATAGGGTTACTGTAATACCCCAAAAGTATTTGAAAGGATTTCCGGGAGAGATTTAATTGTGAGTTAAAGGATTAACTGTTTAGAAGTCGATTTAGGAGGCGAACCTTTTGAGAGTTAATTAATTAGGCAACCATCGAGGGGTTTCGCATTTTCTAGACAACCTGGGCCCGGGCTGCGCCGGGAGGCCATTAGTGGGCTGGCGGCCAAGGCCCAAGAGGGGCGGCACAAACCCTAGCCCCTCCTCCTCCAAGCCGCAGACCCCTCCCTTCCCCTTTCCTCCCCCAACCGGCCGCCACTTTTCCCCACCACCTCCCTGCCTCCCCTCCACACCTCCTTGCGCACCTCCCCACCTCCTCCACCTCCATTGCTGCTGGCCAAAAGGAAGGAGAAGCTCCATTGCAGCCGGCCAAGGAGGAAAAAGAAGGAAAAGAAGAGAAGGAGAAGAAGAGGGAGAAGAGAAGGAGCAGAGGAGAAGGAGGATCGTCTTGGGGTTTGTTAGTCGTCGTCCAGCACGTCGTCAAGGGTAACGACGGGTTTCTTGCGTTGAGTGATAGTCATTAGAAGCGTTTGCTAGTAGATCGATTGCATCGGTTAATTTCTGTTCTCTGTCCAATTTTGTCCAGTAGCTTGCGCGGCCGATTTCATGTGGTTAGAAGCAGAATTAGGAGTTTTGATCTCCTAGAGAGTTGTAGATTATGTTCTTAGCTTTCAGTGGCCACCAAGATCACCCAAATCCGATTAACGGTCAGGAAGTTATGAATTTTTTAGTATCGCTGCTCTGTTATTCTGTCAGTTTTGAACAGTCTGTAGAAAATGGGATGAATCTGCTAGTTAAGGTCAAAATCAGAGGACCTCAATATAACGAAAAATGTGGGTAATTTCTATACCTTTTCATAGAGATAAAGAACATGAGATTTGGACTTTCGTAGCAAAAGTTATGGTGGTTTTAGCGTACTGTCAGAGAACCCGACGAGAATTCTGTTGTCTGATGATTGGTTTGATAGGGAAGTTAATGATAGAATCAAAGGGCTCCCCAACTAGGTTTATTTAGGTAATTCAATTACCTTTTCAGAAAGTCTAAGAGCATCTTAATTGGACTCCTGAGGAGAAAGTTATGTATTTTAGAATTTGGCTGTTTTCAGTGAGCACAAAAGCGATCGCTAGAAATTGGAGGTTTTGTTAGCGCTTGGGAATTTAGTGAGATCAACTGTGTTGCTATTTATGATTTTGGTCCAGTATGCTGGTCTTAGACTGGGGTTATCTTTATGTTCAGGTGGGGCGCGGTTCGGGGCAGCACCCTCTTAGCGTCCACCGCTCGCATGGTTAAGGCAAGTATTGGGTTATAAGCGTATTTTCGGTTGTATGATATGATCGTTGTGATTACTTGTTGTAGCCTTGCACGAATGTTAGTGTAATGAGTTTTCCTTTTATCTTGATGAATGCAAGCTATGGTTAATGTTTCCCTTGGCGTTGCTAAATCTTACATGATGTTATGTACATGTTAAATTCTTGGGTATAAAAGCGTGGGTATGGAGCATTTGCATGTTTCAAGCGTGTTGGAGACTTGGTCATGAAAGCACGTTTTGATATATGATAGCGAAGTAAGGTTGCTTACGATAATGAGTATATGATGTATTCTGTTTATGAATATGTTATCATGGTGCATATGCATGTTGAGAGCATCAGTGCCACAGTCACGTGGTGATCAAGCACATTGATTGAGTCCCGTTATGTAGTAGCGGGCATGAGGTCCCACATTCGTGGAATGTGGGCTATGAATAAAAGAGGTCCCCATCATTAAAGTGATGGGCAAGGTCCCTATACATGTGGTGTATAGGCTTTTGGTCCTGTGCGGGAGGGCACGAGGCAAGGGTATCTGGCGACGGTTGTATACCCCATTACGGTAAAATGCGAAAAGAGATAAAGTTAAAAGGTACATTGCATTGGTTGCATTCACATGAGCATGAAGACTATACTTTGGTGCATTGTTTATCTTGGATTATTGATGCTATGAATGTTAACTTGCTTAGCCTTGTTGGTACTTGCTGAGTCTTTGGGCTCACTCTTGCTTTGATGTGTTTTAGGTACAACTGCAAGACCGGCATGCATGGGAGGAGTAGATGTTGGATGCACACACTACCACTCAATCTTAAGAATTACTTATGGATAGTTTGAGTTTGATTAAGCTGTAATAATGAGAATAGCAAGTTTTGGTTATGTTTATGAGACTATCTGCATGCTTGAATGAACTCGATTATGATTATTGATATTTGCCTTGATTAATTCTCTGGAACCTCGGTATAGTTGACTATACAAAGGAGGTTTTGTCGAGATTTTGTAATTGGACTTAGTTTAACCTAGTTTAATTTAATTTTAGTAGCATTCGGGCTCAATCTTTGAAATGAGGTTGTTCTGATTTAGTATCGAGCGGGTGGTAGGTCCGTGGTGATTGGATTTACAACCTAGGCAACTTAAATTGCTAAAATTTTGTAATGGTTAATGAACTTATAAACTGACACTTGGGTGCACGATGAGGATGGGATGGGTCAAGCATTGCATTTACGCATTTGTTGAGTTGTATTAATGATTCTGTTTTGAGATAATACATTATATCTATAGTATAATACTATGGTTATTATGTGTGGGGTAACCCATGTTGAGAGGTGGAGGTAGTGGTTGTGGTCTGAGCTATACCGGGTTACACCACCGTTCGTGGTATAGGAATAGCGAAGTATCCACACGAGAGATCGTGTAATACAGCGTCGATGGCGAGAATCTTTAGAAGAGTTGTTCTCTTCCACGAATTTGAATTTGGTCAACTCTTATCCGGTTGCGATTGATGGGTTTCTTTGAAATTTTTTGGTGTGTTTCCTTTGGCTTAATTTGCCAGTAAATCAATTATTATTTTTCCCAACCGTTGAGTTATTCTCGCGATTGGCGAACTTTGCTAATTGTCAAGATTGACTTTTGTAGTGTTGGTTTTGTTTTCTTATTAGAAAGCTTGACCTATTTATTCACTTGATGTTTTGGTTAATGAAAGTTTCCTCTTGCAGTCCTTTAGTTCATGAAGGCTTTGACTCAACGTATCTCTCTTGGGTATTTTGGGCGTTGAAGATTAATGGTTGTGTTATGAGTTTCAAGTTGAGTCCGATGTGTGCATGATCGATCTTAACTAAGGTCCTTATCAAGGAAAGTTGAATAAGTGGAGGTTGTCCTTTAGTGGTTCTTGATGAGTGTGACTATGAGTATGACAATATTTAGTTGGAATCAATAGAGTTATTAAGAGGTGTGGTATTTTAACAATTGGTCTGATCGTTAGGATTGTGGAATCAGGTAGATGTATTGGATAGCATGGAGTAATGTATCTCTATGGATTAGCCTACCCATTAGTGATGGTTATGTTAAGAATGTGTTTGAACGATGCCTTAGAGGATATCAAATTTGGAAATTTTCTTAAGCTGGTTACTTGATGATCATACATAAATGCTAGATTGAAACATGTATATTAGATTAGGCGAACGTTGAGGTAACATGTTGTGAAACCATTTATGCAGCGATGAGATTATTAATTGTTGACTTTGTGTTTATAGAAGGTTATATGACTACAAACAGAAGTAGGACCCTATTTGTGTACATGATACATACAATTGACAAATGTTAATGACGGTTGGAGCGGGTGTGAGTAACACTAATGGTTAAGTGGGTGAATGAGTAAGTGGCCTCGATAGTGTGCTTTGCGAAAGTATCAATTGATAGTATGAACTAAGTTAAAATAGGTTTGTTTCAACCTTGTGGCTTGTGTTTCTTTTGGAGAAATTTATGATGGGATAAGAGGCTATGATGAGTCTCGCTAAGAGTGTATTATTACATTACTAATGTGATTGTCGATGAGGGATTATGATGATAATATTGAATGTTTTGTATAAAGGATTTGGATCGCTCTTGGATGTTGATTAATTGAATATGTTTCTAGTTCGCATTTGTGATCTTTCGGACCCCATGTTGATGTGATAGCTGAATTTGTTTAGAGCAAAGTGACATCTTTGAGAGGTTTTATTAGTTCCTAAGTGGAATAGGTGTTGTGATCTTCAAATACTCTTTGTGGAATTGCCAAGTGATCTTGTAACCAATGAAAGTCGAGTGAAGTAGAAGTATTTGAGATTGAAGTAAAGTTTCATAACTTGCAGTTATTGAAGATTGTCTAAAACTTTTGTTCTTGCCCATAAGAGTTTTCCCAAATTCTAAAGCGATGTTTTATTCCGTCGAGGTTTGATATTCTCTGATTGTGGGACGTGCGCCTCAACTTTGATCATATCTTTTGGTTTTGAAACAGTTTTATCTGTTTGTTTCTCTTGATCTTGTAACTATTGTAAGTGGTAACGTTTTCCTTTGTGCTGAGATTTATTTCTATTTGCCTCTTCTTCCAAGAAAGGGTTAACCGATCTGTATTGTAAAGTCTCGTAGGTGGTGTTTTGGCATCTAGGCGGTGGTGGTCTAGTAGATGGTTTGGTGAACCCTTAGGTGTCGGGTTGTGCGAGAGGCTGGAGTAATAAATCGATTTATTACAATAATCCTTGGAGAGGATTTGAGTTAAAAGAATATTTGTCTTTGGAGCTAATGATTTCGTTATCGCAACTAGTAGGACCTATAGCGAGTTGTAGTCAAGATTTGGTGTTCTTTTGACCGAGCATTAGAATTAGCAAGTATGGAAATCTGGATCAATTTATTAGAGTATCACAATTTGGTAGTATTGCGAGGCTATGAAAGTTATTCTTGATGATGTGGTTTAATGAGTGGAATTACAAAGTAATCGAATCACCATGTCAATTAATGGGATAATGGAAAATGTTGAGTAACATTAAGAGTGATTTGGCTTTAAATGAGTAACCTTAATGAGTTATAATCTTTCTAAAGGTAAACTGGTCAAGAAAATATTTTCATGATGATGTTAATGAGTGAGTATGTGGAATTGTGGGATTTTACTGTTTAATCGAGGATTTCCCTATCTTTTATATGAGAAGTTCGTTGTAGGAGTCTTGGAGTTTAATTTGAGCTTTGCATTTTTATGCTAGGACTTGGGGCACCCGGTGATTATGTGTAGAGGAAGTAGATTAAGTGTGGGTTTGAGCAGTGGGATGATCATTGATAGAGCCCTTTAGAGAAAGTATATGAATGTGAGAGTGTGAATTCCAAGTTGTTTATTTCTAAAAGACTGAGGTGATGTGATTGCGTGTGTGATCTATTTTGAGATGCATTGGAAGTCATCTGTCAAATTAGTCAGTCGATAGAGGAGTTGTTGAGAGAAAGTTTTGGGTGGCGTCGATAGAGTTTTCTGAGTTGTGGAGGATGTATTTCAACTTGAGTGTAACGTTGAGATTGTCAAGTTAAGAGGGATGAGTTAGTGTGTTTTGCGTATTGAAACTCCAAAGTTGAGAGAGATTTTATTCCTAAAGAATCTTGAGAAATTGATACTTCCTCAAAGGAGTGAATTGTTTCCTCGATTCTCGTTTGAGTTTTATCTTGTTGACCAATGTATTTCGTAAGTTGAGTTTGACTCGATTTTGGTTTATATGGTTCTTATCGGTTCGGGAAGAATAAAGGAAGTTTTTGATTTTAGGCATTTAACATGATTCTTCCTTTGGTTTTCATGATGTTTATTCGCAAGCGCCACTTGGAAGGTGGAAGGGTTTTCGTGAAGAAATTCGATTTTAGATTTGACTTTTAGCACCGCTATGTAGTGCTTAGTTGCGATATGAATCCTTCTTTTCAGATGGGTTTTGTTGGTCAAAGAGTTTGCTTAAAGAGAGTTTTGTCGTATGTTTAGTTAAAGGAGGTGGTCCTTGCTTTAGTGAGGAGTTTATTTGAGAAGGTGGAACACGAGTTCGTGTTCTATGTGCATGTCGTGTGGTTGGTATCTTTGGGAAGGTTAACCCAAGTTACATTGGGTTGTTCTCGCTAGTTAGCGTATCGCCGGGGTGTCTCGAGTCCGTCTTGTGAGTACATAACGTCATGTATGTGCTTGTGTTGAGTGAGTACCTGGGAAGGTCAGTGAGAGTGTTGAGGAATAGATATGGGTATACGTTATGGTGTTATGTTTACGTCGGTCTTAGCGAGAAGAGACTTGGGAGGTAGTCTCGCATGATCAAACTTTAACAAAGTTTATCACGTCGGGTACATCTTGTTGGTTATTGATTTTCAATTGTGGTTGTTGTTGTTCTTCGAGTAGATGACAGGTAGAATTCGGGGTCGAATTCAGTTTAAGGGGGGTAGAATGTAATACCCCAAAAGTATTTGAAAGGACTTCCGGGAGAGATTTAATTGTGAGTTAAAGGATTAACTGTTTAGAAGTCGATTTAGGAGGCGAACCTTTTGAGAGTTAATTAATTAGGCAACCATCGAGGGGTTTCGCATTTTCTAGACAACACGGGCCCGGGCTGCGGGAGGCCATTAGTGGGCTGGCCGGCCAAGGCCCAAGAGGGGCGGCACAAACCTAGCCCCTCCCTCCTCCAAGCCGCAGCCCTCCCTTCCCCCTTTCCTCCCCCAACCGGCCGCCACTTTTCCCCACCACCTCCCTGCCTCCCCTCCACACCTCCTTGCGCACCGCCCCACCTCCTCCACCTCCATTGCTGCTGGCCAAAAGGAAAGAAGCTCCATTGCAGCCGGCCAAGGAGGAAAAGAAGGAAAAGAAGAGAAGGGAGAAGAAGAGGGAGAAGAGAAGGAAGAGAGGAGAAGGAGGATCGTCTTCGGGGGTTTGTTCGTCGTCGTCCAGCACGTCGTCAAGGGTAACGACGGGTTTCTTGCGTTGAGTGATAGTCATTAGAAGCGTTTGCTAGTAGATCGATTGCATCGGTTAATTTCTGTTCTCTGTCCAATTTTGTCCAGTAGCTTGTGCGGCCGATTTCATGTGGTTAGAAGCAGAATTAGGAGTTTTGATCTCCTAGAGAGTTGTAGATTATGTTCTTAGCTTTCAGTGGCTACCAAGATCACCCAAATCCGATTAACGGTCAGGAAGTTATGAATTGTTTAGTATCGCTGCTCTGTTATTCTGTCAGTTTTGAACAGTCTGTAGAAAATGGGATGAATCTGCTAGTTAAGGTCAAAATCAGAGGACCTCAATATAACGAAAAATGTGGGTAATTTCTATACCTTTTCATAGAGATAAAGAACATGAGATTTGGACTTTCGTAGCAAAAGTTATGGTGGTTTTAGCGTACTGTCCAGAGAACCCGACGAGAATTCTGTTGTCTGATGATTGGTTTGATAGGGGAAGTTAATGATAGAATCAAAAGGGCTCCCCAACTAGGTTTATTTAGGTAATTCAATTACCTTTTCAGAAAGTCTAAGAGCATCTTAATTGGACTCCTGAGGAGAAAGTTATGTATTTTAGAATTTGGCTGTTTTCAGTGAGCACAAAACGATCGCTAGAAATTGGAGGTTTTGTTAGCGCTTGGGAATTTAGTGAGATCAACTGTGTTGCTATTTATGATTTTGGTCCAGTATGCTGGTCTTAGACTGGGGTTATCTTTATGTTCAGGTGGGAGCGCGGTTCGAGGGCAGCACCCTCTTAGCGTCCACCTCTCGCATGGTTAAGGCAAGTATTCGGGTTATAAGCGTATTTTCGGTTGTATGATATGATCGTTGTGATTACTTGTTGTAGCCTTGCACGAATGTTAGTGTAATGAGTTTTCCTTTTATCTTGATGAATGCAAGCTATGGTTAATGTTTCCTTGGCGTTGCTAAATCTTACATGATGTTATGTACATGTTAAATTCTTGGGTATAAAAGACGTGGGTATGGAGCATTTGCATGTTTCAAACGTGTTGGAGACTTGGTCATGAAAGCACGTTTTTGATATATGATAGCGAAGTAAGGTTGCTTACGATAATGAGTATATGATGTATTCTGTTTATGAATATGTTATCATGGTGCATATGCATGTTGAGAGCATACAGTGCCACAGTCACGTGGTGATCAAGCACATTCGATTGAGGTCCCGTTATGTAGTGACGGGCATGAGGTCCCACATTCGTGGAATGTGGGCTATGAATAAAGAGGTCCCCATCATTAAAGTGATGGGCAAAGGTCCCTATACATGTGGTGTATAGGCTTTTGGTCCCTGTGCTGAGGGCACGTGCAAGGGTATCTGGCTGACGGTTGTATACCCGCATTACACCGGTAAAATGCGAAAGAGATAAAGTTAAAAGGTACATTGCATTGGTTGCATTCACATGAGCATGAAGACTATACTTTGGTGCATTGTTTATCTTGGATTATTGATGCTATGAATGTTAACTTGCTTAGCCTTGTTGGTACTTGCTGAGTCTTTGGGCTCACTCTTGCTTTGATGTGTTTTAGGTACAACTGGCAAGACCGGCATGCATGGGAGGGAGTAGATGTTGGATGCACACACTACCACTCAATCTTAAGAATTACTTATGGATAGTTTGAGTTTGATTAAGCTGTAATAATGAGAATAGCAAGTTTTGGTTATGTTTATGAGACTATCTGCATGCTTGAATGAACTCGATTATGATTATTGATATTTGCCTTGATTAATTGCTGGAACCTCGGTATAGTTGACTATACAAAGGAGGTTTTGTCGAGATTTTGTAATTGGACTTAGTTTAACCTAGTTTAATTTAATTTTAGTAGCATTCCAGGCTCAATGCTGAGCTGGGGTGTTACAGTTACTCACTGAGGCCGAGTCATACTTGACAATAGCTCAATAGTTCCTGCTATCCCATTAATTAGGACGACGCTTAGGTTTCTCCACACTGCTACTCTCATTAAACGTTACCACCACAACTCTTCTGCACAATCATACTCAGTATCCAATTACGATACTCTAATAAGTTTATCAAGAGTCCATAATTTCGATAATCCCAATATTCCAACATGAACAAAGGTTATTGGATTATAATTCGCCATAGGCTCCACTAGTTGTAACGCTAATCAGTTTTATCTCATCGACAAACTTTCCATTTAAATAGCATTCCCTCTAGGTGTCATAAGTCGAAACCAAATCACTTTCCACTGCTCTTCAAATAGCTTGGCCCCCATAATTCTTTCTGGGACCATTTACTTGACCACCACCAACCAATTGCCACATTACACTCTAAGACCTTGCAACCCAGGTCGGTTAATCTTTTCTCAATAGGAAAGAGCAAACGAACACAGGTTTTAACACACGAGGAAACACTACTCCTCACAGTGAGCACGAGACCAAAAGAAATAGTCAAATAGCATTGATCTCGAAAAACAAAGGACGGATCACAATTGAGGGCACATGTTCCACAAGAAGGAGGGTTTCAAACATCAACAAATCACAATAAAACTTTTCTTGTGAAACTCAAGAAACACTTAAGCGGCAACGATAGAAAAGTTGCAGGTTACAATCCTGAACTCCAACCTCAAATACTTATGGTACGCCTTTTTTTCTTGTTATCAAAGAAAACAATTTCCTTTGATTACATCACTACTTGTCAACCCAAAGAAGAGGTATTTTTAAAACAATTCACATTGATCACTTAAGAACCCAGTAGAACATTCTCACGCATCGCCTCTCTCAACGATTTAAGCTACCACATTAAGCATGAACTACCAAAAGCTCACAAATGCAAGACTCCAAACTTTCCATTTAACCGATATTACGGGAGGCGGTCAAATTACCTTCTTTCTAAAAGAATCATCATCATTCCCACAAGTCACAATCCCTTGCAGACAATCTTATTAACATCAAGAATAATACATTCTTTTAATAAGAATCTTTATCGTCAACTCTTTTAACAAGGGCATGCCGCCACAAGTCACATTCCTCATGAGACATACATGAATAAATCATATATATATTTTTCAACCCTTCACCTATTAGCAATGCTCACACTCATTTTGTACACAACTTCCAATCGAGCGGTTATCGTAGACATGTAACGAATTATACAGTCATTGGAGAATTTATGATCCTTTCTCTATCTGCATTTCTACCAGTAAATATGAAACCATCAAGCAACCAATTAAGGCAATTTTTTTTAGATTATTATCCACTAGGACAACAGTCAAATACATCTTTATCTCTCCCTTCCTACACAATTAGAGTTATCCATGGTGATCAAGTAATCCAACTGGTTTAACAACCTAAACAATTTTAATGATCGACCTTCTCATCAAAGACACACTATTATCCTACCACTCCACCATCAAGTAAGCAAAGATCGTCGACTACATCCGATCAGTTCATCTCTTAGTGATACTCAACACCATACTCCAATACATTATTATTGCACCTAACAATTACATATGATTAGTACTTATCCATAAAGGATAACTTCCAAGATGAATATTCACTAAGACACCAATCTAACACCTTTTGGACTTATCCATCCCAAAGGATTTGATTAATCCGTTGAGTCCAGCAAATCCAATCTACCAAATTTATCACCCATAGATCAAACCAGTCTCATCAACGTTCCATACTTCTTGATAACTCTTCTGACCCTAATTAGGTATAGACATACTTTTTGTCACTACCCATCAAGTAATTACTCTGTGACAACATCACATTAATTAACTCCAATTCCAAAGATATGGGTTAAGACCAATCAGGCACGACGCTACAGATCCGACTTGATACCTCAACCCTTATCAATGAACTTCTATGTTTAACACCTCTCGCTTAAACATATCAAGACCTCACAAAAGGACTTTAACTCCCTTCCGGTATTAACTTTAAAACTCGAAATAATCCAAAAGAAATACACAAAGCCAAAGATTTCACATGATAAAGAACTTGCAACATAAAACTTTCAACATCGCGAATACCAAGCGATTAAATGAATCAGTGTTGGTGATATGCCCTAGAGGCAATCATGGAGATGATTGTATCACGTCTATGTTTATGAGTTCTTAAATAAATGTTATTCTGTTCCTTGAATGAATCATTAGTTCTGAAGATCAACGAGTATGTGACTTGTTGGTGAAACACTTCGACTTATATGATGTCGTTCTAAAAGTATCCCTGGTCGAATGTCATTGATCGGAACACCAGTGACTCTACGACCAGTACATGTATTGATTGATGATCATGTTTCACCGGTCATGGATATGGGGATATCAAATCAATAATGTAAACACATGTTAGAGAACATGGGGTTGGAATGACCCACCTTGAGACACTATAGAGATTGTTATGATTCTATGTGTCATTAGTTGGTCTCAAGCAATGATGACCTGAGATCAGCATGGTTCCCTACATGTGTAATAGCACTCTTAGGGGTTGCCAAACGCTACTCGTAACTGGGTAGTTATAAAGGTAGCTTTCGGGTATGCTATGAAACATGCGAAGGGATGTGACTGGTCGGATATGGATTTGCCCCTCCTAACATAACGGAGAGATGTCTGGGCCTCAAGTAGTCGGATAAAGAAAGTGCATGGGCGTGCCACTAGTGGTCGAAGAGTTCGACCACGTAAGGTTATCCGACAACTCGATCGAGAAAGTATTGAGCAGTCCATGGATGACACACTATCTCACCGGAGTTCAAACCGGATATCGTGAGGCAAAAGGAGAATCTGGAGTAAGTCGCTTAGTTCGATCGATCCGGACAAGTCGTATGGTGATACGAGCAAGTCGTAGGCGATCGAGCGAAATCACGAGTGGTCGAAACACAGTCGTAAGGGTTTCTGAACTGGTCGCGACCGCGTCTGAACTAGTCGTATAAAGATAAGACCTGGTCGTAAGTGATGAGGACCTAGTCATGGATCATATTGCATTAAGGTTCGTCCGATATAATTTGTGTGTATTCGGGAATCGTTATGTCCTGCTAGGGACCGCTACGACTCGTGATCGGAAAGGTTTTCCGAGTCACAACCGATTACACATAAACCTAACGGGTCACACACTTAATGGGAAGGAACAAACCTAGTGAAAGTGTTCGGATAGGATCCGACACAGGGCACTATATAAGGAGATGCTTGAGGCTAGTTTTGAGAGAGAAGAGAGACACGTGAGTTGTTTTTCTTCAAAAACCTAAACGGCCATCTTCTTGAGAGAGCCTTCCCGTGCGACTTGGTGCTAGCACACCGGCGTACGGTTGTTCCTTCTCTGGACGTGTAGATACCGTAGAGGCGCTACTGCGGTCATTTGCGGCGCCGAGGACGATCCGTGATCTTCACAAGGAACTGTGGAAGCTGCTGGAGGAGACGATCGACTACGAGAACGTTGGACGATCATCTACGACCACTACATCGGCGCGTTCATCGTCGGACTAGGCTACTCCGACTCTACTTCCGCTGCACTGCGCGCCTAGTGGTAATGATCTGTGATCATATATCTTGCTTGGCATCCTTGTTTACGTGGTAGAAATTTTGATATGTGGCTAGCGTAGCCTACCCGTATCTCTACAGTGGTATCAGAGCCATCTTGCATAGTTTTTGATCTAGATCGGTCGCATATCTTTGTATATGTGGCGTAGTAGATTGGATCTATTCTTGGTTTGGTCGATAACCTAGATTGGTTCATATGTATGAAACGATCTAGGCACTGGTCGATAGGATCGATCGTTGTTCGGCGATAGAAGATGTGTTTTTCGAGGAGGCACATATTAAGAGCACCATATGATTCGCTCAACTTGTTTTTCGACTATCTTGCGTGATACTCCTACGGTCGGAGTTCCGCCATCGAATACGTCGCGGTGTGTTGTCGTATCAAAGCGAGGATCGATTGGTTGGGACGAGGTTAATATGATTAATCCGATGATTTCAAGGCTCGGATATGAATGAGATTCATGTCTCGAAATTTTTCCGAGTCTGCGCCTCGACCAGCGGGCGCGCCTTCGAGCCCAGCCCGCTAATCGGCTAGCAGGACCGCCGTGCTGGTTTTTCGTACCATGCGTTATAGATAGTATGTGTTCATGTCGCCCGATAGAATTGGATTCTTTGCATAACTTGTTTTTGCAGGGTTTGATGTGAATAGTATGGCGCATTGTGTATGTGATGCATGAATGGATTTTCATGGCCTGCGTGTCATGCTTTGAGATAGCCATCATATTATTGTATAACGGCCTGCGTACCGACTTGTGATCCTTGAAATTATCCTATGTAATTCTTTACTAGTTTTTAGGAGTAAATGCTTAGTAGATGAATGCGATCGGAAACTTCAAGCATGGTGGTCGGAGAACAGGGAGCATGATGATGGAGATCGACATGTTAAGGGCCATACTATTTCACGATTTAATTTGATTATCTGTGAATATTTATGTTTATTCTGTTATGCTATTTTATCATTAGATGTTTTGACATGATAGAATAGTCTCCTCGAAAATTAAGTAAAATTGATGCCTTCCCAATTCTTTGCACCTATCACGATTTTGATCGTTAATTGGCGAGTCTACCAAAGTAGGGTGCCATTAACTATCTTAATAAGATGGGGTGGGTGTCGGACACCCACATGCATAGTGTTGGTTTGACTTGACAAGGCTATCAAAATAGTTTTGGGCCTTGAGGCATGGTGTTGGAAGCGGGGCATCATGATGCCATCCAACAAACAAGAGTCATATACGATATGATTGGCAAGAGGTTGCCTACCATAAATCACTAGGTTTCTAGCGGTGATGCCAAAGCTCACTAGAACTTAATGACTTATGGATCTTGGACTCACTATATGTTGTTTGAGGAAACATGGTTTATAGTGGGAGTATCTTACATTATCTATTGTTAAGTTAAAAATTCGACCCTTTGGTCGTATAGTGATCTGACCAGTCGGACATGTCGTATGGTGATACGAGCAGTCGTGAGCTGGTCGAACATAACCCATGACATATATGATTAATAGAAGATCTTTCATAAACATAGTCTTGAATCTTTGCATATATTTTCATTTGTAGATCATGGCACCTACTACTTCTTACGCACCTACCTTTAATTTGCGATCTATTCTTGAAAAGGAAAAGTTGAATGGTTCAAATTTTATTGGTGGTTTCAGTAATGTGAGAATTGTTCTCAAACAAGAAAAAAGGAATATGTTCTAGAGAATCCCTATCACGAGGAACCGAGTCTTGATGCTACTCGAATCGAGCAGAATGCTTATGAGAAGCATTGCAGCGACGCAATCGATGTACCTTGTCTAATGCTTGCAACCATGAACTCGAGCTTGAAGCAATATGAGACCACGGATGCTTACAATATGATTGTGAGTCGAAGGGTATGTTTGAGGATCAAGCAAGGCGTAGAGGTTCAACACCTCTAAGGCATTGTTTTCTTGCAGGCTATCGAAGGTAACCGGTCGGTCCTCATGTGATCAAAATGATTGGTCTCATTGAGAGCACGGAAAAGCTTGGTTTCCCCCTTAGTCAAGAGTTGGCTCACGATGTGATTCTCCAATCGCTCCTGCGAGCTTTGAGCTGTCATCTTGAATTTTCATATGAATGGCATGGAGAAATCAATGACCGAGTTACATGGTATGCTTAAAGGTCTTTGAGAGAGCATCAAGAAAAGTTCCAATCATGTGATGATGGTTCAAAGACTCTGACCTTCAAGAAGAAGGGTAAGTGGGGAAAGGAAAAGGCAAAGGAAAGACTAAAGATGAGATCGAGAGTCTCAAGGCTAAGCTTAAGAAGCTTAAAGCGGGTCCTAAGCGACACAGAATGTTACCATTGTCATGAGGCTGGGCATTGGAAGAGAAATTGCAAGAAGTACTTGGCGAGAAAGAACAAAGGAAGTATGACTTCGGTTCGGTATAAATGTTATACAAATTAATCTTGCCACTTCTCCGACCAGTTCTTGGGTATTTGATGCCGGATCGGTTGCTCATATTTGCAATTCGATGTAGGGACTAATAAGGAGTAGAATTTTGACAAGAGGAGATGTTGATCTTGGCGTAGGCAATGGAGCAATAGTTCTTGCATTAGCTATTGGAACTTTACCATTAGCTTTACCTTGAGGATTAGTTATGGAACTAAATAATTGTTATTATGTTCCAGCCTTAAGCAAAAACATTATTTCTGCCTCATGTTTAGGAGCAGAAGGTTATGAATTCAGAATAAAGAACAATTGTTGTTCAATCTATTTTGAAGATATGCTTTATGGCCATGCTCCATTGATGAATGGATTGTATGTTTTGAATCTTGAGGATATGCCTATCTATAACGTTAATGCTAAGAGACTTGACCCAATGAAATGAATCCCACTTTTATCTGGCATTGTCGACTTGGTCATATAAATCAGAAGCGCATGATGAAGCTCCATAAAGATGGTCTTCTAACCTCATTTGATTTTGAATCATTTGAAACATGTGAATCTTGTTTACTTGGCAAGATGACAAAGGCACCTTTCACGACCAGAGGTGAAAGGCGAGTGACTTGTTGGCCCTTGTACATTCGGATGTATGTGGACCTATGAGCACTTCGGCGAGGTGGTTTTCGATGCTTCATAACTTTTCTTGATGATTTGGTAGATATGGCTATGTCTACTTGATGAGACATAAGTCGGAATCCTTTGAAATGTTCAAGGAATTTCAAAATGAGGTACAAAATCAACTTGGCAAGACAATCAAATGTCTACGATCAGATCGTGGAGGTGAATATTTGAGCCATAAGTTTGGTGAACATCTAAAGAAATGTGGAATTGTTCCACAACTCACTCCGCCGGGAACGCCTCAATGGAATGGGGTGTCTGAACGACGGAACCGAACATTGTTGGACATGGTTCGGTCAATGATGAGTCAATCGATCTTCCATTGCAGTGCAGGGATACGCTCTAGAAACCACAGACTTTCACATTAAATAGGGTTCCATCAAAAGCAGAGAGAAGACACCATATGAGATATGGACCGGAAGTGTCGGCTTGTCTTTTCTCAAGGTATGGGGTTGTGAGGCGTATGTCAAATGTTTGACGTCGACAAACTCACACCCAAGTCCGATATGTGCTTCTTTGTGGGGTATCCTAAGGAAACTAAAGGATATTACTTTTACAAGCGGGAAGAAAACAAAGTGTTTGTTGCGTAATGGTGTCTTCTTGGAGAAAGAGTTTCTTTCCAAAGGAGTCGATGGGAGTAAGGTGCGACTCGAAGAAATTCGGAAACATCCGAAAATGTTTCAACTCCTCTCGAATCTCTACAGATGAACAAAATGTTGTTAAACACAGTAGATGAAGCATCGACCCACGTAGATCTAAAAGGCCACGTCAATTGTCTATAAGGTATGGGCATGGCGTTTTATTAATGAATAATGATGAGCCTAATACTTATTCGGAAGCGATGGTAGACCCAGACTCTGAGTCATGGCTTGAGGCCATGAGATCCGAAATAAAGTCCATGCATGACAATCAAGTTTGGAACTTGGTTGATGCACCTGATGATGTTAAAACCATTGAGTGCAAGTGGATTTTTAAGAAAAAGATAGATATGGATGGAAAGGTTCACATTCATAAGGCACAACTGGTTGCGAAGGGTTTCAAACAAATTCAAGGTGTTGATTATGATGAAACCTTCTCTCCTGTCGCTATGCTTAAGTCTATCCGGATCATTCTAGCTATTGCTGCATATTTCGATTATGAGATATGGCAGATGGATGTCAAAACGGCTTTCCTAAATGGAAACCTAAGTGAGGATGTGTACATGACACAGCCTGATGGTTTTGTCGATCCAAAGGAAGCTAGAAAGGTATGCAAACTTAAGAAGTCCATCTATGGATTAAAGCAAGCATCTCGGAGTTGGAACATTCGTTTTGATGAGGTGGTCAAAGGGTTTGACTTCGTCAAGAATGAAGAAGAACCTTGTGTTTACAAGAAGGTTAGTGGGAGCAAGCTTGTGTTTCTGATCTTGTATGTGGATGACATACTACTGGTCGGAAATGATATTCCAATGCTTGAATCTGTTAAAACTTCATTAAGAAATAGTTTCTCAATGAAAGATTTAGGAGATGCAGCATATATTCTTGGTATAAGAATCTATAGAGATAGATCTAAGAGGCTAATTGGATTAAGCCAAGACATGTACATTGACAAGGTGTTGAAAGCGGTTCAACTTGCAAGATTCCAAAAGGGTTTCTTGCCCATGTCACATGGTATTAATCTTAGCAAGACTCGGTGCCCTTCGACCAGCGATGAGCAAGACAAAATGAGTAGAATTCCATATGCTTGGCTATCGGATCTATCATGTATGCCATCTTGTGCACACGACCGGATGTGTCGTATGCTCTAAGTGTTACGAGCAGATATCGATCGAGATCCGGTGAATGTCATGGATAGCGATCAAGAATATCCTTAAGTACTTAAGAAGGACTAAGGATGCATTCCTTGTATATGGTGGTGAGGAAGAGCTGGTTGTAAATGGTTACACCGATGCTAGTTTCCAAACCGACAAGGATGATTTCAGATCGCAATCAGGGTTTGTGTTTTGTTTAAATGGAGGAGCAATAAGCTGGAAAAGTTCCAAGCGAGGAGCAGTTCTTGATTCCACGACAGAGGTGAATACATTGCGCTTCGGAAGCTGCGAAAGAGGCCGTATGGATTAAAAAGTTCATTAGTGAGCTGGGTGTGGTTTTGAGTGCTTCCTGTCCAATGGATCTCTATTGTGATAATAGTGGAGCCATTGCACAAACTAAGGAGCCTAGATCGCATCAAAAGTCCAAGCACATACTTCGGCGATACCACATTATTCGTGAGATCGTTGAGAGAGGTGATGTGAAAATATGCAAAGTGCACACGGATTTGAATATTGCTGATCCGTTGACAAAGCCTCTCCCGCAACCTAAGCATGAGGCGCACACAAGAGCTATGGGTATTCGATACCTATACGATTGACTCTAGTGCAAGTGGGAGATTGTTGGTGATATGACCTAGAGGCAATCATGGAGATGATTGTATGTTTATGAGTTCTTAAATAAATGTTATTCTGTTCCTTGAATGAATCATTAGTTCTGAAGATCAACGAGTATGTGACTTGTTGGTGAAACACTTCGACTTATATGATGTCGTTCTAAAAGTATCCACGGTCGAATGTCATTGATCGGAACACGGTGACTCTACGACCGATACATGTATTGATTGATGATCATGTTTCACGGTCATGGATATGGGGATATCAAATCAATAATGTAAACACATGTTAGAGAACATGGGGTTGGAATGACCCACCTTGAGACACTATAGAGATTGTTATGATTCTATGTGTCATTAGTTGGTCTCAAGCAATGATGATGTATAATCCTTAGACACGAGATCGACATGGTTCCCTACATGTGTAATAGCACTCTTAGGGGTTGCCAAACGCTACTCGTGAATCGGGTAGTTATAAAGGTAGCTTTGGGTATGCTATGAAACATGCGGAGGATGTGACTGGTCGGATATGGGATTTGCCCTCCTAACATAACGGGAGAGATGTCTGGGCCTCAAGTAGTCGGATAAAGAAAGTGCATGGTCGTGCCACTAGTGGTGAAGAGTTCGACCACGTAAGGTTATCCGACAACTCGATCAAGAAAGTATTGAGCAGTTCATGGATGACACACTATCTCACGGAGTTCAAACCGGATATCGTGAGGCAAAGGAGAATCTTTGGAGTAAGTCGCTTAGTTCGATCGGATCCGGACAAGTCGTATGGTTATACGAGCAAGTCGTAGGCGATCGAGCGAAATCCTGAGTGATCGAAACACAGTCGTGAGGTTTCTGAACTGGTCGTGACCGCGTCTGAACTAGTCGTATAAAGATAAGACACAGTCGTAAGTGATGAGGACCTAGTCATGGATCATATTGCATTAAGGTTCGTCGATATAATTTGTGTGTATTCGGGAATCGTTATGTCTGCTAGGGACGCTACGACTCGTGATCGGAAGGTTTTCCGAGTCACAACCGATTACACATAAACCTAACGGGTCACACACTTAATGGGATGGAACAAACCAGAACGAATACGATTCGTTAAAAGTGTTCGGATAGGATCCGACACAGGGCACTATATTGAGGCTAGTTTTGAGAGAGAAGAGAGACACGTGAGTTGTTTTTCTACAAAAACCTAAACCGCCATCTTCTTGAGAGAGCCTTCTCGTGCGACTTAGTGCTAGCACACCGGCGTACGGTTGTTCCTTCTCTGGACGTGTGGATACCGTAGAGGCGCTACTGCGGTCGCTGTTGCGCTGAGGACGATCCGTGATCTTCACAAGGAACTGTGGAAGCTGCTGGAGGAGACGATCGACTACGAGAACGTTGGACGATCATCTACGACCACTACATCGGCGTGTTCATCATCGGACTAGGCTACTCCGACTCTACTTCCGCTGCACTGCGCGCCTAGTGGTAATGATCTGTGATCATATATCTTGCTTGGCATCCTGGTTTACGTGGTAGAAATTTTGATTTGTGGCTAGCGTAGCCTACCCGTATCCCTACAATCAGATGTTCCAATAAGAAGGGTAGAACTCCCAAGACACAAATAGAGACCAAGTGAAATCTCAACAAATCTCACCATCCGCATCTAAACCCAGAATTGGTCCAAATCAAACTCAAGAAGAGAACAACTTTGAATAATGTAACATCCCAATTTTGGACTTGTGTTTCAAATGTAAGAAAAGGGGTAGAAATTAAAAAAAACTTCTTACATCATGTAATTCCTGTATGTACTAAACAGTTCATGTACAAGAATTATGGAAATACAAAGTCACAAGTCTCTGGATCCAAATCTTGATCTTTCAAAAACAATCTTGTCGAATCTTTTGATCATCTCCTGGAAATATTTTTTTCCTAAGTTCTTGGGATGGTATGTGACCCCTCTGAAAAATTTCACAATTTTTAGAAATTGTTTGAATATTTTTAGAGGGCAGTCAAACCTGTTTGACTTTCAGTTAAACCTTAAACCAGAACATTGCTGAATTTTTGGAGAAAAATGCACCTCATAAAAACCTCAGAAAAATTTACACAAGGTCAATAACTCAGCTAGCAAGCTCCGGTAAAAATTTCATAATTTTTGGAGTGAGCTTGCTACCTGAAATAAATCCCCAAACGCCAGGTCGGTTTGGAACCCAAATTGAGGGTTGAGCCTGACTCGAGCTTGAGTCAGACCCGAGTCCGACCCAGCCAACTGAATCGGTCAAGTCGAGTCACCAACATCCTATTCGAGCTCGTGCGCACGTGAGCGGAGCCGTCGGATTAGAGTCCAACGCTCACGACCTCCCCTACCCCTTTGACCCTCGGGAGTTCTTGGGCGTCCTCAACCGTCCGATCAAGATCGGGCCGCTCACGACCACCCCACCTTCTCCTGTGTTCTTCTTCTTCCTCTGGCTCTCCGTACCACGCGTGCGCTGAAGGGGGCAGGTGAGCAGTGTAGGCCTCCGTCATCTCGCGGGCCCCATTAACGGCTCTGAGCCCCGCTTTTGCCCATGTCGAGCGTGACACGACCGCACTTGCTCCTCTCCTCGTTTTCTCGGGCGGCAACTTTTGTCTGTCGCCATTAAAGCCTCGTCCTCGTGCTCGTTGGCTTTCAAGCTACTTGAGCACCTCGAGGTCCTCCTCTAGCCCCTTCACACTCCCGTCACCCAGCTCCTCTCGTTGTTTGTTGGGTGCAAAACCACCGAGTGCCTCTCACCCGCCATTTTCGAGCTTGGAGCTCTTCACGGTGGCGGTGTTCGATGGATCTCTTGCCTAATCTTTACCCCTCGAGCACCTCTGGTCATCGTCAAGTTGTGCCCTAATCCCATTTTGGTTTGCCTCCCGGAGCGGTGGATTTGGATTTTTGGGTTTCGCGGCGTAGGTGGAGCTTCGTTCCCAACTCCGAGCACTTTGTCATTGTCATCTTCTCCACTCGGTGAAGCTGCTCCGCTTGTTGGGTCTCCTCCGATTTCCCTCGATCCCCTCCTGCACTCGGGTAAGTTCACATTAGTCCCTTAGAGCTTAAGGTCTAGCTAGTTTAGCTCGTGGCGCTTGTTTTCGCCGTTTTCGGTTTTTGCCGAAAACTGGTACGCCGCCCTCCTTCGGCTCGCCGGCGTTCTAGGCCTGCTCCGCCGTTGAGGATGTTCGCAATAGTATTGCGAACATTTTAGCTTAGTTAGTTAGCGCCGACATGGCTTTGGTCGTCAGCGACGTGCCGGCGAGCTCAACGTTGAGCTCTGTACTTTATCGCGATTTTGTCAAGTCACCAGACCTCCTCGGGTTAATCGTGGTCGTCCATGACCTCCCCCAGGTTTAGATCTGAGCCTTAGATTTATGTCCGTAAAAACCTTAAGTCTTGGACCACCCTCCGCCAAATCTCAGCCGTCCAGGACCTCTTCAAGATTAGATCTGGGTTGTAGAGCCTTTGTCAGTAAAAGCGCTAAGTCACAGGATCTCCTTGGATCAATCTCGACCGTTAAAGACCTCCTAGGTTAGCTCTAGGCCGTTGGATCTTTGTCTGCGGCAACTATAAGTGCTAGGACCTCCCCTTAGAGTCAATCCTAGCCGTCTAGAACCACCCTGGTTAAATCCTAGCCGTTTAGATCTTCCCCGTGCGCAAAAGACCTCCCGATGGTCATTTTGCAAAAACCACCCCTAAGACCACCCTTGGGGTCCTCTTTGTAAAAGGCCACCCCTGGTCTGTTATAAAGAAAACCTCCGGACCTCCCTCCGCTTTAATCTGGACCGTTCACGACCTCCTCCGTGAGGTCTTAGCCGTCCAGATCTCGTCCGTTAAAACTCTGCCCTTAAAGACCTCATCCGTGTAAATCTGGGCCGTCCAGGACCACCCTGGGTAGGTCTTGACCGTTTAGGACCTCCCTATGGAGATCTGAGCCGTCCAGACCTCTCCCCGTTAGAGCTTTACCTTGAAGACCTCCCCGTGGAGATCCTGACCCTTAAAGACCTCCCTCTGTGAGATCTTAACCGTCGGGACCTCCCTCGAGTAATCTTGACTGTTTAGGACCTCCCCGCGTGGATCTTGGCCATCCAGGACCTCCTCGGTGAGATCCCAGCCGTCCAAGTGTCCCTCTGTTAACTTACCGCCCAGGACCTCTTTCGCTTGATTGTGACCGTTGAGACCTCCCTTGCGAGTTCTTAGCCGTCAGGACCACCTCGGGTGAACTTTAGCCCGTAGGACCTCCCCCAGGAGATCTTAACCGCCGAAGAACTCCCCCGTGAGATCTTAGCCATCCAGACCTCCCTCCGTAGATTTAGCCTTAGGACCTCCCTCGGAGATCAGGACCGTCAGATCTTGATTTAACGGTCCCGACCTCCTATATGCGCGTCGAGCACCTCCGCGCGGGATTTTCGCATGTGCTGTGCTACCCCTCGTCAGGACCGTTGGATCTGATCTCAACAACCCGGACCTCCCCAGTGCGCGCCACGCGATGCGCTGTGCTTCGTGAGATGTAGCCGTGCGATGCAAGATCGACGGCCACGACCTCCCCGTTTTCGTTAAGTCTGTTAGACCTCCCGAGAGCTCCAATTTTCAAAGTATTTGGATGTTCAAATTTCAAAAGTGCATAACTTTGTCATTTTAACTCCTTTGTAGATGATTCAAATTGCATTAACTTTATAATAGAATGGACTTTAACTTGAGAATAATTTTAGGCTCTATGCTATGCTAGAAATTGATTTATGTTGTTGTAAAGGTTAAATGAAATGTGCTAGTTTTGCAGCTTAGAAAAATCATAACTAATTCACTTTAACTCCAAATTGAGTAAACCCAATTTTGCTAACCTTAGAATACCAGTATCTACCTCCCATAAAAATTTCAAGTTCTAGATCTTTCTAGAAATTTATGCCATGAACAGTAACAGACAGGAATTAAAATTGATTTTCTTGGCTGAGAGAAATTGTTTAGGTCATAACATTTTCATGCTAAGTCCAAATGAAGTAATTCTTATTCCTAAAATTGTCTAAAATCAACCTCTTGCTGCTGTATAAATTTCGTGGGAATTGGATGTATTTTGCTGTTGAGTTTTGTTTGGTGTTCTTCGTTCTTATTGGTTTTATCGCATTTTCACGTTAGGTTCCGAAGATTATATTGAACATGAGAATCCTCCTCTACAGCAAGAACAATTCCAGCAAGGCAATAAGTTTGATCATGTTAATCCCTATATTTTCAAGTATTTATGTTGTTTACAAATTCTATGTATGCATTGCTAGTTTGTGTTTAACTATTGTCGTTAGTTGACCTAGTAGATGCATTTCCTTAGGCAAATGATTATCCTTTACTACCATGAGCCTAGGTTATCTTGCTGTGATTTAGAGTTCGTGGATGAGCTCTTGTCACTTAGTAGTTTGTGAATTCATTTGCTTAGCCATGCTTAGCTTCCGGTAGAAATAGGCGGTTATCGACTTGTCGATAACCTTGATCACACAGACGAATATTATGACTTTACTTTCAGCACTTGGTGCTATGATTATTTAAGCAAACTATAACCTGAAAACAAAATGATTTAGACTTGGACACAATGGCATGATTGGTGTGCTTTTGGGTGTGACTGGAATGGTGCCCGGGTCATTAAGGACCGAGTTACTTGCGCCACCGTACTGAGCATTTTGCGTGCTAACCACACTAGAGGGTATTAAACCTCTCTTGACTTAGTACTTTGGCGTGTATTGGTTTCGGGTCGCAGGGAGTCGCAGGAGGGATGGTGTTGGGAGCATTGTAGTGTCCGAAAGGCCTCCCCCGGGATGGCTGGTTGCCTTTCGGCTTGTAATGTAAGCGTATGGATTTCGATCCATACGAGCGGCTCGTGGTTAATACACAATATTGGAAAACGTCTCGTAGGACTTAGTCGTGCCGGCATACCTTCGGAAATGTGGTTTTGTGGCTTAAAGGCGGTCTGAAGTGTGGGTACATTGGTACACCCCTGCAGGGTTAAAACTATTCGAATAGCCTCGTCCTAGGTTATGGACACGCTCGGATACGCCCCGTGAGAACTAGACTACAACCTTTTAATTAAAACTTGATGGGTGGTACGAATCGGGGAGTCGTGCTATGTTGTGGTGGCTATTGGGTTAGTCACTCCCAGGTGGTTACTTGTATTTATCATTAATTCGCTGTTATTTCAACAACAAAACAGATTTGCAAACTTGCTTTTAAATGTATTACATTATTGCAAATAAAGTAAGCGTTGTGCAACATGAGACATACAACCTCCACCTAAATAAGCCTGCATGTAGAATATGAATAGGTCTGCTATTCCACACGTCAGTCTTGCGAGTACATAAGTGTACTCATTTGTCTTGCTTAAATGTTAATTGTTGTAGAGGAAGAAGGTGAGCCCCAAGGGCCTCACTTTTGTGAGCTGTGTTGTGGCGATGTCGGGCGACTAGTGGCGGCCGGTCGGTTGCCTTGTGGGTTGTGTTGGCTAACCGGTCGACTTTTGTTCTTAGCCATCTTATGGCGCTTTTGCTTCATTGTCATTCTTGTATATTGTGTTATTTGGCCGGTCGGCTCTTTTGTAATAACTTTACTTTATGTATGTCGTTGTTGAACTTAGTGTTAAATGTTGTATGGAAATGATGTATAATTTTGTGATGATGAGCATGTGCTGCAATTCTGGGAAGCACATGTCCATCGAGGCTTAGGATATTTAATTAGTATTGCTAGAACCATATGGAGGTTAAGTGTTACTAGTTAAATACCCCGGGTCCTCACAGAGTTGGTATCGGAGCCATACTGACCGTAGAAACCCCTAGCTTGGTCGTCTTGAGGATATTTTGAAAGCTTATTTTCAAGTGTCAAATGGTTTATAAAAATTTAAGTAGAATTTCAGATTTTACTTCTTATCTATCTTAGCTTGCTCATCTCACCTTATTCTTGGTTAAATTTGGAAAATTGTTTTCCCTCTCATCTCCTTTTCAAAGATAGTTGTTTAATCGATTAAATTGGTTTTGGGAGAACCATAAGAGCTTTAAATTGAGTCTTGGTTGTTTTGGAGCAAAGATTAGGAGATGCTGGAAGTGAAGATTTCGACCAAGAGCTTGGAGAAAGAAATCTGGACAGCAAGCAAGAAATTCTGGACAGCTAGCTCTTATTAGTAAATAGTGTTAAAAATGAGAGGTTAATCCAACTAAAACTTGTGGGAATAAAATGGTAAGAAGTGATATGAGTTAGCTAAGTGTCTGACCCTCATTTAGGTGATTTTACCTTGCTTTTTAGCTGTGTTAAGCCAAGGGATGATTTCTGAAATTTTACCTTCCTAAACTGATTGCTCGTTCTTCCATACGAGTTAGTCATACCAGGGAGTTGATTATGTAAATTGAGATCTTGCATTGATTTTGTGCTGGTTTTAAGCTTTTGGCATTCATTTCGTAGAGATGTTAATGGTTTTTCCTTGCCTTCAGTTTTCAGGCTTGTCCCTTATCCACCTTAGTATCTGCTTCCACCCAACTTTCGGTTAGATTCCCCTAGCTAATCGCTCACCTACCTTGTTCTTATATGCGATAGATGGGCAGCTGGTATTTGGTCAAGGAGACGCGTGCGGAGTACATGGACGGGTATCCCGCACTGCTGCGAGATATGATGTGGCGTGCCAATTTCACCTATCAACCGAAGTATGCCATCTACCGTCGGGACTGAGGACCTGGAATGGAAGAGTATCGATGCGTGGTCAACATCATCGCAAGACAAGTGACCGGCAGTGTTCCGTACAACTTTCGGGTTCACTCCACCACTGAAGCCATGGCCATTCGAAGCCGCGGCGAGGTTATGAGTCAACCGTCATGACTTGACGGAATTGTCTCGGCCGCCCTCGACCATTTCCCCAAAGAGGTTATGAAGCGGGCGTAAACACATTCGCTGAAATCCATTCGAGAAGACCCTCAAGCGCGCGATTGGCGAGGTTGGTCCACATCATGGACCAAGTTCATCGCCTGTCTGTTTGAATTATCGAAACTTCGCGCCGTCTCGGGAGGCGATGAGTACCTCGGGATCGGGGTTAGCATGAACGCGTTCCTCACAATGTGCTTTATGGTGCCAATGAGACCTCCCAGTGCTGCGGCACCACCCAGTTTCAACTTCCCGAAGTAGCGGGGCGGTGCACGTCTATGGGCCGCGCCAAGTCCGCATGTGGCAGGATTTCCTAGCAATCGGAGGTCCGATCCTCGGAAGGTCATGTTTCTTTATTAGGATCCCGAGGCATCTCTTCAACCCTTTGTCTCCCCTGGACACCGGATCACAGGAGCTCATCTTACGGGCGAATTCCTGTGAACTTCAACAGGGATGACCACATCTAGGTGTATGGGAACTACCATGGAAGTTGTGTCCAGCTTATAGCTGTCCTTTGGAAAAATGTAATAGGATAGCACCCATTCAGTTATGTATGTTGTGTAAGACTCTGTTGTGGGGGCAGTAGCCTTTTCTCTTCCTCAATTAACTAAAAAGGAGTCTTTTATGCCAGGACTAATTGGTGCTCTTTAATTTGAATGGCGCTTTTTCCTTCCTTATACATCCAAGGGCATCACATACCTGTTATTGCCTCAAATTTCTGTGGCCTAAAGGGCCATAGCTCCTCTAACAAACTAGCTGCGGAGGGATGACTCCGTATAGCTATTGATCAATCTGAGGTCTCATTCGTTTGTGGAATAACCAGACAAATTGCTCCACCAACTGAGTATGGCCTTGGTTCCTCCAAGAAGCTAGCTGTGGAGGGATGACTCTGCATACCTAGCTAGCAGACTGAGATCCCGTTGTTGGCGGAATTGACCAGACAAATCGCTCCACCAGCTAACAACGGCCTTGCACCATCAACCATAGAACCTAGAAAGATCTCTCAGTCTGTCAATCCTTGGTATATCTGGACCTGGTAAGTTTCCCTGTGTTGGATAAAGTGACATATTTTCTACCAGTCAAAACCAAGATTCGTACCGGTCACTTGGCTAAGCTATACATCTCAAGAATCGTAAGCTTGCAAGGAACCGATGGTGCTCTGTGCTCGTGTTCAGACTACCCCTCTTTTTTTTCCGAGTGAGCCAAATCTCGGGACGAGATTTTCATAAGGGGGGAGGTTTGTAACATCCCAATTTTGGACTTGTGTTTCAAATGTAAGAAAAGGGGTAGAAATTAAAACTTTTTCTTACATCATGTAATTCCTGTATGTACTAAACAGTTCATGTACAAGAATTATGGAAATACAAAGTCACAAGTCTCTGGATCCAAATCTTGATCTTTCAAAAACAATCTTGTCGAATCTTTTGATCATCTCCTGGAAATATTTTTTTTCCTAAGTTCTTGGGATGGTATGTGACCCCTCTGAAAAATTTCACAATTTTTAGAAATTGTTTGAATATTTTTAGAGGGCAGTCAAACCTGTTTGACTTTTAGTCAAACCTTAAATCAGAACATTGCTGAATTTTTGGAGAAAAATGCACCTCATAAAAACCTCTGAAAAATTTACACAAGGTCAATAACTCAGCTAGCAAGCTCCGGTAAAAATTTCATAATTTTTGGAGTGAGCTTGCTGCCTCAAATAAATCCTCAAACGCCAGGTCGGTTTGGAACCCAAATTGAGGGCTAAGCCTGACTCGAGCTTGAGTCAGACCCGAGTCCGACCCAGCCAGCTGACTCGGTCAAGTCGGGTCACCAGCATCCTATTCGAGCTTGTGCACGCGTGAGCGGAGCCGTCGGATTAGAGTCCAACGCTGACGACCTCCCCTACCCCTTTGACCCTCGGGAGTTCTTGGGCGTCCTCAACCGTCCGATCAAGATCGGGCCATTCACAACCACCCCACCTTCTCCTCTGTTCTTCTTATTCCTCTGTCTCTTCGTACCACGCGTGCGCTGAAGGGGGCAGGTGAGCAGTGCAGGCCTCCGTCATCTCGCGGGCCCCATTAACGGCTCTGAGCCCCGCTTTTGCCCATGTCAGGAGCAGCGCTAACCCGCACCTGCTCCTCTCCTCGTTTTCTCGCGCGGCAGCACCTTTTGTTTCGTCGCCATTAAAGCCTCCGTCCTCGTGTTCCGTTGGCTTTCAAGCTACTTGAGCACCTCCGAGGTCCTCCTCTAGCCCCTTCACACTCCCAGTCACCCCAGCTCCCTCTCGTTGTTTGTTGGGTGCAAAACCACCGAGTGCCTCTCACCTCGCCATTTTCGAGCTTCGGAGCTCTTCACGGCTGGCTGTGTTCCAGTGGATCTCTTGCCCTAATCTTTACCCCTCTGAGCACCTCTGGTCGTCGTCAAGTTGTGCCCTAATCCCATTTTTGGTTTGCCTCCCCAGGAGCAGTTGGATTTGGATTTTCGGGTTTCGCGGCCGTAGGTGGAGCTTCCTCGTTCCCAACTCCGAGCACTTTGTCGCCGTCATCTTCTCCAGCTCTGGTGAACTGCTCTGCTGCTGGGTCTCCTCCGATTTCCCTCGATCCTCTCCTGCACTCGGGTAAGTTCACATTAGTCCCTTAGAGCTTAAGGTCTAGCTAGTTTAGCTCGTGGCGCTTGTTTTCGCCGTTTTCGGTTTTTGCCGAAAACTGGTCCTCCGCCCTCCTCCGGCTCGCCGGCGTTCTAGGCCTGCTCCGCCGTCGAGGATGTCCGCATTAGGTTCACAATAGTATTGCGAACATTTTGGCTTAGTTAGTTAGCGTCGCCATGGCTTTGGTCGTCGGCGACGTGCCGGTGAGCTCAACGTTGAGCTCTGTACTTTGATGCGATTTTGTCAAGTCACCAGACATCATCGGGTTAATCGTGGTCGTCCATGACCTCCCCAGGTTTAGATCTGAGCCTTAGATTTATGTCCGTAAAAACCTTAAGTCTTGGACCACCCTCCGCCAAATCACAACCGTCCAGGACCTCCTCAAGATTGGATCTGAGCTGTAGAGCCTTTGTGAGTAAAAGCGCTAAGTCACAGGATCTCCTTGGATCAATCTCGGCCGTTAAAGACCTCCTAGGTTAGCTCTAGGTCGTTGGATCTTTGTCTGTGGCAACTATAAGTGCTAGGACCTTCCCTTAGAGTCAATCCTAGCCGTCTAGGACCACCCTGGTTAAATCCTAGCCGTTTAGATCTTCCCCGTACGTAAAAGACCTCCCTATAGTCATTTTGCAAAAACCACCCCTAAGACCACCCTTGGGGTCCTCTTTATAAAAGGCCACCCCTGGTCTGTTATAAAGAAAACCTCCGGACCTCCCTCTGCTTTAATCTGGACCGTTCATGACCTCCTCCGTGAGGTCTTAGCCGTCCAGATCTCGTCCGTTAAAACTCTACCCTTAAAGACCTCATCCCTGTAAATCTGGGCCGTCCAGGACAACTCGGGTAGGTCTTGACCGTTCAGGACCTCCCTATGGAGATCTGAGCTGTCCAGACCTCTCCCCGTTAGAGCTTTACCTTGAAGACCTCCCCGTGGAGATCCTGACCCTTAAAGACCTCCCTCTGTGAAATCTTAACTGTTGGGACATCCCTCGAGTAATCTCGACCGTTCAGGACCTCCCCGCGTGGATCTTGGCCATCCAGGACCTCCTCGGTGAGATCCCAGCCGTCCAAGTGCCCCTCTGTTAACTTACCGCCGAGGACCTCTTTCGCTTGATCGTGACCGTTGAGACCTCCCTTGCGAGATCTTAGCCGTCAGGACCACCTCGGGTGAACATTAGCCCGTAGGACCTCCCCCAGGAGATCTTGACCGCTGGAGACCTACCCCGTGAGATCTTAGCCATCTAGACCTCCCTCCGTAGATTTAGCCTTAGGACCTCCCTCGGAGATCAGGACCGTCAGATCTTGATCTAACGGTCTCGACCTGCCCTATGCGCGTCGAGCACCTCCGCGCGGGATTTTCGCGTGTGCTATGCTACCCCTTGTCAGGACCGTTGGATCTGATCTCAACAGCCCAATCCTCCCCAGTGCGCGTCGCGCGATGCGTTGTGCTTCGCGAGTCGTAGCCGTGCGATGCAAGATCGACGGCCACGACCTCCCCGTTTTCGTTAAGTCTGTTAGACCTCCCGAGAGCTCTAATTTTCAAAGTATTTGGATGTTCAAATTTCAAAAGTGCATAACTTTGTCATTTTAACTCCTTTGTAGATGATTCAAATTGCATTAACTTTATAATAGAATGGACTTTAACTTGAGAATAATTTTAGGCTCTATGCTATGCTAGAAATTGATTTATGTTGTTGTAAAGGTTAAATGAAATGTGCTAGTTTTGCAGCTTAGAAAAATCAACTAATTCATTTTAACTCCAAATTGAGTAAACCCAATTTTGCTAACCTTAGAATACCAGTATCTACCTCCCATAAAAATTTCAAGTTCTAGATCTTTATAGAAATTTATACCATGAACAGTAACAGACAGGAATTAAAATTGATTTTCTTGGCTGAGAGAAATTGGTTAGGTCATAACCTTTTCATGCTAAGTCCAAATGAAGTAATTCTTGTTCCTGAAATTGTCTAAAATCAACCTCTTGCTGCTGTATAAATTTCAGGGGAATTGGATGTCTTTTGCTGTTGAGTTTTATTTGGTGTTCTTCGTTCTTATTGGTTTTATCGTATTTTCGCGTTAGGTTCCGAAGATTATATTGAACCTGAGAATCCTCCTCTGCAGCAAGAACAATTCCAGCAAGGCAAGCAGTTTGATCATGTTAATCCCTGTATTTTCACGTATTTATGTTGTTTACAAATTCTATGTATCGTTGCTAGTTTGTGTTTAACTATTGTCGTTAGTTGACCTAGTAGATGCATTTCCTTAGGCAAATGATTATCCTTTACTACCATGAGCCTAGGTTATCTTGCTGTGATTTAGAGTTCGTGGATGAGCTCTTATCACTTAGTGGTTTCTTGAATTCATTTGCTTAGCCATGCTTAGCTTCCGGTAGAAATGGGCGGTTATCGACTTGTCGATAACCTTGATCACACAAACGAATATTATGACTTTACTTTCAGCACTTGGTGCTATGATTATTTGACCAAACTATAACCTGAAAACAAAATGATTTAAACTTAGGCACAATGGCATGATTGGTGTGCTTTTGGGTGTGACTGGAATGGTGCCTGGGTCATTAAGGACCGAGTTACTTGCGCCACCGTACTGAGCATTTTGCGTGCTAACCACACTAGAGGGTATGGGACCTCTTTTGACTTAGTACTTTGGCGTGTATTGGCTTCGGGTCGTAGGGAGTCGCAGGAGGGATGGTGTTGGGAGCATTGTAGTGCCCGAAAGGCTTCCCCCGGGATGGCTAGTTGCCTTTCGGCTTGCAATGTAAGCGTATGGATTTCGATCCATACGAGCGGCTCGTGGTTAATACACAATATTGGAAAACGTCTCGTAGGTCTTAGCCGTGCCGGCATACCTTCGGAAGTGTGCTTTTGTGGCTTAAAGGCGGTCTGAAGTGTGGGTACATTGGTACACCCCTGTAGGGTTAAAACTATTTGAATAGCCTCGTCCTAGGTTATGGACACGCTCGGATACGCCCCGTGAGAACTAGACTACAACCTTTTAATTAAAACTTGATGGGTGGTATGAATCGGGGGTTCGTGCTGTGTTGTGGTGGCTATTGGGTTAGTCACTCCCAGGTGGTTACTTGTATTTATCATTAATTCGCTATTATTTCAACAACAAAATAGATTTGCAAACTTGCTTTTAAATGTATTACATTATTGCAAATAAAGTTGGCTTTGTGCAAAATGAGACATACAACCTCCACCTAAATAAGCCTGCATGTAGAATATGAATAGGTCTGCTATTCCACACGTCAGTCTTGCGAGTACATTAGTGTACTCATTTGTCTTGCTTAAATGTTAATTGTTGCAGAGGAAGAAGGTGAGCCCCAAGGGCCTCACTTTTGTGAGCTGTGTTGTGGCGATGTTAGGGCGACTAGTTTGGCGGCCTGGTCGGTTGCCTTGTGGGTTGTGTTGGCTAACCGGTCGACTTTTGTTCTTAGCCATCTTATGGCGCTTTTGCTTCCGCTGTCATTCTTGTATATTGTGTTATTTGGCCGGTTGGTGTAACATCCCAATTTTAGGCTTGTGTTTCAAATGTAAGAAAATGAGTAGAAATTGAAACTTTTTCTTACATCTTGTATTTCCTGTTTGTACTGAACAGCTATTGTACAAGAAGTTATGGAAATACAAAGTCACAAGTCTTTTGATCCAAATCTTGAGCTTACAAAAACAATCTTGTCAAACCTCTTGATCATCTCCTGGAAATATTTTTCCTGAGTTCTTGGGATGGTATGTGACCCCTCTGAAAAATTTCACAATTTTTAGAAATTGGTTGAATATCTTTGGAGGTCAGTCCAACCCAATTCATTTCTGGTCAATCTGCGGACCAGCAACTTGTGAAATTTTTGGAGGAAAAAGTATAGCACAAAAACCTCTGCAAAATTTACACAAGGTCATTAACTCAGCTAGCAAGCTCCTATAAAAAATTTATAATTTTTGGAGTTAGTTTGCTGACTCAAATAATTCTCCTTAGATCAGCTCTTGTTGGGACTCAGATTTTGAACCCTTGGTCTGAGTCTGACTCGGACTCGAGTCAGACCCAGCCGTTGGACTCGGTCGGGCCAGCCGCCCTAACCTCCTCGGGCTCGTTTCCTTTGGGTTGTTGGATCTCCATCCAGCTGCTCAGACCTCCCCTCTGATCTCAGCGCCTCGGGGTGGTCCAGGCCACTGGATCTCCATCCTGCGGTCACGACCTCCCCTGGACCTCCTCACCCGCAAAGACCTCCCCTGCTCGGGTGATCTGGGATGTCCAGGACCACCCCATGCAAATCGGGATCGTCCAGGACCTCTCCCTCGGCTCTGTTCTTCTTCCTCTTGACCTCCTCGAATTCTAGTCGTCATGATTTTTCTACTGCACCGTGTCGGGACCCGAGCGATTAGAGGCGATGAGATGTCACCTTTTGCCTCTTGTCAACGGCTCTTTTTGCTGCCATGCATTTATTGCCAGTCAGCTTTAACCTCCAAAGTGTCCACCCTGCTCTGCCCCTACCTACCATGCGTGCTTTTGGCAGGGGCATGGACATTGTTCACAGTGAACTTGCCCATGCCATTGCCAAACTTCCAGGCTATGAATAGCCTGAAACCTCCCTTCTCCTTTTCCTTCTTCGTTCTTTGTTGTGCTTGAGCTCCCTCAGTGGAGTTGGTCCTCGAACCCAAGCACCCAAGAACACCACCCCCTTACCACCATTGTCACCTTTGGAGCTCCCTGCCGAAGCTCGAGCTCCAGTGGTCCCAGCAACTTCCTGGCCTTGTTCACTGTCATCTTGATCACCTCAAGCTTGCTCTAACTTAGCTTGGTTCACATTGCAGAGGTGGACAAGTTTGGGAGCTGCTTTTCGGGGTCGAGGTCATTTTCTTCTTCCTCTCCGGCATGCTCTGCATCGCCGGACCGTCGACCTTCTCCAAGTTCCTCAGGCCTCCTAGTCCCCTCTCGCCTCGGTGCCCATCCCTTAGCCTTGTTGTTATTTTCTAGAGCTCGTGTAATTTCGTAGTAAGCCTTCCTAGCCTATCTCAGGCTCGTGGCGTTCAAGGCCGTCGCGCCGCGAGGTTGCCACCTTTAGCTCCGTGATGATATTGCGGTTCCATTCCGATGATTTAGTTGGCGCGGCGTGGTCCTCATCACGGCGGCAAGCCGTTAAACGCGCTCGGGATTTTTGCCGGTGCAAACTCCCGTTTTCGTCATTTTCTTAGGACAGCATTAATGCCCCATTTATTGCTAATCATTGGTGCATTGGTCATGTCTTAAACTGTGTCGTGTGTCACCGGCGTGTGGGCCTTAGGCTTAGAATTAAAATCCAGAAGCCATTAATGTCCCTTTTAGATTCTGTTATTACCAATCATGAGCATTTAGTGCTATCGGTTTAGGCTCCTGTTGTCGTTAGGCAAAACCCCGCTCGACCTCCTTGAGAAGATCTGACCGTTAAAGACCTCTGTGGTTAATCTTAGCCGTCGGACCTCTTCTCGCACGCCCGCAAAGACCTCCCTCCTCAGGACCTCCCCCTAGTTTGATCTCAGCCGTCTAAGATCACCCCAGGATTAGATTTGTGCCGTAGAGCGTTATCTGTGAGAACTCTAAATCTTAGGACCTCCTAGAGTTAATCTTGGCCGTCGACGACCTCCTCGGATTAGCTCTTGGTCGTCGGATCCTTCTCTGTTAAAAACTAGCGCCAGGACCTCCCCTCTTGATTTGATCCTAGCCGTCTAGGACCACCCTGGTTAAATCCTAGCCGTTTAGATCTTTTCCCGTGCGCAAAAGACCTCCCTTGGTCATTTTGCAAAGACCACCCTCGGGGTCCTCTTTGTAAAAAACCACCCCTGGTCTTTTACAAAGACAACCCCCGCTCAGACCTCTTAGGCTCAATCCTAGCCGTTCACGACCTCCCGGTTTAGATCCACCGTTAGATCCCTTTGCAAAACCCTTAGCCTTGGACCTCCTCGCATTGATCCGGATCGTTCGGGACCTCCCTAGGCCTACTCGGAGCCGTCCAGATCTCCTCCCGTTTAAACCCTATCGCATAGGACCTCCCCGAGTAGATCTTGGCCATCCAAGGCCTCCTCATGTAAATCCCAGCCGATCAGGACCTCCTTTGGGAGATCTTGACCGCCCAGGACCTCCCTCACTTGATCGTGTCCGTTAAAGACCTCCCTATGGAGATCTAGACCGTTGAAGACCTCCTCCGTGAGATCTTAGCCGTCCAGGCCTCCCTCCGTAGGTTTACCCTTAGGACCTCCCCTAGTGCTCGGGACCGCCAGATCTCGATCTGACGGTCACGACCTCTGTTAGGCGCGTGGACCTCCTTGCGTGCGTTGTGCATGCACTGGTCGTGATCGTTGGATCCAATCTCGACGGTCCGGACCTCCCAAGTGCGAGAGGAGGTCTTCCCGTGCGCTGTGCTTCGAGGTCTGTGGCCCTGCGATGCAAGATCGACGGACCACGACCTCTCCTTTTTCCTTCAGTTCATCTAGACCTCCCGAGAGCTCGAATTTTCTAAGTCTTTTATTGTTTCAAATTTCAAAAGTGCATAACTTTGTCATTTTAGCTTCTTTTTGAACGATTCCAGTAGTTGTAGCTTTGTTATAGTATAAACTTTAATCTGAGAATGGATTTAGGCACTGTTATGTAGTAGAAAATGATAGAAACTGCAAGAACTTGTTTAATATGAAATAGTTGTTTAGAAATTCATTGAAAATTTGTAAAATGCATAACTTATTCTCTGTAACTCCAAACTGAGCAAACTAAGTTTTGTTAAAACCCACTAAGACTGTACTGTAATATAGAATAGGTCTTCATATGATCATTGCCACTGAAATTAATGATTCACTAGTTTTAGAACTTCGAAAAATAATAACTAATTCATTTCAACTCCAAATTGTGCAAACTCAGTTTTGCTGTTGTTAGGATAACCATGTCTACCTACCATAAAAATTTCAAGTTCCAGATCATTCTAGAAATTTTCGCCATGGACAGTAACCGAAATTAATTTAATTAGGATTTTGCAGGCTGAGATAAATTGTTTAGGGCATAACTTTTTCATTCTAAGTCCAAATGAAATTATTCTTATTTCTAAAATTATCTAAAATCAACCTCTAGCTGCTGTAGAAATTTCATGGGATTTGGATGTTCTTTGCTGTTGAGTTCCTTTTGGTGTTCTTCGTTCTTATCGGTTTTTATCGCCTTTTCGCGTTAGGTTCCGAAGAATTTATTGAACCTGAGCACTCCCCTCTGCAGCAAGAACAAATCCAGCAAGGCTTGTAGTTTGATCATGTTAATCCCAGTATTTTAAGTATCTATGTTGTTTACAAATTCTATGTATGCATTGCTAGTTTGTGTTAAACTATTGTCGCTAGTTGACCTAGTAGATGCATTTCCTTAAGACAAATGATTATCCTCTACTACCGTGAGCCTAGGTTATTGCTGTGATTTAGGGTTCGTGGATGAGCTCTTGTCACTTAGTAGTTTGCGAATTATTTGCTTAGCCATGCTTAGCTTCCGGTAGAAATGGGCGGTTATCGACTTGTCGATAACCTTGATCATATAAAACTTATTATGATTTATGATTTCCACCTTGTGCCATGTCTACTTATGAAAACTAAAACTGAAAAGCAAAATGATTTAGACTTGGGCACAATGGTAAGATGGTGTGATTTTGGTGTGGTGGAATGGTGCAGTCAATTAAGGACCGAACATCTTGTGAGTACACATTATCAGAGCAATTTGTGCGTGCTAACCACACTAGAGGGTATGGGACCTCTCTTGACTTAGTACTTTGGAGTGTATTGACTTGGTCGCAGGGAGTCGCAGGAGGGATGGTGTTGGGAGCATTGTAGTGTCGGAAAGACTTCACCCGTGATGGGATTTGTTGTCTTTCGGCTTGCAATGTAAGTGTATGGGTTTCTATCCATACGTGCGGCTCGTAGTCAATGCACAATATTGGAAAGCGTCTCGTAGGACTTAGCCATGCTGGCATGCCTTCGGAAGTGTGCTTTGTGGCTTAAAGGCGATGCAAGTGTGGGTGCGTTGGTACACCTGCGAGGTTAAAACAATTCGAATAGCCTCGTCTAGGTTATGGACACGCTTGGGTAAGCTTTCAAGAGTTAGACTACAACCTTTTTAATTAAAACTTGATGGGTGGTGCGAATCGGGGATTAGTGCTATGTTGTGGTGGCTATTGGGATAGTCACTTCTAGGTGGTTGCTTGTATTTATCATTATTTTCGCTGTTACTTTCAACATTAAAATTGGTTTGTAAACTTGCTTTTAAATGTATTACGTTATTGCAAATAAAGTTGGCTTTGTGCAAAATGAGACATACAACCTCCACCTAAATAAGCTTGCATGTAGTTTATGAATAGGTGCGCTATTCCACACGTCGATCTTGCAGTACCTTTGTGTACTCGGTTATCTTGCTTAAATGTAATTGTTGCAGAGGAAGAAGGTGAGCTTGAGGGCCTCATACGTGAGTTGTCTTTGTGGTAGCTTGCGAGGCGTCTAGCTTGGCGGCCCGGTCGGTTGCCTTGTGGGTTGTGTAGCTAACCGATCGACTTTTGTTCTAGCCATCTTATGGCACCTTTTGCTTCCGCTGTCTTTCTTGTATATTGTTCTATTTGGCCGGTCGGCTCTTTTGTAATAACTTTACTTTATGTATGTCGTTTTTGAACTTAGTGATGTGTGTTGTATGGAAATGATGTGTAATTTTGTGATGATGTGCATATACTGCAATTATGGGAAGCATATGTCCATCGAGGCTTAGAATGTTTAATTAGTAACGCTAGAACCATTTGGAGGTTAAGTGTTACTAGTTAAATATTCCGGGTCCTCACAAAGTTGGTATCAGAGCCATACTGACCGTAGCAACCCCTAGCTTGGTCGCCTCTAGGATATTTTGAAAACTTACTTTTAAAAGGTTTACAAAACTTAAGTAAGTTCTCTGATTTTACTCCTTACCTGTCTTAGCTTGCTCATCTCACCTTACTCTTGATCAAGTTTTGGAAACGCTGTTCCTCTCTTCCTTTCAAAAATTAGCTATTATCGATTAAATTGGTTTTGGGAGAACCATGAGAGCTTGGAGAAAGAAATTTGGACAGCTAGCTAGTAATTAGTATAGGAGGTAGGAAATGAGAGGTTAATTCAACTAAAACTTGAGGAATGTAAGGGTAAGAAGTGATATGAAATTAGCTAAATGCCTACACTCTATTAGGTGGTTGTACCTTGATCTTTGGGCTGTTTTGAGCTAGAATTTAGTTCTGAAATTTTGGGTCTTCTCAAATGATTACTCGTTCTTCCATATGGGTTAGTCGTTTCGGGGAGTTGATTTGGGACTTATGGTCTTGTGCTCCTTGGTGGTTATTCTTGAGCCCGTTTTAATTGAGTTTGGATTTCTTTGCCTTTTGATCTCGGGCTGTAGCTAACTTGTCTTAGTGAAACAGGATGGCAGGAGGGACACGTAGTGGTCGGAACCAGCCGGGTAGTCTCGATGAGGAGCTTCCCCCTCCTCCGACCATGGCGGAAGTCCTCATGCAGATCGAACGCAATCGTTCGGAGGACCGTAGGGTGTTGGAGGTTATCGCGAGGAACACCTCCACTCCCTCTGGTGCCTCTGGATCTGGAGGTGGTCACCAGTGTCGTGGGGGACTTGAAGAGTTCCTTCGCACGCAGCCTCCCACCTTCTCCCGGTCCGAGGATCCCTTGGACGCAGATGACTGGCTGCGTCTAGTTGAGCGGAAGCTCAACGTTGCTCAGTGCCAGGAGCAGGAGCGGGCACTTTTCGCATCCCATCAGTTGGAGGGTGCGGCACTCTCATGGTGGGAGAACTTCCACGCCATGCAGCCTGCGGGACACGTGGTCTCGTGGGAGGAGTTCAGGTCGGCTTTCCGTCAGGCCCATGTTCCCGCCGTGTGAGGACCCCGGTTTATTCGGCTTGTACTGTTTAACCATCCACTTGGTCCTAACAGTACAAATCAAATAAACCAAGCCTCGAGATATGTATACTTCCTAAATGCAGTATACACACCCGCTACAAAATCATGCATCAATTCCATTCATACACATAGAGCCAAGCAAAAGCAACAATCGAAAGACATAGATAATATAAAGAGAGTTATTACAAAGAGAGGCCGAGGCCAAAATTCATAAAGATAAGTAAATACACAGTGGAAGCAAAATGGCCATAAGATGGCGATAAACAAAAGCCAATCGGTGTGTCTTTACCCACAAGGCAACCAACCGGACCGCCAAGCTAATCGTCCCAAGCAGTGCAGAACACACTCACAAAAGTGAGGCCCTTGGGGCTCACCTTCTTCCTCTGCAACAATTAATATTAAGCAAGCGGATGAGTACAAAACTTGTTTTTGTACTGCAAGACCGACGTGTGAGATAATGAACTATAATTAACTACATGCAAGCTTTATTTAAGTGGATGAGGCTTTGGACTTATTTTGACATAAAGCAAGTTTTCATTTGCAATAAGGTAATAGATTCAAAGCAAGTTTGCAATTAACTTTTATTGTTCAAATAAAGAGAGACAATAATAACATAGATAGAGAACAACACCAACCTAGAAGTGACTAACCCATAGTCACCACCACAATAGCATGAAGTACCCTTCATACCACCCATGTCAAGTTTAAGTTTTTAAAAGGTTGTAGTCTAGTTCTTGTGGGAAATAACCAAGCGTGTCCATAACCTAGGACGAGGCTATTCGAATAGATTAACCTGCAGGGTGTACCAATGTACCCACACGATAGACCGCCTTTCCACCAGCCACGGTTAGCACACTTCCTTTGGTATGCGAGCATGGCTAAGTCTAACAAGGCGCTTTCCAATGGGCGATGCTAATTAAGAGCCGCAACCCACGGAGAAAGACACATTAAACAGCCTAACCGGTGCGCTAATGCTCCTCCAACACCACAAACACACACACAGAACACACCCACCGACCAGCTCATAATTAACACCTCCCAAAGTACTTAGTCAAGAGAGGTTCCATATCCCCTCGTGTGGTTAGCACGCATAATTGCTTGGATCAATGGCACAAGTAACTCGGTCCTTAGGGACTTAGGCACCATTCCATCACACCCAACAGATCACCCAACATACCATTGTGCCCAAGCCAAGATATAATTTTTGTTTTCAGTTTTTGATTTGCAAAATGGTAAAACACAAGGGTTGGACATAATGGAATAATATAAGTATTTGTGTGATCAAGATCACCGACTAAGTCGATGATCGCCCAATACTACCGATGCTAGGCATGGCTAAGCAATATTTATTCGAATCTACTAAGTGACAAGAGCTCATCCAACGAACTCTAATCACGACAAATAACCTAGGCTCAGGTAGTAGAGGATAATTAATTACCTACAGATTATGCAACTAGAGGTCTAACTAATCAATTTAACAACAAAATAGCAATGCATACATAGAAGTTAAACAAAATATTAGACTTTAAAAGTAATGGGATTAATGGGAAATGATCAAACGCTTGCACGCTTGTCGTTGCTCAATTTGTTGCGGAGGGTCGTTCTGGGATTACCGCAAATATCGAATCCTAAGCGAAAGAGAAAACAACCAATAAGACGAGCAACACTTAAACAAAAGAGCAAGCAAAATTATCCAAATGTGACGAAATTTATACACAAGGTAAAATACGAACATACCTAGACATAGAAACTGGAAAAACTTAATTTGGATTTGTGATGCAAAGATATTCTCTAAAAACCTAATTTCGGCCATAATTAGCACTGTAGCAAAAATATTTTCTAGAAAGATTTTGAAGCTGAAACTTTTATGGTAGCTACCTACTGGTATAGTGGTAACCCATATAAAATTTCAGGTCATTTGGAGTTAAAATGATTTAGTTATGATTTTTCTAAGTTTTAAATCTAAGACATGATTAATTTCAGTATTAAAGACTCTTGCAAAACCTATACTAAGCTAAAGTACTTTAACAGATGCATTTATAGAACTTTAGTTGGTTAAATTTGGAGCTACAGAGAAAAGTTATGCAATTTTGAAGTTTAAAACAATTAATATGTGCAAATAAAAGCTTCTCGGACTAAATCTGGAAAACCCATAAAAACTGGGGAGGTCGTGGGCCGTTGATCAAAGATCGCACGGCTCACGATCTCAGATGCTAAAACCCGCACGAGCTCCTGGGCGCAAAGACCTTGCCGCGCCTAGAGAGGTCTTAGCCGTTGATATTGAATCCAACGGCTCGACCCTGGATGCACAAAGACCGCGAAGGAGGTCCTCGCGCACTAGGGAGGTCGTGGGCGCGGATCCGATCTGGCGGCCCGAGCTCCACGAGGAGGTCCTACGGCTAACTCGCTAAGGAAGGTGCGGGCGGTTAAGATTTCCGAGGAGGTCTTAGCGGTATAGATCCGATCGGAGGAGAGGATCTAAGCGGTGAGCTTAACGGCGGGAGGTCTTGGCGGCTAGGATCTCACCGAGGAGGTCCTAACGGTCGAGATGTCCTCGGGAGGTCCTCCAACACGGTGCTATCTGAGAGAGATCTGGATGGCTCGGATCTCCATGGGAGAGGTCTGAGTGGTCCAGATCTAGGCGGGAGGTCCTCATGGTTAAGACCAAAGACGAGGAGGTCACGAGGTTCTCTTTACAAAGAGACCAAGGGTGGTCTTTGTAAAGAGGACCACAGGGTGGTTTTGAAGGTTTTCTTTACAAAGACTGGGGTGGTCCTTTGCAAAAGAGGACCTTGGTGGGGTGGCTCGGGGTGGTTTTTAGAAAGCGACTAAGGAAGGACCTTTTGCAAGGAGGACCCCAAGGAGGTCCGAGAGGGCGGTTTTGACAAAAACGACCGGGGTGACCCCTTCGCACAGAGGACCTCAAGGAGGAGGGTGATCCTAGCGGCTGGGATTTAACCTACGGAGGTCTTTAACGGCCAGGATTCTATATGGTGGGAGGTCCAGAGACTTAGGATTTTTCGGAAAAGATCCTAAGGCCCAGATCTGAACTTGGAGAGGTCGGGGACGGCTAAGATTAGCCCGAGGAGGTCCTAGAGTGGTTTTAATGGTGCAGGATCTCTAGACAGTGGCGGCTAAGACACTTAATGCATCTAATGATTGACCATAAATGAATCTAACGGAACACTTAATGACTAAGGCCCTGGCCTACACGACAGTGACTCCACGGCACAAATTAGGACACAATTAATGCACCAATGATGAGCAATGATTTGAGCATTAAAGTGGTCCTAAGAAGATGACGAAAATGGGAGGTTTTGAACTGACAAAACCCGGCGTGCCTGCTGACTTGCGCGGCGATGTGGACCTCGTCGGCGGAAACCAAAGGCACGGATGAGTTCCAAATAGGGAGGAGAACCTAAAGGTGCCAACAGCTAGGGCTAAAGTGCACCCTACCGGCGGCTAGCCGGAGGTGACCGACGGAGACCCAATGCGGCCAAAAACGAAAACCGAAGAGGTCTAACGGGATCGGGTTTTTGGAACTGAAGTACTCACCCGGGATTGAAGGAGAACCGGGAGTGGTCGCGGTAGCTCCGGTGACGGTGGAGGTCGCCAGAGATGAAGAAGACGAAGCTCCCGGCCACGAACAGCAAGCGCCCACCTTGTCAACCTCTGTGAAGGTCAAACAAAGCGAGTTAGGGAGGCTTGAGGTGACCAAGGGAACAAGATGACTGCCACTATTGCAATGTTGAACTACTGAAGCTCGGAGGTCGCCGGAGAGCTCCAATGTCCGGCAATGGTGGCAATGGCTTTCGGGTGTTTGAGCACAAGAGAACTGAGATGAGCTAGGGTGCAAGAGAGTGACTAAAAGAACTAAGAGAGGAAGCATGAGCTTCAAATATAGCCGGTGGGAAGGGTGGCAAAGTCAGCCGGTGCACTGAGACCAAGTACACGAAACCGATGGGAGTAGGTTGTCGTGAGACTTTTGAGCAAAGGTGCCGGACATTTAATGTTGGCGACACATAGCCGTTTGTCAGCCCTAAAGTTGACAAGGCACTGCTCTCTACTGCCATGCACAAAATTTGATAACGCCCGTGCCCACCCGACGGTGAGAGGACCAGTCAAAAGAGCTCAACGGCTAAAATCGCACGAGCTCCCACTAGGGAGGTCGTGAGTCGTTGGATTGAAATCAAGGGCTCGGATCTTGAGCCAAGTATTAGAGGTCCTAACACTTAGGGAGGTCCGAGCGCAGACATCAAGAGAGATGGCCCACGATCACCCAAGCGCTAGGGGTGGTCGTGGAGGTCCGAGGAGGTCGCCCAGGGTGGTCTTTGCAAAAGGTGCAAAGGAGGTTCTGGGGGAGGTCCTCGAGGCTTGTCTTGGTAAACGAACAGGAGGAAGTCGTGGGGTGGGAGGTCCTTTACAAAGACCCAAGGAGGTCTTTGAGCGTCGGATTTAAAATCCAACGGCCCAGACCACCTGTGCCCAACCTGACCGAGCCCGACACGGCTTAAGTGGCTCGGTGCGACCAAGACCTGAAAGTCGGACCTGGGTTTGAGTCTAAGTTTGACTCGGACCAGGTTTAGAGTTTTAATTTGAATTGAGATTTTGAAGGGGTCTTAAGAGATAGTATTAGCTCCAAATTTTATGAAATTTTGTGGTGGCTTGCTAACCTTGAGATGGACCTTGTATAAAATTTCAGAGGTTTTATCTTTGAGCACTTTTCTCCGAAATTATACAATGCTTTGAGCTAGGGTTTGACTACAAGTCAAACAAGTTTGAGTGACCCTTAAAAATATTCGAACAATTTCTAAAAATTGTGAAATTTTTCAGAGGGGTCACCAACCATCCCAAGAACTTAGGAAAAATATTTCCCGAGAAGGATCACAAGATTGGGCAAGATTGTTTTTGGAGGATCAAGACTTGGATCAACAGACTTGTGACTTTGTATTTCCATACTCTTGTACAATAATTGTTTAGTACACACAGGAAATACATGATGTAAGAAAAAGTTTTAATTTCTACCCATTTTCTTACATTTGAAACACAAGTTGAAAATGGGGATGTTACACGCCGGCCTGATGAAGCTGAAAAAGAAGGAGTTCCTTGCGCTCAAACAGGGGCGCAAATCTGTGACTGAGTACCTCCATGAGTTCAACCATCTCGCGAGGTACGCTCCTGCTGAGGTGGCCACCGATGAGGCCAAGCAGAGAAGTTTATGGGCGGCTTGCGAGGAGCTTGAGACAAGCTCTCTATTGTGGACTTCCCGACTTTCGGACCTTGGTGGACAAGGCCATCATCGCCGAGCACAAGGCGAGAGCGTGGCGAGTCCATAGCGTAAGTGGGAGGCCCGGCCGTGCGCATGAGGCGGCCTCGTTCGTCCCGAGTTGGGCCTGCCGGTGGCCGTTCTTTGGCTTCACCACCGCCGAGGCCTTCGGCACCGGCTCCACGTCCTCCACAGCCATGGCTCGACCACGCGTGCGCTGCGATCCAGCAGCGAGTTGCTCACCGCAACCCCGCGGCGACGCCACCGCTTCTCGCCACAACAAGGGCCACTACGCGAGTAGTTGTCCTAAGAAAGATGGGAGCGCCCTCGTCCTAATGGAGGACGCGGCAAGGGGTGGTCACCCACGATCGAAGACCCGGGCTTGGGAGCGGCCGAGTCAACCATATCTCGGTGAGGAGGCACGAGGCGCCCGACATGGTGTTGGGTGCGCTTCTTGTCAATTTACGTCTGCTACTGATTTTATTTGACTCTAGAGCTTTGCATTATTTTATTTCGAGGTCGTTTCTTTGTTGATAGTAGTCTCCTTTGTGTTCCTTTGGGATGCACGCTTATTCGCTCTCGGGTTGGAAATGAGAGCGACCAAGTGTCTTGGGACGTTCCTATCCACATCGAAGGAGTGGGATTCTTGGCGAGTCTTATCCTACTCGATTGGCGCTTGGATGTGATTCTTGGCATGGATTGGTTGTCCCAACACTTGGGGCAAATCGATTGTGCGGGAAGGTTGTCTACCTCACCACCCTTGGTGAGCAGGTTGGGTTTTCACGCGATTATAGAACCCCACCTTTATGCCCTTGAAGCAAAGCCGATTGGAGATTCGTGATGTCCCCACTGTATGTGACTTCGCGGATGTCTTTCCTGAAGATTTGCCTAGGATGCCTCCCGGTCGAGACCTGGAGTTCGTGATAGAGTTGCTGCCCGGTACCGCCCCTATTTCAAAGAGGCCGTATCGTATGCCTCCTAATGAGTTGGAGGAGCTGAAGAAGCAACTAGGTGAGCTGCAAGAGAAGGGTTTCATTCGTCCTAGCTCATCCCCTTGAGGCTGTCCAGTTATTTTTGTGAAGAAGAAGGACAAGACCTTGCGCATGTGCATTGATTACCGTCTGCTTAATGAAGTGACGGTGAAGAACAAGTATCCTTTGCCCCGTATTGATGATCTTTTCGATCAGTTGACCGGAGCGCGTGTCTTCTCCAAGATTGACTTGAGATTGGGCTATCATCAAGTCAGGATCAGGACCGAGGATATTCCTAAGACGGCCTTTGCTACTCGTTATGGTCTTTACGAGTACACCGTCATGTCTTTTGGCTTAACTAATGCTCCTGCTTTATTCATGACCCTTATGAACTCGGTATTCATGGAGTATTTGGATAGGTTTGTGGTGGTATTCATCGATGATATCCTTATCTACTCCAAGAGTGAAGAAGAGCATGCCGAGCATCTTAAGCTTGTGTTGGTCAAGCTGCGCGAGCATCAGCTGTATGCAAAGTTCAGCAAGTGCGAGTTCTGGTTGAAGGAAGTGGCATTCTTGGGCCATGTTCTTTCAGCAGGAGGTGTGGCTGTGGACCCTAGCAAGGTCAGTGATGTACTATCTTGGGGTCAGCCCAAGTCGGTCACCGATGTACGGAGTTTTCTTGGTTTGGCTGGCTACTATCGCCGCTTTATCGAGAATTTCTCCAAGATTGCGAAGCCTATGACCGAATTGCTCAAGAAAGACAAGAAGTTTGAGTGGTCCACTGCTTGTGATGTGAGTTTTCAGGAACTCAAGAAGTGGTTGACCTCAGCCCCAGTGCTTGTTCTCCCTAATATTCACAAGAGTTTTAATATCTATTGTGATGCTTCTCGTCAGGGTCTTGGTTGTGTTCTTATGCAGGAGGGCAAGGTAGTGGCCTATGCATCGAGGCAGTTGAGGCCTCATGAACTCAACTATCCTACTCACGACTTGGAATTAGCTGCTGTAGTTCATGCACTCAAGATTTGGCGGCATTATCTGATTGGTAACCGTTGTGAGGTGTATTCTGACCACAAAAGCTTGAAGTACTTGTTCACTCAGCCAGATCTGAACCTCAGGCAAAGGAGATGGTTGGAATTGATCAAGGACTATGATATGGGTATTCAGTACCACCCAGGCAAGGCCAATGTTGTTGTAGATGCGCTTAGTCAAAAGGTGTATTGCAACATGTTGATGCTCCAAGAGCGACCTACCCTTATTTGCAATTTCAGCGCCTCAATTTGGGTTTGATCGAGCACGGTTCTCTTGCTACCTTGGTTGTGCACCAACCTTGGTGGACCAAATCGAGTATGCATGCAGATCGAGATGTTGGTGTGAGTCAAATCAAGCGAACATCAAGGATGGGATAGCCAAGTGCTTTTCGGAGGATGAGCATGGCGTTGTGTGGTTTGGGGCGTCTTGTGGTTCCTAAGGTCGTGGAATTGCGGATTTGATTCTCCGTGAAGCCCATGACTCTCCTTTGTCTATCCATCCCGGGCAACCAAGATGTATTAGGACCTTCACGAGATTTTGTGGACCCGAATGAAGCGCGAGATTGCGTGTTCGTTGCCGAGTGCGGCGTGTCTTTGTCGTGTGAAGGCCGAGCATCGGCGTCAGCAGCCTTCTTGACCTTTGCGGTGCGAGAATGGAAGTGGGATTCCGTTGGCATGGACTTCATCACGGGTTGCCGTGCTTCTTAGGAAGGATGCCATATGGGTTGTCATTGATCGGTTGACAAAGCGGCGCATTTCTGCGGTGCGTACCAACCTCAGTGTCAGTTAGTTGGCAGATCTCTATGTATCTCGCATTGTGTGCCTGCATGGTGTGCCCCGAACGATTGTGTCAGATCGTGGTTCTCTTTTCACCTCTTGTTTCTGGCATAAATTGCAAGAGGCTATGGGCACCTGCCTTACTTTCAGTTCAGCTTACCATCCTCAGACTGATGGTCAGACGGAGCGAGTCAACCAAGTGTTGGAAGATATGCTCCATGCCTGTGTTCTTTCCTATGGGAAGAAGTGGGAGAAATGCCTACCATTTGCTGAGTTCTCCTACAACAACAGCTATAAGGCTAGTCTTGGCATGGCACCATTTGAGGTCTTGTATGGGAGGAGATGTAGAACCCCATTGAACTGGTCAGAGACTGGTGAGCGGCAGTTTTTCGGCCCAGAGTCGATTAATGAGGCCGAAAGCCAGGTCCAGTTGATTCGCGAGCATCTGCGCACGGCCCAGTCCAGGCAGAAGAGCTATGCAGATCGTCGTCGCCGTGAGTTGAGCTTTGAGCCCAATGACTTTGTGTATCTCAAAGTCTCACCCTTGAAGGGCCATCAGCGTTTTGGCATCAAGGGCAAGTTGGCTCCTCGCTATGTTGGGCCTTATCGCATCATCGAGAGAGTTGGGGCTGTGGCATACAGGTTGGAGCTGCCAGCTGCACTTGAGGGTGTGCATGATGTGTTCCATGTGTCACACCTGAAGAAGTGCATCCGTGTCCCGACTGAGGAAGCTCCGTTGGAGGTTCTCGATGTGCAGGAGAATTTGACCTACCGTGAGCATCCTGTTCGCATTCTTGAGGAATCTGAACGGAGAACAAGGAACCGTATCATCAAGTTCCTTAAGGTTCAATGGTGAAACCATTCTGAAGATGAGGCAACTTGGGAGCGGGAAGATCGTCTTCGTGCAGATTATCCATCCTTCTTTTCCGAGTAAACGGAATCTCGGGTCGAGATTCTTGTAAGGGGGGGGGGGAGAGTTGTAACATCCCAATTTTAGGCTTGTGTTTCAAATGTAAGAAAATGAGTAGAAATTAAAACTTTTTCTTACATCTTGTATTTCCTGTTTGTACTGAACAGCTATTGTACAAGAAGTTATGGAAATACAAAGTCACAAGTCTTTTGATCCAAATCTTGAGCTTACAAAAACACTCTTGTCAAACCTCTTGATCATCTCCTGGAAATATTTTTCCTGAGTTCTTGGGATGGTATGTGACCCCTCTGAAAAATTTCACAATTTTTAGAAATTGTTTGAATATCTTTGGAGGTCAGTCAAACCCAATTCATTTCTGGTCAATCTGTGGACCAGCACCTTGTGAAATTTTTGGAGAAAAAGTATAGCACAAAAACCTCTGCAAAATTTACACAAGGTCATTAACTCAGCTAGCAAGCTCCTATAAAAATTTTATAATTTTTGGAGTTAGTTTGCTGACTCAAATAATTCTCCTTAGATCAGCTCTTGTTGGGACTCAGATTTTGAACCCTTGGTCTGAGTCTGACTCGGACTCGAGTCAGACCCAGCCGTTGGACTCGATCGGGCCAGCCGCCCTGACCTCCTCGGGCTCGTTTCCTTTGGGTTGTTGGATCTCCATCCAGCTGCTCAGACCTCCCCTCTGATCTCAGCGCCTCGGGGTGGTCCAGGCCACTGGATCTCCATCCTGCGGTCACGACCTCCCCTGGACCTCCTCACCCGCAAAGACCTCCCTGCGCCGGTGATGCTGGGACGTCCAGACCACCCCATGCAAATCGGGATCGCCCAGACCTCTCCTCGGCTCTGTCATTCTTCTTCCTCTTGACCTCCTCGACTCGTCGTCATGATTTTCTAGCACCGCACCGTGTCGTGACCAGAGCGATTGGGGCGATGAGATGTCACCTTTTGCCTCTTGTCAACGGCTCTTTTTGCTGCCATGCATTTATTGCCAATCAGCTTTAACCTCCAAAGTCTCCACCCTGCTCTGCCCCTACCTACCATGCGTGCTTTTGGCAGGGGCATGGACATTGTTCACAGTGAACTTGCCCATGCCATTGCCAAGCTTGCAGGCTATGAATAGTCTGAAACCTCCCTTCTCCTTTTCCTTCTTCGTTCTTTGTTGTGCTTGAGCTCCCTCAGTGGAGTTGGTCCTCGAACCCAAGCACCCAAGAACACCACCCCCTTACCACCATTGTCACCTTTGGAGCTCCTGCCAAGCTCGAGCTCCGAGTGGTCCCAAACAACTTCCCGGCCTTGTTCATTGTCATCTTGACCACCTCAAGCTTGCTCTAACTTAGCTTGGTTCACATTGCGAGAGGTGGACAAGTTTGGGAGCCGCCGGGTCGAGGTCATTTTCTTCTTCCTCTCCGGCAAGCTCTTCATCGCCGGACTTTGTCGACCTTCTCCAAGTTCCTCCGACCTCCCTGGTCCCCTCTCTGCCCTCAGGTGCCCATCCCTTAGCCTTGTTGTTATTTTCTAGAGCTCGTGTAATTTCGTAGTAAGCCTTCCTAGCCTATCTCGGCGCCACGGCGTTCAAGGCCGCCGCCGACGAGGTTGCCACCTTTAGCTCCGTGATGATATTGCGGTTCCATTCCAGTATTTAGTTGGCGCCGGCGTGGTCCCTGTCGCCGGCGGCAAGCCGTTAAACGCGATCGGGATTTTTGCCGATGCAAACTCCCGTTTTCGTCATTTTCTTAGGACAGCATTAATGCCCCATTTATTGCTAATCATTGGTGCATTGGTCATGTCTTAAAGCGTCTTTGTGTCACCGTGTGGGCCTTAGGCTTAGAATTAAAATCCAGAAGCCATTAATGTCCCTTTTAGATTCTGTTTTTACCAATCATGAGCATTTAGTGCTATCGGTTTAGGCTCCTGTTGTCGTTAGGCAAAACCCCGCTCGACCTCCTTGAGAAGATCTGACCGTTAAAGACCTCTGTGGTTAATCTTAGCCGTCGGACCTCTTCTTGCACGCCCGCAAAGACCTCCCTCCTCAGGACCTCCCCCTAGTTTGATCTCAGCCGTCTAAGATCACCCCAGGATTAGATATGTGCCGTAGAGCGTTATCTGTGAGAACTCTAAATCTTAGGACCTCCTAGAGTTAATCTTGGCTGTCGAAGACCTCCTCGGATTAGCTCTTGGTCGTCGGATCCTACTCAGTTAAAAACTAGCGCCAGGACCTCCCCTCCTTATTTGATCCTAGCCGTCTAGGACCACCCTGGTTAAATCTGTGAGGACCCCGGTTTATTCGGCTTGTACTGCTTAACCACCCACTTGGTCCTAGTAGCACAAATCAAATAAACCAAGCCTCGAGATATGTATACTTCCCAGAAATGCAGTATACACACCCCGTTACAAAATTATGCATCAATTCCATTCATACACAAAGAGCCGAAGCTAAAGCAACAAATCAGAAGACATACATAATATAAAGAGAGTTATTACAAAGCAGAGGCCGACCGGCAAAAAAAAAACACATAAGTAACTAATTTAAACAGCGGAAGCAAAAGGGCCATAAGATAACGATAAACAAAAGTCAATCGGTGTGCCTTTACCCACAAGGCAACCAACCGGACCGCCAAGCTAATCGCTCCAGACACCGCCACAACAAATCTCACAAAAGTGAGGCCCCTCGAGCTCACCTTCTTCCTCTGCAACAAAACAATTAAGCATAGCATCTGAGTACAAAAATTGTTTTTGTACTCGCAAGACTGACGTGTGAGATAACAGAACTATAATTAGCTACATGCAAGCTTTATTTAGTGGAGGAGGCTCTGGACTTATTTTCAGCATAAAGCAAGTTTGATTTGCAATAAGGTAATAGATTCCAAAGCAAGTTTGCAATTAACTTTTACTGTTCAAATAAAAGAGGAGCAATTATAACAATAGGTAGATGACAACAACAACCTGGAAGTGACTAACCCATTAGTCACCACAACAATAGTATGAACTACCCCTTCATACCACCCATGTCAAGCTTAAGTTTTTAAAAGGTTGTAGTCTAGTTCTTGCACGACCTTACCAAGCATGTCCATAACCTAGGACGAGGCTATTCGAATAGTTTTAACCCTGCAGGGGTGTACCAATGTACCCACACGATAGACCGCCTTTCCACCAGCCACGGTTAGCATACTTCCTTTGGTATGCAGACACGGCTAAGTCTAACAAGACGCTTTTCCAATGGACGATGCTAATTAAGAGCCGCAACCCATAGGAGAAGGACACATTAGACAGCCTAATCGGACTGCTAATGCTCCCCTCCCACACCACACACACACACACACAAGAACACACCCATCGACCAGCTCATAATTAACACCTCCCAGAGTACTTAGTCAAGAGAGGTCCCATATCCCCCTCGTGTGGTTAGCACGCAATAAGCGCTTGGCTTAGTGACACAAGTAACTCAGTCCTTGGGGACTTAAGCACCATTCCAAACACACCCAACAGATCACACCAACATACCATTGTGCCCAAGTCAAGATATAGTTTTCGTTTTCAGTTTTTGATTTGTAAATCAATAAAACACAAGGATTGGACATAATGGAATAATATAAGTATTTGTGTGATCAAGACCATCGACTAAGTCGATGATCGCCCAATACTACCGATATCTAGGCATGGCTAAGCAATATGTATTCGTAATCTACTAAGTGACAAGAGCTCATCCAACGAGCTCTAATCACAGCAAATAACCTAGGCTCAGGTAGTAGAGGATATTTATTTACCTACAGATTATGCAACTAGAGGATTAACTAATCAATTTAACATCCAAATAGCAACGCATACATAGAGGTTAAACAAAATATTAGACTTTAAAAGTAATGAGATCAAATGGGAAATGATCAAACGGCTTGCTTGGCTGCTGCTGCTCAATATGCTGCAGAGGGTCACTCTCAAGGACGGCACAATCGTCGGAACCTACCGAAAGAGCGAAAAAGAATCGATAAGAACAAAGAAAACGAAAAAGACTCTAAAACCAAAATGATCCAAATGCTATGAAAATTTTACAGCAGCAAGAGCATGATTTATAACCAATTTAGAAACAGGAATCAACTGATTTGGACTCTCACAGCAAAAGTTATGATCAAAACAATGTAGTTCGGTCAAAATTAAATTTAAATAGGTTACTGTTCATAAATAATTTTCTAGAAGTTTTCTGGACTTGGAAATTTTATGATAGGTTGCTACTGACATTTTAAGGCTACACAAGTGGTTTCATCTTATTTAGAGCTAAAAAGATTTAGTTATGATTTTTCTAAGTTATAAATCTAAGGCATGATTAATTTCAGTATTAAAGACTACTGTAAAACCTATACTAAGCTAAAGTACTTTAACATATGCATTTATAGAACTTTAGTTTGTTAAATTTGGAGCTACAGAGAAAAAGATATGCAATTTTGAAGTTTAAAACAATTAACAAATGCAAATAAAAGCTCTCGGGAACTAAATCTGAAAACCAATAAAAACTAGGAGGTCGTGGGCGATGATCAAGGATCGCACGCCACGAGCTCGGATGCCCAAAACCCTTACGAGCACAGGCGCAAAGACCTCATCGCGCTTAGGGAGGTCTTAGCCGATGATATTGAATCCAACGGCCGACCACCGGATGCACAAAGACACGCGAAGGAGCTCCTCGCGCCTTTGGGAGGTCGTGGCCGTCGGATCTGGATCCGCGCCCCGAGCTCCACGAGGAGGTCCTACGGCTATCTCACTAAGGGGAGGTTGCGACGGTTAAGATCTCCCAGGGGAGGTCTTAACGGTCTAGATCGAGCGAGAGAGGTCCTAAACGGTGAGCTTAACAGCGAGAGGTCTTGACGGCTAGGATCTCACCGAGGAGGTCCTAAACGGTCACGATCTCAATGGGGAGGTCCTAAGCGGGTTTTTAACAGAGAGAGGTCTGGACGGCTTAGATCTCCCTAGGGAGGTCATAAACGGTCTAGATCTGAGGCGGGGAAGGTCCTAAAGCCACGGATCTAAAGGAGGAGGTCCTAGACGGTCAAGATCTCCAGGAGGAGGTTCTGAACGGCTAAGATGAAGCGAGGGAGGTCCTAGATGGTCAAGATCTCTAGAGGGAGGTCCTGAACGGCTAAGATGAAGCGAGGGAGGTCCTGCGGTTTCTTGATGAGGACCCGAGTTGGTCTTTTTGCAAAGAGGACCTCAGGGAGGTCTTTTGCAAAGAGGACCCCCAAGTGAAGGGTGATCCTAACGGCTGGGATTAACCTACGGAGGTCTTTAACGGCCAGGATACGATTAGGGGGAGGTCCTGGCAGCTAGAGACTTAGACTAGGAGATCTAACGGTCCAGACCAACATTGAAGAGGTTATGAGCGGCTAAGATCACCACAGGGATGTCCTAGGACTTAAGCGGTTACAGAACAAAGGATCTACGGTTAGATCCAAACACGAAGAGATCACTAAGGGCTAGGATTAAAACTAAAGAGGTCTTGGGACAAAAGCTTTTATAGACAAGATCCTACGGTGCAGATCTAACACGGGGAGGTCCTGGAGGGTCACGATGACCCGAGGAGGTCCGGTGACTTGACAAAATCACGACAAAAGCACAGAGCACCGGACTCGTCATCGGCTCGTCACCGGCCGCCCACGACCACGGGCGCGGACCCACGAGAGCAAAATGTTCGCAATACTATGCGAACACTTTGAGGGCATTTTGTCGCGGAGACGACCTAAAGCGCCGGCTAGCGGAGCAGGTGGAGAGCAAAGTGCGAGAAAATGGAAATGGCTAAGAACCTCGCCGCGACCTAAATCAAGAGGTGCTCGAGCTCTGGGAGCAAGAAGAAATCACCGCAGCACGGGGAGGTCCGAGGGGTTGGGAAGGTCTGGCGGCGGAGGCGTGCGGCCGTGAAGACGATAATGACGATGCAGGGCCCGAGCAAAAGAGCAACGCGCAACATCAAAACGAGTCCCACATAGCTCCGGTGCTTCGAGCAAGGAATCGGGGAAGGAGCTCCTTACGGCAACGGGATGAAGGAGGCGATTTTCAGCAGAAAAAGGGGAAACCGAAATCGAAGTGACTCAAGACACTGGCTGAAATAGGATTAGTGTCAACACTCCAGAGACGGAGGAAGGAGCTGGAGCAAAAGTTTGAAGAAAGAGCCACTGGAGCACCGGCTGCACGGGAGCTTCAAGCTTGAGAATGGCGGCCAAGGGTGATCTTGGCGATTGAGCTCAAGCAAGAGGAGAGGGTGCCAAGCGGGGTTGCGGAAAGGTGAAAGGAGGGCAAAGAAGGGAGCCGGGTGCTTAAGTAGAAGAGGGAGCTCGGTCCACAGCGGCTCTCGCACGGGAGGTCCGGCCACGGCCACGGAGCCGAGCGACGGAGCAGTAGAAAGAGACTTCGTGGCAAGCCCGAGCACAATAAATGCATGCAGCCGAGGAGCGATTGGGGAGGTGACTAGGCGCCGCTCTCCCCGGCCGACTTCACGCGCGCACACGCGTGGGCGAGCGGAGGAAGAAGATGACCCGGCGACATCGCCCACAAGTCACGACGCAGGCGGCTCGAGTCGGGTGCTGCTAGTTGGTTCGGGCGAAAGTCAATTGACTCGAGCCCGTGCTGACCCGCGCCGAGGAATAGTGCAAACCCATTAGGGTTTTGATTTTTAAAGCTGAAACTTTGCAGGTTTAATTGGGATAGCAAAACAACTCCAAAATTTCTGAAATTTTAACTAGAGCTTGCTAACTTTAGAATTAACCTCCCATAAAATTTCCAGAGATTTTGGCGTGCTAGAGTTTCCTCAAGAAATTCCAGAAGGATATCTCCAGGGTTTGACCAGGGTTTGACTTGCCTCTAAACTGTTTCAATTCATTTCCAAAAATTATGAAATAATTCAGAGGCGCCACCAAGCAACCCTAGAACCCAAAAAAAATATTTCCAGAGCATTATCACAAGATTTGACAAGATGATCTTTGCCTTGAGAGAATTGAAGGTTTGGATTTTGCATTTCCCAAAATTCCTTTGCAAGAATTTCAGAAAAGTTCGACAACAGAAGGGAGTAAGAAACCCATTTTCTTACATTTGAAACACAAGTTGAAAATGGGGATGTTACAAACCTCCCCCCTTACAAAAATCTCGTCCCGATATTTGGTTCACTCGGAAAAGAAAGAGGGTAGTCCAGACGAGGCGATCTTCTCGCTCCTGTAGCTTCATCCTCGTAATGATTCGACCACCGAACCTTAAGGAACTTAATGGAACGATTCCTAGTTCTTCGTTCGACTTCTTCAAGGATGCGAACAGGATGCTCGCGGTAGGTCAAATCCTCCGGACATCAAGAGTTTCCAACGAGCTTCCTCGGTTGGAACACGGAGGCACTTCTTTAGCTGGGACACATGGAACACATCATGTACCCCCGCAAGTGCAGCAGGCAACTCCAACTTGTAGGCAACGGCTCCCTTCTTCTCGATGACGCGGTAGGGACCGACATATCGAGGAGCTAACTTGCCCTTGACACCAAAACGCTGGTGACCTTTCAGCGGAGAAACCTTGAGATAGACGGTCATTGGGCTCAAAGCTCAATTCACGACGACGACGATCCGCATAGCTCTTACGCTCGGATTGAGTGTGCGCAAAGATCACGAATAAAGTCGGACTTGACTCGGCTTCATTGATCGAGTCCGGGCCAAAGAAAGGTCTCTCGCCGGTCTCAGACCAATACAACGGGGTTCTACACTTTCTCCCGTATAAGGCCTCGAATGGTGCCATGCCGAGACTGGCTTGGAAGCTGTTGTTGTAAGAAAACTCGGCGAATGGCAAGCACTTCTCCCAATGCTTCCCATAGGAAAGAACACAGGCTCAAGCATGTCCTCTAAAACTTGGTTGACCCTTTCGGTCTGACCATCAGTTTGGGGGTGATGTTGAAATGAGCGAAAGGTGAGTTCCATAGCCTCTTGCGAGGCTATGCCAAAATCGAGACGTGAACAACGAACCACGATCTGACACAATTGTCTTTGGCACACCATGCAAACTCACGATGCGGGCTATGTAGAGCTCTGCGAGGAGACCCACTCGAAGGTCCGTCTTGACAGGGAGGAAATGAGCCACTTTAGTCAATCGATCGATGACCACCCAGATGGCATCATTCTTCTTTGGAGACTGGGGTAGACCAGTGATAAAGTCCATCCCGACCGAATCCCACTTCCACTCTGGAATTGGTAAGGGCTGAAGCAGTCCAGCCGGACGCTGATGTTCGGCCTTGACACAACGACACACGTCGCACTCGGCAATGAACCTTGCGATCTCCCTCTTCATTCGGGTCCACCAAAATCTCTGCCGGAGATCATGATACATCTTCGTGGTCCCAGGATGAATGGATAACGGGGAATCGTGGGCTTCGCGGAGGATCAACTCCCGCAACTCCATGTCCTTTGGAACTACAAGGCGTTGCCCGAACCGCACAACACCAAGCTCATCTTCGGAGAAGCACTTGGCTGTTCCATTCTTGACATTTTCCTTGATGCGGTTCACTCCAACATCCGATCGCCGAGCGGACTTGATCCGATCCACCAAGGTTGGCTGTACAACCAAGGCAGCGAGGGAACCATGCTCAACCAAACCCAAGTTGAGACGCTGAAACTCCTCCAGAAGGGTGGGCTGAGGCTCCTTGAGCAGCAATGCATTGCAATGCGCTTTACGACTAAGCGCATCCGCAACTACATTGGCTTTGCCCGGATGGTAGTGAATACCCATGTCATAGTCCTTGATCAACTCCAACCATCTTCATTGCCTGAGGTTCAGATCTGGTTGGGTGAATAAATACTTCATGGTTTTGTGATCCGAGTACACTTCACAACGATTACCGATTAGGTAATGTCGCCAAATATTCAGTGCATGAATCACAGCGGCCAACTCCAAGTCATGGGTAGGATAGTTGAGCTCATGAGGTCTCAATTGCCTTGATGCATAGACCACCACCTTGCCTTCTTGCATAAGGACACAACCGAGGCCTCGACGAGAAGCGTCGCAAAAGATATCGAAGCTTCGATGGACATCGGGAAGAACAAGAACGGGAGCGGTGGTCAACCGCTTCTTGAGTACTTGGAAACTTTCCTCGCAATCGGCAGACCACGAGAACTTCTTGTCCTTCTTGAGCAACTCCGTCATTGGCTTCGCTATCTTGGAGAAGTTCTCGATAAATCGACGATAATATCCCGCTAAACCAAGAAAACTCCGGTCTTCGGTGACCGAAGAGGGTCGACTCAGAAAGCACATCGATCTTGCTAGGATCCACGACACGCCTCCCGCCGAAAGAACATGGCCTAAGAACGCCACTTCCTTCAACCAGAATGCGCACTTGTTGAACTTCGCATACAACTGGTGCTCACGAAGTTTGCCCAACACAAGCCTCAGATGCCCAGCGTGTTCCTCATCGTTCTTGGAATAGATAAGAATATCATCGATGAAGACCACCACAAACTTATCCAAATACTCCATAAACACCGAATTCATGAGATTCATGAACAAGGCAGGAGCATTGGTTAAGCCGAATGACATGACGGTATACTCGTACAAGCCATAACGAGTAGAGAAAGCCAGTCTTGGGAATATCCTCCGGTCGAATTCGAACTTGATGATATCCCACTCTCAAATCAATCTTAGAGAAGACTCGAGCTCTAGTTAATTGATCGAAGAGATCGCCGACACGCGCGAGGATACTTGTTCTTACCGTCACTTCATTAAGCTGCCGTAATCCACGCACATGCGTGAGTATTGTCCTTCTTCTTCACAAAGATTCTTTGGACAACCCCACTGAGACGAGCTAGGCGAATGAAACCCTTCTCTTGGAGCTCCCCACCGCTTCTTCAACTCCACTAACTCGTTTGGAGCCATCCCAGAGTGCCTCTTCAAATCGAGCGAGCACGGGACCAATTCAATGGCAAACTCGAGGTCGCGGTGGCGGCATCCCGGGAGATCTTCGAAGACATCGAAGTCACATACCGTAGGGACTTCACTAATATCCGAGCTGGCCTCGCTCGAGCACGAAGAGATGCGGACCTTGCAGCTTTGGCGAAAGCTAACCCGCCGCCGTAAGGATCGTGAGGTAGATGAGCCTCCGGGCGCAATCGATTTGTCCCATGTGCTGAGACAACCAATCCATGCCTAGAATTACATCTAAGCTTGCGGAATGGAGGAGGATGAGGTTTGCTAAAAACCCTACTCCTCTATCTCAACAGGACATCCTGACACTCAAGCTCGCCTCTCAACTCCGAACAGGAGAGCGAATGAGCAATGGGACCAACAAAGGAGCAAACGAAGCTCGCCAATAGCAGCAAATGATTCGAAACAAATGAATGAGATGCTCTGAATCAAACAAAACAAAGAGCAGGATGAGAGTTAACCGAAGCGCACCCAACACGCACGCCGCGCCTCCCGTGCCTCCTCGCGGAGATGAGGTTGACACGACCACTACCCACACCTTGGGTAGCTGGGACAACCTTCTCGATCCTCGGGAAGGACCACCACCATGCCCGCGCCTCCATTGGGACGAGGGGCTGCTCCCATCTTCTTAGGCATTGGTTCGCATAATGCCCCTTCTCGCCGCAGAAAAGCAAGTGACCCGGCACCGGATTGCGGGGGCCACTCGCCGACTCGCAGTGCACGGATCGGGCACGGCTCGCGGAGGGCGAGGCTGCCGTGCCGACCTCGGTGGTGGTAAGGCCAAGGAACGGGCCTCGGTGCAGCCCAACACGAGGACGGAAGGCTGGCTCTGCATGCATCGCTGGGCCTCCCACTTGCGCTATGACTCGCTTAGCGCTTCGCTTTGTGCTCGGCAACAATGGCCTTGTCCACCAAGGTCCGAAGTCGGCCTGATCCACAATGGATAGCTTGTCTTGCATCTCCTCGACAAGCCCTCCATGAACTTCTCCCGCTGGCCTCATCGGTGGCCACCTCAGATGGAGCATAACGAGCCAAGTGGTTGAACTCGTAAAGGTACTCCATCACTGACTTACGCCCTTGCTTGAGCACGAGAAATTCCTTCTTCTTCAGATTCATCAAGCCGGCAGGGATATGAGCTCGACGGAACGCAGTCCGGAACTCCTCCCAAGAGACAGTGTGACCGGCGGGCTGCATGGCCAAGAAGTTCTCCCACCAAGAGAGTGCTGCCCCCTGCAGCTGATGGGAGGCAAAGAGTGCCTTGTCCCGGTCCCGGCATCTGGGCAACGCCGAAGCTCGCTCAACTCGACGATCGACCATCTGCGCCCAAAGTGTGTCCTCAGATCTAGAAAACGTGGGGGGCTGAGTGCGAAGAAACTCAGCAAGGCCCCACGAGGCTGATGTCCACCCGCTTGCCCGGATCCTGAGGCACCGGCAAGGGCGGAGGTGTTGCGCGCAATAACATCCAGCAGGACCCTCCTGTCCTCTAAACGGTTGCGCTCGATCTGTAGAAGAACCTCAGCCATGGTCGGAGGAGGCGGGAGCTTCTCATCCAAACCATGCTGCTGACCACGGCCGCTACGAGTACCTCCAGCCATCCTGGGACACGGAAATTTGGGTTAGCAACAAAACCTTAAATCTAGAAGTTGATGAAAATGAAAAGCCAAAAATAACAAGCATAAAAACTTTAAATGCTTCCAAAGAGGCTCCAAACAACAAGGAGAACACCAAACCAAATCTCAACTTCTCGATGCCATTAACCCGTATTGAATAAACGAGCAATGGGTGGAGAAGATAAAATTTCAGCACCGTACATCAATTCTAACACTACTCAAGAGCGAGGTTTATCCAGCGAAATAAGTGTTAGATACTTAGCTAACTAATATCACATCTTACCCCTTTATTCCCAGAAGTTTTAGTTGATTAACCTCTCATTTTCTACCCTATTTAGGACCTTTGAGCTTGCTGTCCGGAAATTAACGCTTGCTGTCCAGATTTTGCATCCAAGCTTCTAAGCCGAAATCTTCAACTTCCGAAGCTTCAAAACCTTGTAGAGGGCAGCTAACACTTCAATTTGCCAAACTCAATGGTTCCCAAAACCCAATTTAAACGATACAACTATCTTTTGTGTGAGGACACCCGGTTATTGGAAATGTACTTAATTAAAATTATACTGTAGCACAATTATTAATGAAGGAACAGTATTGTCCCTTTATTAAAGATCATGCTAAAGGTATAAATTTAACAAGTGACAAATCCAATAAACAGGATTCCCGGATATATATATTTCACAATGGTTCCCAGGATCAACGACCATTGCATATATATCCTTCAACAACATTGCATCAAATACATACAAGTCATACATTGACATAATTAAACATAAGTTTACAACTTGCGGTTTTAGTACTACATTATGGAGTGACTTGGTCACTACAACAAGTTCAACAGCGGAAGCAAAATAAAAGTTCAAAATCCACCAATGGCCTCATCCACATGAGCGATTGCGTGGAGGAAAGAAGTAGCTTTACTCGTTAGCGTCACCCGACGGCGCTAACGGGTACTTCATAAAGGTAACCATCCTCACCTGCAACAATAGGTGATAGCACCTTGAGTACGGAAGGTACTCAGCAAGTCTTACACAAACTAATAAAAGAAAGTGTTTATTAGAACCTATTCAAAGGAGTAGAATTTATACATGCATAAGGCTACAACAGGAAGGTAAAATGGTTAAGTTTTGCATAAAGCAGGACATCTTAACCTACAAAGACTAAATTTTGATAAAGCAGTTTAATAAATCAAAGTTGGATTAGAACAGTAAGTAAATGACATAATGTAACAAAGACAAAGTGCATGAATCCTCATGCTAAACCAAAACAGAAACCCGATTTGTAAATCAAAGTTTCTATCTGGTGACATCAATTCAAGTTATCGCCCATGACCGTGGACACGGCTATTCGAATGCAGTTTATACCTGCAGGGTGTACATCTTTACCACACGACTTAGTCGACTGTTGCCTTGGATGCCTCCGAATGATGACATACTTCCTTTGGTATCTTGACCGGGAAACTAAGATTTGGTATTTTCAACAAGCTAACACTATTGAGTTGGACCCCATGTGTGAACCGATCTCGCTTAAACAACGATCGATAGCATCCGCTGGGCCACACATGTTGCGTCGATAATCTTGATCCAAACAATTTAATGCGAACTGGCTTACTACCCATATTAGGATGCAATCGGCATCTTTAAGAATGCGATATGCTACGGAGCACATATCGCCCTCACCCTTCTAAGAACATCCGATCTCGACATACAAGCTCACGGGGCATATAACGCATCATAAGACCTAAGCATCTATGCCATACAAGGTCAATACACATATTCTTACTTTCTGTTTCCAACCCAATAGTCTTAACATCTTACTTAACCAAGCAGCGCCCATACACCTGCATGTGGAAGTACGTGGGGACTTGAATTGAATAGTTAGAGTTCGGTCCTTAATTAACCGGACAAGTCCACCACAATTCCCAATCTCGTGCACAAAAGCACCATCACTAGCTTCCTCTTGTCCAGATCAATTTAAATATGAAACTCATTTCTGACATAAGTAAACTGGACAAAGAGTTTAAAGTAACAAAAAGCCATTTGTGATTCCCATGTTTGACAAGGTATTCTTGTCAAACTCTAAAGTCTCTAGACTGCATGTCTAAGCCAAAACTGAAAATATACTATAGTATACAATACTATACTAGGGTTGAGTGTATGGTTATGATTAAGGTAATCCACTATGTTAGGTTATAACTAACTACTACAGATCACATTGGTATTTTCTGAAAAGTAGCATGCAACAGTTATCACTGGATTTGGAAAATCTATTGTATAAAACTTGGGATCAACATGGTGCAAAGAGGATGCTTGCCTTGATAATAGTATACTACATTATGTGCTCAGTTGCTCGAAATAGGTTCAATCACTTGAAAGAAACCAGATTCTAAAAGAAGCAATAAAGTCAATAAATGCCAAAATCGACAATAAGTACAAAATGGAAGAAATATGCATGATCAATGAAATGCATGATTAGCGATATGCTTAAGTTATATCTACCTAATAGTGAGAATAACCCATTTTATCAGATACAACTTTTAAATAACGAAGCGATAGTCTAGAACCAAGTTTGATTTTCGAATTTGAAAAAAGTAAGCAGATGTATGCATTTGGGAAAAGGAAACTGGATCAAGTAAAGGTTCTAAAATGAAGCTCAACCTGATCTATTAGGGTAGTTAATACCCTAAACTAACCTTAACCTAACCCTAATCGGTTAGATTACAAAAGCTAAAGAAAAACCGATATTGTCGGTTAAGCGATGACAAAAGAGACAGAGACAGAACTCTGCTATAAAGCTAAATAGATGATGACAAGAATTAAAAGCACAACTTGTTATGCTGCTAGGGTTTAGTTGAGACCTAACTAGGATGATACCTTGACAGGAGAAACCCTAGTTTCTTGAAAATGATATGAAAGACCGAAAAGTTAGAATAACAACTTTTCAGTTTACAGCAAGTTGAAGCTACTGATATACAAGTGAATGATCCATATGAGTTTCTAAGGTACTTAAGGTGCTCAAGAAATTATAACTAGGGTTTTTGGCTTACCAGGATAGGAAAGACAACAAAGGCTCTGAAATTCGATGTTGATTAATCAGAGAAATAAACTCTGGATTAACCTACAAAAGATGTCAAATCTTTAATACAAGGTGAACCCAGGGTTTAGAATGGATAAGCAATTCGGAGGGCCAAGAAACTCCACTGGACATCAATGGCGGAACAAACTCCGATGGTCAACAATGGCGACTCAAAAGTTAGGGTTATATATAGATGTTGAGCTACAGTGGAAAGTGGAAGAGTCTATAGTTGATGAGGTGTCCATTTAGGGCTAAATATCCCAAAAATTAGTTGCATAAACTTTGGGATAAATCATCTCCTTAGTTTACAGAGAGGGCTGCGCGCAGAGATAAGGAAGAAGGGAGGCAACATATGACATGTGGGTCCCTTTGTCAGTCATAGACGCGCGCGCCTCTTAAAGCTCAAAAGAATCTCAACCGTCCGATTAGAGATGGGCGGCTGTGATAAATAGAGAGGTTAAAAGGTTTTAATCGGTATCTTTTAATATGGGCCGTGCGATCTTGATCGGTCGATCGAGATTTAAACAGAGCTCAAAGGAAATGCGGGGTCTACTTTCAAATCTGGACGTTGGAGTAGAATCCAACGGTCAATTAAAAGGAATAAACATCACCCAATTAGATGATATGACGCGGCACCATTAGATTGGATTTCTACGGTCGAGATGGGGGAATGAACCGGATGGTCCGATTGCATACACAAATCTGGACCCTACGATTAAAATCCAATGGCCCACTAAATTTGGGCCTTAACTGCGCTCGGTCAAAAAGGAGCGCCGTGGGATTTAAATCCAAAGGTCCAAATAAAAGCGCGCCTTTGATTTCAAAAGAAAACGAGCGACGCGGTCAGATCAAGAATGTACGGCGGAGATTGAGGGATAATCCGGAGTCGTCCGAATGCATACATCGCTCTGGACCATACGAGGAAAATCTAACGGCCCAGAGAAGCGCAGGCCTTAATAGCACGCGGAAAAGAGGGACGCCGTAGGATTTGAATCTGACGGCCCAAAGAAAAGCGCGCCTTTAGGTTTTAAAAGAAAAAGGGCGGCGCTGTTGGATCGGAAATGAACGGTGGAGATTGAGAAGGGCTCCGGAGTTGTCCGATTGCATACACTGACCTCGATCGTTAGATTAAGATCCAATGGTGGAGGTTAGGCGCATACGTGGACAGCTCGCGTAGCGTCGTAGCCTCGCCCGTTCGATTGAAAATCGATGGCTCACATCATGTATGAGGTTCGGGCTCGCACCCGAGCGTGACAGAGCCGGACCAGTTGCACTGGGTTGGACTCAACCACGTGGCTCGAGTCGCTACAGTGCTAGGTTTAGGTTCAGACCAGGTTAGTTGACCAGAACCCATTCAAAAGCTTAAAAGGTTTGACTGGGTTTTTTTAAAAATAGCAAATAAATTTGTAAAATCGTGAAATCTTTACTGGAGACTACTGGGATGATATATTTCCCAGATAAATTTTAAAAATCACATTATCACTTCGTAAAATACATAAATAATTATTGTAGCCCGAAAGTGTTTATTTAAAGGTAAATATTTTTCTGTAAACCAAATAATTTCTAGAAATTCAACAAAAATTATTTTTAGTCAAGATAATTTATTTAGGCTTTAAGGAAAATACTTCGATCACAATACAAGTTTCATCTTGTATTTCCTTGAAACTTCAAATAGGTTATTGGACTTTGGCTAGAAAAGGAGGTTTCAATTGATAACAGCAATTCCAAATTGTTAATTATGAACAGTAATGTCATGAACAGTGTCCCATTACTGTTTATAAAATTGGGGCTGTTACATTTTGAGAGAAGGAAAGGAGAACAACTTTTAAAACTCAAATTAGAGCAAGATGAGATAGAAAGCTAAGATAGGTAAGGAATAAAATATGAGAATTTACTTAAGCTTTCATAAAGCATTTGATACTTTGAAATTAAGTTTTCCAAAATATCCTAAAGACGATCAAGCTTGGGTTACTACGGTCGGAATGGCTCTGATACCAACTTTGTGAGGACCCGGTTTATTAAACTTGTCTTTGTAACCACCCACTTGGTCCTAGCAAAGACAAATCAAATAAACCAAGCCTCGAGATATGTATACTTCCCAGAAATGCAGTATACACACCCCGTTACAAAATTATGCATCAATTCCATTCATACACATAGAGCCGAAGCTAAAGCAACAAATCAGAAGACATACATAATATAAAGAGAGTTATTACAAAGGAGAGGCCGACCGGCCAAAAAAAACACATAAGTAACTAATTTAAATAGCGGAAGCAAAAGGGCCATAAGATGGCGATAAACAAAAGCCAATCGGTGTGCCTTTACCCACAAGGCAACCAACCGGACCGCCAAGCTAATCGCTCCAGACACCGCCACAACAAATCTCACAAAAGTGAGGCCCCTCGAGCTCACCTTCTTCCTCTGCAATAAAACAATTAAGCATAGCATGTGAGTACAAAAATTGTTTTTGTACTCGCAAGACTGACGTGTGAGATAACAGAACTATAATTAGCTACATGCAAGCTTTATTTAGTGGAGGAGGCTCTGGACTTATTTTCAGCATAAAGCAAGTTTGATTTGCAATAAGGTAATAGATTCCAAAGCAAGTTTGCAATTAACTTTTACTGTTCAAATAAAAGAGGAGCAATTATAACAATAGGTAGATGACAACAACAACCTGGAAGTGACTAACTCATTAGTCACCACAACAATAGTATGAAGTACCCCTTCATACCACCCATGTCAAGTTTAAGTTTTTAAAAGGTTGTAGTCTAGTTCTTGCACGACCTTACCAAGCATGTCCATAACCTAGGACGAGGCTATTCGAATAGTTTTAACCCTGTAGGGGTGTACCAATGTACCCACAAGATAGACCGCCTTTCCACCAGCCACAGTTAGCATACTTCCTTTGGTATGCAGGCACGGCTAAGTCTAACAAGACGCTTTCCAATGGACGATGCTAATTAAGAGCCGCAACCCACGGGAGAAGGACACATTAGACAGCCTAACCGGACTGCTAATGCTCCCCTCCCACACCACACACACACCCACCGACCAGCTCATAATTAACACCTCCCAGAGTACTTAGTCAAGAGAGGTCCCATATCCCCCTCGTGTGGTTAGCACGCAATAAGCGCTTGGCTTAGTGACACAAGTAACTCAGTCCTTGGGGACTTAGGCACCATTCCAAACACACCCAACAGATCACACCAACATACCATTGTGCCCAAGTCAAGATATAGTTTTTGTTTTCAGTTTTTGATTTGTAAATCAATAAAACACAAAGATTGGACATAATGGAATAATATAAGTATTTGTGTGATCAAGACCATCGACTAAGTCGATGATCGCCCAATACTACCGATATCTAGGCATGGCTAAGCAATATGTATTCAGTAATCTACTAAGTGACAAGAGCTCATCCAACGAGCTCTAATCACGATAAATAACCTAGGCTCTGTAGTAGAGGATATTTATTTACCTACAGATTATGCAACTAGAGGATTAACTAATCAATTTAGCATCCAAATAGCAATGCATACATAGAGGTTAAACAAAATATTAGACTTTAAAAGTAATGGGATCAAATGGGAAATGATCAAGCTGCTTGCTATTCTGCTGCTGCTCAATATCTGCAGAGGGTCACTCTCAAGGACGGCACAATCGTCGGAACCTACCGAAAGAGCGAAAAAGAATCGATAAGAACAAAGAAAACGAAAAAGACTCTAAAACCAAAATACTCCAAATGCTATGAAAATTTTACAGCAGCAAGAGCATGATTTATAACCAATTTAGAAACAGGAATCAACTGATTTGGACTCTCACAGCAAAAGTTATGATCAAAACAATGTAGTTTGGTCAAAATTAAATTTAAATAGGTTACTGTTCATAAATAATTTTCTAGAAGTTTTCTGGACTTGGAAATTTTATGATAGGTTGCTACTGACATTTTAAAGCTACACAAGTGGTTTCATCTTATTTAGAGTTAAAAAGATTTAGTTATGATTTTTCTAAGTTATAAATCTAAGGCATGATTAATTTCAGTATTAAAGACTATCAGAAACCTATACTAAGCTAAAGTACTTTAATAGATGCATTTATAGAACTTTAGTTTGTTAAATTTAGAGCTACAGAGAGAAAAGATATGCAATTTTGAAGTTTAAAACAATTAACAAATGCAAATAAAAGCTCTGAACTAAACTGAAAACCTATAAAAGCGGGAGGTCGTGGGCGATGATCAGGATCGCACGCTCACGAGCTCGGATGCCCAAAACACCGCACAGTACACGGGCGCAAAGACCTCATCACGCCTAGGGGAGGTCTTAGCCGCTGATATTGAATCCAACGGCCCCACCACCGGATGCACAAAGACAAAGATGAAGGAGCTCCTCGCGACTAGGGAGTTCGTGGCCGCGATTTGGATCTAGCGGCCCCGAGCTCCACGAGGAGGTCCTCGACTATCTCACTAAGGGGAGTGCGGGCGGTTAAGATCTCCCGAGGAGGTCTTAACGGTCTAGATACGAGCGGAGAGAGGACCTAAGCGGTGAGCTTAACGGCGAGAGGTCTTGGCGGCCAGGATCTCACCGAGGAGGTCCTAAACGGTCACGATCTCAATGGGGAGGTCCTAAGCGGGTTTTTAACAGAGAGAGGTCTGGACGGCTTAGATCTCCCTAGGGAGGTCATAAACGGTCCAGATCTGAGGCGGGGAAGGTCCTAAAGCCACGGATCTAAAGGAGGAGGTCCTACACGGTCAAGATCTCTAGGAGGAGGTCCTGAACGGCTAAGATGAAGCAAGGGAGGTCCTAGATGGTCAAGATCTCCAGGGGGAGGTCCTGAACGGCTAAGATGAAGCGAGGGAGGTCCTGCGGTTTCTTGATAAGGACCCGAGGTGGTCTTTTTGCAAAGAGGACCTCAAGGAGGTCTTTTGCAAAGAGGACCCCCAAGTGAAGGGTGATCCTAACGGCTGGGATTAACCTACGGAGGTCTTTAACGGCCAGGATACGATTAGGGGGAGGTCCTGGCAGCTAGAGACTTAGACTAGGAGATCTAACGGTCTAGACCAACATTGAAGAGGTTATGAGCGGCTAAGATCACCACAGGGATGTCCTAGGACTTATGCGGTTACAGAACAAAGGATCTACGGTTAGATCCAAACACGAAGAGATCACTAAGGGCTAGGATTAAAACTAAAGAGGTCTTGGGACAAAAGCTTTTACAGACAAGATCCTACGGTGCAGATCTAACACGGGGAGGTCTTGGAGGGTCACGATGACCCCGAGGAGGTCCAGTGACTTGACAAAATCACGACAAAAGTGCTGAGCACCGGACTCGTCACCGGCTCACACGCCGCCACGCCACGGCCGTGCGCATGGACCACCAGGGGCAAAATGTTCCCAATACTATTGCGAACACTTTGAGGGCATTTTTGTCGCCGGAGATGACCTAAAACGCCGGCTATCCGGAACGAGGTGGAGAGCAAAGTACGAGAAAATGGAAATGGCTAAGAACCTCGCCGCGACCTAAATCAAGAGGTGCTCGAGCTCGGGGGAACAAGAAGGAACTCACCGCAGCACAGGGGAGGTCCGAGCGGTGCTTGGAAGGTCCTGGCGGCGGAGGGGCGTGCCGGCCGTGAAGACGATAATGACGGTACGGCGGCCTGAGCAAAAAGAGCAACGCTTCAACATCAAAACGAGTCCCACATAGCTCCGGGGTGCTTCCAGAGCAAGTAATCGGAAGGAGCTCCCTTCAACAGCGAGGATGAAGGCGAGCAAGAGGGGGAATCGGGAAGGCGAAAAAAGGAAACGTCGGCAAGACACAAACTGGCGAAATAGGTTAGTGTCAACACTCGGAGACCAGAGGAAGGAGCGGAGCAAAAGTTTGAAGAAAAGAGCCTTTGGAGCACCGGTGCACGGGAGCTTCAAGCTTCGTAATGGCGGCCAAGGGTGATCTTGGCGATTGAGCTCAAGCAAGAGGAGAGGTGCCAACTGGGGGTTGCGGAAAGGTGAAAGGAGGGCAAAGCATGGGAAGAAGGGCCGGGTGCTTAAGTAGAAGAGGGAGCTCGGTCCACAACGGCTCTCGCCTGCGGGAGGTCCAGCTACGGTCACGGGGTGGCGGCGGGGCGGTAGAAAAGAGACGTGGCAAGCCTCGAGCACAATAAATGCATGCCCGCGAGGAGGTGGTTTGGGAGGTGACTAGGCGCGGCATTTGCATGCGTGGCCGACTTCACCGCGTGACGTGGCGAGCGGAGGAAGAAGATGACCAGTGGCGACATCGGGCCCACAAGTCGCGGCCAGAGCGGCTCGAGTCGGGTCTGCTAGTTGGTTCGGCCGAGTCAATTGACGAGCCCGTACGACCCGCGCCCAGAGGAATAGTGCAAACCCATTAGGGTTTTGATTTTTAAAGCTGAAACTTTGCAGGTTTAATTGGGATAGCAAACAACTCAAAATTTCTGAAATTTTAACTAGAGCTTGCTAACTTTAGAATTAACCTCCCATAAAATTTCCAGAGATTTTGGCGTGCTAGAGTTTCTCAAGAAATTCCACAAGGATATCTCGGGGTTTGACCAGGTTTGACTTGCCTCTAAACTGTTTCAATTCATTTCAAAAATTATGAAATAATTCAGAGGCGCCACCAAGCAACCTAGAACCAGGAAAAATATTTCCAGAGCATTATCACAAGATTTGACAAGATGATCTTTGCCTTGAGAGAATTGAAGGTTTGGATTTTGCATTTCCCAAAATTCCTTTGCAAGAATTTCAGAAAAGTTCGACAACAGAAGGGAGTAAGAAAAAGTTTTAATTTCTACCCATTTTCTTACATTTGAAACACAAGTTGAAAATGGGGATGTTACAAAATCCTAGCCGTTTAGATCTTTTCCCGTGCGCAAAAGACCTCCCTTGGTCATTTGCAAAGACCACCCTCGGTGTCCTCTTTGTAAAAAGCCACCCCTGGTCTTTTACAAAGACAACCCCCGCTCAGACCTCTTAGGCTCAATCCTAGCCGTTCACGACCTCCCCGGATTTAGATCTGACCGTTAGATCCCTTTTGCAAAACCCTTAGCCTTCGGACCTCCCTCCGCATTGATCTGGATCGTTCAGGACCTCCCTAGGCCTACTCGGAGCCGTCCAGATCTCCTCCCGTTTAAACCCTATCGCATAGGACCTCCCCGAGTAGATCTTGGCCATCCAAGGCCTCCTCGTGTAAATCCCAGCCGATCAGGACCTCCTCTGGGAGATCTTGACCGCCCAGGACCTCCCTCACTTGATCGTGTCCGTTAAAGACCTCCCTATGGAGATCTAGACCGTTGAAGACCTCCTCCGTGAGATCTTAGCCGTCCAGGCCTCCCTCCGTAGGTTTACCCTTAGGACCTCCCCTAGTGCTCGGGACCGCCAGATCTCGATCTGACGGTCACGACCTCTGTTAGGCTCGTTGACCTCCTTGCGTGCGTTGTGCATGCACTGGTCGTGATCGTTGGATCCAATCTCGACGGTCCGGACCTCCCAAGTGCGAGAGGAGGTCTTCCGTCTTGTGCTTCGAGTCTCGTGGCCTGCGATGCAAGATCGACGGCCCACGACCTGTCCTTTTTCCTTCAGTTCATCTGGACCTCCCGAGAGCTCGAATTTTCTAAGTCTTTTATTGTTTCAAATTTCAAAAGTGCATAACTTTGTCATTTTAGCTTCTTTTTGAACGATTCCAGTTGCTGTAGCTTTGTTATAGTATGAACTTTAATCTGAGAATGGATTTAGGCACTATTATGTAGTAGAAAATGATAGAAACTGCAAGAACTTGTTTAATATGAAATGGTTGTTTAGAAATTCATTGAAAATTTGTAAAATGCATAACTTATTCTCTGTAACTCCAAACGAAGCAAACTAAGTTTTGTTAAAACCCACTAAGACTGTACTGTAATATAGAATAGGTCTTCATATGATCATTGCCACTGAAATTAATGATTCACTAGTTTTAGAACTTAGAAAAATAATAACTAATTCATTTCAACTCCAAATTGTGCAAACTCAGTTTTGCTGTTGTTAGGATAACCATGTCTACCTACCATAAAAATTTCAAATTCCAGATCATTCTAGAAATTTTCGCCATGGACAGTAACCGAAATTAATTTAATTAGGATTTTGCAGGCTGAGATAAATTGTTTAGGGCATAACTTTTTCATGCTAAGTCCAAATGAAATGATTCTTGTTTCTAAAATTGTCTAAAATCAATCTCTAGCTGCTGTAGAAATTTCATGGGATTTGGATGTTCTTTGCTGTTGAGTTCCTTTTGGTGTTCTTCGTTCTTATTGATTTTTATCGCCTGTTCGCGTTAGGTTCCGAAGAATTTATTGAACCTGAGCACTCCCCTCTGCAGCAAGAACAAATCCAGCAAGGCAAGCAGTTTGATCATGTTAATCCCAGTATTTTAAGTATGCATTGCTAGTTTGTGTTAAACTATTGTCGCTAGTTGACCTAGTAGATGCATTTCCTTAAGACAAATGATTATCCTCTACTACCGTGAGCCTAGGTTATTGCTGTGATTTAGGGTTCGTGGATGAGCTCTTGTCACTTAGTAGTTTGCGAATTATTTGCTTAGCCATGCTTAGCTTCCGGTAGAAATGGGCGGTTATCGACTTGTCGATAACCTTGATCATATAAAACTTATTATGATTTATGATTTCCACCTTGTGCCATGTCTACTTATGAAAACTAAAACTGAAAAGCAAAATGATTTAGACTTGGGCACAATGGTAAGATGGTGTGATTTTCGGGTGTGACTGGAATGGTGCCCGAGTCAATTAAGGACCGAACATCTTGTGAGTACCTGTTATCCGAGCAATTTGTGCGTGCTAACCACACTAGAGGGTATGGGACCTCTCTTGACTTAGTACTTTGGAGTGTATTGACTTCGGGTCGCAGGGAGTCGCAGGAGGGATGGTGTTGGGAGCATTGTAGTGTCCGAAAGACTTCACCCGTGATGGGATTTGTTGTCTTTCGGCTTGCAATGTAAGTGTATGGGTTTCTATCCATACGTGCGGCTCGTAGTCAATGCACAATATTGGAAAGCGTCTCGTAGGACTTAGCCATGCTGGCATGCCTTCGGAAGTGTGCTTTGTGGCTTAAAGGCGGTCTGAAGTGTGGGTACGTTGGTACACCCCTGCAGGGTTAAAACAATTCGAATAGCCTCGTCCTAGGTTATGGACACGCTTGGGTAAGCTTTCAAGAGTTAGACTACAACCTTTTTAATTAAAACTTGATGGGTGGTACGAATCAGGGATTCGTGCTATGTTGTGGTGGCTATTGGGATAGTCACTTCTAGGTGGTTGCTTGTATTTATCATTATTTTATTTATTACTTTCAACATTAAAATTGGTTTGTAAACTTGCTTTTAAATGTATTACGTTATTGCAAATAAAGTTGGCTTTGTGCAAAATGAGACATACAACCTCCACCTAAATAAGCTTGCATGTAGTTTATGAATAGGTCTGCTATTCCACACGTCAGTCTTGCGAGTACCTTTGTGTACTCAGTTATCTTGCTTAGATGTAATTGTTGCAGAGGAAGAAGGTGAGATTGAGGGGCCTCACTTCTGTGAGTTGTGTTGTGGTAGCTTGCAAGGCGTCTAGCTTGGCTGCTCCTCCCCATGTCCAGCAGTACCTCCTCATCCATGGAAGCCCCTTGGTGCTGGCCAGGAAGGTGTTCCCCGCTGCGGGTGTCGAGGAGGAAGAAGGAGGTTCGCCCGGGGGATAGATCGGCCAAGAAGAAGAAGGAGAAAAAGAAGAGGAAAGGGGGAGGGAGAGATCGTGACCTGGGGTGGGTGCTCATCGTGTTCAATAGAAGGTTATTCAAGGGTAATCTCAATTCTCCTCCGATTAGTTGTGCAATTGGATAATTAGGCAATGTCGGTATTATATCTGTTTAGGGCAGACAGGATTGGCCGACGTTTTTGATGAGGTTAAAAGAAGAATTTGTCCTTGACGCCTCTTAGAAAGTTGTAGGAAACATTGATACCTTTTCGTAGAGTACAAGATCGCATCGTTTGGATGAGTGGATCAAAAGTTATAAATTTCGTAGCGCTGCTGTTCCGCAAATCTGCTATGATTCTGACAGATTTTAGTAATCAGACCTAAACTGATAGCTAGAAGAGTTTCTGGGAGGTCTCACTATAATTAAACATGTAGATAATTTCCTTAGCTTTCAGAGAAGCTAAAGAACGCAACATTTGGATCATTATTCTGAAAGTTATGATGGTTTTAAGTTGCAGTCCAGAGAACCTAACGTGAAATCGATGTTCTGTTAATTGGCATGAAAGGGGTATTAGTTGGCCGAATCAGGAATACGCAAAAGAGTGAAAAAGAGAAAGGTTGCATTGCATGCCTGCATTCATGCTTCATGAGTTCTAGTTTCCGAGCAAAGATTAGAATGGAATGATGATGCTTTAATTATGAAGTAGTGTCTCTTTTGTGGTACTTGCTGAGTTCTTGAACTCACCCTTGTTTTGTTGTGTTTTTAGGTACCGTTGCAGGAACGTCATGCATGGGGGGAAGTAGACCTGAGTAGAACTCACACACTGCCACCCGTCATCAATAGTTGATTAAATCTTGGAATGCCAATTAATAAATGAGCAAACCTCTTATGTTTGGATTGTGGTTAATCTTTCTGCATTGAGTTTTGTAATAACGATGAATAGCACACTTTAGGTATCTTTGATTATGTTCTAGCTGTTTATCATGACTCTAATGCTTAGTGAGGATTTTGGATGAAGGAATATTGAGTTATGATTCTCCTTTATATGTTGGAACTTCCTGGTAGTTACCAACACAGGGGAGGTTCTGCCGGAAAGTTGGTAGTATATCTTTGGTTCAATATTGTTTAGTGTAGTTTAGTAGCGTTCCAGGCTCTTGTTGGGCTGGGGTGTTACAGTTGGTATCAGAGCAGGCTGTAGGTCTGTGGTGAATGGATTAACAACTTAGGTAATCAAATTTGCTAAAATGTTGTAATGGTTAATGAACTTAAAAAAAACTTAACACACTAGTGCACAGTAGGATGGGAATGGGTCAAGCATTGCATTTACATTTCCGTTATGTCGCTCTGACCATTGCTGTTATGAATTGATTACGAATGCTTATAACTTGATTATTATGATAGCTATATAACTATAGTTGTTATTGAGTGATTGAGGTCGTGGTTGTGACCCTGGGCTTTACCAAGTTACACCACTGTTCGCAGTAAGAGGTTAGCGAAGTGATTACCTCGAGTACCATAGCTATAGGTTTTGTTGGTGAATACCTTTAGAAAAGTTATTTGTGAGGACCCGGGGTATTTAACTAGTAACACTTAACCTCCATATGGTTCTAGCATTACTAATTAAATATCCTAAGCCTCGATGGACATGTGCTTCCGAGAATTGCAGCACATGCTCATCATCACAAAATTATACATCATTTCCATACAACATTTAACACTAAGTTCAACAACGACATACATAAAGTAAAGTTATTACAAAAGAGCCAACTGTGAGGACCCGGAATATTTAACTAGTAACACTTAACCTCCAAATGGTTCTAGCGTTACTAATTAAACATTTTAAGCCTCGATGGACATATGCTTCCCAGAATTGCAGCATATGCACATCATCACAAAATTACACATCATTTCCATACAACATACATCACTAAGTTCAAAAACGACATACATAAAGTAAAGTTATTACAAAAGAGCCGACCGGCCAAATAGAACAATATACAAGAAAGACAGCAGAAGCAAAAGGTGCCATAAGATGGCTAGAACAAAAGTCGACCGGTTAGCCACACAACCCACAAGGCTAAGTGCGAAAATAGCGAAAAGCTTAGCTGCAGTCCAAGGAAGTGGGTGCCAGAGCCTCTAGGGACTAATAAGAAGCTACCTTGATGAAGGGAAGCTCCAAAGATGGCCGGAGAAGCTTGACCACGGAGAAGAAAGGTTGAAAATGGCACCCTGAGCCAAATGAGTGATTTCAAAACATCAATATAACTTCATTATGGTCCACAGAAGCTACATGATCAAGTAATCAGAAAATGGAGCACTCACCTAAGCTGAGGAAGAAGATGACCGATTTCAGCCGAAATTGAACAAACCCCAAATTGGACAATTCCTGAGAATCAAATCCAAAATTAAGTGAGGGGAAATGTTCAAGATAGTAAGGAGATAAAGATAGGGTAAAGAAACGTGAAGGAGAACCACTGGAACACCAAGAACATCAATGGAGCCCTCGGGTCAACAATGGCGATTTGGAGGTTTTGAGGAGTTAAGCTCCAATACTGTAAATGGAGCTTGGTGGTGGTCTAAAGAGACACCAGGAAGTATTGAGAGTGCTTATAAAGCCTTGGAAGCATTAGGGTTTGGACCAAAAGCTTCTCGGGCGGCAAAGCACGAAGCACAAGGTGTGTCCGACAAGGAAAAAGGTGGTAGACGTGCATTAGGGTATGGCACGGCGAATGTGTCTCCACGACCCTCACTTTGTTGACTAGGCGGCCGTAGGAAGCACGATTTGACACTGCCATCTCCCCTGCACTGTTCATGCACGGCCGGAGGTAGAAGAAGACCAGGAAAAGCACTTGGGCAATTTTCAGCCGTTGGATGAGACACAGACGGCTGAGATCGCGCCACGCCGCTTAGATTTTAAATTCAAAAGCAAAGCTCGCGATCGTTGGATCAGGAATGGACGGCCACGATTTAAGGTGCTCTTCGGGTGACCCGAATGTCACACACAAAGTCCACCGTTAGATTTTGATCTGACGATCCAGATGTGTAGGCTCTTCCCGGTGGTCCGAATGTTTACACGCATATGGGCCGCGCGATGAGGATCTAACGGTTGAGATTGATCGCGGGCTTTTCAATCGGGCGCGGTGCAGTTAGGCGTTTCGATCAAATCGATTGACTCGAGCCCGAGTCTGACTCGAACCCGAGTAACAGTGAAATCAGGTTTTGACTTTTAAATTAGAACAGAGGCTTTGGAGGATTTATTTGATGTAGCAAACTAACTCCAAAAATTCTAAAAATTTTACAGGAGCTTGTTGACTCAAATATGGACCTTGTGTAAAATTTTCAGAGGTTTTTATGCAGTGAACTTTTCTCCAAAAATTCCGCAAGGTTCTGATTTGTGGTTTGACTGAAAGTCAAACAGGTTTGACTGCCCTCTAAAAATATTCAAACAATTTCTAAAAATTGTGAAATTTTTCAGAGGGGTCACATATCATCCCTAGAACTAAGGAAAAATATTTCCAGAGGATGATCACAATACTTGACATGATTATATTTTGGAAGCTCAAAGCTTGGATCAAAAGACTTGTGACTTTGTATTTCCATAACTTCTTACAACAGATGTTCAAAGCATACAGGAAATACATGATGTAAGAAAAAGTTTTAATTTCTACTCATTTTCTTACATTTGAAACACAAGTCCAAAAGATGGGATGTTACAAGACCTCTCTTGACTTAGTACTTTGGGGGTGTTAATTAATGAGTCGCGTGGTGGGTTGTATATTTGACTATATGCAACATGGACAAGTTTGTATGGAGGGGAGCACCCGCAATGGCTGCATCCTACTCTATGTATGGGTCCTTAGTGGGGACCGTGAAGGTGGTCCACTAGGTGATAACCCACATACGTGCGGCTCTTGATTAGCTCACTCCATTGGAAAGCGTCTCGTAAGACTTAGCCGTACCGGCATACCAAAAGAAGTGTGCTTAATCTAGTGGCAAAAAGGCGGTCTAAAGTGTGGGTACATTGGTACACCTCTGCAGGGTTTTCATCTATTCGAATAGCCTCGTCCTAGGTTATGGACACGCTTGTCAAGGTCTTTCAAGAGTTATACTACAACCTTTAAATTAAAACTTGATGGGTGGTACGAATCGGGGATTCGTGCTATGTTGTGGTGACTATTGGGTTAGTCACCTCTAGGTTGCTACTTGTGCTATTTAGTGTTACCTCACTGTTATTTCAATGATTAAAAACAGATTTACCAAATTGCCTTCAATCTATTACATTATTGCAAATGAAAATTGCTTTATGCGTCCAATTAACCATATAACCATCTCCTTTGTTACAGCTTTCATGTAGCTATGTATAGGCTTGTTACTCGTAAGTCTTGCGAGTACATTATTGTACTCACCTGCATTGCTTGTTGTGTGCAGAGGAGGAAGTAGATCCCCAAGGGATCTACTTCTGTGAGAATTGCTGTGGTGGGTGCGATTAGCATGGCGGCCCGGTCGGTTGCCTTGTGGGTTATGGCTAACCGGTCGTCTTTTGTTCATAGCCATCTTATGGCACTTTTGCTTCTGATGTTATTGTTACTTTGATATCATTTGGCCGGTCGGCTCTTTTGTAATAACTTTATATATTGTATGTCTTTTGCTAGACGTGTTGTATGGAATTCATGCATGCTTTTGTAAAGATGTATGTGTGCGGCAATTCTGGGAAGCACATGTCCATTGAGGCACAGTGTATTTTGCTTGTGATGCTAGAGCCAATGGGAAGCTAAATATTACAAGCAAAATAAACCGGGGTCTCACAACAGCAAAAGTAGAATATCTAGGAAGGATGGTTTGCATGTTGGAGATATGCCCTAGAGGCAATCATATTGATGATGATATTTCATTGTATCCATGATTTAATAAATGTTCCTTGAATATTGCCTTTGTGTTGATTAACAAGTATGTGACTTGTTTGTGAAACTCTTTACTTGTATGGTTATTCTAAAGTTGTCCCTAGTCGGAGTTCATGTGAGGACACACGTGAATGATGGATTAGCACATGTATCGGTTGATGACCATGTTTCACAGGTCATAGACATGGAGATGTCAAACCAATAATGTGGACACATGTTTAGAACATGGGGTTGGACCGACCCAACATGAGACATAGTAATTATTCTTATGGTTCTCTCTACACAATGTGTACGCCTTGTCCTTAGACACGAGATTGTCGCATGTACTTGAGATGTGAATCGACCTACTTAGGGGCTATCAAACGCTACTCCGTGGCGGGTAGTTATAAAGGTAGCTTTCGGGTTTGTCATGAAGCATCTTTGCGAGGCATGGTCGATCGAGATGGGATTTGCCCTCTCTACAGAGAGATATCTGGGCCTCGAGTGATCGGATCCAAATGCATGGCCATGCTACTTAAGGTTAAGAGTTAACCTAGTAAGGGATTAGGATCACGAGGATCGAGAAAGAGTGGTCAGCTTGGGCTCGACCGAATATCGTGAGGCAAAGGGATTGGCATGTACATAACGTTGTGATGGTTCGTCCGATATGATCTTTACGTATGTTTAGGAGTTTGCACGCCTTGCTAGAGGCCGCTACCAACTATTGACCAAGTATATGTACTCGCGTCATGTCTAAACATATGTGAACCATAGGGTCACACACTTAAGAAGTGAAGCCTAATTCGGATTGGATCCGATTAGATCGGGCATTGAGTCCTAATGGGCCTCTATTCGTAGAAGCCCATTATAAGGGCGTCTATAAAGGAGAGCGCGGCGCTGGTTGAGGTTGAGTTTTTCGTGACATCCCCAAACCCCGCGCCACCCTCCCACGCCCTAGTCGCTCGCGCGGATCTAGTAGTCGGCGTGCGTCGCTTCTCTCCGCACGTGTGGATACCTTTGAAGGCGCCGCATGCGTGGCGTTGGGACGAACCGCAAGAAAGGAGGCGTGCGTGGGGCGCCACGGCGAGGGCGAGGAAGTAGTACGACTACTGCGCCCGACGTCTTGCATCAACTTGGTATGACTACACTACCCGACGCTTGTTGCATCAACTTCCGCACTGCGCGTCTAGTGGTAAGACCGTGATCTATAATCGCAGTGATCTTGGTTTACGGGTAGAAATATTCAAATCCGTGTGTATTTTGCATATCTTTAAATCTCCTCGATTAAGGATCTCTCGAATGAGATGAAACGCCGCTGATATGTGTTTGTTCTTTTGGTGATTCCTCGGCTCCTTGGCTTGCGCAATGGCCCCACTTGTTATCACAGTAAAGATCCAGGATCGCACGCACTAGGAACCACACCTAGTTCGATTATGAACTTCCTTATCCAAACACCTTCTTTTCTTTGCTTGAAGCCGCAATGTACTCGGCCTCGTTGTAGAGTCGACAGATCTCCGCTTGGAACTCTTCCAACTTACCGCACCACCGTTCAAAAGGAACACAAAGCCCGATTGCGATTTGTAATCATCTTTGTCGGTTTGGAAGCTTGCATCGGTGTAACCATTTACAACGAGCTCTTCCTCACCTCCGTAGACTAGGAACACATCCTTAGTTCTTCTCAAATACTTGAGGATGTTTTTAACCGTTGTCCAGTGACTCTCACCTGGATCAGCCTGGTATCTGCTCGTAACACTTAGAGCATAGGAAACATCTGGGCGAGTACACATCATAGCATACATGATAGATCCAATGGCCGAAGCATATGGAATCTTACTCATGCGATCTCGCTCATCAGTTGTCGAAGGACACTGAGTCTTGCCAAGATTTATGCCATGAGACATGGGCAAGAACCCTTTCTTTGCCTCCTCCATGTTGAACCGTTTCAACACTTTGTCAATGTAAGTACTCTGGCTTAATCCTATTAGCCTTTTGATCTATCTCTATAGATCTTAATACCCAAAATATATGCCGCTTCCCTAAGTCCTTCATTGAGAAACTATTTTTGGTGAGGTCTTAACGGACTCGAGCATAGGAATATCATTTCAATCGATAATATGTCATCTACATATAAGATTAGAAATACGAGTGAGCTCCCACTTGTCTTCTTGTAAACACAAGATTCTTCTTCGTTTTTGATGAAGTCAAACCCTTTGACTACTTCATCAAAACGAATTTTCCAACTCCGAGATGCTTGCTTCAATCCATAAATGGATTTTTGAAGTTTGCATACTTTTCTAGCATTGTTTGGATCGACAAAACCCTCGGGTTGTATCATATACACGTCCTCGGTTAAATTTCCATTAAGGAAAGCCGTTTTGACATCCATCTGCCATATCTCATAGTCGAAATATGCAGCAATAGCTAGAATGATGCGTATTGATTTAAGCATCGCTACAGGTGAGAAAGTCTCATCGTAGTCAACTCCTTGAACTTGCCGAAAACCTTTTCGACAAGTCGAGATTTATGGATATGAACATTTCCATCCATATCAATCTTCCTTTTATAGATCCATTTGCACTCTATGGTTTTAACACCATCAGGCGGGTCAACCAAATTCCAAACTTGATTGTCTCTCATGGATGCTATCTCGGATCTCATGGCACTATGCCATTTCTCAGAGTCTGGGTCCATCATTGCTTCCGCATAGGTCGTAGGCTCATCATTGTCTAACAATAATATATCTCGCGCATTGCGGAGCCTTTCCGACCTTCGTGGTGGTGGTGCTTCCTTTGCCATGGGTTCCTCAACTTGTTCTGCCACATGGGCATCATTCGTCGAGTGTTCCCCGATTGGTTCATCTTGAACCTCTTCAAGCTGCACCGTTCTTCCACTTGTCTCCCTGTTGAGAAACTCTTTCTCTAGGAAAACACCACTTCGAGCGACAAACACTTTGCCCTCTAGTCGGTTGTAGAAGTAATATCAAAGGTTTCCTTGGATATCCCACGAAAATGCATTTATCCGACTTGGGTGTGAGCTTGTCCGATCGTAGTCGCTGACAAACGCCTCACATCCCCAAATCTTTAGAAAAGACAAGCGTGACTCTTCCGGTCCATATCTCATATGGTGTCTTAACTACGGATTTAGACGGTACCCTATTAAGTGTGAAAGCTGCCGTTTCTAGGCGTAACCCCAAAGGATAATGGTAAATGATTGACTCATCATCGATCGAACCATGTCCAACAAGGTCCGACACGCGCTCGGATACCCGTTTCTTTGAGGCGTTCGGGCGGTGTTAGTGTGGAACAATTCCGCAACTCTTGAGATGATTGCTAAATTCATGACTCAAATACTTGCCACCACGATCGGATCGCGAGCCTTAATTTTCTTGGCACGTTGATTTTCAACCTCATTCGAACTCTTTGAACTTTTCAAAGTTTGGACTTATGCTTCATTAAGTAGACATACCCATATCTACTAAAATCATCGTGAAAGTTATGAAGTAATGAAATCCACCTCTAGCGATCGTGCTCATTGGTCCACATACATCGGTATGTATGATTTCCAACAAGTCCGACGCCCTCTCAAAAGAACCTTTGAAAGGTGATTTGGTCATCTTACCAAGCAAACAAGCTTCACATGTCTCGTATGATTCAAAATCAAGCGAAGTTAGAAGACCATCGACATGGAGCTTCTTCATGCGCTTTTCACTTATGTGACCCAAGCGACAATGCCAAACATAGGTGGGATTCAAATCATTAGGTCGAAGCCTTTTAGCATTTATGTTAAAGATAGGCGCATCATCAAGATTTAAAATAAATAACCCATTCACAATGGCGCAAAAGCCATAAATATTCCATTTTAGAGATCAAACAACCATTGTCTTTACTTGCAAATGAATAACCATCTCTCATCAAACATGAGGGGATAAAATGTTTCGACTCATGCTAGGAACATAATAACAATTATTCAATTCCATAATAAATCTTGAAGGAAGCTGAAGTTGCATGGTGCCGAGCGATCAACGCGGCAACCCTTGCTTTATTTCCGACGCGAAAATCAACTTCACCTCTTGCGACTCCTCTACTTCTTATTAGCCCTGCATCGAGTTGCAAATGTGAGCAAGCGATCCAGTATCAAATACCCAAGAGTTAATAGGAGAATCTGCGAGAAAAATGTCTAAAACATTTATGACAAGTGTACCATGGGTGGAAGTCTTACTTCCAACCTTCTTCTTGCATTCATCGGAATCCATGTACTTCTTGCGATTTCTCTTCCGGTGGCGTTTCTTTACAATAGAAGCATCCGTCTCGGCTCAGTCCAAAGATTAGGCTTAGGCGTTGGCCGAGATCATATCTTTAACCTTGCCCTTATTCTTTGGCCATGGCTTCTTACCCTTTTTCTTGAAGCTAGACTTGTTCTCACAGCCATCACATGGCTAGGCCACGCACACTTCTTAATGTCACTCTGCTATTTTGAGCATCCCACAAAGCTCATTAAGGCCCTTATCCGCCCCATGCATATGGTAGTTCGAAATGAAATGCCCATAGCTAGGTGGAAGAGACGCTAAAATGAAATCAGTTGCCAACTCTTGGCCAATTGGAAAACCAAGTTTATCCAAAGTCTGACTGTAACCAACCATTTTGATCACATGTGGGCCTACGGTGCACCTTACGTTAACTTGCATTCCAGAAAAGCCTTAGAGACATTGAACCGTTCAGTCCTGGCCTGTGTCTGGAACATGTCCTTAAGCGCTATGATCATATCATACGCTTCCTGATCCTCAAACTGCTTTTGAAGGTCATGTTCCATGCATGCAAGCATAAGATAGCTAATCTCAAGAGAGTCATCACATGCTTTCTTGTAGGCATTTTTAATGAAGCAGACGCATTGTTAGCGAGTTCTTACGGGATTGGGGTGTCCAGAACGTTTTCCTTTTTATCTGCCCTGAGAACAATTCTCAGGTTATGGACCCAGTCCGAATAGTTTGTTCCATTTAATTTCTCTTTCTCAAGAATCGATCGCAAAGCAAAAGGGTGTGCGTGGTTGCTAGATGCCATTGATCTACAATAGGAAATGCAAAATACTAAGACAAATAAAACCATGATAGAGTAAACTGTATTAAACAAATTTAATAGAATGTACTCCCACTAAAATCAACATCCCTCTATTGATTCTTAGCGATTCAAGATCCGCAATTAACGAGTCTACTAGTGAGCTTTTGCATCACCGCTAGGAGACAAGGTAATTCGGTAAGCAACACCTTACTAATCATATCTCTATATGACTCTTGTTGTTGGGTGACATCTCTATGCCCCGGCGCCCAACCTTTATGCCCCAAGGCCCATAACCTTTATGATAACCTTGTTAAGTTCACCAATCCTTATGCATGTAAGTATCCGATACAAAACCCATCTAGTCAAGGAAAGTTGATGGTGCCCTAATTTTATAGACCCACCATCAATTTACAAGACATGGGATGGTGCAAAGTTTAATTGCGAGGGCATATGTTTAACTTAACATTTTGTGAGGGATCGCTATACTTCTACCATTCAAACATGCATAGGAGTAAAACAATAGGAATAGCATTCACACGATTGTGACTCGGTATGGCCCATTTTCTCATGGTGATCTCCATCGCCATAGAATCATCCACCATGATGATCTCCATCTCCATGGTTCATGTGTGCCATCCCTCCAAGTGATGTGTCCTCCGAGTACTACTATAAGCTATTACTCATAATGCTAGTAATAAAATACATGGATACTAGGAATCATCACAAGTCGGACACGCAGTAGTTAATACAATACTTTGACAACACAATGGCTCCAGTAGTGTTGCGTACCACGACACGCAGTCATGCAAATATTACAAACATGCATCACATACACATTAGGCCATACTGGTCACATACATCCTGCAAAAACAAGTTTATGCATAGAATCGCAATCTTTGGATAGGGGTCGAGGGGTTTCCCCATCGGGTTCGAAGGGTTCGTAAAAAAGAGATCCAATCTATGCAATTTTTACATAGGATTTTGATCGGCAAATCATATTTACCACAAATCGACTCATCGTTCGATTCGACCAATTATATTGATCTTCGCATGCGCAACCGGTTTTACGTGTCCTTTGTCTACCCGATGGAGAATCCGACCGGTAGGGGTATGTTGTTTCACGACCTTAGCGGCATGATCACGGTACATCGATTATTAATCTAGGTTCGATTCGATCAATCAAATTGATCTTCGCATGCCGCAACCGTTTTACGTGTCACCTTGTCTACCCGATGGCGAATCCGACCGGTAGGGTATGTTGTTGCACGACCTTAGCGGCATGATCACGGAAATCGGACCAATCCATTACGAACTATACAATCGATCACATCGATCATACCGATTACATATCGCCATATGCAAATCACCGAACCTATAACATGACAAAGAACCGCTCGATACCATGTAGGAAGCGGGTAGGCTACACTAGCGCAAATTAAAAATTCTACCCGTAAACCAAGATCACTGCGATTATAGATCACGATCTTACCACTAGACGCGAGGTGCGGAAGTTGATGCAAACGACGTCGGGGTAGTGTAGTCGTACTCGATTGATGCGATGCGTTGGGGCGAGTAGTCGTACTACTTCCTCGTCCGCGTCGCGGCGTCCACGTCTGACTCCTTTCTTGCGGTTCGTCCCAACGCCACGGATGCGGCGCCTCAAAGGTATCCACACGCGGAGGAAGCGACGCACGCCGGACTACTAGATCTGCGCGAGCGACTAGGGCGTGGGAGGGGTGGCGGCTAGGGTTTGGGGATGTCACGAAAAACTCAACCCTTAATCAGTGCGCCCCTGCCCCCCTTTTATAGACGTCCTTATAATGGGCTTCTACGAATAGAGGCCCATTAGGACTCAATGCCCAGTCTAATTCGGATCCAATCCGAATTAGTCTTCAGCCCCTTAAGTGTGTGACCCTATGGTTCACATATGTTTAGACATGACGCGAGTACACATACTTGGTCAATAGTTGGTAGCGGCCTCTAGCAAGACGTGCCAACTCCTAAACATACGTAAAGATCATATCGGACGAACCATCACAACTTATGTACATGCCAATCCCTTTGCCTCACGATATTCGGTCGAGCTCCAAGCTGACCACTCTTTCTCGATACTGTGATCCGGAATCCCTTACTAGGTTAACTCTTAACCTTAAGTAGCATGGCCATGCATTTCTGGATCTGATCACTCGAGGGGCCCAGAGATATCTCTCTCAGGTAGAGAGGGGCAAATCCCATCTCGACTGACCATGCCTCGCAGCATGCTTCATGACAAACCCGAATTCACCTGGTGATTAAGTTGGCGAGCATGAGCTCGAGTAATTGGTCCTTGTAACATTTGTTGTGGATCAGCTGTGTGTGTAGACGCGGTTGTATCCAAGTTAGGGATGTCCTCATCCTCCTCCTCTTCTTGCATTTGAGTCGTCCTCGACTCAAGCTCATCCTCTGCTCCCAAGTATGGGTTCAAATCTGCAATGTTAAATGTGGAACTAATCCCAAAATCTGCAGGCAGGTCAAGTTTGTATGCATTATCATTAACCTTTTCTAACACTTTAAAAGGACCATCAGCTCGAGGCATTAATTTTGACTTTCTCAATTCAGGGAACCTATCTTTTCTCAAGTGCAACCAAACAAGATCTCCTGGTTCAAAAGTTAAATATTTTCTCCCCTGACTACCAGCAAGTTTATACTTAGCATTCATGCGCTCTATATTCTCCTTATTTGTCTCATGCATTTTTAAAATCAATTCAGCACGTTGTTTAGCATCAAAGTTCAATTTATCTGAAGATGGAATATGCATTAAATCAATAGGAGCACGAGGAACAAAACCATAAACAACTTCAAAAGGGCACATCTTTGTAGTAGAATGCAATGAACGATTATAAGCAAACTCAATATGAGGCAAGCATTCTTCCCACATTTTTAAATTCTTTTTTAACACAGCCCTAAGCATTGTAGATAAAGTTCTATTCACAACTTCAGTTTGTCCATCAGTTTGGGGATGACAAGTAGTAGAAAATAGCAGCTTAGTCCCCAATTTAGCCCATAAAGTTCTCCAAAAATAGCTAAGGAATTTAGCATCACGATCTAAAACTATAGTATTAGACACACCATGCAATCGAACAACTTCACGAAAAAATAAATCAGCAATATTGGCAGCATCATTGCTCTTATGACATGGTATAAAGTGAGCCATCTTAGAAAATCTATCAACAACCACGAATATACTATTGTAATACCCCAAAAGTATACGAAAGGAATTAACCGGGAGAGAATAAATAATCGGGAGAGAGTTATCTAAATTGACGAAGGACCAAATAGAAAATGATTAATTTCGCAGTTAGAGAGGGGGAAATCAGCGTTTGTATGGCAACCTGGGCCTGGGCCTTGGCCCATGTGGCCATGTGGTGGCCGGCCAAGGGGAAGGCGCCACCCTCCCCAAAACCCTAGTCACCATCCCTTTCCCCTCCTCCCACTTGTGGCCGCCGCCCCATCCCTCCTCCTTCCTTCCCCTTGGCCGCCCACTTCCTCCCTCCCACGCCACCTCCCTGCTGCTCCTCCCGCTGCTGTCCAGGAGGTGCCCCCATTGCCGGTGTCATGGAGGAAGAGGAGGACCGCCGGAGATCGCTGGCCAAGAAGAGAAGAGAAGAGAAGGAAGAAGGGGAGAAGAAGGGATCGTGATCGGGAGTTCATGGTGGACGTCACCTGCAGCGTGCCTTCCTCGTTTCGGCAAGGGTAACACGTCGTTCATTGCTTTGGGTCGATTTCTAGTTGTTTTATTTTCGGTTGTCATTAGATCGGTGTTCTGCAGTGGTAAAGATCGACGTTTTTGGGTAGGTTAAATGCAGAATTGGGTCTGGACATCTCCTAGAAAGTCGTAGATATCGCAGTTATCTTTTGTTGCCGACAAGAATCAGGTCATTCCGACTTCGGTAGCAATAGTTATGAATTTAATGGTGTGACTGTGTTTCTGGGAAGAAGATGAACAGACAGTTTGGATTAACCTGATTTAATCCCGTAGTTAGAGGGATTTCAGAGGGTCTCACCATAACGAAAACGAGGCTAATCCTCTTAGCTTTCAGGAAAACTAAAGATCACTAAATTCGAGCGAACGTAGAAAGTTATGGTAGTTTCTTTGTCGCTGTCCAGAAAACCGACGTGAAATGTTTACTCTGATTGAATGGATTGGTAGGACTGGTGGATGGCCGAATCAGAGGGTCTCCCAACTAGGTTTATTTAGGCAATTTAGTTACCTATCCGGAAAGTCCAAGATCATCCTATTTGGACACCCGAGCAGAAAGTTATGTATTTTAGAAGCTAGCTGTCTGCAGTGACCAATCGCTAGAAATTTTGAGAATTAGAAAATGCTAAGATGTTAGCGAGTTCAATTGCGATGTTACTTATGATTTTGGTACAGAATGTTGGTCTTAGAATGGGGTTTTCTTCATGCCCGGTAGAAGCGAGATCCCAAGGGCAGCACCCACCAGCGTCCTCCATTTGCACGCGGTTAAGGCAAGTGCATTGTTTGATTTGATTGATTGGCTATATTGTGTGTTATTTGATATATGGTTGCATAGCAAGATGGTATACTTGATGAATGTTTAAGTTTGGTTATTGCTCAAATGATGCTTATGTTTTACTATGGTTCAATGTGGTAGTCTTTTGGTAAGATTGATGATGAATGAGGTTGAGCATTTGCATATTGTGAACATATTGAGGCTTGGTCACGCGGTGACCAAGTATGTTTCCTTGAGAATCCGTCATGAATGTGACGGGCTGAGATCCTCACTCGTGGAGTGTGGGCTTGAGGTCCCGTTACTTGCGGAGTGCGGGCAATTGGTCCCCTGTGCGTGCGCGCCACGAGAGCATGGGCATGCGGCGGCGATCGCATACTCCTGCATTACGGTGTAATGCACACGAAAGTTAAAGATAAAGGTTCCTTGAGCATTGCATTTGCATATGAGATGTTCTAATGTTGATCTCCTTTATATGTATGTTGATGTTATAGTTTCTATATGTACTTGCTGAGTCTATGGACTCACTCTTGCTTTATTGTTGTTTTAGGTACGAGCCAAGAGTGACATGCATGGGGAAGTAGGCGCTAGTCACACACATTCCACATGAACTAAATAAAGTTGAATGATCTTCAGAACGTGATTGATTTTAGATTATTATGTTTTGTCTTATGCAATGGATTAAATGTAATAATGATGAGTAGTGGAACCTCATACCTCTCTAGTTATGTTAGACACTTAACATGTCTTTGTTTATCTCTTGATGTCTCTAAATGATAGTTTAGTTAATACATGTATTATCTGTATGTTGGAACCTCCGTGTAATTAATTTTACAAGGGAGGTTAGTGAGATTTACTAAAATTGCCTTGATTAGAATTATTAGGGTTTGTTTAGTAGCATTCCGTGCTCATGTCATTTGAGGTGTTACAGATTGGTATCGAGAGCGGTCAGCCTTCTTTGTTCTAGGCAATAACTAAAACGAAATCCATCGAAATATCTTCCCACGGAACACCGAACTGGTAGAGGCATGTATAAACCATGAGGATTAAGTCGTGACTTAGCTCTTTGACATGTAGTGCAGCGAGCAACGAGAGCTCGACGTCCCGCCTCATCTTTGGCCAAAAGAAATGATCGCAAGTATATCCTCCGCTTTCTTCACGCCAAAGTGTCCCATCCCACCTCCATGCGCCTCAGTAACAACAACAAACGAACGGAGCTAGCTGGAATGCATAGCTTGTTAGCTCTAAACACAAACCCATCATTAATAACAAATTTGTTCCACGTTTTCCTTCTTTACAATTCAACAATATATCTCGTAAAATCAGCATCATGCACATATTGCTCTTTAATAGTCTCCAATCCAAAAATTTTGAAGTCAAGTTGTGAAAGCATGGTATATCTCCTAGACAAAGCATCGGCTATAATGTTCTCATTTCCTTCTTGTGTTTTATGACATAAGGAAAAGACTCAATAAATTCAACCCACTTTGCATGTTTACGGTTCAATTTACTTTGACTTCGAATATGCTTTAAAGATTCGTGATCAGAATGTATAACAAATTCTTTGGGCCATAAATAATGTTGCCAAGTTTCCAAAGTTCGAAATAGTGCATATAATTCCTTATCATAAGTAGAATAGTTCAAACTAGGCCCACTCAATTTCTCACCAAGTATGCTATAGGTTTACCTTCTTGTAGCAATACACCACCTAAACCAATTCCACTCGCATCACATTCTAGTTCAAAAGTCTTATTAAAGTCAGGGAGTTGGAGTAGTGGTGCATGTGTTAACTTATCTTTCAATGTGGTGAAGGCGTTCTCTCCGTAAGGCGCTCCAAACAAATAGCACGCCCTTCTTGGTGAGCTCATTCAATGGTGCAATGATGGTGCTAAAATCCTTCACGGCGGCGGTAGAATCCAAGCAAGTCCTAAAAGCTTCAGCACTGTGTGACCGTGTTAGAGTCGCCAACTCAGATTGCTTCAATCTTGGCTTGATCAACTTCAATTCCCGTGGAGTAACAACATAGCCAAGAAACGCGACTCGATCGGTGCAAAAGGTGCACTTCTCAAGGTTACCAAATAAACATGCATCACTTAAGGCATTAAAAACAACACGCAAATGGTCAAGATGTTCCTCTAAGGATTTGTTGTATATCAATATGTCATCAAAATAAACCACCACAAATCTACCAATGAAAGCACGCAAAACCTCGTTCATTAGTCTCATGAAGGTGCTAGGTGCATTAGTTAATCCAAAAGGCATTACTAACCACTCATATAACCTGAACTTAGTTTTAAATGCTGTTTTCCATTCATCGCCTAATTTCATGCGAATTTGGTGATATCCACTACGCAAATCAACCTTAGAGAAAACAATAGAGCCACTCAATTCATCAAGCATATCATCTAACCTAGGAATAGGATGACGATACCTAATGGTGATATTATTAATTGCTCTACAATCTACACACATGCGCCATGATCCATCTTTCTTAGGCACTAAAATGACCGAACAAAGACAAGGACTAAGAGATTCACGTACATACCCTTTAGCAAGCAATTCTTGAACTTGGCGCTGAATTTCTTTAGTTTCTTCTGGATTGGTCCTATATGGTGCGCGGTTGGGCAGTGATGCGCCGGGAATTAAATCAATTTGATGCTCAATCCCTCGAAGCGGTGGCAACCCCGGCGGTATATCCTTCGGAAAGACATCATTGTACTCCTTCAAAATGTTAGTGATAGCAGGAGGCAAAGAAGAAGATGTATCCTCAAACGAAAACAAAGCTTCTTTGCAAACTAATGCATAGCAAACAGAATTACTAGCATCCAATTCAGTCATATCAGATTTGGTAGCAAGAAAACTAGCACCTTTCAATTTAATTTCTTTATTCTTCACATGAGTAGATTTAGGTTCTTTCTTTTTATGTTGCTCAAGTTCTTTTGCTACAATCTGATTTTCGCTCCTAGCATTCTTCTGATTCTTCTCTCTACTAGCTCTAGCAAGTTCATCCTTAACAATTTGTTCAGGAGTTATAGGATGCATCACAATTTTCTTTCCCTTGAACATGAAAGAGTATTGATTATTCCTACCATGATGCACACAATCAGTATCGTATTGCCAAGGTCGTCCTAATAACAATGAACAAGCTTGCATAGGAACAACATCGCAATCAACATAATCATGGTATGAACCCATAGAAAAGTTTACTCTCACCATTCGTGTTACCTTCAACTTACCACTGTTGTTGAACCATTGAATATGGTATGGGTGGGGATGAGGGTTGGTCGGCAAAGCAAGCTTCTCCACCATATCCATACTCGCCAAATTGTTGCAACTCCCACCATCAATAATTATGCGAATCGAGCTGTAATACCCTAAAATATATTCGAAAGGATGTAACCAGGAGAGAATTTAATACTCCGAAAGCGAGAGAAACAATTAATCGAGATAGAATAATTTAATCGGTAGAGATTAATTTAATCGGGGGGAAGGTTTCTTTAGAAAAGCATCAAAGCAATAAAAGAGAGGGAGCTAAACGTAAAATATTTTAGAAAGAAAAGAGGGGGGGTTTAAGCAAAACCCCGACAACTTGGGCCTGGGCCTTGGCCCAAGTGGGCCTTATAGGTGGCCGGCCAAAGGGGGGTGCCACCCTCCCCCTTCCTAACCCTAATCATGTTTATGTGAAGGCGTGCGATCAGAGTAGTGCCGCATCTTGTAGCGTATAGTACTGTAGCACCTCCTCTCTCAACCATTGTTCCCTCCTCCGGGGAGACCTTCTGCTGCCGGCGAGGATCAACCTTGGTGCTGCCCAGTCGCGCGAAGGAAGGAGGAGGAGATCATCATCACGGGGAAAGTTCTTCGTCTTCCTACGATTCTTCAAGGGTAACGAAGAGGTTTCATCATTATTTAATTGGTATTAGATGCGTTTACGAATTCGTTTATTAGAACTATCGTAAATCTGCCGGTAGATCGCTTTTTGTCCAGAGTTTTGGCGGGCAGTTATAGGGTCCTTAGAGGCAGCATCTGGAGATCCCATCTCCTAGAGTTATGTAGGTCTTGTTCCTAGCTTTCAATGGCCTCCAAGAACGCCCAAATCCGATTAACGGTTAGAAAGTTATGAATTGTTTAGTGCCGCTGTCTGGTTAATCTGTCAACATCCTAACAGTCTGTAGAAAACTGAGTTAATCTATTATTTAAAGACGAAATCAGAGGATCTAAGTATAACGAAAAATGTAGGTAATTTCTATACCTTTTGATAGAGATAAAGAACACAAGATTTGGACTTTCGTAGCAAAAGTTATGATGGTTTTAGTGATCTGTCCAGAAAACCCGACGTGATATTTGTTGCTCTGTAGATTGGCTTGGTAGGGGCAGTAGTTGGCATAATCAAAAGGGCTCCCCAACTAAGTTTATTTAGGTAATTCAATTAACTTTTCAGAAAGCCTAAGAACATCTTAGTTGGACTCCTGAGCAGAAAGTTATGTATTTTAGAATTCGACTGTCCCCAGGGAACACCAAAGCGATCGCTAGAAATTGGAAGATTTGAAAACGCTTGGGCGTTTAGCGAGTTCATTTGTGTTGTTTTTATGCTTTTGGGTCCAGTATGTTGGTCTTAGAATGGGATATCTTTATGTTCAGGTGGGAGTGTGATCCCAGGGGCAGCGCCCTCTTCGCGTCCACCGTTCTCGCACGGTTAAGGCAAGTATTCGGGTTATAGCATATTTATGCTTGTATGCTGAGAATGTTTGTGTTTTGCTCGCAATAGCCATGTATGAATGTTAATGTGATGAGTTTCCATTTATCTTGGTGAATGCAAGTTATGGTTAAGGTTGATGTTAGTGTGATGAGTTTCAATTTATCCTGGTGAATGCAAGTAATTGTAGCAGTGTTACTACCGTTTAATTGGTTGTTCTTACTACTTGCAATCTATATGATTCTCGTATTTTGAAGTATTATGCCATGGTTGGTTGACTTACAAATGAGGTGATAACAGCAATTAATAATTGAATGTTTTACCTTGTATATCTTGCGTGTAGTCATGAGGTGGTTGCTTTATGTGCCGAATGTGGATCATGGATATATTTTCCATAGTGGCTGTGTGGTAGTAATAAAAGTTAATCTTGTTGGTGCCCTTATGGGGATGACACTTATGTGGTTTATGAGTATCATATCATTCATAACATATCATGACATTGCATTGTGGATGTCGCGCTTGCCAGGTCGCGATCAGACGGTGACAAACATCGTACATTGTCAGAGTACGATGCACACTCTTACCTTGATGGGTAGGAGTGCAGTGGAGCATGGCATGCATTTGCATTAAAATTGTGGATGGAGGAATTGCATACTTATGCCAATGTTTGAAATCTTATGACGCAGGACTTATGTTAGTCCATGTGGTTTATTGAATGAGAAAGTGGAATGTGGTTGCGGTCATGCAATAATATAAATTGTGATGTAGCTTGCTTGTTATTTGAATAACCTGGGAATCAATATACTTGCTGAGATTTTATCTCACCCTTGTTGTTTCTTTTCCCCTTTCAGGTGATTCTTAAGCATTCCTGGGATGGGTAGAGCGACACTACAATTATGCACTCAATTCATCGATTTATGCTGTAATAAAGTTGAGAGGAAACTAGCCTAATGACTAGCTATTCGTGAGTGTTCTTTAGATTTATTAATGATGAATTTGTGGACTACTCTTGGATTAAATTGCTAGTAGTTTTTTTAATTTATTGAACTCTATTCGTTAATATTGTGTCCATTAGTTGTTTTTGCTTCCGCTTATGTTCAGCTGTAGAGTGGTTTAGTGGCATTCCAGGGTATTGTGGGTCTTGGGGTGTTACAGTTGGTATTAGAGCGGGCTTTAGGTCCGTGGTTAATAGAAAATGTTAAATTGACACACTGTGCACAGTAGGTGGGGTTGGGAATTACATTGCTTTCGCATTATCTGTTGCTATGTTTCATTTGTTGAGCAATTGTTGAATTGCCTATGTGCTATCTTTCTTGTTGTTAATCTACGAAATGATATGTTATGATATTCTATAACTATGAATCTATTGTATGATTACCATGAGATGATCATGTACAATCATATTTGATTATATTGTTTATGTGTGCCGATAAGGTTGTTAAGAAGTGGAGGCCGTGGTTGTGACTTTGGACTTTCTCAGGTTATACCACCGTTCGTGGTAGACGAATAGAGTAGTTACCCTAAATACCATAGTTGCAGGAGTTGAGTGTGAGCTGCTTTAGAAAGTTGTTTTCTTTCTTGACCTCAATCTTGGCAAATTCTTGTTTTGTGGTGAATGATGATTTTCTCTTGGGTTCGTGGTTCATGGTAGTTGTTGTGTTTCATTGGTCACTAATGGTTCTCTGAAACAATTATTGTTTTCCGACTGTTGAGTCGCTTTTGCTACTTGTGATCCTCGTCAATTGGCATTATGGATAATTCCAGGGTTGTTCCTTCTTTCCCTTGGCAAAGATTGACTCATTTATTCGTTTGATTGTTGAGTATTGAGAGTTTGATGTTGCAAGTTTGTTAGCATGAGAAAGCTTTGACTCTACGTGTTCCTTTTGGTTTATTTCGAGTGTTGAAGTTTAAGGCATCTCTTTTCTGTTGGAAATTGCTAAAATCTTTTTCTGATGTCTTGTTATGGTTAAGTCAGAGCTTGTAATCAAATTACGTGATATGGTATGGGTATCAAGTTGAGTCATTGGTATGGTGCATAATTAATATTAATTAGTAACCTTGGAAGTGAAATTGATTAAGTTGATATTGTTTTTTCCTAGTTCTTGATGAACGGTATATATGAGTAGTAATTGAGAGATATCAAGAAGTATGGAACCTTGATGAACTAGTCTGGCCATTAAAACTGTTTAGGTTGTTAAACTGGTTGTGTTCTTTGGTTCCCATGGATTAAGTTAATTGTGTGGAAAGGAAAATTAGAGGGAATACCAGATTTACGTATTCCTTAGTATGATTAACTATCGGAATTGTGTTTAATCGGTTGAAGGGATTGGATATGGGTGGATCTAGAATTTATGAGAGAAGTTCTATATAGTTCCTCTATATAGAATGACGCAATGAATTTGGTTGTAACGTTGCTGAGACTTTTGATCGATAGAAGATTTCGATTTTTGAAGTTTTAGTGTACTTTTTGCCGAAATCCAAATGTAAGGAGAAACAGTTGAATATGTGTTTGTTAATATCCATATGATTTGGGAATAAAAGTAGGTAGCAACTAGATTTCATAATGAAGCCAGTTGATAACAACAATGGTTGTGGTATAACTGTTATGTGTTGCAGTTTGATGATGAGCAACGCTAAAAGTTGAACTGATATGATATAACAGGTGGCTTATGCCCACATAATTGTGAAATAATCGGATGATATCGTGTTCTTGATGAAAGGCCTTTGGTAGGGGCTTTTCAATTGTATAGTAGACCCTTCTAAACTTAAGAGGTTGGTGTAGTGAGGTTGTATGGCTTGGGTATACTCGTTTGAAGATGGGATGAAAAGGTAGTAGGAGCATTTTTGGTGAAACTTTGGGGGCTTTCTAGTGGAATAGTTGATGATAAATATTGGTGTTCAGAGTATATTATTCTTGATGTTAGTAAGATGATCTGCAAGAGATTGCGACTTGTGTGTATGGTGATAATTCCTTTAGAAATAAAGTAATTTGATCATCTTACGTAATTTGGATTTTTGTAAAAGTGTTTCGAGTTTTGCGATGGTGATCATTTGGACCTCTTGAGTTATGTGGTGATTGAGTTGCTTTGAGAAAAGTGACATGTTGAAAGATTTTATTGGTTCTTAAGAGGCTCCTATGATCTAGTCTTAAGAGCTTATCCTGTTTAAGCTGGCAAAGCGATATAGTAATCACAGAAAGTAACCTTCCTTGTTAAAGGAATGAGTCAAGTATATGCAATTGAGCTTTAAGTCTGATTTCGCATCTTGCAGTTTATTTGAGAGTGCTTAAACCTTATGCAGTTGTTCCATAAGAGTTTATCAATTTTCAAAGGGGATTACCTTCTTCTCATTTGTGGTTTGGTATACGCTCTCAGTAGGGCTTGAGCCCTCGACTGTTGACTTTCCCTTATGTTTTCGAGTACTTTGCTTAAGTGACTATTTTCCGTGGTCCTGTATTCACTACGGGTGGCACATGTTTTCCTAGTTGGAAAAAAAGGTTTGATTCCGTCCGCTCTTTCTCCTGATAAAGAACCAACCTATTTGTTTCACCTGAGTCTTTTGAGGTGTTTAATAATTGTAGTTGTGAACCTTTGGGTTGTAAGTTATTCAATGAGCATTGGAGGATGAAGTAATTTCGTAATATAGTTCTTTGAGAGAAGTCTATATCAATGGAAGATTGTCTTACCGAAAGTATGAAAATCTTGATCAATTTTATAGAGTATTGCAATTTGGTAGTATTGCGAGGTTGTGACTGGTTATTCTTGATGATGTGGTTTAATGAGAGTGGGAATACAAAGTAAACGAATCGTCATGTCAATTAATGGGATAATGGAAAATGTTAAGTTAATGTCAAGAATGATTTGGCTTTAATGAGTAACCTTCTGAGAGTTATAAACTTTGTAGAGGTAAACGGGTCAAGGGAATATTTTTTTTTCATGATGATGTTAATGAGTGAGTTGTCGGAATTGTGGAATTTTAGGCATTTAATCTGAGGATTTCCCTATCTTTAATATGAGAAGTTCGTTGCAAGAGTCTTGGAGGTTAAATGTGGGCTTTGCATTGTTATGCTAGAACTGTGAGTCGCCCAAAGATTATGTGTAGAGAAAGTAGAATAAGGGTGGATTGCGAATAGTGGGATGATCGTTGATAACACTCTTCTGATGTAGTACATGAGAGTGTGTGATGTGAAATCTGAGATGTTTGTTCTCAAAAGGGTTGAGGTGATATGATCGTGTGAGAGATCTAATTTGGGGGATACTTTCTGAGTGCCATCTGTCAAATGAATTTCACAAGAAGGAAATTGGTTAGAGAATGTTTTGTGAAATCATCGAGTCCCTCTCCAAAGGTGTAGACAAGGTGTTTGATTTGGGTTTGGCGTTGAGATCGCCAAGTTAAGAGTAATAAGTTAGTGTGTTGTGCGATGATTTGGAATACCAAAGTTTGAAGGAGTTTTTTGGTCCTAAAAGAGAAACTGTTAAATTGGTGCTTCTTCAAGAAGTGAATCGTTTTCCTGATTCTCGTTTGAGTTCTGTGCTGTTGACCATTGTTTATCGTAAGTCGAGCTCGGCATTTACGTTGGCGTGTGTGATTCTTTCCATTCGGATGGAATAAAGGAATATTGGATTTGGGCTTTGAGTGATTTCTTATTTGGATTTCGTGGACGCTTATTCGCAAACCGCCACTTGGAAAATGGAAATGGTTTATGTGATGAAATTCATATTTCGATTTGACTCTTCAATACCGAAGCGGGTAACGATAGTTGCGATGTGAGTCTTTCATTTTCAGATGGATTTTGTTAGTACAAGAGTTTGCTCAAAGAGAGTTTTGTGGTGTGTTTCTAGTTAAAGGAGGTGATCCTTGCTTCAGTGAAGAGTTCATTTGAAAGGTGGAACGATGGTTTCGTGTTCTGTGTGTATGTCGTGTGGTTCGGTATCTTTGGGAAGTTTAACCCAAGATACTTTGGCTTGTTCTCGCTAGTTGGCGACGCCGGGATCGTCTCGAGTCCGCGCGCGAGTACGTAACGTCATGTATGTTCTGGTGTTGAGTGAGTACCTGAGAAGGTCAGAGAGAGTGTTGAGGTATAGACTTGGGTATACGTGTGGGTGATATGTTCACGTCGGGTACATCTTGTTGGTTATTGGTTTTCAGTTGTGGTTGTTGTTGTTTTCGAGTAGATGACAGGTAGAATTCGGGGTCGAATTCTGTTTAAGGGGGGTAGAATGTAATACCCTAAAATATATTCGAAAGGATGTAACCAGGAGAGAACGTAATACTCCGAAAGCGAGAGAAGCAATTAATCGAGATAGAATAATTTAATCGGTAGAGATTAATTTAATCGGGGGGAAGGTTTCTTTAGAAAAGCATCAAAGCAATAAAAGAGAGGGAGCTAAACATAAAATATTTTAGAAAGAAAAGAGGGGGGGTTTAAGCAAAACACCGACAACTTGGGCCTGGGCCTTGGCCCAAGTGGGCCTTATAGGTGGCCGGCCAAAGGGGGGTGCCATCCTCCCCCTTCCTAACCCTAATCATGTTTACTGTAGCGTGCGGTACTGTAGTGCCGCCGTACGGTAGCACATAGTACTGTAGCACCTCCTCTCTCAACCATTGTTCCCTCCTTCTGCTGCCGGCGAGGATCAACCTTGGTGCTGTCCGGTCGCGCGAAGGAAGGAGGAGGAGATCATCTTCACGGGGAAAGTTCTTTGTCTTCCTACGATTCTTCAAGGGTAACGAAGAGGTTTCATCGTTGTTTAATTGGTATTAGATGCGTTTACGAATTCGTTTATTAGAACTATCGTCAATCTGCCGGTAGATCGCTTTCTGTCCAGAGTTTTGGCGGGCAGTTATAGGGTCCTTAGAGGCAGAATCTGGAGATCCCATCTCCTAGAGTTATGTAGGTCTTGTTCCTAGCTTTCAATGGCCTCCAAGAACGCCCAAATCCGATTAACGGTTAGAAAGTTATGAATTGTTTAGTGCCGCTGTCTGGTTAATCTGTCAACATCCTGACAGTCTGTAGAAAACTGAGTTAATGTATTATTTAAAGACGAAATCAGAGGATCTCAGTATAACGAAAAATGTAGGTAATTTCTATACCTTTTGATAGAGATAAAGAACACAAGATTTGGACTTTCGTAGCAAAAGTTATGATGGTTTTAGTGATCTGTCCAGAAAACCCGACGTGATATTTGTTGCTTTGTAGATTGGCTTGGTAGGGGCAGTAGTTGGCATAATCAAAAGGGCTCCCCAACTAAGTTTACTTAGGTAATTCAATTACCTTTTCAGAAAGCCTAAGAACATCTTAGTTGGACTCCTGAGCAGAAAGTTATGTATTTTAGAATTCGACTGTCCCCAGGGAATACCAAAGCGATCGCTAGAAATTGGAAGATTTGAAAACGCTTGGGCGTTTAGCGAGTTCATTTGTGTTGTTTTTATGCTTTTGGGTCCAGTATGTTGGTCTTAGATTGGGATATCTTTATGTTCAGGTGGGAGTGTGATCCCAGGGGCAGCGCCCTCTTCGCGTCCACCGTTCTCGCACTGTTAAGGCAAGTATTCGGGTTATAGCATATTTATGCTTGTATCTCGAGAATGTTTGTGTTTTGCTCATAATAGCCATGTATGAATGTTAATGTGATGAGTTTCCATTTATCTTGGTGAATGCAAGTTATGGTTAAGGTTGATGTTAGTGTGATGAGTTTCAATTTATCCTGGTGAATGCAAGTAATTGTAGCAGTGTTACTACCATTTAATTGGTTGTTCTTACTACTTGCAATCTATATGATTCTCGTATTTTGAAGTATTATGCCATGGTTGGTTGACTTACAAATGAGGTGATAACAGCAATTAATAATTGAATGTTTTACCTTGGATATCTTGCGTGTAGTCATGAGGTGGTTGCTTTATGTGCCGAATGTGGATCATGGATATATTTTCCATAGTGGCTGTGTGGTAGTAATAAAAGTTAATCTTGTTGGTGCCCTTATGGGGATGACACTTATGTGGTTTATGAGTATCATATCATTCATAACATATCTGTAATATCCCGTATATCGGTAAGAGAGAAACTTGTTTGGAAGAGAAAAATTAAATTAAATTTAAGGATTCTGTTAGAATTGGGAATTTGGGCCTCCAGCCCAAGCTAAGGGCTGTCTTTGGCCGGCCATGAAGTGGGCCATTAAGGGGGGGAGGCGCCCCTAAGGCCCATGGCCCAAGCTGCCCCTTTTTCCTCCTAAAACGCTAGACAACCACCCCTGTTACTGTAGCACGGTACTGTAGCGCCACCAGGTACTGTAGCACGCCCCATACACCCCTTCATCCTGCTGCCATTGGCCAAAAGGAAGAGGGAGAAAGGGATTTCGGCAAGAGAAGAAAGGAGAAAGGAAGAGAAGAGAAGGGATCTTCTTCGGGTGTTTGATCAGCGTCTTCCTAGGGTTCTACAAGGGTAACGAATACCGATCCTCGTCGCTTGATTAGTGGTAGATGCGATTTGGTTCATATTTGATTAGATCGAACTGCTGCGTTCAGAAAATCAATTCTGTCCAGAATGTTGCGGGTCTGTTTCGTGGTTTTAGAAGCCGAATTTGAGATGATCATCTCCTGGAGTTATGTAGGTCTTGTTCTTAGCTTTCGTTGGCCGCCAAGATCACCTCATTCCGACTTTCGAGTCAAAAGTTATGATAGATTTATTATCTGCTGTCCAGAATCCTGACGAGAAATAGCAGTCTCTGTATAGGTTGATTTATGGCCTAGTTAGAGGGTGATTCAGAGGTCTTGCCCATAACAAATTTTGAAGGTGATATCACTAGCTTTCAGGATTGATAAAGAACACCTCATTTGGATTTATAGATCAAAAGTTATGCACTTTTCTTTGTGACTGTCCAGATTGTATGTCAGTCTGTCGAGTTTGTATGTCGTTTCTATCTTTAATTTTGACCCGTGTGCCACTTTTTGTTAAAGACAATATATGAATGTCGTGCCAACTAAGTTATTGTAGATAATTCGATAACCTTTTCAGATTGATAAAGAATGTTCAATTTGGAGTTGTACAACAAAAGTTATGGATATTTTATTTTAGCCGATATTTCTGTCAATTAATTCAGTCAACAGATTTGAGCCGTGGGCCAAATTTTATTAGAGGCAAAATCTGAACTTTTGCCCAACTAGAGTATTGTAGATATGTCAGTTAAGAATCCATGGAAATTGGTCTCACCTCATTCCGAGTTCCAGACCAATAGATATGTCAATTACCGTGCTTCTGTCCAGAATTAAGTTATGTCAGAAATTGTTGATTTCATTTTAAGTTTTGTATTAATGACTAGAGTCATCGAAGCGATGTTTAACGTCGATTAGTAGTGTTGGGTATATTATGTCCTTATTGAAATTATTTTACTTGTTTAGGAGGTGAAGCCTCGGGTTTAGGAGTATCACCTTTGCCGACTAACGCGTCGCATCGCGAAGGCAAGTACATTGCCACCCTTAATGATTGTGATTGATGAATGTTTATATGGTCATGCTGTGATTTGGTATGATACGAGAGAAGATGGATTGTCTATGTTCTTTCATATGTGTTGAATCCATGTTTTGTTATCATGTCTTTCAATATTCGATTTCATTCTATGCATTCATTATGCATGTTTCCTCCACGAAAGTGGATTGCAAGTCCCACCATTCCGGTGTGGGCGTGTTGGACATTGTCATGTCCGCCCACGGAGTGGATTTGAAAGACCCATTAATTCCGAATGGGCATGTAAGACCCATTAACTCCAAGATGGGCAATGTTGGACACCGTATGAAACGTTCTTCATACGGGAAGTGGATCCCGCATTTTTGTTAAGATGCGGGCTTGAGTGAACACCGACGGTGTTTCATCGCTATACCGTATATGCATGTGTGCGATCCATTCCTTTGATTTTGAGCATTCATATCATGTCTTCATATGTAGTCGGTTGTGATGTGATCGAACTCGATGATGAGATTGTCTTATTCATATTGAATGATTATCATATTGATATATGTACTTGCCGAGTCATGGACTCACTCTTGCGTTGTTTGTTTATTTTAGGTAACCCCGATGTTGGCTCACTTGGGAGGAGTAGACACGCACTACTCGCTCACATCACCCTATTCATGTTCAAGATTAAATTTAGTTCTATCTTACATTCGTTAATGATGAACTGTAATAATTAAATTATAATTGGTGAAGGAAGGATACCTTCTCCACATTGAGGTTGATTTATTACTGCATATGAACTTTCATTATCAATGAACTGAAATAAATAGTTTAGATGGTGAAGGAAGGACACCTTCATCATGTCCTGGTTGTTTTGATACTATCATTAGTTGATTTTATTCAAATTCTCCCGCAATATGGATGTATGTTAGATGTTTTAGGTGACATCTTGGCTTCCGAATAGCCAGGGTGTTACAATATCATGACATTGCATTGTGGATGTCGCCGCCAGGGCGCGACCGATCTGCATCTGAAGATCGTACATTGTCAGAGTAATCGATGCACACTCTTACCTTGATGGGTAGGAGTGCAGTGGAGCATGGCATGCATTTGCATTAAAATTGTGGATGGAGGAATTGCATACTTATGCTAATGTTTGAAATCTTATGAGGCAGGACTTATGTTAGTCCATGTGGTTTATTGAATGAGAAAGTGGAATGTGCTTGCGGTCATGTAATAATATAAATTGTGATGTAGCTTGCTTGTTATTTGAATAACCTGGGAATCAATATACTTGCTGAGATTTTATCTCACCCTTGTTGTTTCTTTTCCCCTTTCAGGTGATTCTTAAGCATTCCTGGGATGGGTAGAGCGGCACTACAATTATGCACTCAATTCATCGATTTATGCTGTAATAAAGTTGAGAGGAAACTAGCCTAATGACTAGCTATTCACGAGTGTTCTTTAGATTTATTAATGATGAATTTGTGGACTACTCTTGGATTAAATTGCTAGTAGTTGTTTTAATTTATTGAACTCTATTCGTTAATATTGTGTCCATTAGTTGTTTTTGCTTCCGCTTATGTTCAGCTGTAGAGTGGTTTAGTGGCATTCCAGGGTATTGTGGGTCTTGGGGTGTTACACGAGCGTTCCTTGACAACGCCCTTGATTTGAAACAAATTATGGCACTGATTTTGCTCGGCACTAGAAACTTGTGCACTTAGTACGCGTTGCACTATAATGCTTAAATACTTGTCGGCATCTTCGGCGCCAACATGTTCCTCCTCATGATCAGATTCATCAAGTCCTGCAGGGTCAGTTACAAGCATAGCATATGTTTCATCATCAAAATCACTAGCAGAGGAATACCCGCCATCATCGCGTATGATCAGTACGCGCTTGTTTGGACAATCCCGCATCATGTGTCCATAGCCTTTGCACCGATGGCATTGAATATCCTTAGTTCGTCCTGTCGAAGCAACTGAAGAGGAGGTTTTTGCAGACGCTTGTGGTGCTGATTTGGTTGCTTTAGAAACTCGTGGTGCTGGATTTGAAGTAGCAGGGCGCGGCTTGTTGAAGGGTGGCGGTGGGGTGCGATGGCGGGGCGATGAGGTGCGTGGTGTCCATGAGTTTGTGCGACCTCTGTAAGAGTTAGATCGTGTCCTCGTCTCGCGCCCCCGCACTTCACGCTCAGCTTTGCAAGCAAGATGAAACAATTTAGTAATGGAGTTGTATTCTTTATAATCAAGGATGTCTTGAATTTCTCGATTCAACCCTCCCAAAACCTAGCCATTGATGCCTCCTCATTCTCATCTAAACCACAACGCAACGTACCAATTTGTAATTCTTGATAGTTGTCTTCCAGGACTTTGTACCTTGTCTTAAGCGTTGTAATTTATTTAACAAATCACGAGCATAATATGAGGGAACAAATCGATGCCGCATAAGCAATTTTAAAGCCTCCCAAGTGTTAGGTATGTTATTGGGATGTTGACGGCAATGTTCTTTCCACCAAATAGAAGCAAAATCAAGAAATTCACTAGTAGCAGCCCTAACTCGTCTAATCTCAGAACTTCATGGCAAGCAAATTTTTGATCAACACTAGTTCCCAATTAAGATAACCATCGGATCATATTTACCATTAAAAGAGGGAATAGTGAATTTAACCTTAGCAAAAGAATCATCGTGGTCACGCACCTCACGTCGTGGGGATCTCGCCACATACCTTGTCGGTTAAAACGCAATCGTCGATGAACTCAATCGTTGTTATTATTACCCATGTCATTGGCCTCGGTATCGTCACATAGTCGATTCATCTTGTCCTCTACCACCGGGCAGCAGGGGAACAAAGAATGGATGCATGGGCCATCTCGCCAAGGCGCGCCATAATACCGCCAAAGAAGTGTTAGTGACGCCTTGCGCTCTCTCCATCGCGGCGAGCGTGGCGTTTGTCTCAATTTGGGCACCCTCAAGTTGAGCAAGTCGCTCATTTGTGACCCTGACATCTTCCTCAAGACCCTCCGTACGAAGGTTCATGAGACGCCGAAAATGTTATACGATTCCCTTTGTACGAGGAGTATGAGATGTATCCTCATCTGAATGCTCTGCAGAACCTGCCATTGTTAGCAAATCACAAGTATATGTCCCTAACAACTACTAGGATGTGGTGGTTCAACAGTCGCTCACACTCAAGCCTTCTATCGAATTCTTACCAATTCTTACCAAGCAAACAGGGGTTATCGGCAACTAGCGGTGTCAATGTATCTCCGAAGATTGGATGGAGCGATTGCCAGGTGAAGTTCAGCCTATACGGTTGTAGAAAAGGTGTAGCTGGGAAGGCTCAAGTATGGTAGCAATGGATTAGCAACTATCAAATCAGATAAAGCAAGCTGAAAAATCGTTCAACGCCGGTTAGTGCTGGTCCTAGACTAGACCGTACTAGAGACGCGAGCCTAGAACACAAACGAAAGCACAATGCGGCAGAAGCTCGAAAAAGGATGCCGTCTTCACGGGGAACCTTAGAATCACTTACAAAAGGGCTCTGTCAATTTTGAGCAAATTTTGAGAAACTTTTTTTTTTTTTTTTTTTGCAAATGTGCACCTCACTCAAAACTCTTCAAAGTCCTCTTCCAGGCCTAGGGAGGTATATGGGTCACAAAATTTTTCTAAAAAGTAGGGGTACAAAGGTAATTAAAAGATACTCTCTCTCTCTCTCTAAACTTTGATTTTTTTTATCGCGTTGCCGAAGTCAGATGAAACTTATGTTTACTTTTGGCAGCACGAAAACAACCTCTCTTTTTTTTTTTCTTTTTTTTTCTCTCTTTTTTTTCTCTGTCACAAACCGAAACGAACTTTTATTCTTGGTTAGGGTTTCGCTTGGTGTGGCGGTGGCAGGAGGATGGTGGCTTGCCGCGGCAGGAGGATGGTGGCTACGGTAGGACGCGACAAGGGATGGTGGCAGCGCTGGTGGTTGCGGCAACGGCTCTGGTGGTCGTGGCAGCGTGAAGGCAAAGACAGCAGCGGCTCTGCCGGGCGCGGCAAGGACTGGCAACGATGGAGGTAAGCGGCAGATTGAACCCAAGCGCAACGGTGCGACCAAACATGAGCAGAACTCGAAACTCTAAAGGAACTTGACACTAAGACCAGCAAAAGACACGACGATGCACTCGAAAGTTCAACAATGCAATGCACTGAAAAGAAAGATGCAATGGCGCAATTGGTCTTGGACAGATAGATGATCTAATCCTATATTTTTTTGGCTTTTTCGGACTTTCGAATTAAGCAACCTAACTTAAAAACAAGAAATTCTCACCGAGCAACCTTGAGCTCGATACCACTTGATGGAGGCGGGTACCGATCTTTCGATGAGATTGATAACTATCGATTTTGGTGGAGGTGACTCGCGATCCGACTACAATCAGACGATGACGCTTGCGCCTTAGCAATCGTTGAACCAACTCGAGATGTTATTGACCGTGCTAGAAGCGCGATCAACTGAACACGAGGTTCAATTCCCGCGAGCAATCGAAGAACTAGCAAGAATAAAATATAGGCAATCTGATATTGCGAATAAGAATGTAGCGTAGATGGTATTGAAAATCAAAGGTGGGATCCCGAAGGTCGTCTTGACAGTGGTCGCCCAACACAATCAAGAATGCAGTTTGCACAATGGCTAAACCTAAACTCAACAAAATCCCGATTCGCCAAGGGAAGCGGCTCCTATATGGGAATATGACCAGGGGTGGCGGCCAGGGAAGTGGACGCACGCCCCTAGGGTTACAAGGCCCATGGGCCCAAGAGGAGGTGGCGCAGCACCCTTTTTGGCTCGGACAAAAAATAGATGTGAATTGTTTTGTTTATTGTGGCTAGCTCGATTGGAATTTGAAGCTGAGGTTGGATCCATTAAAAAGTAGACTTGATAAGCTTTCAATGAAGTCCAAGAACGTCCCAAACGGAGTCCGTATGAAGAAGTTACGTCCGTTTGAACTTAGTGTTGTTGCAGCAGTCCGAACTCGAATCCAGAACGAGCCCAACTCGAATTCTTGCTTGACTCGGACCCAAAGTGACGTGATGACCTCCATTATGCCTCCTATGCTTGTCCATGACTCCACATACCTCTCCTTGGTACTTTCCCATATTCCTAAGTACAATTAAATCACTTGAATTAGTTAGCGATTTATTCTCAGTAATATATAAACCTATAAACGAATTAACCTGGTGATTAAGTTGGTGAGCACGAGCTCGAGTAATTGGTCCTTGTAACATTTGTTGTGGATCAGCTGTGTGTGTAGACGCGGTTGTATCCAAGTTAGGGATGTCCTCATCAGTAAGGCCGACGACCTCCTGAAGAAGCTTCAAGAGGCTAACTCTGCAACTCAGCGGTTGCAGGAAAAAATAAACAGTACGTGTAGTCACAACTGCTCTTGATCTTGTTCTCCGCCTTCTTAACCTCTCATTCTTTTGCAGAAAAAGAAGTTGAAAATAAGGCCCTTCAGGCTGAGGCGCGGTCTCTCCGGATCGAGGTTCAGGAGAAATCCTCGGTTGTCCGCGAGGTCTCTCGTATCGCGAAGGGAAAAGATCAAGAGATTGAGAACTTAGGTTCTCAATTAGCGGGTAAGTAGAACTTTACCTGATATTGATTTGTTTTATCTTCTCGTAGAATTGTTTCATCTAATCAATCTTAACTCTTTCCAAATCGATTGATTGAAATAAAACAACTCCATGAGGCTTCGACTGATTCCCAGGAGGAGACGAAGTTAATGAAGATCAGTCTTCAAGACAACATCTCACTTCTGAACAATGTACTCGATGGACTTCGTGCCGGGAGGGTTGCTCCTCGCGACGACACGATGGCCGCTCATACGAGTGCCATTGGGGAATAGGTCGGTACCTTGCAAGAGTTGGTGTCTACTCTGAAGACCAACCAGAATGACTCTATAAGGGAAGCGGTCAAAGGAGCTGTGAGTTTTGTTTTGGCAAAGCTCAAGGCCCGTGACCCCAGCCTTAATCCTCATTCTGTCGAAGCCGACTTCGACTGCACCGAATATGAAGCAGAAAAGTTGATCGAAGAGATGCAGTCGGTTGGCGAGAAGGTCGCGGAAGAGATGCAAATATAATCTCCTCTATCAGAGTAGTCTGTAATAGGAACTCACAAATACAAGTCTTTTTTGGTGATGTATAGATATATGATCCTTTCTTCTTCCTGCAAATTATCTCGTAGAGTAGTTAGTAACTCGTAAGATAATTAAAAAGGAAAAATAATCAGACTAGATACGAGCGATTCCTCCTTTCTCATTCTTTTTCCTTGCGAATCATCTTGTAGAGTAGTTAGTAACTCCTAAGATGATAACTCGGAAAAACTAAGACTAAGAAATGAAGTCATGTTTATAACTTTATCCTAGCCCCCGACTATTTTCTTAGTTTATTGGGAAGAAACTAAGAAAATAGTAAAGAAAGGGTTTTTGAAAACAGAGAGGTTTATTCGACTTATAGTTCTCGAGTATCGACTATCTTGCACTAGTCGAAAGAGTGGAAACAGATCAACACTAGGAAGTTCCCTCTAGTGGGCAGGACCACGTGCAGAGAAAAAGGGCTTCGACTAGGTGATGTTACCATCTCCGACTAGATTAATCAAATCAATAACGACAACTTGAGTAAAACAAACATCTGGAGGACCTTAAAAATTCATTCGACTGTTTTTGTTGTACCTGATAAAGTTGCCCTGGCAGCAAAAGTAGGAAACAGAACGACGCTCGGAAGTTCCTTCTAGTGGGCAGGACCACGTGCAGAAAGGAGAAGCTTCCACTAGGTGTGTTTCTTCCTTCGGCCAGTTAAAACCAATCAAGTTAATCGGAAAGCAGTCGAATGAATCTTAAAAGCGCACTCTTCTTAGAGTATTTTTCAAAATGAATAAATAAACTAAGGTGACATGAATTTGCTTTATAATTTTCGACCATGTTTCTGAGCCCAAAAGCTTTGTACTGGTAGCACTAGTTAAGAACAAGGCGACATTAGGAAGCTCCTTCCAACGGGCAGAACCACATGCAGAGAGGAGAGACTTCGACTAGATGTGATGTCCTTTCTCCGACCAGTGTAAAGGGGGAATGAGCATATAAAAAATGGTCGAAAATAAAAGCAAAATTCGAAAAGAGACAAAAAAAGAGATAGGGAGAACCTGATACTTTATTGTCATAGAAGTTTGTTACACATAAATTTTGCATAACTAGTCAATGTTCCAAGAATTTGAGAGAACGCAGCCATCTCCCTTTGCAAGTCATACCGATCCTGGACGCGTAACTTCGACCACAGTGTAAGGACCTTCCCACTTGGGGGAAAGTTTGTTCCGATTAGACTGGGATTGGATAAGCCTCAATACCAAGTCACCTACAGTAAGGCTGCGAGGTTGGACCTTACAATCGTAGTATCTGTGTAGGACTTGTTGGTAAACTGCTGATCGGATTAAGGCCTGGTCCCTTTTTTTCCTCGAGTAGGTTAATGTCGTACGCTCGAAGTTGTTCTTGAATGGAGTCGTTAAACTTTTCGACTCGTGCTGATCTGATCTTTAGTTCTGGCGGAAGCATGGCTTCGGCGCTAAAAACTAGAAAGAAAGGTGTTTCTCCTGTAGCTCGGAAGGTAATTCTTGTACCCAAGCCCCCGAGCGTTTGACAAGCTGATCGAAGACTCGGGTCTTGATTCCCTTCATTACCAGGCCATTCGCTCTTTCGACCGCCCCGTTGCTTTGCGGGTGGGCAACAGAAGCGTAACACAAACGAGTTCCCAACTCGTCGCAAAATTCCTGAAATTTTGCGCTTGCAAATTGTTTGCCATTGTCTGTGATGATTCGACTTGGTACTCCAAGCTGAGTTGTCACGCATCTCATCTTGAACCGTTTTGCTGCTTCCGTTGTTATCCCAGTCACAGGCTCAGCTTCTATCCATTTTGTGAACGTATCGACGGCCACAAAAAGGAACTCGAAACCTCCTGGAGCTCTGGGTAACGGTCCTAGGATATCAAGACCCCAGGTCGCAAAAGGCCAACATAGAGGAATTGTTTGCAATGCCTGAGCCGGTTGGTGTATTTGCCTGCTATGAAACTGGCACTTGATGCACTTTTTGACCAACTCCTTGGCATCATACAGGGCTGTTGACCAATAAAAACCTTGTCGAAAGGCTTTACCGACCAGTGTTCTGTAAGAAGCATGAGTTCCACAGATCCCTCCGTGTATTCGTGAAGGAGTTTTAATCCTTCGCTCTACGGAATACATCGCATGAGCACCCCTTGGGTTCCCCTTTTATAAAGGACACCTTCGACCAAAGTATACATTTTGGCCTTTCGGGATAGTCGATCTGCTTCTAGATCGTCGTCGGGTACGGAACCCGTCTGAAGATACTCGTAGATGGGTGTCATCAATGTATCTTTGTACTCTAGAGAGGCCATTTCTATAGGAGGCGTCTCCAGTTCTTCAACTAAAGATGGCTTTTGAAGCTGCTCCAGAAACACCCCTTTCGGTACCAGGGATCGAGAGGAAGCTAGGCGAGCAAGTTGGTCTGCGAGGAAATTATCCTTTCGAGGGATAAATTGTACCTCAAAGCCCAAAAAGTGCTTTTCTAACTTTCGAACTTCCGATAAGTACCGGGACATGGTCGGATTAGAGCACTAGTACTCTTTTCCGACTTGATTCACGACTAGTTGAGAGTCTCCTCTCACGAGTAGTCGTCGAATCGAGAGCGCTTTTACGACTCGTATACCAACTAGCAAACCTTCGTACTCTGCCACATTATTAGTGGCCTGAAAGTTTAATTGTATGGCATACTTTAAGGTCTCTCTGGTAGAAGATTCCAGCACCACCCCAGCCCCCGAGCCACTTATCGTAAGTGACCCGTCAAAGTACATCGTCCACTGGTCATGGGAATCGTACTAGGGATCCTGAACAGGTTCAGGATTTGTCCATTCGGCGACAAAGTCTGCCAAGATCTGGGATTTAATGGTCGTTCGGGACACGAAATGGATGTCGAACGCCCCAAGTTCGACTGACCATTTTGTCATGCGTCCTACTGTTTCCCTATTTTGGAGGATTGCTCCCAAGGGAAACTCAAACGGCATAGCTAGTTTGTGCGCCTGAAAATAATGCCGTAGTTTTCTCGAAGACATGAGGAGGGCATATAGAAGTTTTTGAACCTGAGAGTAACGCTCCTTAGGTCCGTGTAAAACCTCACTAACGTAGTAAACTGGTCGTTGTATGTTCTCACGTTCTATGACCAGCACTGCTGTAACAGCCCTAAGTTAGGGTTTGTGTTTCAGATGTAAAATTATGAGGAGAAATTAAAAACTTTTGATATCTCATGAAATCATTTGGAAGTTTTCCAAATTTTCCCTAACCAATTTCCATTTTCTAGAATTTATTCTTGTGAATGATAGTTGTTGGCAACAAAATTATTGACATTAAACTTGTGATCATCCTCTGTAAGTATTTTTCCTATCATCTTGATCGTCCTAGTTACCTCTCTGAAAAATTTCACAATTTTTAGATTTTATTTGCTATTTCAAAAGAGCAAGTCAACTCTATTGGAAATCTGGTCAAACCCCTAGCACAACAGTTCGTGAATTTTCTTGAGAACAATTCTGTGCATAAAAATTTCTGGACAATTTATGCAAGCTTGTTCTCTGTCCAAAGTAGCTACCATAAAAATTTTGGAATTTTTGGAGCTAGGAGCTATCTCTAAAAATTTCCCAAACCAGCTCAGCCTTTTGAATTCAAACCCTAGAACTACTGTTCCTCGGGCTCGAACCTAACTCGAGCTCGAGTCCGACCGCACCTAAATGACTCGGTCGCACCGCCTAGCTGCACCGCGTGAGCCCGATGGCTATCAGCCGTCCGATGGAGATCGCACGGTCCACATTGCTTGCCTCGTCGACCTGTCCGAATGCATACACTGATCTCGGCCGTCCATTCTTGATCGAACGGTCGACATCTTCTTGATCGAGTCAGACCAAATCGTTGAACCACACTTGGTCCGACTCGCGCCGCTTCGTCGCTTTCACTGACGAGTGGGCCATCCTTGTCAGATCCTTCCTCGTCTTCTCCGCGTCTCACCGGAGCTCGCGGCCGCTCGCGCATGCGCGCCACGTCCCTCGTCGCTGCCACCTTTCTGTCCTCGTGTCAGTCTAAGAAGCATCGCCGTGACTCCTTAAAGCCTTTGAGCTCACCCATTCGTCGTTTCCTTCGCTCTCTCGTTTTCTTCGCCCGTTTCTCTGTTTCGGCAGGAGAAGAGAACGAAGCTAGCGCCGCCCTCGAGCCAGCGACCCCGCCATCGCGTTCTGCTCTCCACGCCGCCTCCATTTTTCCCATCCAGAACCCTCGGCGTCCAGTGTATCGCCGGGAGCAACTTCGTCGTCTCCGCCTCCGGTTGCGGCGGCCCCGCGAGCTTGCTAGTGCTCTGGTGAGTCTCTAGCCTCGTCACTTGGTCCCTCGTGATCGCAATCCTCCACTGAGTCTAACGGTGGGCTCGTTTCTGTCTTTGGTGCATCGTGGAGGGCATGCGGGTGTTTCTTCCTCGCGCACGGTGATTCGCCGCCGAGGCAATTCCGGCCGCCTCGGACCTCCTACATCGTCATCATCTTGTGCTTATTGCTCCTGGGATCAAGGCGGAGCTGAGGTGCACTTTCTGGAGTCTTCTGGAAGCCTGTAGCGTCCTCGCCGTGGGAGCCGCATCTTCTTCTCCGCCTCCGTTCGCTGCCAGCTCGCCGCCGGCATCCTCGTGGGTCCGCGTCGCCGTCATCGAGTTCGCGAGGTCTTAGCGAACCTGTAGGTATAACCCTTTTGCCCTGAGACCCTCTGGTTAGCTAGATCAGTTGCGCGGCCGCGCCGCCGTCCCCGTGGTCGCCGGTGAGCCGCCGGCAACGTTAACTCTAACCTCCCCCTTTAGTTCTTAATCGCCGTTTAGCTGTATCACTACCATGTGGGCCCTCTCTGGTTAATCGCGTTTAGAACTTTAATCCAACCGTTTTGTTTTTGCTCTGAGTCGTTGTCATGTGGGCCCATGTTGTCAGTTAAGGTTTGTGTAAACTTTGGTAATACATTTTCTCTATTGGGAAGCGTATTTCTCTGAGAGTGTATGATAGGATTACACTTTGATAAGCCGAAGACGTATTCCTAGAATGCGCCTTCGACGTCGCCGTTGGCGCGGCTGGGTCAAGTTTGACACAGTCGCCGTTCTCATGTGGTCCACCTGCTGCGTGGCTATGGTTAGCTGTGCGCCGGTAGAAAAAGTATTAAATGCTTTAGTTTTTCTGAAATGTTTTTCTGGTTTGCTGATAATTCAATTGAACTTAGAAAATTCATAACTAATTCAATTTTTCTTCAAATCGCATGAAACCAGTTCTGTTAATTTTCATTTTAAATGTGCTATTTACTAAAAATGGTTTCAGCTTTGTCTCTGTATCAAAAATCTGTTAGTTGATTAAATGGTGTATTATGTATATTCCAAATTAGAAAATTCATATCTTTTTCAATAATTGACCAAATCCAGTGAATCCAATTTTGTAGATTTTAGTTTTAGTGTACTAATTATCAGTATAGGTGTTATCTATGTTTCTGTTCTTAAATTTTGTTAAAAGATTTAAATGATGCTTTTTGTGTATTATTAGCTTAGAAAATTCCTAGAAAATTCATAACAAATTAAAATGAGTTGTTCTCTGTTTCTAAAATATGTGTTAAGCCTTGCCCTAGCTGCTGTTTGAATGTTGGGCTCTTTAAATGGTTTTGAATGTTTGAGTTTTGTCGGTGTTATTTGTTCTTATTCGTTGCTTTTGCTCGATCGTTAGATTGCGACGGTTCTGGTTCTATCGAGAGTGATCCTCTGCAACAGGTTGAGCCTATTGAGCAGCAGCAGCCAGGCAAGCAGTTTGATCATGTTTATCCCAGTATTTTAATGTAACACCCCAGCCCGACATGAGCCTGGAATGCTACTAAACAAACTCTAATAATTCCAAACTAGACAATCTTAATAAATTTCGGCACAACCTCCCTTGTAAAGTTAATTACACGAAGGTTCCAACACACAGACAATTCAAATATTAACTAAAACCTTCTTCCAAAGACATCAAAAGATAATCAAAGACATGCTAAGTATCTAACATAACTAGAGATATATGAATTTCTACTACTCATCATTATTACATTTAATCCATTGCATGAGACGAAAATAATAAATCTTTGGGCATCTCGCCCAATTACTCAAACAATTACGTTCTGAAGATCATTCATCTTTATTTAGTTCATGTGGCAAGTGTGTGACTATGGACTACTTCCCCATGCATGTCGTTCTTGGCTCGGGTACCTAAAACAACAATAAAAGCAAGAGTGAGTCCACAGACTCAGCAAGTACATAAAGAAACTATAACATCAACATCCATGTAAAGGAGATCAACAATAGAACATCTCATATGCAAATGCAATGCTCAAGGGTCCTTTCTCTTTATCTTTCTTTGTGCATTACACCGGTAATGCAAAGTATGCAACCGTCGCAAGCATACCCATGCTCATGCGCGCACGCACAGGACCAATTGCCCAATACTCCGCAAGTATTGGGGACCTCATGCCCACACTCCACGAGTGTGGGGATCTCGGGCCCGTCACATTCATGGCGGGGATCTCAAAGGGAAACATACTTGGTCACCACGTGACCAAGCCTCAACATGATCTCAATATGCACATGCTCATCATTTAATCATCATCAATTTACCACAAAACGATAACATCATACCACAACAGAGTATAAACATATTTGGAGCATCCACCAATCTTAAACCAACATCATGCCATCAATCTCACTATACTATCACATATCGAAAAAGCACACAAACACCAATCAATCGCAACCACGAATCAAACGATGCACTTGCCTTAACCGCGTGCGAATGGAGAACGTGAAGATGGTGCTGCCTCCGGTACCAATCCCCCACCTAATACATTATGAATATAAACTAAGACCATAGTAACGAAAAACATGAATTAAATAAGCGAACTCATCAAGTAGCAAATTGCAACGCGATCCCGACTCCGCTTTCTTAAGTACTGAAATGCCCTCTGTGAATAGTCAAGTTCTAAAATTCATATCTTTCCGTACAGTGGTCCAAATTAGGTGTTCTTGGACTTCATTGAAAGGTAATCAAATTTTCCAACTAAACCTAGTTGGTGAGCCTCCTGATTCGGCCATCTAAAATCACTTTTAAGCTGATTAACAAAACATCGATTTCACGTCACCCTTTCGGACAGAGCACTAAAACTAACATAACTTTCAGCTCGTTTGTCCAAATGTCACGTTCTTGGGCTTCCCTGAAAGCTACGACAATTATATACAACTTTAGTTATACTGAGATCCTCTAATTCTCCCTTTAACTGATCTCTAAAGTCAGATTACTAAAACCTGTCGAATCTTGACAGATTCGCGAACAATCGCACTAAAAATTCATAACTTTTGCCACAGAGGTCCAAATAATACGATCTAGCACTTCATCGAAATATATTGACGTCTTCTACAACTCTCTAGGAGAAGCCCAAGACCGAATCCGCACTTAACTATATCAAAACGTCTGTCTAACGCGATCTGTCCTGAGGAGACAAAAATACCGACATTGCTACAACAATCAAATATGCATCTATTCGGGCAAACCGGGTTACTCTTGACGAACCGCTGAGACCGCGATGCAATCCGTGAATCTTCCCTTCCCTCTCTTCTTCCCTTCTCCTTTATTCCTTCTTCTTCCTTTTTCTTGGCCGCCACCACAATGAAGAGGCATCGGAGGAGAGGGGCACCACCATGGAGGAGATGGGTTGCTACAGTACCATGCTACAGTGGAGGCGCGGTCTGTAGCACCTTAGGTTCCCCCTCCTTCTTTAGTTGGTTTCTGGTTTCCTCATGGGCCATGGGCCACTAAGCTGTTTTCCTCCACTTGACTATGGGTGCGTGGCCCATTACTCTCTCAATTTCGATTTTTCTCTTTTAATTATCTTAATTCCCTCTCTAATTTTTATTACATCCACTAACAACAAACGGGATATTACATTCTACCCCCTTAAAAAGAATTCGACCCAATTCTACTTTCACCAATCTACTTGAAAGGCGAAATCAACAATCTTTAACGTATACCCAACGTGAACCACTCCAGCATTGCTCGCACATGCGAGACCGCAATTCACAAGTCGTTTCCCTCTTGGGCTTATGGGATCATATCACCTTGACGGATATCACGTCTTTCACCTCAACACTAGTCTCGACCTTTACAGGTGCACTCAACACATGGGACTCAAAGGTAAGGTCTTACTTCTTAGCCAACAGCTCTAACAAAATCTCAAGCTCCGGACCTCTCATGTGCTCTCTCAGCACTGAAAAAACACAAGACATTGCGTACTCCGCGCAAGTACTCGAGACGGTCCTAGTGATACGCCAATCTACAAATTCCCGTGACAGGGAATCTATCCAACACACCTTTGGTTAAACTTCCTTTCGGTACCGAAGTACACCGTCTACACAAAACACGTAGAACTCTTGTTCCAACTCTCAGTCGATCACCTTACCTATGCAAGCAGCATCTCCTTTACCAAGGGATGCACAAAGAACTCGCCTACCAACTCACTTATCCGAAGAACTCAACTGAGAACAAAGGAGTCAAAATGCATCCAACTCAAAGCCATCTTCCCTTAGAAGAGCCCAATCCAAAATCAATGGATTTACCAAGAAATTTTTTTTCCACTTTTGAAATAGGTAGTTTAGAAATAAATGCCACACAAGCCAAAAACGAAATCACTCGAAAAAACCATATTAACCTTTTTTTTCTTAGCTGAAGGAATCACACATACCGACAAGAACCAACTCAATTTGTAATTGACATCCGTCATAACCACATAGTTCAAGTAAGAACTAAGAAAACATCTCACTATCCAAGATCACACCCTTTACCACAATCTTTCTTTTAAGAAATCAACTTTCTCTTAAACCATAGGATCCCAAATCATCGCATAACGCATTAACTCATTTCTCTTAAATTGGCAATCCCAAACCTATGCTCTATCGAACACAAAATCCACAATTATGCAGGTAGACTCTTCCAATCCACAATATCGTACTCTAGCCAACTTCCCCACCGAATGAATTACTTGTCAAAATAATTTCCAACACAACTCAATAGATTTCACCCACCATCACATCCCTTAATCCGTTAAGGATGAGCAATTTGAAATTCACATCACACACTCTCATATACTAGTCTCAAAGGATACTATCAATGATCATCCCACTACTCGGAATCCACTCTTATTCTACCATCTCTACACATAATCATTGGCATCCAAGGTTCTAACATGAGAATGCAAAGCCTAAATCAACCTCGAAGTCTCCTACAATGAATTTCTGGTATGATTGATAGGAAATCTTCCAAGTCATTTACTAAAATTTTACATAGCTCAACAATAACCTCAATCATTAACATCCACGTTCCTCACTAATCAAGTAACCGCTCAAGGCGTTTCATGTCACCAATCTTGGACCTTCACTAAACCACACTAATCAAAATTCAACTACACGACCACAATATACCCATTTGTCATACCCTCACTATATGACTAAGATTCAAACATACCCAATCACTAATGTCAATAAATAAATATCTTCTTTGAGCAAGATATCCTCGAAGATAATTTAACTCTCATAAGGTCACTTACTGAGGCCGAGTCATACTTGACAATAGCTCAACAATTCTGCTATCCTCTAATTAGCATGACACTTAGGTTCCTCCACACCGCGACTCTTATTAAACTTCACCATCACAACTCTTACGCACAATCATACTAAGTACCCAATTGTGATACTCTAATAAGTTTATCAAAAGTCCATAATTTCAATAGTCCCAATATTTCAACATGGACAAAGGTTCTTTGGATCATAATTCGCCATAGGTTCCACTAGTTGTAACACTAATCACTTTTATCTCATCGACAAACTTTCCATTTAAGTAGAATTCTCTCCGGTGTTGTAAGTGAAACCAATTCACATTATCTTGCTCTTCAAATAGATTGGTTCCCAAAAATATCAACAATTCCAAATACTTGACCACCTCCAACCAATCACCATGCTACTCTTTATAACACTTGGCAACACAATTTGGTTACTTCCTTATTCAAAAGGAAGAAATAAACAGATACAAAGTTCGACGCATAAGAAATCATGGCTCCTCGAAGTGAGCACGCGACCAAGAGAAATAGTCAAATAGAAATGATCTCAGAAAACAGAATGCGAATCCACAGTCGAGGGCAAAAGTCCCACAAGAAGAAATTTTCCATCTCCAAAACTCATAATAAAACATTGCTATGCAAACCCAAGAAACTCTTAAGCTGAGACAACAAGTAAGTTGCGGATTACATTTTTTTTAGCTCCAACCTCAAATACTTATGGTAAACATTTTCCGTTAACACGACGAAAGCAATCTCTTTGATTACAACATTACTTGCCAAACCAAACAAGAGATGCTTTTAATACCAAATCACATTCATCACTTCAGAACCAAACGGAACCTTTCCATATGTCACATTGCTCAACTAATTTTATCTACTACATAAATCATGAGCCCCAAAAGATCACGAATCTGAAACTCCAAACATTTCATTTAATCGTTATTAAAATAATCAACTTACTTTCTCTCTAGAAGAATCATCATCACTCCAACGCGTCACAATCTCTTGTAGACCTTATTACTAACATCAAGAATAATTCACTCTTAACAAGGTTCGTTATCATCAACTCTTCCTTTATAAAGTCCCCAAAAGCTGACCAAACTGTTACATTTCACTTTGTCCTCTCATCCTCAATTGAGAGTACACCAAATTCTTACACCCTTACTATAACAACCACCAGATTTTTTTGAAGGAACCTACTACACAATTTACAAGGTTACACCAAAACCCTTTCATCAAAGACATACTATTATCTGACAATTTTTACCATCGAGCAACCACATGTCACCTATAAAATCCCATCATAAACCTTTCCAAAACAAACACAGCATATTATTTCATAACATTTTTGTTATCTCAATAAGATTACAATGATCAACCTGTTCTAGAGTATATCTAATACACCACTACACTATCGAGCAAGACCACTTTTAACAATGGCATGCACCACAATACATCCTCGTGAAACACTCGTGAATAAATCACTTTCAAATTTCAACCCTTCAACTATTCGAATGCTCATACTTATTTAGTACCCACTAACTCCAATCTAGAGGTTATCATAAACTTTTGATGATTATTCAATCATGGATGAATTGTTGGTCTGTATCTATTTGTACTCCCACGAGCATAAATAAGATCATCAAATAGCCAATTAAAGAAAAATTCTATATTAATATCTACCAAGGCGACATCGAACACATCTTATATTTCTCTTCCCGCAGTTAGATTAATCCATTGAGATCAAATAATCTAACAAGTTTAGCAAACTAAACAACTCTAGGGTCAAGCACTCCATTAAAGTTACGATTGTTAATAACTCTATTGCTTACAATTAGGTATAGCCATACACTTAATCACAGTTCAACAAGAACTACTACATGGCACTATCAAATTAGTCAACTTTCCTTCCAGGGATCTTAGTTACGATCGATTATACACCACACTACAGATCCAACTTGATAACTCATATCATATTCACTAATTTCTTTGATTATGACCTCTCACTTAACCACGAGACGACATCGCTAAAGAGTTTAGCGTTTTCTTTCATAAAAGAACTTTTCAACTTCAAAACTCAAGATACCCAAAAGAGATATATTGAATCAAAACTTTCACGTACTACAGGACTTGCAAAAGGAAACTTTCATTATCCAAATCATCAAGTGAAATAAATGGATCATGCTTTCCAGTAAGAAAGACGGAACTCCAATACAAAGGTCAATATTGACAACTAACCAAGTCCACCAGCCACAAGAATAACTCAGCAATTGGAAAAACAATAATTGCTTTATGGGACAGTTAAGCCAATAAAACATAACAACCTTTCTCAAAGAAACCCATCAACTGAAATGAACTACTGACCCAAAGAAATTCATCGACCACAACTGAACAAGAGTTGATCAAATTCATATTCAAGGAAGTGGACAATTTTTTTTTCCAAAAGATACTCACTATTAACGCCTGTACTAAGATATTTGAGGTAACCTCTTCCCTTTTCTCTTACCACGAACAATGGTGTAACTTTGGTAAAGCCAGGCCACAACCATGACCTCAAACCTCTCAACAAGGGCTGCTCTCACTCATAATAATCATATAATCATATTATAGGTATGTAAGATCATCTCATAACAGGAATCATCATTACAACATGACAGAAGCGTAAATGCCATGTTTGACCCACCCCATCCTACTATGCACCAGTGTGTCAGGTTTTCAGTTAATTAACCATTAGCAAATTTTTTAACAAGCTAAGTTACCTACGTTATTAATCTGTTCACCACGGACCTACAGCCCGCTCTGATACCAACTGTAACACCCCAGCCCGACATGAGCTTGGAATGCTACTAAACAAACTCTAATAATTCCAAACTAGACAATCTTAATAAATTTCGGCAGAACCTCTGATGAGGATATCCCTACTACTTATGAGGTTATTCGTGAAGCAGGAGCTAAACTTCTCAAACAACAGGTGCATTTGTTTCTTAATGAATTTCCTTTTGTTGCCAATGAGAATTGGTTACTACCTAAAGCAATACTTGGTGCATTCTCAGGTTTGACAAATTTAAAGACTTTGGAACCGAGAGGAGGAGAGGAGGCCGGAACAAATTCATGGAGGAGAAACACATGCGACCAACAAGGGAGAAGAAACCCATGTGGCCAACGAGAGGGAACGTGCTCTCGGGATAAAACCCTAGCACATGCGGGCGGTAAAGAAAGACATATGGTGACATGGCAACAAGGGTTACATTGGCATCAAAAGAAGCATCAAGTGCATCGAACAAATTCGCGCAAACTAAGAGAAGGAAAGCTCACAATACAAGGGAAACCGAGAGGGAGACTAGTTTAAATTTCCAAATTAAAGTAGGACGTTTTTTGAATCGGATTACTGTTTACGTGAGCGATGTCGGACTCGGACATCTTGTGCGATGAGCAGTGTTGGACTCGGATTATGTAGTACTCGGCCATTGTTCATCCGAGTTTTGTGCTTGCGTGGGAGGCTATATAAACCCCCCATGGCCGCACCATAGAGGTAGACCAGTTTATGCATAAGATTGAAACATAGCTATTGCTTGTTCTTTCGACACGAGAGTTCATGCGAGGACTTTGAGAGAGAATTAGGCGATCCATTTGTTTTGTTCTGCAATCCAAGATCAAGCCGTCGTTCCATTGGGAATTGGGGACTTGGCGTTCGTCGTTCGTGGTCTCACGACGAACAACTACCCGGTGTGTTTTGGGCGTATTCCGAAGAGTTGAGGGTTCGTGCATTGGCGCGAGTGTTCAGCTAGCGACATCGTCTACTTCGCATCAACTATCCACGGTTCCTCACTGAGAAGATCGGGCCTCCCCCGTATCATATGGTATCAGATTCTAGGTTTACTCAGTGAGAATTTCTTTACCCGTAGTTAGATTCGTTTTCTATCCTATCGTCCAATAAACCGAAAATTGCAATACCAAACCGTAGTTTAATCTGTTATTTCTTGTGCGTTTAGTTAAGTTTTCATCCATTAGAGTTTTTGTTTTTAGTGCTGATCCATGTGTTCCTTTTGCGTTGCTTAATCGTTGTGTTCACATAAACCGTACCAAATTGCTGATTGAACTCCTCAATTAGCACCCAAAAGAGATAGTGACCAAACACTTTGGGTTTCTTGAGCTTCACTTATATCCTTTCATCCTTGAGACTAGCTTTTGTACATTGCACTAGGGCTGTTCTTTGGTTTATTTACACGTTGTTGAATTGTGAGACTTGTGCAATCAAGAGGAGCAAACCCTATTTCGGCCATTGCAATAAGAAAAGAGGAAAAGGCACGGTTACAAGAAAAAGCCATGGCTTGAAAAGGTATTTAAAAAAAGATCAAACCATAAATACCAGTACCAAATTTTTACTTTCGGTTTCCTTAATAGCCGAAGGCGAAGAGCTTTGTTCATGCAGTTTTGAGAAAAACAAAAAAAAAAAAAGGGTGGCGAAATTGGGAAGAGTCAACCTTAGTCCACAATTTCAGATTGTGTATTTAATCTATTTGAGCAATCTTGTGCCCTAACATTGATATCTTTGCAATTGGCTAGCGTCTCTCATAGTACTTGGTGCAAAACGAGCTAGTTTTCATCTCAATTTCAGTTTGTCTCTCACTAGCTCATTCCTTTGTTTGCATTAAGTCACATTTATCTTTGTTTGTGCGTTCATACACTTCGCTTAAACCTTTTGGATCAGCACATAGGCAAAATACTCTAGCTTGGATCATTACTTAGCTTTACAATACCTTGAATATCATATTGCATAGGATATACACATACTGTCCGAGCTCCACCTACACCCGTTTGTGTACTCCCTTGCTCTTGGTTACGCTCATACATTACGGGTTAAGGTCGCCGCTATCACAATCGTCGATTTGTCGTCCTTGATTCACTTTGGAGCAGTAAGCTTGTCTTGTGTTCGGGACGGTGAGTTGCGGCGTGAGAGCAAGTTTTTTTTACTAACCGGATATAATTTCGTTTGCTATTTGTGAGTTGTATCCATGTCGGTCATCGGGAGAATCCACGGTTACGTGGGCGGAGTATACACGGTTGTGTGGGGCGCTACAAAAGCAACTTCATGATCGTGATAATGGTGTGCGCGATGAGCTCGGGTCCGTTGATTGGATTGAACAACCTCGGAGAGGAGGTTACGCAACTACGCACGGACATCAACAACAACTTCTTGGAGCTGCACGCCATGTTCAATCAACCAAGCGTGCATCGTAAGGATTTTCACGATAAGCCCAAATTTTCTATCCCTATATTTTACGGTAAATGCGGATGTACAAGAATATCTCACTTGGGAGCTAGAAATTGATACTCTATTTCGGATGCACAACTATACCAATGAGAGGAAGCTCTTACTTGCGTCTAGTGGCTTGGTGATTATGCCACACATTGGTGGGAGCGGTTTATTCGTAGCGTATGGAGCGCCATGAATTGCCGATTATCACGTGGGAGCGGATGAAGCGGCATTTCGGGCACGTTTTGTACCTCGCCACTACAAGCGTTCTCTACTTGACAAGTTGACTTGTCCACGAAAATGTTTAAATGCGCTAGTATATCACATGTGAAGGCGATCGAGCATGGGACATTCCCTTCGGTACATGTTTAGTGTAGTGCTGCCCCATTGCTTCATGAAGAGTTTGTGGTTCTTGGTAATTGCTCAATTGTGACCCACAATCTTTGGGGGCGGGATGTATCCAAACCCATATGAGAATGAGTGCCACATAGGCAAATTGAGTGAGAATGATAAAGAGAGTGAGTGTGTGATTCCACCATATGTGAGGTTGAGAGCATCTCTATTGAGTGTGAGAAAGATGCACCAAAAGAAAAGAGAGAAGTAGATGATAGTCAAAGTGAGGTTACTACTGAAATTCACGATTTATTTTCTACTTCTAGTGTTGTTTCTCACATTGTGCGAGTTGATATTAAAGAAAATGAGTTGAAAGTTGAACAACCGGCACCGTTGGGCGTGAAAGACGAGGAGATAACCACGGTGGGGATAGAGTGCTTGCGATCCAATGGTTTCATGATGATGATTTGATATCTACAACAACTACAACAAGCGAGGAGGATGGTAAAGGTACTTGATAATGGTGTTGAATTGCATACTCATCAAGAAGAGTGCGTCTGAGTTTGATCTCTAGTGTTCCTTTGAATATTCCATGTTCTAAAATTTGTGCGCTCAATTTACATAATGTGGAATTGATTACCCATAAGGACGTTCTTACTAAAATATCTTTTGATGATCTTTTATACTATATCATGTTCGATGTTCATAGAGAGCTATCTAGTGTGATTGAGAATCTTGCTAAAGTTTCATGTTTAAAATCACTTGTTAGTACTTATGCCTACACATATACATTCAATTTGATTGGAGATTATGGTGTAGATGACAAGTTCTATGTTTATCGAATATGCATTACCTGTGATAATCTTGCTGATTTAAAGTTGCATGTTTTGCGCAAACCATCTATTGAGAAATATCATGATCATTTTGAGATGGATTTTAATACAAGTGCCTATTGTTTAGAACGCAATATGATGCCTACTTGTTTCTCCTATACATGTAAACAACGTAGTCGAGTTGAAGCATGGAAGAAACTAAAATTTTCTCTCAATATTTGAACAACTTGATCTAGTGGGTCCTCTTATATCTTGTCCATGTACTTACCAAAGTCGAGGACGATTTTTTCTCATGGGAGGGAGAATGATGTGGTGAAAGTATCATAATGTATATATCAAATACATCCTATGGCTGCTATGATCCTAATTATTTTGTGCGCAACAACGAGAATGTCACAACAATTGATGCATACATATACCACGTATATCGTTGTTCTTTTGTTTATTACACTTTCAAACAAATCATCATGTGCTAAGCGAAAGGAGTTTGGATGACAAATATATATACCACGCATATACGTTGTATTTTTGTCTAGCACATCTTGAGCTATCAAAAGCCGAGGACGGCTTTTGAAGAAAGGAGGATGATGAGGATATCCCTACTATGTAATACTCGGAAGTGTGAGAAGTCAAGAATCGGGTTAATTAAATTTAATCGGTGAGGAATTATTTAATCGGGAAGAGTTTAATTTCAGAATTCAGCAAAGACAAGAAAAGAGAGGGGTTTTCGTGTTTTCTCACCTACTTGGGCCTGGGCCTTGGCCCATCGGCCTGTAGTGGCCGACCAAAGGGAGGAGCCACCTCCCAAACCCTAGCCGCCCCTCCCTTTCTCTCCTCCCACTTACAACCGCCCCTTCTCCTCACCCTTGGCCGAATCCTCCCCTCTCCTTGCGCCTCCCCTGCCCCTGGTGCTGCTCCTCGCGATTCCCCTTCGTCTAGGCTGCTGCCCTTGCGCAAGAAGGAAAAGAGAAGAAGGAGAAGAAGGAGAGGAAGGAGAAGAAGGAGGAAAGGAGAAGAAGAACTCGCGTGGGGATTGGTTCAGCAAGCTAGCGGTTCTACAAGGGTAACGAGATGCCTTCCCGCTGTTTGATCCATAGTAGATCTGAAACCGATTAGAATTGTTGGTTAATTGTTGGGCTGCAGAAGATTCAATTCTGTCCAGTATCTTGCGTGGGTTTTTCGTGTATTTAGAGGCTGAATTTTAAGATTCCATCTCCTAGAGTTATGTGAGTTATGTCGTTATCTTTCAGTAGCCGCGAAGATCACTCGATTCGAGGTCTGAGTCAAAAGTTATGGTCGATTTAGTATCTGCTGCCAGAAATCCGACGAGAATAAACTGTCTGGATATTTCCTAAAATATGATAGGAAATTGGAAGAATCTGAAAGTTCACCCAACTAGGTTATTGTAGGTAATTCGATAAGCTTTTCAGATTGATAAAGAACGATCAATTCGGAGTTACCTATTAAAAGTTATGGTCATTTTAGTTTTGCTGTTCGATTGTGTAGGCAGTTTCTGTACTGAAAGTTCAGACAATGGTTAGCCTAATATTTTGGCCGAATTGGTTTATCGTGTCAACTAGAGTATTGTAGATTATTCAGTTAAGAATCTACAGAAATTGGGTTTACCTCTTTTGACTTCCAGTTCATGAGTTATGTCATTTACCGTGCTGCTGTCCAGAATCAGTATATGGCAGGAAGCGTTGTTTTCAGTTTCAGCTTTGTAAACTCGTTTTGAGTCGTCAAGTAGCGATGTAGAATGCCGATTAGTAGCGCTGAGTATATTATGTCTTAATTGAAATTATTTTACCTGTTTAGGAGGTGAAGCCTCAGGTTTAGGAGTATCATCTTTGCCGGCTAACACGTCGCGTCGTGGAAGGCAAGTAAATGTAGCGGTTGTGCTACGGTTTAACCCGTTTTTCTTACTACTTGCACTATGCATGATTGACGTAGTGTTAAATGATATGCCATGGTTACATGTTTCCTAAGTAAGAATGTGGTAGCAAGATATTAATCAATTGCTATGTTTGGATGAGTTTGGGTAGTATTGTGGTAATTCGCGTAATGAGCCAAATGCGGAATATGAGAATAAACTCAAGGTGGACATGTTGATAATTCATTGTGGTTATTTTCATGATGATCATGTGGTGGTCTATGTGATAGAGTTTCATCTAGATCGATTGATTTTGATCTTGGTGAATCGGGTGTGGGTTATGTGGTAATGGTCTTATGACACGTTGGTATTGTGCTTAATGAGACACATGTGGATTATGAGAAAATATTCATGATGAGTCGTTGTTGATCTCCGTGGTTAAATTCTTGTGGTTTATGATTATCATATCATATCATTCATGACATATCATGACATTTGCATTGTGGATGTCGCGCTTATAGCGCGACCGTGCAGAATACAACATCGTGCATTGCCGTAGCACGATGCACACCTTTACCTTGTTGGGTAAAGGTGCAGTGGAGCATAGCATACATATGCATTACATTGTGGAAAGATCATTTGCATTCTTATGCAAGATATTGAGGTGTATTTATTTTGCAATCAAACGCAACTTCATAGTTGCAATGTGGAAATTGACTCATGAGAGTCTCTGGTGGAATGAGTAATGTGGTTGTGGTTGTGGAATGGGGTTTATCCCTTGTGGTATGGTAGAGGTTGTGATTGTGGCATGAGATTCTTCTCTCTTGTGGTAATCGTTGGTAGCAGTTGTGGATGTGAGAAATAGTAAAGTTACGAGGTAAAACATGTTAATACCTTATTGTCATTGGTAGTGGTAGTGGTGATTAATATGAAGCAGTTGATCAAGATTCAATTGTTAATATTTTACTATCATTGGTAGTAATTATGGTTGAGGCTATAATTATGATCATTATGGGGATTGGATATTGATGCTTAATATCTCTGTAGTTTAATTAGCTTGTAAATGAATGTGGATTCACATTATGGATGTGGACATATGGATATTTTAATGATGTTGTGTATTTGTTTGTAGAGTGAATAGCTTTGTTAAGCAGTTTGCTTGCTGAGATTTTTATCTCACTCTTGTTGTTTCTTCCCCCTTTCGGTGATTGTTGAGCATTCATGGGATGGGTAGAGCGGCACCATGATAATGCACTTGGTTCATCAACTCATGTAGTAATAAAGTCAATGAAATTCTAGCCAAACGCTTAAATATTTGTGGATGATTATGTTATTTAATAAGGATGGACTTGTGAACCATTCTTTGATTAATCGATAGAGGTAGTTTAATTAATGAACTTGTTACCGTTATCTTTGTTCCCTTAGTTGTTTATGCTTAAGCTTAATACTTCTTGTTTAGAGATGTTGCGAAATAAGTTATAATTGAAATTATTGGCTAGCAGAGAGTGGTTTAGTAGCATTCCGAGGTATTGTGGGTCTGGGGTGTTACGATTAGTATCGAGCGGGCTTTAGGTGCGTGGTAATTAAAAATATTAAATTGACACCTTTGGTGCAGATAGGATGGGATGGGTCAAGCATTGCATTCGTGTTTTGACATGTTATATTGATTATTCATGCTATGAGATAATCTTGTATGTTTATGTGTTGTTCCTATGACTGCTATGAGTGAGGATAGTCAATGATAAGAGGTAGGCTTTGCGGGTGTTGCCTTGGGTATAGCCAGTTTATACCCCGTTCGTGGTACGGGGATATTGATGTAGTTACCTAGGGTAACTTAGTTGCGGATGTCATGGGTAAGTTTCTTAGAAAAGTGTTATCCTCCTTGAATTGATGTTGGCCGATTCTTGGCCTATTGCAGTTAATGTTTTTTCTCTCGGGTTAGCTATTTATTGCAGTTGTTGGGTGTCACTAGGCCTCTAATTGTTCTTGAGGCCAAGTATTGTTTCTTTCTGATTGATGGGTTGTTTGTTGCTCGTGGCGGTGCTTTTGAGAAGGCGGTATTTTCCGCGTTGTTCCATCTTTCTTCTTTGGAAAACATGACTCTTGTATTTCGTTTGATATTTTGAGAGAGAATCAAAGCTTACGTGGGAAGTTCATTAACTTGTGGAGCGTTGGCTCTATGCTTTTCTTACGAGTTATTTCGACTTTTGAAGTTTGATTTTCTCCTAGAAGGAGTGTTAAAATCCTTTATGTTGTTTTGTTGTGTTTAAGTAGTAGGTGGTAATTATGTAAATAATTGATAGATTGTGAATTATCAAGTTGAAAAGTTAGTGTGGTACATCATTAATTCCTACTAACATCTTTAGAAGGAAGTTGATTAATATGATGTTGTCTGTTGTAGTTTCTTGAAGATTTGTGGCTAAGAATTTAGCGATACATGTGTAGAACTCATGCATTTATTAAGGATTATGAAAAACAATTGTATTGACTATTGTAGTTGTTTAATTTTCCCAACTTGTTGGATAGATTGGATTGATTGATCTTAAGTAATTAATCGACCATTCGGGATGGTCAAGTAAGGAGGTGTTGGAATATTGCCTTGATAAGATTAACCTTAATTATGTCCTCTCATTACATACTTGATGAGCATGTACAAGCTCATTAAAGTTATGTAACTTTTACCATGCTAAATTGTTGAATTATGTATAAAGAAATGGATGAAGGTGGATGTATTGACTTGGAATCTTGTCTTATAAAGTGGTATTATTGATGTTTAAAGTTATTTTATTTTAATATCTTAACATAAGGTGGAGTATCGAATCTGTGCTCTTTATTGTCTTTGTGATTGCAAATTAGAGATAGGATCATTAATGCTATCTTGATGAAAAATTAATAATCAATTATTGTGACAATGGCTAGAGTGTAATTACTTGTTGCTAAACTAGAGTTGAGCATCGATGCAGAGATAAATGTATGGAATCTAATAAGAGATTCATACTAGCATGTTTTGTGAGGTTGTTATGTTCTAATATCATCTTGTTAAAGAGTTTGTTTTAATGTGATGGCTTATGCACTAGTTTTAACTAAATTAAGTAGTTGGAATCTTATTTGGATAATAAGAACATGATGAAGTGATTAATGGTGTTCCTTTTGGAAAAATATGAAGGAGTGGGATGATATGATGATTTTTTTTTTGTAAAGAACGTTTTATCTTGTTGTGAATACAATCGATAGCATGTAGTTGTGATTATGGTGTTGAATGTTTTAAAAATAAAGGAATTTGTTAATTCCATAATACTAATTGCATTGAAGGGTGTGAGATTTACGGTTGGAATCTTTTGGACCTTATGACTTGTGTCATAGTCGATGTTGCTCGAGTAAGCGGCGTGTTGATTGATCTTATTGGTTTTATTTGAATCTTGTGTTGTGGTCTTCAAGCATCCTTTGTTGGAAATGGCGGGATGTTGTAATCAAAGAAAATTGCTTCTTATTGAAAGGAAAAGTTGTACTAGAAGTATTTGAGTCTGGATGATCTTATCTTGTGTTTTCCAACCTCATTGCTATTTGTTATTCTTTTGGTCTTTTGGCTATTGTGATGATAACCATTTTCGTATCTTTGGAATTTATTTCTTCTTACCTCTTCTTCTAAGAACATGGTAATTGTTGTGGGTTTGAAGCCTTTTGTTGGTCGTGGTTTTGGGATAGAGTATGATTTGCGGGGCGGTAGAGTCTATCTACAATGGTGTAGATGATGTACTCAATTGAGCTAATTGTTGAGGTGGCCAACTTGAGTTAAATGAGTTGGTGTGTTGGGTAATGATTTAAAAATCCTTGGTTCAAGGAAGTTAAATTATTAAAAGAAATGAATTAGGAAATTATTGTTATGTCAAGTAGTGCGATGCTCTCTTGATTCTTGTTTATCTTTGTGTGTTTATGGTGAGACCATTTGCATTTTGAGTTGACGTATGTTGAGGCGTAGTCTTTTCGATTAGGAAAAGAAATTGATTGTTTTAGTCTCACGAGTGATTTTCACTCTTAGCTTAGGTGGTGTGGTTTCTCCAATTGTCTACTTGGAGAGTGGAAGATGTTTTGTGGTAAATCCTTTGTTTTGGATCGTGGTCCTTTGAAGGAAAAATAGTTGCTAGTGTGATGCTTGATAATCCTTTTCTCTTACATTATTGGGTTATATTTGTAATTTATATCGTTGTGCTTCTAGTAGAATTATGTGAGTGAAATTGGTGATCAAATTCTTGAAATTGGGTATATTGGGTTATCCAGAGTATATTTATTAAGAGAAAATGTTTTAAGAAAGAGGATGGTTTGAGAATGTGGTCTTAATAGTTTATGGAAATTTTGCCAAAATGGCGGGACTGTTGGTGCTCGGGGCCGACAAAGAATTATGCGGATGTTCGTGGCGAGAATTGGAGTTTTGCGGTGGGAAGCCTTGTGCTCCTTGGGTGTCTCCGACTAAGGGTATTGTTCGTTTGGTACCACCGGAAGCTTAGCCCGCGGTACATCGGGTTTTTAGGTGGTTGCTCGGGTGGGTAGTTTGGCTTATCGTTTGGAGTTGCCAAACTCATTGAGTGGTGTGCACAATGTTTTCCTTGTGTCTATCTTTGAGAAATACTTGGGATCAGAACACAAGTTTGACACAGAGCAGTCACGATGGAGCGAGGATCTCACTTTGTGGAGAAGTCGGCCGATTCGTATCTTGAATACGTCGGAGCGGTCTTGAGAATAAGACCATCAAGTATGTGAAGGTCCTTTGGGCGAATCGATCGAGAGAGAAGCTACGTGGGAGTTGGAGGATCTATTGCGAAAGAAGTACCCGAGCTCTTGAGGTGGTGAGTACTCTAGTTTGGGTTGCTTTTGGCTTGTTGTTCTTCTCTTTGTGAGTGCAGAGTAGGATTCGAGGCGAATCCTTTTAAGGTGGGAAGAGTGTAATACTCGGAAGTGTGAAGTCAAGAATCGGGTTAATTAAATTTGTCGGTGAGGAATTATTTAATCGGGAAGAGTTTAATTTGAATTCAGCAAAGACAAGAAAAGAGAGGGTTTTCTGTGTTTTCTCACCTACTTGGGCACAGGCCTTGGCCCATCTGGCCCTGTAGTGGCCGGCCAAAGGGGGGGAGGAGCCACCTCCCCAAACCCTAGCCGCCCCTCCCCTTTTCTCTCCTCCCACTTGCAGCCGCCCCTTCTCCTCACCCTTGGCCGAATCCTCCCCTCTCCCTTGCGCCTCCCCCCTGCCCTGGTGCTGCTCCCTCGCGATTCCCCTTCGTCTAGGCTGCTGCCCCTTGCGCAAGAAGGAAAAGAGAAGAAGGAGAAGAAGGAGAGGAAGGAGAAGAAGGAGGGAAAGGAGAAGAAGAACTCGTGTGGGGATTGGTTCAGCAAGCTAGCGGTTCTACAAGGGTAACGAGATGCCTTCCCCGCTGTTTGATCCATAGTAGATGCGAAACCGATTAGAATTGTTGGTTAATTGTTGGGCTGCAGAAGATTCAATTCTGTCCAGTATCTTGCGTGGGTTTTTTCGTGTATTTAGAGGCTGAATTTTAAGATTCCATCTCCTAGAGTTATGTGAGTTATGTCGTTATCTTTCAGTAGCCGCGAAGATCACTCGATTCCGAGGTCTGAGTCAAAAGTTATGGTCGATTTAGTATCTGCTGCCAGAAATCCGACGAGAATAAACTGTCTGGATATTTCCTAAAATATGATAGGGAAATTGGAAGAATCTGAAAGTTCACCCAACTAGGTTATTGTAGGTAATTCGATAAGCTTTTCAGATTGATAAAGAACGATCAATTCAGGTTACCTATTAAAAGTTATGGTCATTTTAGTTTTGCTGTTCGATTGTGTAGGCAGTTTCTGTACTGAAAGTTCAGACAATGGTTAGCCTAATATTTTGGCCGAATTGGTTTATCGTGTCAACTAGAGTATTGTAGATTATTCAGTTAAGAATCTACAGAAATTGGGTTTACCTCTTTTTGACTTCCAGTTCATGAGTTATGTCATTTACCGTGCTGCTGTCCAGAATCAGTATATGGCAGGAAGCGTTGTTTTCAGTTTCAGCTTTGTAAACTCGTTTTGAGTCGTCAAGTAGCGATGTAGAATGCCGATTAGTAGCGCTGAGTATATTATGTCTTAATTGAAATTATTTTACCTGTTTAGGAGGTGAAGCCTCAGGTTTAGGAGTATCATCTTTGCCGGCTAACACGTCGGCGTCGTGGAAGGCAAGTAAATGTAGCGGTTGTGCTACGGTTTAACCCGTTTTCTTACTACTTGCACTATGCATGATTGGCGTAGTGTTAAATGATATGCCATGGTTACATGTTTCCTAAGTAAGAATGTGGTAGCAAGATATTAATCAATTGCTATGTTTGGATGAGTTTGGGTAGTATTGTGGTAATTCGCGTAATGAGCCAAATGCGGAATATGAGAATAAACTCAAGGTGGACATGTTGATAATTCATTGTGGTTATTTTCATGATGATCATGTGGTGGTCTATGTGATAGAGTTTCATCTAGATCGATTGATTTTGATCTTGGTGAATCGGGTGTGGGTTATGTGGTAATGGTCTTATGACACGTTGGTATTGTGCTTAATGAGACACATGTGGATTATGAGAAAATATTCATGATGAGTCGTTGTTGATCTCCGTGGTTAAATTCTTGTGGTTTATGATTATCATATCATATCATTCATGACATATCATGACATTTGCATTGTGGATGTCGCGCTTATAGCGCGACCGTCACGGTACAACATCGTGCATTGTAGCACGATGCACACCTTTACCTTGTTGGGTAAAGGTGCGATGGAGCATAACATACATATGCATTACATTGTGGAAAGATCATTTGCATTCTTATGCAAGATATTGAGGTGTATTTATTTTGCAATCAAACGCAACTTCATAGTTGCAATGTGAAATTGACTCATGAGAGTCTCGGTGGAATGAGTAATGTGGTTGTGGTTGTGGAATGGGGTTTATCCCTTGTGGTATGGTAGAGGTTGTGATTGTGGCATGAGATTCTTCTCTCTTGTAGTGTCGTTGGTAGCGATTGTGGATGTGAGAAATAGTAAAGTTACGAGGTAAAACATGTTAATACCTTATTGTCATTGGTAGTGGTAGTGGTGATTAATATGAAGCGGTTGATCAAGATTCAATTGTTAATATTTTACTATCATTGGTAGTAATTATGGTTGAGGCTATAATTATGATCATTATGGGGATTGGATATTGATGCTTAATATCTCTGTAGTTTAATTAGCTTGTAAATGAATGTGGATTCACATTATGGATGTGGACATATGGATATTTTAATGATGTTGTGTATTTGTTTGTAGACTGAATAGCACATTAAGCAGTTTGCTTGCTGAGATTTTATCTCACTCTTGTTGTTTCTTCCCCTTCGGGTGATTGTTGAGCATTCATGGGATGGGTAGAGCGGCACCTGATAATGCACTTGGTTCATCAACTCATGTAGTAATAAAGTCAATGAAATTCTATTAAGCGCTTAAATATTTGTGGATGATTATGTTATTTAATAAGGATGGACTTGTGAACCATTCTTTGATTAATCGATAGAGGTAGTTTAATTAATGAACTTGTTACCGTTATCTTTGTTCCCTTAGTTGTTTATGCTTCAGCTTAATACTTCTTGTTTAGAGATGTTCTTGAAATAAGTTATAATTGAAATTATTGGCTAGGTTGTAGAGTGGTTTAGTAGCATTCCAGGGTATTGTGGGTCCTGGGGTGTTACATACTACTTATGAGGTTATTCGTGAAGCAGGAGCTAAACTTCTCAAACAACGGTGCATTTGTTTCTTAATGAATTTCCTTTGTTGCCAATGAGAATTGGTTACTACCTAAAGCAATACTTGGTGCATTCTCGGGTTTGACAAATTTAAAGACTTTGGAACCGAGAGGAGGAGAGGAGGCCGAGAACAAATTCATGGAGGAGAAACACATCGACCAACAAGGAGAAGAAACCCATGTGGCCAACGAGAGGAGCGTGCTCTCGGGATAAAACCCTAGCACATGCGGGCGGTAAAGAAAGACATATGGTGACATGGCAACAAGGGTTACATTGACATCAAAAGAAGCATCAAGTGCATCGAACAAATTTGCGCAAACTAAGAGAAGGAAAGCTCACAATACAAGGGAAGCGAGAGGAGACTAGTTTAAATTTCCAAATTAAAGTAGGGCGTTTTTGAATCGGATTCTGTTTACGTGAGCGATGTCGGACTTGGATTCTTATAGCGATGAGCAGTGTTGGACCGGATTCTGTAGCACTCGGATTCTTGTTCATCGAGTTTTGTGCTGCGTGGGAGGCTATATAAACCCCATGGCGCACCATAGAGGTAGACCGGTTTATGCATAAGATTGAAACATAGCTATTGCTTGTTCTTTCGACACGAGTTCATGCGAGGACTTTGAGAGAGAATTAGGCGATCCATTTGTTTTGTTGTGCAATCCAAGATCAAGCCGTCGTTCCATTGGGAATTGGGGACTTGGCGTTAAATCGTTCGTGGTCTCGCGACGAACAACTACCGGTGTGTTTTGGCGTATTCGAAGAGTTGAGGGTTCGTGCATTGGCGCGAGTGTTCAGCTAGCGACATCGTCTACTTCGCATCAACTATCCACGGTTCCTCACTGAGAAGATCGGGCCTCCCCCGTATCAACCTCCCTTGTAAAGTTAATTACACGAAGGTTCCAACACACAGACAATTCAAATATTAACTAAAACCTTCTTCCAAAGACATCAAAAGATAATCAAAGACATGCTAAGTATCTAACATAACTAGAGAGATATGAATTTCTACTACTCATCATTATTACATTTAATCCATTGCATGAGACGAAACATAATAAATCTTTGGGCATCTCGCCCAATTACTCAAACAATTACGTTCTGAAGATCATTCATCTTTATTTAGTTCATGTGGCAAGTGTGTGACTAGCAGACTACTTCCCCCCATGCATGTCGTTCTTGGCTCGGGTACCTAAAACAACAATAAAAGCAAGAGTGAGTCCACAGACTCAGCAAGTACATAAAGAAACTATAACATCAACATCCATGTAAAGGAGATCAACAATAGAACATCTCATATGCAAATGCAATGCTCAAGGGTCCTTTCTCTTTATCTTTCTTTGTGCATTACACCGGTAATGCAAAGTATGCAACCGTTGCCGCATACCCATGCTGTGCGCGCGCACGCCACGGGGACCACTTGCCCAATACTCCGCAAGTATTGGGGACCTCATGCCCACACTCCACGAGTGTGGGGATCTCGAGCCCGTCACATTCATGCGGGGATCTCAAAGGAAACATACTTGGTCACCACGTGACCAAGCCTCAACATGATCTCAATATGCACATGCTCATCATTTAATCATCATCAATTTACCACAAAGCGATAACATCATACCACAACGAGCATAAACATATTTGGAGCATCCACCAATCTTAAACCAACATCATGCCATCAATCTCACTATACTATCACATATCGAAAAAGCACACAAACACCAATCAATCGCAACCACGAATCAAGCGATGCACTTGCCTTAACGGCGTGCGAATGGAGAACGTGAAGGCGGTGCTGCCTCGGTACCAATCCCCACCTAATACATTATGAATATAAACTAAGACCATAGTAACGAAAAACATGAATTAAATAAGCGAACTCATCAAGTAGCAAATTGCAACGCGATCCCGACTCCGCTTTCTTAAGTACTGAAATGCCCTCTGTGAATAGTCAAGTTCTAAAATTCATATCTTTCCGTACAGTGGTCCAAATTAGGTGTTCTTGGACTTCATTGAAAGGTAATAAAATTTTCCAACTAAACCTAGTTGGTGAGCCTCCCTGATTCGGCCATCTAAAATCACTTTTAAGCTGATTAACAAAACATCGATTTCACGTCACCCTTTCTGGACAGAGCACTAAAACTAACATAACTTTCAGCTCGTTTGTCCAAATGTCACGTTCTTGGGCTTCCCTGAAAGCTACGACAATTATATACAACTTTAGTTATACTGAGATCCTCTAATTCTCCCTTTAACTGATCTCTAAAGTCAGATTACTAAAACCTGTCAGAATACTGACAGATTCGCAGAACAATCGCACTAAAAAATTCATAACTTTTGCTACAGAGGTCCAAATAATACGATCTAGCACTTCATCGAAATATATTGACGTCTTCTACAACTCTCTAGGAGAAGCCCAAGACCAAATCCGCACTTAACTATATCAAAACGTCTGTCTAACGCGATCTGTCCTGAGGAGACAAAAATACCGACATTGCTACAACAATCAAATATGCATCTATTCGGGGGCAAACCGGGTTACCCTTGACGAACGCTGTAGACCGCGATGCAATCGTGAATCTTCCCTTCCCTCTCTTCTTCCCTTCTCCTTTCTTCCTTCTTCTTCCTTTTTTGGCGGCCACCACAATGAAGAGGCATCGGAGGAGAGGGCACCACCATGGAGGAGATGGGTTGCTATAGTACCGTGCTACAGTGGCGCGCGCAGTGCTGTAGCACCCTAGGGTTCCCCCTCCTTCTTTAGTTGGTTTCTGGTTTCCTCATGGGCCATGGGCCACTAAGCCTTTTTTTCCTCCACTTGACTATGGGCTGCGTGGCCCATTACTCTCTCAATTTCTGATTTTTTTTCTCTTTTAATTATCTTAATTCCCTCTCTAATTTTTCTTATTACATCCACTAACAACAAACGGATATTACATTTAAAGTCTAATATTTTGTTTCTGAGGTATGTATGCATTGCTTAATTTGTGTTAAATTGATTAGTTAAAACCGTAGCTGCATATCCTGTAGGTGAAATATTGATCTCTACTACCTGAGCCTAGGTTACTTGCTGTGATTAGAGTTCGTTGGATGAACTCTTATCACTTAGTAGATTACGAGTTGATTGCTTAGCCATGCTTAGCTTAGGTAGAATTGGGCGATCATCGACTTAGTCGATGATCTTGATCTATAAAATTATTATTGTTCTTATGTTCGACTTGTGCTTTGTCTAATTGCAAAAACTAAAAATGAAAACAAAAGCGATTTAGACTTGGGCACAATGGTAAGTTTTGGTGTGATCTGTTGGGTGTGATTGGAAAGGTGCCGAGTCAACAAGGACCGAACATCTTGTTACACTAAACCAAGCATTTTAGCGTGCTAACCACACTAGAGTATATGGGACCTCTCTTGACCTAGTACTTTGGCGTGTATTGGCTCGGGTCGCGAGGGTCGCGGGAGGATGGTGTTGGGAGCATGGTAGTTGTCAAAAGCTTTACCGGAAAGGTAGTTGTCTTTCGGCTTTACCATGTAAGCGTATGGATTTCTATCCATACGAGCGGCTCGTAGTTAATACACAATATTGGAAAAAGTCTCGTAGGACTTAGGTGTGTGAGCATACCTTGGAAGTGTGCTTTGGCTTAAAGCGATGCGAAGTGTGGGTGCTGATGGTACACCTGCGAGGTTAAAACTATTCGAATAGCCTCGTCCTAGGTTATGGACACGCTTGGCAAGGTCTTCCAAGAGTTAGACTACAACATTTAAATTAAAACTTGTTGGGTGAGTGCGAATGCGGGATTAGTGCTATTGTTGGGGTGACTATTGGGATAGTCACTTCTAGGTTGTTTATCTTTACTCTGTTGTTATTATTACCTTCTGATTATTTCAACGGTAAAAATGAATTGCAAACTTGCCTTTAAAGCTGTATTACATTATTGCAAATAAATTTGGCTTTGTGCAAATGAAACATATGGCCTCCACCAAATGAGCTTTGCATGTAGCATATGAGCAGTGCGCTAGTTCTACGTCGATCTTGCGAGTACAAAAACAATTTTTGTACTCATTTGCTTTGCCTAATGTTTTTGTTGCGAGAGGAGGAAGGGAGCCCCAAGGGCCTCACTTACGTGAGTTGTCTTTGCCGCCGTGTTTGGCGACTAGGCTTGGCGGTCGGTCGGATGCCTTGTGGGTTGAAGGCACGCGATTGGCTTTGTTTATAGCCATCTTATGGCACTTTGCTTCATTGTCGTTTTTACATTATTTGTGTATCTTTTGGCGGTCGTACAGTGCATAATATTCTACTGTTGTTACTTTCTGCTTAGTAGTGTGATGTTTGGACTCTATGTTTGGAATGGAGTTGATGCATAATTTTATGGTGAGATGTGTATACTGCTTTTTGGGAAGTATACATATCTCGAGGATCGGTTTATTTGATTTGTGATGCTAGGACCAGGTGGTTGGTTAAGCATTACAAGCCAAATAAATTGGGGTCCTCACAAAGTTGGTATCAGAGCCATTCTGACCGTAGTAACCCAAGCATAGTCGTTCTTAGGATATTTCAGAAAAGCTTATTTTCAAATTATAAAAAGGTTTATGAAAACCTAGGCAGATTCTGAGATTTTACTTCTTACCTATCTTAGCTTTCTACTCTCATCTTACTCTAATTTAAGTTTTAAAACTTGGTTTCTCTCTTTCCTTTCAAAAGATAGTTACTTATCCGGTGGGATTAGTTTTGGGAGAACCATGAGAGGTTAATCTAACTAAAACTTGTGGGAACATAAGGGTAAAATGTGTTGTAAGTCTGCTAAGTGTCTAAATTTGTTTCAGTTGGCTTTGTGACTTGAAGTTTTGCATTTATTTTGTGCTGTTTTTTTTAAACTGTTTCGGTGATTTGTCGATTTTTTGCTCTCAGTCTATCACTAACCTATCTTAGTGAAACAGGATGGCCGGGAGAATGCGTGGCAGTCATCCGGCTGGTCATGATGAGGAGTTTCTCCCTCCCCCGACTATGGCTGAGGTTCTCGCTCAGATCGAGCGAAACCGCATGGATCAGACGCGTATCTTGGAGGTCATTGCGAGGAACACCTCCACTCCCTCCGGTGCCTCCGGATCTGGAGGTGGCGGACATCAGTCGCGGGGACTTGCGAGTTCCTCGCACGCAGCCGCCGACTTTCTCCGCTCACGAGGACCTCTCGATGCGGATGATTGGCTGCGCATGGTTGGCGAAAGCTCAACATAGCTCGATGCCGAGCCGGAGAAGGCACTCTTCGCGTCCCACCGGCTTGAGGCGCGGCACTCTCATGGTGGGAGAACTACCTGCCATGCGCCCGCGCGCCATGTGGTCTCATGGGAGGTTCAGTGCTGCTTTTCGTCGGGCCCACATCACGATGGCCTGATGAAGTGAAGAAGAAAGAATTCCTCGCGCTCAAGCAAGGCGCAAATCGTGACGGAGTATCTATACGAGTTTAATCACTGGCTCGTTATGCTCGGGTGAGGTGGCCTCTGATGAGGCCAAGCGGAGAAGTTTATGGATGGCTTGTCAGGAGGCTGCAGGACAAGCTATCTATTGTGGACTTCTCAGACTTTCGAGCCTTAGTGGATAAGGCCATTGTTGCGAGCATAAGGCAAAGCGTTGGCGAGTCCATAGCGCAAATGGGAGGCACATCGGTCTACTCACGCCCGACCTCACTTGTCCTCGGTGGGCGGCACGAGGGCCGTTCTTTTGCTCCACCGGCGCCAAGGCCATCGGCACAGCTCCTCATCCACCGCGAGCGTGTTTGACCACGTGCGCTGCGATCAGCAACGAGGTGGCCTCCGCAATCCGGCGGCGAGGTTACTGTTTTTTGCCACAACAAGGGCCCTCGCCAACCCTTGCCCTCGAGAATGTTGCGGCCCCTCGTCCTAATGGAGGCGGGCATGGGAGTGGTCACCCACGACGAAGATCATCGAAGGCCCGGGTGTGGCGGCGGTCGAGTCAACCATCTTTCGGTGAGGAGGCTCGGGGCGCGAGATGTTGTGATGGGTACACTTCTTGTCAATTCTCGTCTGCTGCGGTATTATTTGATTACGGAGCATCGCATTCTTTATTTCAAGATCGTTTCTGCTGCTAGCGGTCTTCTTGTGTTCCTTTGGGAGTTTCTTTGCTCATTCGCTCTCGGGTCGGAAATGAGAGCGATTTAGAATGTCGGGATGTTCCTATTGAAGTCAAAGGAGTGAGATTCTTGGCAAATCTCATCTGCTCAACTCGGCAAATGCGGGCGTAATCCTTGGCATGAATTGGTTGTCCCAACACTTGGGACGGTCGATTGCGCCAAGAAGATGGTTTTCCTCACCAACCTTTCCGTGAGCAGGTTGGCTTTTCCCATGTTGCAAGGGTCACACCTTTGTGCACTTGTAGCAAAGCCAGCTTTGAAGATTCAGGAGGTTCCCACTGTTTGTGATTTTGAGGATGTCTTTCCCGAAGACTTGCCTGGGATGCCTCCGGTGCGAGACCTTGAGTTTGTCATTGAGTTGCTACCCGGTACCGCCCCTATCTCGAAGGCGCCGTATCAAATGCCTCCCAATGAGCTAGAAGAATTGAAGAAGCAGCTTGGTGAGCTCCAAGCAAAGGGTTTCATCCGTCCCAGTTCATCTCCTTGGGGTTGTCCGGTGATCTTTGTGAAGAATAAGGACAAGACTTTGCACATGTGTGTTGATTACCGTCCGCTCAATGAGGTGACGGTGAAGAACAAATATCCTCGCCCGCATTGATGATCTTTTGACCGGTTATGCGGAGCTCGGTGTTCTCAAGATTGATCGAGGCGGGATATCATCAAGTCGGATCGGTGAGATATTCGAAAGCGGCTTTCACTACTCGTTATGGCCTTTACGAGTATACCGTCATGTCTTTCGGCTTAACCAATGCTCGACTTATTTCATGAACCTCATGAACTCGGTATTCATGGAATATTTGGATAAGTTCGTGGTGGTGTTTATTGATGATATTCTTATCTATTCCAAGGCGAAGAAGAGCATCTTGAGCATCGAAGATTGTTTTGGGCAAGCTGCGGGAACACCCACTATATCACGAAGTTCGACAAATGCGAGTTCGGTTGAAGGAAGTGGCATTCTTGGGCCATGTTCTTTCAGTGGAGGCGTAGGCGTGGATCCCGCAAGGTCGCGATGTTCTATCTTGGGTCGGCCCAAGTCGATCAGCGATGTGCGGAGTTTCCTCGGTTTAGCGGGCTACTACCGCCGCTTTATCGAGAATTTCTCCAAGATCGCGAAGCCAATGACTGAATTGCTCAAGAAGGACAAGAAGTTTGTGTGGTCCTCTGCTTGTGATGAGAGCTTTCAGGGGCTCAAACAGCGATTGACTTCAGCTCCAGTTCTTACTTTACCCGGTGTCCACAAGAGCTTGATATCTATTGCGATGCCTCTCGTCGAGGACTCGGGTGTGTTCTTATGCAAGAAGGCAAGGCAGTTGCCTATGCATCCAGGCAGTTGAGGCCTCATGAGCTCAACTATCTCACCCATGATTTAGAGCTTCTTCTTTGTGGTTCATGCACTCAAGATTTGGCGGCATTATATGATCGGTAACATTGTGAGGTGTATTCGATCACAAGAGCTTGAAATATTTGTTCACCCGACGGATCTGAACCTCGAGCAGAGGAGATGGTTGGAATTGATCAAAGATTATGACATGGGTATTGGTATCATCTGGCAAGGCCAATGTGGTTCTTGATGCACTTAGCGAAAGGTGTATTGCAATACTTTGATGATCCAAGAGCAGCAACCTGCACTTCTTGCAGAATTTCAGCGTCTCAACTTGGGCCTGGTTGAGCATGGTTCTCTCGCTGCTTTGGTTGTGCAACCAACCTTGGTGGATCAAATCAAGGCGGCCTGACAATCGAATAATGGTGTGGGTAAAATCAGCGAACATCAAGAATGGATCGACCAAGTGTTTCACGAGAAGATGAGCACGGTGTTGTGTGGTTTGGGCAGCATCTCGTGGTCCCAAAGGTCCCAGAATTGCGGGATTTGATTCTCCATGAGGCCCATGATTCGCCCTTGTCCATCCATCCCGGGGCCACCAAAATGTATCAAGATCTGCGTCAGAGATTACGGTGGACTCGCATGAAGCGCGAGATTGCGAGTTCGTTGCGGATCGGCGTATGTTGTCGTGTCAAGGCGAGCATCGGCGTCAGCGAGTCTTCTTGACCTTTGCGGTGCGAGTAGAAGTGGGATTCTGTGGGCATGGATTTCATCACCGGATTGCCCCGCTCATCCAAGGGAAATGACGCCATTTGGGTTGTCATTGACAGGCTAACTAAAGTGGTGCATTTCCTTCCGGTCAAGGCTCAGCTCCATGTGGAACCTCTGGCCGAACTCTATGTATCAAGGATTGTGAGCTTGCATGGTGTGCCCAAGACGATTGTGTCTGACCGTGGGGCACTGTTTACCTCTCGGTTTTGGCATAGTCTGCAGGAGGCCATGGGAACTCGTCTTACCTTGAAGACGGCCTATCATCCTCGGTGATGGTCGAGCGAGCAGCGTCAACCAAGTGCTTGAAGATATGCTCCGTGCTTGTGTTCTTTCCTATGGGAAGAATAGGGAGAAGTGCCTACCGCTTGCCGAGTTCTCGTACAACAACAGCTTCTAGGCTAGTCTCGGTATGGCACCGTTTGAGGCTTTGTATGGGAGCGTCATGAGAACCCCATTGAGCCGGTCGAAACTAGGGAGAGGCGGTTCTTTGGCACAGATTCAATTAATGAAATTTGAAAGTCAAGTGCGATTGATTCGTGAGCACTTGCGCGTAGCTCGATCGACAAAGAGCTATGCGGTCGGCGTCGTCGTGGTGAGTTTCGACCCAATGACTTTGTGTATCTCAAAGTCTCACCTCTGAAGGTCATCGTCGTTTGGTGTCAAGGGCAAGCGGCTCCTCGATATGTCGGACCGTATCGCATCATCAAGAAAGTGGGGCTGTTGCATACAAGTTAGAATTGCCGGCTACACTCGAAGGGTGCATGATGTTTTCCATGTATCGCAATTGAAGAAGTGCCTCAGTGTTCGGTTGAGAAGCGCCATTGGAAAATATCGATGTGCGGAAGATCTGTCTTATCGCGGCGCCCGTTCGTATCCTCGAAGAAGTGAGCGAAGAACAAGGAACCGTGCGATCAAGTTCTTGAAGGTTGATGGTGAATCACTCAGAGGATGAAGCCACTTGGGAGCGGGAAGATCGTCTCGAGCGGACTACCGTCCTTCTTTTCCCAGTGATCAGAATCTCGGGACGAGATTCTGTAAGGGGAGATTTATATGACCCTAAGTTAGGGTTTGTGTTTCAGATGTAAAATTATGAGGAGAAATTAAAAACTTTTGATATCTCATGAAATCATTTGGAAGTTTTCCAAATTTTCCCTAACCAATTTTCATTTTCTAGAATTTATTCTTGTGAATGATAGTTGTTGGCAACAAAATTCTTGACCTTAAACTTGTGATCATCCTCTGCAAGTATTTTTCCTATCATCTTGATTGTCCTAGTTACCTCTCTGAAAAATTTCACAATTTTTAGATTTTATTTCCTATTTCAAAAGAGCAAGTCAACTTTGTTAGAAATCTGGTCAAACCCCTAGCACAACAGTTTGTGAATTTTCTTGAGAACAATTCTATGCATAAAAATTTCTGGCAAATTTATGCAAGGTTGTTCTCTGTCCAAAGTAGCTACCATAAAAATTTTGGAATTTTTGGAGCTCGGGAGCTATCTCTAAAAATTTCCCAAACCAGCTCAGCCTTTTGAATTCAAACCCTGGAACTACTGTTCCTCGGGCTCGAACCTAACTCGAGCTCAAGTCCGACCGCACCTAAATGACTCGGTCGCACCGCCTAGCTGCACCGCGCGAGCCCGATGGCTATCAGCCGTCCGATGGAGATCGCACGGTCCACATTGCTTGCCTCGTCGACCTGTCCGAATGCATACACTGATCTCGGCCGTCCATTCTTGATCGAACGGTCGACATCTTCTTGATCGAGTCAGACCAAATCGTTGAACCACACTTGGTCCGACTCGCGCTGCTTCGTCGCTATCACTGACGAGTGGGCCATCCTTGTCATATCCTTCCTCGTCTTCTCCGCGTCTCACCGGAGCTCGCGGCGGCTCGCGCATGCGCGCCACGTCCCTCGTCGCTGCCACCTTTCTGTCCTCGTGTGTGGGCGCCCCGGGTTATTGGAAATGTACTTAATTAAATTCATACTGTAGCACAATTGTTAATGAAGGAACAGTACTGCCCCTTTATTAAAAATCATGCTAGGAGTATAAATTTAACAAGCAACCGATCCAATAATCAGGATTCCCGGATATATATATCTCACAATGGTTCCCAGGATCAACGACCATTGCATATATATCCTTCAACAACATTGCATCATACACATACAAGTCATTCATTTACATAATTAAACATAAGTTTACATCATTCGGTTTAGTACTACAATATTAAGTGACTTGGTCACTTCAAAAGGTCTAACAGCGGAAGCAAAAATAAAATATTAAAATCCACCAATGGCCTCATCCACATGAACAATTGCGTGGAGGAAAGAAATAACTTTACTCGTTAGCGTCACCACGATCGGCGCTAACTGGTGCTTCATAAAGAAAACCGTCCTCACCTGCAACAATAGGTGATAGCACCTTGAGTACGGAAGGTACTCAGCAAGTCTTACACAAACTAATAAAATAAAGTGTTTATTAGAACCTAATCAAAGGAATAGAATTTTTATATGCATAAGGTTACAACAGGAGGGTATAAGGGTTCAGATTTGCATAAAGCAATACATCTTAACCTAGAAAGGCTAAATTTTGATAAAGCAATTTATTAAATCAAAGATAAAGTAGAGCAGTAAGTAAAAGGAACAAGTGTAAACAGTACAGAGCATGAATCCCTCATGCTAAACCAGAAAAAACGAAACCAGTTTTGTAAATCAAAACTTCTATCAGTGACATCAACTCAAGTTATCGTCCATGACCGTGGACACGGCTATTCGAGCAGTTTATACCTGCGAGGGTGTACATCTTTACCCACATGACTTAGCTAGCCCGTTGCCTTGGATGCCTCCGAATGATGACATACTTCCTTTGGTATGCCGACCAGGAAACTAAGATTTGGTATTTTCAACAAGCTAATGCTATTGAGTTGGACCCCATGTGTGAACCGATCTCGCAAACAACGGCGATAGCATCGCTTGCAGGGGCACACATGTTGCGTCGATAATGCCGATCCAAACAATTAAATGCGGCTGGGATCACTACCCATATTAGGATGCAATCGGCACCATTAAGGTGCGTATATGCTACGGGGCACATATCGCCTCACCCTTCTAAGAACATCGATCTTGACATACAAGCTCACATGGCATACAACATAGTCATAAGACCTAAGCATTTATGCCATACGAGGTCAATACACATATTCTTACTTTCTGTTTCCAACCCAATAGTCTTAACATTTTACTTAACCAAGCAGCGCCCATACACTTGCATGTGGAAATGCGTGGGGACTTGAATTGAATAGTCGAGTTCGGTCCTTAATTAACCTCGACAAGTCCACCACAATTCCCAATCTCGTGCACAAAAGCACCATCACTAGCTTCCTCTTGTCGAGATAAAGTTAAATATAAAACTCATTTCGAAATAAGTAAAGCTGGACAAAGAGTTTCAAATATGAAAGCCATTTGTGATTCCCATGTTTGACAAGGTATTCTTGTCAAACTCTAAAGTTCTAGGCGCATGTCTAAGCCAATGCGAAAATATATACATTACTATGCTAAGGTTGAGTGTATGATTATAATTGAGGTAATCCATCGAGTTAGGTCATAACTAACTACTAACGAGATCACGATTTGTATTTTGGAAAAATAGCATGCACAGATATCCTTTGGATTTGTAAAAACTATTGTATAAAATTTGGGACCAATATGGTGCGGAGAAGAAGCTTGCCTTGATAGTAATAAACACATTGCGGGCTCGGGATGCTCGAAATAGTGTCAAAAGCCTCGAAGAACCGATTCTATAAAAGCAATAAAATCCAATAAATGCCAAAATCGACAATAAGTGCAAAATGGAAGAAATATGCATGATCAATGCGGAAATGCATGATTGACAATATGCTTAAGCCATAACTACCCATAATAGTGAGAATAACCCATATTATAACCTTTGTTTTCAAATGGCGAAACTAAGGCTTAGTTCAAAGTTTGATTTTCATATTTTGAAAAGAAGCAAAGCAGAGACAGATAGCGATTTTGAGAAAATGAAGATAGATCAAGCAAAGGTTGAAATGAAACTTAGCATGATCTTTTAGAATAATTAATATCCCAAGCTAACCTATTCTAACCCTAATCGATTAGATTACATCAACTAAAGAAACCTATTTTTGTCGGTTGAGCGGACAAAAGAAACAGAACATCTCTTTGCTATGAGGCAAAATAGATGATGACAAGAATTGAAAGATCAACTTGTTATGCTACTAGGGTTGGTTGAAACCTAACTAGGATGATAAGTTGACGGGAGAAAACCTAATTCTGAAAATGACATGGAAGACCGAAAAGTTAGAATAACAACTTTTCAGTTTACAGCAAGTTGAAGCTACTACTATTTTGAAAGAATGATTCATATGATCTCCTAAGGTCCTTAAGATGCTCAAGATGCCAAAAACTAGGGTTTTAGCTTACCATAAAGGAAAGACACCACGGACTCACGGCAGAAGGGATTGTGAGAGAAATAAACTCTGGATTTAACCTACAAAAGATATCCAATCTTTAATGCAAGGTAAAACCAGTGCTTAAGGTGGATAAGCAATGGACAAGAGCAAGAAACTCCACTTGACAGCAAGGAAAATGATGAGCTTCAGTGGTCAACAATGGCAGCAGCAAAAAGCTAGGGTTTATATATGGAGGTTAAGCTACAGGGCAAGATGGAAAGGTCTAGAGCTGATGAGGTGTCCATTTAGGGCTAATTATCCCAAAAATTAGTTGCATAAACTTTGGGATAAATCCTCTTCTCTATTTACAGAGAGATCTACGCGCAGAGAGACAAGGAAGATGATAAGAATCACCTGACATGTGGGTCCCATGGCGATCCTGACCTGTGCGCCTCCTAAAGCCTCAAAGAATATCGTGTCAGATTAGAAATGGCGGGTGTGATAAATAGAGGTTAAAGGTTTTAATCGGTATCTTTTAATATGGACCGTGCGATCTAGATCGGTTGATCGAGATTAAAGCAGATCCCAAAAGTATTTGGGTTTTAAGTTCAAATAGGGCGTTGGTTGAAATCCAGCGGCCCGACTCAAAGATACCGTCGGCCCTTAGATGCACTAATGCGGCACCGTCCGATTAAGCTTCTACGATCGGGATTGGCGTGGGATCGGATGGTCGATTGCATACACTAATACGGACCCTACGATTGAAATCAACGGCCCACTAAATTTGGGCCTTAAATGCGCTTCGGTCAAAAAGGAGCGTAGTGGGATTTAAATCAAGGCCCGGATAAAGCGCCCTATGATTTCAAAATGAAGCAGCGGCGGTTAGATCAGAATGGGCGGCGGAGATCGTGAGGGGATCGAGTCATCCGAATGCATACACCGCTCTGGACCACGATGAAGATCTAACGGCCTAGAGGAGCGCGAGGCCTTAATAATACGCGGTAAAAGGAAAAGCGTAGGATTTGAATCGGTCGGCCTTAATAAAAGCGCCTTTAAGTTTAAAGCGAAAAGGAGGCGTTGGATCGGAAATGAGCGGTGGAGATCGAGAAGGGCTCGGAGTTGTCCGATTACATACTGCGATCTCGATCGTTAGATCAAGATCCAACGGCGGAGATCAAATCGCACACGTGGACAGCTCGTGTAGCGTCATAGCCTCACCGTTCGATTGAAAATCAACGGCTCTCATCACGCATGGGTTGGGCTCGCGCGCGCGCGTGGTGGGCGGACCACTTGCCTGGGTTGGACCCAACGCATAAGTTCAGTCGCTACTGATGCAGTGTTTAGGTTTAGACACGAAGGTTGACTAAATCATAAATTCAAAGTTTAAAAGTTTGTTGGGCTTTTAAAAATAGCAAATAAATTTGTAAAATCATGAAATTTTCTTTGGAGCTCTTTGGGATAATATATTTCCCATATAAATTTTAAAATCACATGATCACTTTGTAAAATACATAAATATTTATTTTAGCCCGAAAATATTCATTTAAAGACAACTATTTTTCTTTAAGCCAAAATAATTTCTAAAAATGCAACAAAAATTATTTTTTTAGTCAAGATAATTTATTTAGGCTTTAAAGAAAATACTTCCCAGTCATAATACAAGTTTTATCTTGTATTTCCTTGAAAACTTTAAATAAGTTTTTAGTCTTTGGCTAAAAAGGAAGGTTTTCTTAGTATGACAACTCCCAACTGGTAATTAGGAACAGTAATGCTATGAACAGTATCTCATTACTGTTCATAATGCAGATTATTACTGTTTAAATAATTGGGGCTGTTACAAACCTACCCCCTTAAGAAAATCTCATCCCCGAGATTTGGAACAAGTTAGAGATTAGGAAGAAGTGAAATTGAAATTCAACATCTGTTGTCTTGATTTCCTTCAAAGATAACAAAGAAGAACTTTACATAACAACATAGTGTTGTCATTACATCTTTGTTTACATTGCTTTGTTTAAACTTTCCTTTCTTGATTCAAAGGAAAATTTTAAACAACAAAAAGATGGGGGTGCTCAATGCATCGGATCTTGGCGCTCCCAAGTGGCTTCATCTTGAATGATTAGCCTTTGAATTTTCAAGAACTTGTGATGCGATTTCTTGTCTGCGTTCCATGGTGTCGAGGATACGTCTTGGTTGTTCTTGATAAGAAAGGTCAGGTTGGAGATCAAGATGCTCATAAGCAGTTGCCTCAACAAGAACACGAAGGCATTTCTTCAATTGAGACACATGACAAGTATCATGCACTGCAGAGTGAGTCGAGTAGTTCGGTTGATAAGCTCTGACTCCTCGTTTTGCAATGATTCGGAAGGGTCAGATATAGCGAGTGCGAGCTTCCCTTTACAAAGCGATGAGTGCCCTTCATGGGTGACACTTTAAGATAGACATGGTCATCTACCTCAAAGCTTAATTCACGGCGGCGATGATCGGCATAGCTCTTACGCGAGGCGGCGGTTCTCAAGCAATCTCGAATCGGCGAACTTGCTCTTGGCTTCTTTTACCAAGTCTGGACCAAAGAATGATCTTTCACGGACTCGGACCAATTCAATGGAGTCCTACATGCTCTCCCATACAAGGCTTCAAAGGTGACATTTGAATACTTGCTTGGTAGCTATTATTGTAGGAAAATTCCACATATGGCAAAGATTTCTCCCAGTCTTTGCTATAAGATAGCACATAGGCTCGAAGAAGATCTTCCATTACTTGATTCACTCTCTCAGTTTGAGGATGATAAGCGATCTTGAAAGAGTTCGGTCCCCATAGCTGATGAAGACAATTCCAAAAGTGGGAAGTGAGCGAGGGTCATGGTGAAACAATGACCTTGGGAACACCATGAAGACAAACAATTTTAGCAATATAAAGCTCGCTGGCGCTTGCCACTAAAGATGGTTTTGGCCGGAATAAAATGAGCCACCTTTGTCAAACGGTCGATGATTACCCAAATGGCATCGGACTCATTGGAAGTTTTGGGAAGACCAGTAACAAAGTCCACACCGATCTCTTCCCACTTCCACTGTGGAATAGGCAAAGGCTGAAGGGTACCAGCTGGCTTCAGATGTTTAGCTTTAACCCTTTGGCAAATATCACATTCAGCAACATACTAAGCAATTTGCCTCTTCGTTTGGCTCCACCAAAATGTTTTCTTTAAATCCTGATACATCTTGGTACTTCCAGGATGTAGAGAAAACTTGGAATTATGAGCCTCTCTAAGAATTAGACTTCTTAGATGAGGATCGCGAGTACCACCAAGCGATTGCGATACCAAATCGTACCGCGATCATCTTCAGAAAATTCGTTGGCTTTGCCTGCCTTCAGATTTTCCTTGATTTCATCTACCTCGGCATCCGTTTTCTGGGCCTCAAGAATCTGAGATTCTAATGTCGGCTCCATTTGTAATGCAGCGAGAAAACCTTCTTCCACCAAGTCAAGACTTAGGCGCTGAAAATCAGCACACAAGTCCTTGGCCGCAGGTAGAGAAAATGTGCAGTTGCATTGTGACTTTCTGCTTAAAGCGTCTGCCACAACATTGGCTTTACCAAGATGATAATGAATACCCATGTCGTGGTACTTGATCAGTTCAAGCCATCTTCTTTGTCTCATATTCAAATCAGATTGAGTGAATATGTACTTTAGACTTTTATGATCAGTATAGATCTCACAACGATTACCAAGAAGGTAATGTCGCCAAATCTTCAATGCATGGACCACGGCAGCCAATTCCAAATCATGAGTAGGATAATTAACTTCATGAGGGCGCAACTGCCGAGATGCATATGCCACAACTCGGCCTTCTTGCATAAGCACACACCCAAGTCCATGGCGAGATGCATCGCAATAAATGTCGAAGCTCTTATGAATATTCGGAAGAGTAAGAACGGGAGCTTTAGTCAAGAGAGTTCGCAAAAGCTGAAAACTCTCCTCACACTTAGCTGACCATTCAAACTTCTTTTCTTTTTGCAAAAGCTGAGTCAAAGGTCTAGCAATTTTGGAGAAATTTTCAATGAACCTACGGTAATAACCCGCATGTCCAAGAAAACTTCGGATCTCAGAGACACTCTTGGGAGGCTTCCAATCCAGTACATCTTGTACCTTGCTTGGATCAACGATACCTCCTTGGATAACACATGTCCCGAAATGCAACTTCTACGAGCGAAAGCACACTTGCTAAACTTAGCATCTGATCGATGCCTACGAAGTGTTTCTAGCACAAGTCGCAAATGTTGTTCATGGTCCTTATCAGACTTGGAATAAATAAGGATGTCGTCAATGAACACGACAACAAACTTATCCAAGAAATCCATGAACACCGAATTCATAAGGTTCATAAAATAGGCTGGCGCATTGGTCAGACCAAAGGACATGACAGTATACTCGTACAAACCGTAACGAGTAGAGAAAGCTGTTTTGGGAATGTCCTCAGCTCTAACCTTGATTTGATGATAGCTCGATCTCAAATCAATCTTTGAAAAGACTCTGACACCAACCAACTGATCAAAAAGATCATCAATACGAGGCAAAGGATACTTGTTCTTGATAGTGACCTCATTTAACGGACGGTAATCTACACACATCCGCAAAGTGTTGTCCTTCTTCTTGACAAATAAAGCCGGGCATCCCCAAGGTGAGGAGCTCGGTCGAATAAATCCTTTGTCAAGCAACTCCCCGAGTTGTGTTTTTAATTCAGCCAACTCGTTGTGATCATTGGTGAGGACTCACGGATATAGGAGCGGTTCGAGAACGAGTTCAATAACAAATTCCACTTCCGATCGGTGGCAAGCGGGAAGGTCTTGAGAAAGACATCAACATACTCACGGACAATTGGTGCGACTCCAAAGAAGGAGTAGTATCAACTTGGTGAGCACGAGATGAGAACCATTGTCTGGATTGAAAAAGCAGTGAAGTGCGCTTTCATTAGTTAAAGAAATGGATTTGCGAGCACAATTAATTTGCCCAAGGTGCTTGGATAACCAATCCATTCCCAAGATAACATCAACCCTTTAGAATCTATCACAATCAAATCAGCCCAAAAGTCTACCCCTTCAATATTTATATTGACATTCACAGCGAACTTGATTAGTCATAAAGATGATCGGTGAATGGATGATATGAGGTGGATGAAGATGATGCACAATTAAATGATGTTGAGTAGCAAAGCGCACGCTAACAAATGAATGGGATGCTCGAGTCAAATAAAACAACTACTGATCTTGAAATTAACTAGGAGCATACCAGAACAACCGGGAGTGGCGGTGCTTCCTCGTGATGTCTGGTTCACCCTCTCGAGCAGGAGCAGTCGGAGCTTGACCACGATCGGGAAGGTGGTGCGGGGCGCCTGATGGCTTGGGAAGGTGAAATAGGTGGTATCCCTTGAGCCTTGGCATAGCACTGGTTGGCAAAATGCCCTGGGCGGCCACAATGATAACATATAACTCCTGGCCTGACAGTAACAACAGATGGTGGCCGATTTCTACTAGGTCTTGGTTGATTAGTGGAAGAGGATGGACGAGGGGCAAATACTGCTGGCCTTGGTGCAAGTGGAGCTGGTGCTCGCGGTGGTCTAGGCACCCACATGCGAGGCCTTGGTGGTGCCACCGAGAATAAGCGAGAAGTCGGCGTCGCTTGCGTGAATCCTCCAAGGCCTTACTCTTACTTTCGGCCACTATAGCCTTGTTGACCAAATGGGAGAAATTCCGGAAGTCATGCAAAGCTACAACCATCTGTAATTCTTCAGACAGCCCATTCAAGAACCGGTTTCGACGACGAAGGTCAGTCGAAACATCATCAGGGGCGTATCTGGCTAGGAAGTTGAACTCATGCAGATACTCAGTCACCGACTTTTGCCCTTGCTTGAGAGCGAGAAATTCCTGTTGCTTGATCATCATCACTCCCTCAGGAATATGAGCTTCGCAAAAAGCCTCCACGAACTCATCCCAAGTAGGGACATGTCCAGCAGGCTGAATGGCAAGGAGGTTATCCCACCATATGCTAGCTGGCCCATCAAGCTGATAACTGGCAAAGAGAACCTTTTCCCTCTCGGAACACTGAGCAATTAATAACTTCTTCTCAATGGTCCGAAGCCAATCCTCAGCTTCCATGGGATCTTGAGAGCTAGAGAACAACGGAGGTTAGTCATTGAAAGTCGGCAAGGCGCCGCACATGGTGGCCTCTGCTCGGCGGTGGTGCAACGAGGAAGAAGTGTTGCGCGCAATCTGCTCCAAGATGCGCGTTTGATCCATTCGATTGCGCTCGATTTGCATGAGCACATCGGCCATCGAAGGTGGTGGAGGAAGCTCCTCTTCCTGGGGACAACCTTGCGGACCACGAGCTGGAAGGTTGATCGGCCCTCCACGAGAATGAGGCATGGGAGTCGACATGCCCTTCCCTTGTTGCGCTTGCGCACGAGTAGTAGGTCCTGTCATCCTGTTACCACACCATGGTTAACAACATAACAAGGATATACTCGGCAAGCACAAACAAGGTTGAAATTAAGAAAGAAACAAACACTGTACATATAATGCATCATGTTATGGTATGCATTTGGATTAACACCAAAACCAGAAACTTCATATATACAACAAAATATTCGGTTCCAGTCTTACATCATAGTCGGCCATAGAGGTCAGATTACAAACCAAATGTTAAACTTGCATATTCTGTACAAAACACCACTGCCCTATTACATGCGGTTTATTTAAGGGCAACTACTAGACTAGAAGGCACTTATCCACGAGGATTCATCGTCGAGGTGCTAGCATAAAGATCCCGATTAAAGTTCACCGGAAACTCATTCAAAAGATGAGCTCCAGGGGAACCCATGTCAACAGGATCCAAAGGACTAATAAGACGCCTCGAAGATCCTAGAAGTGGCTGGTGACCTCCAGGAGATGCGATCCGCGAGTGCGAGGAAAACTGCGATCATCGGGCTTGGCGCACTTGTCCATAAGCGAGCACGCGCCGCCACGGAAGTCGATAAAGAGGTGGTGCGGCGGCGGCGGGAGAGGTCTCGTTGTCACCATAAAGCGCGTTGCGAGGAAGCGGTTCATGTTGACTCAAGAAGCGGTACTCTGGGCCTCATTAAGGCGATGTCGAGTTTCCACAACTCCCTCACAATGCGGCGATGGATTTGGTCCATGATGCGAACCATCCTCGCCAAGCTATGCTTTGAGGTCTTCGCCAAAGCGTATCTCATCGAACATGCTCACTTGGTAGGACCTTGATTGGAAGTGGTCATAGGGTGGTTGAGACAATTCTGTCAAATCATGGCGAAGAAGGCTCATCATCCTACTTGCGACTTCTGAACCGCCATAGCCTCGGAGGTGGCAAGTGCTGGACACGATGGGAACAACGCCGACTACATGCCTAGCGATGACATTGATGAAGGCACGATACTCCTCCATCCCTGGGCCCCGGTCTCGTCGATAGATGGCATACTCCGGCTGGTAGGTGAAATGGGCTCGCCACATCATTTCCCGAAGTAAGGCTGGGAGTCCATCAACATCCTCTGCCCGGGTCTCCTTGACCAAGTACCACTCGCTCATCTATAGACAAAAAGACGAGATAAGAAAACAATTTACTTTGGGAAACATCAACAGAAAGTTGGGCAAGAATTGACATTAAGGAGGATAAGAAATAAAAGATGTCATACTTTTGCTTTCAAAAATATATTACTGCTTGAAAATAATTTTATCAGAAGACTCTCTAATTGTTTCGGCCAGGCTACATCTAACCTCAGACAGCGTATGCTCGATACCAGTATTTGTGGCGCCGGGTTATTGGAAATGTACTTAATTAAATTCATACTGTAGCACAATTGTTAATGAAGGAACAGTACTGCCCCTTTATTAAAAATCATACTAGGAGTATAAATTTAACAAGCAACCGATCCAATAATCAGGATTCCCGGATATATATATATCTCACAATGGTTCCCAGGATCAACGACCATTGCATATATATCCTTCAACAACATTGCATCATACACATACAAGTCATTCATTTACATAATTAAACATAAGTTTACATCATTCGGTTTAGTACTACAATATTAAGTGACTTGGTCACTTCAAAGATCTAACAATGAAGCAAAACAAAATATTAAAATCCACCAATGGCCTCATCCACCGCAAGCAATTGCGTGGAGGAAAAAGTAGCTTTACTCGTTAGCGTCACCCTAATCGGCGCTAACTGGTGCTTCATAAAAAAACCGTCCTCACACGCAACAATAGGTGATAGCACCTTGAGTCTGAAGGTACTCAGCAAGTCTTACACAAACTAATAAAATAAAGTGTTTATTAGAACCTAATCAAAGGAATAGAATTTTTATATGCATAAGGTTACAACAGGAGGGTATAAGGGTTCAGATTTGCATAAAGCAATACATCTTAACCTAGAAAGGCTAAATTTTGATAAAGCAATTTATTAAATCAAAGATAAAGTAGAGCAGTAAGTAAAAGGAACAAGTGTAAACAGTACAGAGCATGAATCCCTCATGCTAAACCAGAAAAACTGAAACCAGTTTTGTAAATCAAAACTTCTATACAGGTGACATCAACTCAAGTTATCGTCCATGACCGTGGACACGGCTATTCGAACAGTTTATACCCTGCAGAGGTGTACATCTTTACCCACATGACTTAGCTAGCCCGTTGCCTTTGGATGCCTCCGAATGATGACATACTTCCTTTGGTATGCCGACCGGGGAAACTAAGATTTGGTATTTTTCAACAAGCTAATACTATTGAGTTGGACCCCCATGTGTGAACTGATCTCGCTTAAACAACGATCGATAGCATCCGCTAAGGGCACACATGTTGCGTCGATAATGCGATCCAAACAATTAAATGCGGCTGGGCTCACTACCCATATTAGGATGCAATCGGCACCATTAAGGTGCGTATATGCTACGGGGCACATATCGCCCTCACCCTTCTAAGAACATCGTCTTGACATACAAGCTCACATGGCATACAACACAGTCATAAGACCTAAGCATTTATGCCATACAAGGTCAATACACATATTCTTACTTTCCTGTTTCCAACCCAATAGTCTTAACATTTTACTTAACCAAACAGCGCCCATACACTGCATGTGGAAGTACGTGGGGGACTTGAATTGAATAGTCAGAGTTCGGTCCTTAATTAACCTCGACAAGTCCACCACAATTCCCAATCTCGTGCACAAAAGCACCATCACTAGCTTCCTCTTGTCCAGATAAAGTTAAATATAAAACTCATTTCTGAAATAAGTAAACTGGACAAAGAGTTTCAAATAACAGAAAGCCATTTGTGATTCCCATGTTTGACAAGGTATTCTTGTCAAACTCTAAAGTTTCTAGACTGCATGTCTAAGCCAATTCTGAAAATATATACATTACTATGCTAAGGTTGAGTGTATGATTATAATTGAGGTAATCCATCAGGTTAGGTCATAACTAACTACTAACAGATCACAGTTTGTATTTTCAGAAAAATAGCATGCACAGATATCACTGGATTTGTAAAAACTATTGTATAAAATTTGGGACCAATATGGTGCAGAGAAGAAGCTTGCCTTGATAGTAATAAACTTCTGTTGCAGGCTCAGGATGCTCAGAAATAGTGTCAAAAGCCTCAGAAGAACCAGATTCTATAAGAAGCAATAAAATCCAATAAATGCCAAAATCGACAATAAGTGCAAAATGGAAAAAAAATATGCATGATCAATCTGGAAATGCATGATTGACAATATGCTTAAGCCATAACTACCCATAATAGTGAGAATAACCCATATTATAACCCACTGTTTTCAAATGGCAGAAACTAAGGCTTAGTTCAAAGTTTCAGTTTTCATATTTTGAAAAGAACCGAAAACAGGACAGATAGCAGATTTTGAGAAAATGAAGATAGATCAAGCAAAGGTTCAGAAATGAAATTTAGCATGATCTTTTAGGGTAATTAATATCCCAAGCTAACCCTATTCTAACCCTAATCGATTAGATTACATCAACTAAAAAGAAACTTATTTTTGTCGGTTGAGCAGACAAAAGAGAACAGAGACATCTCTTTGCTATGAGGCAAAATAGATGATGACAATAATTGAAAGATCAACTTGTTATGCTACTAGGGTTCGGTTGAAACCTAACTAGGATGATAAGTTGACAGGAGAAACCCTAATTCCTAAAAATGACATGGAAGACCGAAAAGTTAGAATAACAACTTTTCAGTTTACAGCAAGTTGAAGCTACTACTATTTTGAAAGAATGATTCATATGATCTCCTAAGGTCCTTAAGATGCTCAAGATGCCAAAAACTAGGGTTTTAGCTTACCAGTAAAGGAAAGACACCACAGACTCTGAAAACCGAAGTGGATTGACAGAGAAATAAACTCTGGATTTAACCTACAAAAGATATCCAATATTTAATGCAAGGTAAAACCAGTGCTTAAGGTGGATAAGCAATGGATAAGAGCAAGAAACTCCTTTGACATGACAAGGAAAATGATGAGCTTGGTGGTCAACAATGGCGACAAAAGCTAGGGTTTATATATGGAGGTTAAGTTCTGGGCAAGATGGAAAGGTCTAGAGTGACGAGGTGTCCATTTAGGGCTAATTATCCCAAAATTAGTTGCATAAACTTTGGGATAAATCCTCTTCTCTGTTCTGAGAGAGATCTGTGTGAGAGAGACAAGGAAGATGATAAGAATCACGACATGTGGGTCCCCCTTGGCGATCCTGACCTTGTAGCGCCTCCTAAAGCCTCAAAAGAATATCAGTCGTCCGATTAGAAATGGGCGGCTGTGATAAATAGAGAGGTTAAAAGGTTTTAATCGGTATCTTTTAATATGGACCGTGCGATCTAGATCGGTTGATCGAGATTAAAGCAGAGCCCAAAAGGATTTTGGGGTTTTAAGTTCAAATAGGGCGTTGGTTGAAATCAACGGCCCGACTCAAAGATACGTCGGCCCTTAGATGCGCGATGCGACCGTCCGATTAAGCTTCTACGGTCAGGATTGACGCGGGATCCGAATGGTCCGATTGCATACACTAATACGGATAAAAGCGCCCTATGATTTCAAAATGAAACAAGCGACACGGTTAGATCAAGAATGGACGGCGGAGATCGTGAGGGGATCCGGAGTCGTCCGAATGCATACACCGCTCTGGACCACACGATGAAGATCTAACGGCCCAGAGGAGCGCAGGCCTTAATAGCACGCGGTAAAAAGGAAAGTCGTAGGATTTGAATCGGTCGGCCTTAATAAAAGTGCGCCTTTAAGTTTAAAACGAAAAGGGAGGCGCTGTTGGATCGGAAATGAACGGTGGAGATCGAGAAGGGCTCCGGAGTTGTCCGATTGCATACACTGATCTCGATCATTAGATCAAGATCCAACGGCAGAGATCAAATCACACACGTGGACAGCTCGCGTAGCGTCATAGCCTCACCCGTTCGATTGAAAATCAACGGCTCTCATCACGCATGGGTTCGGGCTCGCGCCCGAGCGTGACTGGGCCGGACCACTTGCACTGGGTTGGACCCAACCGCATAAGTTCGAGTCGCTACAGTACCAGTGTTTAGGTTTAGACCTGAAGGTTGACTAAATCCTAAATTCAATGTTTAAAAGTTTGACTGGGCTTTTAAAAATAGCAAATAAATTTGTAAAATCATGAAATTTTTGCTGGAGGCTACTGGGATAATATATTTCAAAGATAAATTTTAAAATCACATGATCACTTTGTAAAATACATAAATATTTATTTTAGCCCGAAAATATTCATTTAAAGACAACTATTTTTCTTTAAGCCAAAATAATTTCTAAAAATGTAACAAAAATTATTATTTTAGTCAAGATAATTTATTTAGGCTTTAAAGAAAATACTTCCCAGTCATAATACAAGTTTTATCTTGTATTTCCTTGAAAACTTTAAATAAGTTTTTAGTCTTTGGCTAAAAAGGAAGGTTTTTCTTGGTAACAGCAACTCCCAACTGGTAATTAGGAACAGTAATGCTATGAACAGTGTCTCATTACTGTTCATAATGCAGATTATTACTGTTTAAAGAATTGGGGCTGTTACATCGTGTCAGTCTGAGAAGCATCGTCGTGACTCCTTAAAGCCTTTGAGCTCACCCATTCGTCGTTTCCTTCGCTCTCTTGTTTTCTCCGCCCGTTTCTCTGTTTCGGCCGGAGAAGAGAACGAAGCTAGCGCCGCCGTGCTAGTGCCGCCCTCGAGCCAGCGACCCGCCATCGCGTTCTGCTCTCCACGCCGCCTCCATTTTGCCCATCCAGAACCCTCGGCGTCCAGTGTATCGCCGGGAGCAACTTCGTCGTCTCCGCCTCCGGTTGCGGCGGCCCCGCGAGCTTGCTAGTGCTCTGGTGAGTCTCTAGCCTCGTGACTTGGTCCCTCGTGATCGCAATCCTCCACTGAGTCTAACGGTGGCTCGTTTCTGTCTTTGGTGCATCGTGGAGGGCGTGCGGGTGTTTCTTCCTCGCGCACGGTGATTCGCCGCCGAGGCAATTCCGGCCGCCTCGGACCTCCTTCGTCGTCATCATCTTGTGCTTATTGCTCCTGGGATCAAGGCGGAGCTGAGGCGCACTTTCCGGAGTCTTCTAGAAGCCTGTAGCGTCCTCGTCGTGGGAGCCGCATCTTCTTCTCCGCCTCCGTTCGCCGCCAGCTCGCCGCCGGCATCCTCGTGGGTCCGCGTCGCCGTCATCGAGTTCGCGAGGTCTTAGCGAACCTGTAGGTATAACCCTTTCGCCCTGAGACCCTGTGGTTAGCTAGATCAGTTGCGCGGCCGCGCCGCCGTCCCCGTGGTCGCCGGTGAGCCACCGGCAACGTTAGCTCTAACCTCCCCCTTTAGTTCTTAATCGTCGTTTAGCTGTATCACTGCCATGTGGGCCCTCTCTGGTTAATCACGTTTAGAACTTTAATCCAACCGTTTTGTTTTTGCTCTGAGTCGTTGTCATGTGGGCCCATGTTGTCAGTTAAGGTTTGTGTAAACTTTGGTAATACGTTTTCTCTGTTGGGAGCGTATTTCTCTGAGAGTGTATGATAGGATTACACTTTGATAAGCCGAAGACATATTCTTAGAATGCGCCTTCGACGTCGCCGTTGGCGCGGCTAGGTCAAGTTTGACCTGGTCGCCGTTTCTCGCGCGGGTCCACCTGTCTGTGGCTATGGTTAGCTGTGCGCCGGTAGAAAAAGTATTAAATGCTTTAGTTTTTCTGAAATGCTTTTCTGGTTTGCTGATAATTCAATTGAACTTAGAAAATTCATAACTAATTCAATTTTTCTTCAAATCGCATGAAACCAGTTCTGTTAATTTTCATTTTAAATGTGCTATTTACTAAAAATGGTTTCAGCTTTGTCTCTGTATCAAAAATCTGTTAGTTGATTAAATGGTGTATTATGTATATTCCAAATTAGAAAATTCATATCTTTTTCAATAATTGTCCAAATCCAGTGAATCCAATTTTGTAGATTTTAGTTTTAGTGTACTAATTATCAGTATAGGTGTTAGATATGTTTCTGTTCTTAAATTTTGTTAAAAGATTTAAATGATGCTTTTTGTGTATTATTAGCTTAGAAAATTCCTAGAAAATTCATAACAAATTAAAATGAGTTGTCCTCTGTTTCTAAAATTTGTGTTAAGCCTTGCCCTAGCTGCTGTTTGAATGTTGGGCTCTTTAAATGGTTTTGAATGTTTGAGTTTTGTCGGTGTTATTTGTTCTTATTCGTTGCTTTTGCTCGATCGTTAGATTGCGACGGTTCTGGTTCTATCGAGAGTGATCCTCTGCAACAGGTTGAGCCTATTGAGCGGCGAGCGACGAACAAGCGGTTTGATCATGTTTATCCCAGTATTTTAAAGTCTAATATTTTGTTTCAGCTGTATGTATGCATTGCTTAATTTGTGTTAAATTGATTAGTTAAAACCGTAGCTGCATATCCTGTAGGTGAAATATTGATCTCTACTACCTGAGCCTAGGTTACTTGCTGTGATTAGAGTTCATTGGATGAACTCTTATCATAGTAGATACGAGTTCGGTTGCTTAGCCATGCTTAGCTTAGGTAGAATTGGCGATCATCGACTTAGTCGATGATCTTGATCATATAAAATTATTATTGTTCTTATGTTCCAGCTTGTGCTTTGTCTAATTGCAAAAACTAAAAATGAAAACAAAAACGATTTAGACTTGGGCACAATGGTAAGTTTTGGTGTGATCTGTTGGGTGTGATTGGAAAGGTGCCCGAGTCAACAAGGACCGAACATCTTGTTACACTAAACCAAGCATTTTAGCGTCCTAACCACACTAGAGTATATGGGACCTCTCTTGACCTAATACTTTGGCGTGTATTGGCTCCGGGTCGCAGGGGTCGCAGGAGGGATGGTGTTGGGAGCATGGTAGTTGTCAGAAAAGCTTTACCCGCAAAGGTAGTTGTCTTTCGGCTTTACCATGTAAGCGTATGGATTTCTATCCATACGAGCGGCTCGTAGTTAATACACAATATTGGAAAAAGTCTCGTAGGACTTAGTGTGCGGCATACCTTGGAAGTGTGCTTTGGCTTAAAGCGATGCGAAGTGTGGGTGCAGATGGTACACCTGCGGGGTTAAAACTATTCGAATAGCCTCGTCTAGGTTATGGACACGCAGCAAGGTCTTCCAAGAGTTAGACTACAACATTTAAATTAAAACTTGTTGGGTGGTGCGAATGCGGGATTAGTGCTATTGTTGGGGTGACTATTGGGATAGTCACTTCTAGGTTGTTTATCTTTACTCTGTTGTTATTATTACCTTTCTGATTATTTCAACATAAAAATGAATTGCAAACTTGCCTTTAAAGCGTATTACATTATTGCAAATAAATTTGGCTTTGTGCAAATGAAACATATGGCCTCCACCAAATGAGCTGCATGTAGCATATGAGCAGTGCGCTAGTTCACACGTCGGTCTTGCGAGTACAAAAACAATTTTTGTACTCGTTGCTTTGCCTAATGTTTTTGTTGCGAGAGGAGGAAGGGGAGCCCCAGGGCCTCATACGTGAGTTGTCTTTGCCGCCGTGTTTGGCGACTAGGCTTGGCGGTCGGTCGGATGCCTTGTGGGTTGAAGGCACGCGATTGGCTTTGTTTATAGCCATCTTATGGCACTTTTGCTTCCATTGTCGTTTTTGTTATTTGTGTATCTTTTGGCGGTCGTACAGTGCGTAATATTCTCTTGTTGTTACTTTCTGCTTAGTAGTGTGATGTTTGGACTCTATGTTTGGAATGGAGTTGATGCATAATTTTGTGGTGAGATGTGTATACTGCTTTATGGGAAGTATACATATCTCGAGGATCGGTTTATTTGATTTGTGATGCTAGGACCAGGTGGTTGGTTAAGCATTACAAGCCAAATAAATTGGGGTCCTCACAACTGCGCTCACTGCCTGTGGCGTCGCAGCTAGGTAAATTAAGAGTGTCTCTCCTGGTTTCAGGGAAACCAGAACAGGAGCACTCGTAAGATACCTCTTGACTTCCTCAAAGGCTAGGTTAGCCTCTTCCGACCACTCGAAGCCCTCATGTTTCCTTAGAAGTTTGAAGAAAGACAGTCCTTTCTCTCCCAGGCGTGCGATGAAACGACTTAATACCGCCATGCATCCTGTGAGTTTATGAACTTCTTTCTTCGTGGTCGGGGGGCGCATCTTAGTGTTGGCTTTTATCTTTTCAGGATTTGCTTTGATTCCTCATGCAGAGACCAGGAATCCAAGCAATTTTCCTGAAGAGACCCCGAACACACACTTCTCGGGATTAAGTTTCAAGTGGTGTTTTCTAAGGTTGTCAAAAGTCTCCTGTAAGTCTGTGATATGGCTGAGTCGTTTGCCGCTTTTTACGACTAGATCGTCAACGTAGGCTTCCAAGTTTCGGCCTAGTTGAGGAGCAAAATTCGTTTGCATCAACCGCTCAAAAGAAGCTCCAACATTTTTTAAGCTGGATGGCATTTTGACATAGCAAAATATCCCAAACGGTGTAATAAATGCGGTCTTCTCCTCATCTTCTCGACACATACTAATCTGGTGGTAACCAAAGTATGCATCTAGAAAACTCAACATCTCACATCCTGTAGTAGAGTCAACCAGCTGATCGATACGAGGTAAAGGGAAATCATCTTTTAGACAAGCTTTATTAAGATCAGTAAAGTCTACGCACATACATCATTTGTTGTTCGACTTTCTAACCATTACAGGGTTAGCCAACCACTCTGGGTGGTTGACTTCTCTTATGAAACCTGCTTTAAGCAACTTGTCCAATTCTGACCTAATAGCATCTCGTCGATCAGGGGCAAATCTCTGTAACTTCTATTTTACGGGTACCTTGTCAGGCCATAAGGCTAGCCTGTGCTCGATCACTTCCCTGGGGACTCCGGGCATATCGGATGCTTGCCACGCGAAGACATCTGCGTTTGCCCGGAGGAAAGTGATGAGGGCATCTTCCTATTTGGGGTCGGAAGAATCCCCAATGCGAACAGTCTTCGAGGGCTCCCCCGCGTCCAGAGGAACCTCTTTGACCTGGTCGTTCGGCTTAGGTGTAGCTTTAGGCTTCGACTTGCTAGTCGAAGGCCGACTTTCATCTCGAGTTGGTAGTTGTCCAACCATCTCGAGGGAGCGATGGTCGCAGGAGTGTGCCATCTTCTTGTCACAATATATCGTGATCACTCCTTTGGGACCTGGCATCTTAAGACATTGATACCCATAATTAGTAGCTATTAAGAATCTTGCCAAAGTAGGTCGTCCGAGTATGGCATTATATGCCGTATCGAAATCGACCACATCAAAGGAGACCTTCTCTGTCCTGAAATTGCTTGGTGAACCAAACGTTAAAGGAAGAGAAACTTGGCCAATTGGTTTGGCCGAAGACCCCAGTACGATTCCATGAAATGAATATTGTACCGGCCTTACCTTTGTCTTGGGTACCTGCATCTCGTCCAGGGTACTCGTAAACAGTATGTTCAGCGAGCTTCCACCATCAACTAAAACACGATTGACTCAACAATTGTTGATGGTGGGTTCAACCACGATCGGAAATCGACCTAGTCTAGTCGAAGGGATCGGACAATCACCTTTCTCGAAAGTAATGGTGATTTCCGACCACTTCGGTAACTTATTAACGGGAGGTGAGTCGATTGTATTTACCTCGCGTTCGATAGATTTTAACTGTCGTCGTGACTCGTATGCCAACGATCCTCCATAGATGTGATCGATGGTGTGTTGTGGATCTTGGAACGGCATCTCCTCCTCGTCGTCAGACTCCTTGCGTCCACTTGTTTGACCTACCTGTTCAAGAGTAGGAAGTGGCCCTTTGCCAGAGTAGTAGTCTTCGAGTTTTCTTAGGAAAACTCAGCAGTTACGAAGATCATGCCCTTCTTTTTTTATGAAAAGGGCACCACCTGGGTTTGTCATTCCTCCGATCTTGGCGCTTACCTTTGCCTCGATCAGGATTCTGCTTGGGGTTGCGTGGCTCTTTGTCGCTTACGGCTAGGACCTCCTCAGAACCGTGAGATAGAGATTTGCATCTCTTTGCTTTGTTCTTGGATTTCATAGCCTTTTTATCCTTTTTCTTACCACCTTCGCCCACCTCTTGAGGGATATCATCTTCACAATCGATAGTATTATTCCACTCGACTGCTTCAGCAGTAGTCGCATATCTATCGACCATCTTAAAAAGTTCGGCGACGGTGGCAGGTGGATGTAAAGCGATGTCCTCTGTTATCCTTCTGCTACAGACTACCTACTTGAAAGCCCTGATCACAGATGAGTCAGAAACTTCGAATAAATTTGAACTGGTAGGCGCGATGAATTGTCGCAGCGTTTCATGATCATTCTGTCTTATCCGGTGTAGGTCATCTTCCTTTCCAAGGCGATTGTAGGTACCCTGAAAGTTTGCCAGCAAAAGATCGCAGAGGTGCTGCCACAAGTAGATCGATTCGAATGGCTGGTTTAAATGCCATGATCGAGCCGATCCTTCGAGTACAGTCGGAAGGTAATTTGCCATGACATGCTCTCCTCCTCCTGCTGCTCGAATAGCTGTAGTGTAGATCTAGAGGAATTCGATGGGATTTTGAGATCCATCAAACTTCCCCATGTTCGCTAGTCGAAAACGAGGTGGCCAGCGAACCTCTCGAAGGTCGGGTAAAAACGATATCCAATTACGGGTGGACTGGGCCTATGATAGGCCTCAGTTTTTCGAGGGAAATACTCCTCATATTCCGCTTGCCGTCGCGCATCTCGTCGCTGAAGTAGTGAAAGATCACCTCTCCTGGGGGCTTGTTGCGTTTTCCTCAGGTCGGGAGAACGACATGAGTGAAGGTCATGCCGCCTTCCATGCGACGAGTTATCTGAACGGTGGCAGAAGACGGAGTTGTACTGCTACGACTTCCTGGTTGTGGTCGACGAAGACGCTCGAGTTTGGCCATTGTATCGCGAAGCCTTTGTGTGATCTCTTCTGCAAAGAGATCATACCCTGGTGCTTGAGCGAGTTCTTGGGTCGGATTTTCCAGCAAGTCGTTGATACGCTGGAGCTCTTGAGCTTCCTCCGACTGGAAATAAGCGCGCTCAGGAAGGTTTTTCTGAGCCGCTATTTTCCTCCGTCGGGTTGTCTCAGAATGGCCTATTTCAGACCCCTGAGTTGGTTTTAATGGAGTGCGAGAATGTTGAGGATGTCTCGCACGTTCATTAAAGTGTTTGTCTCGTTCGCCAGCGGTGGCGTCCTTGCTATTGCGATGAGGAGGTGTAGAGTATTCTCGTCGGGGAGCATCGTCAATCCTTCCTCTAGGAGAATGATTCTTATCAGAGGGAAGGACGAAGACCTTCCGTGGATGACCTCCACTTGCGCTCGAGGCCTCCTCACTTGAGGAGTAGTCGAGCGATACCATCTGGCTACTTGGAGTAAACCCCTCCAAGTAGGGGAACTCCGGGTTATAACCGTCTCCGTCTGCAGGTGGACCCTGCGTCAGGATGGTTGGACTTGGAGGAACAGCGTGCTCGATCCTCTTCTCTGCGGAATTTCCCGGAGAAAGAGGACCATTAGATGTCGATGGAGCTCCGGAATGATGGCTTCCAAAACCTGTCTTGCCAAGTCATACTGCCTTGGGGGGACTCGAACACTTAGAGGAAAAACTCTCGTTGTGTTGCGAATCTGTCCCGAGGCAGCCCTGTTGGTGGTCGTATTGACCCTTGCCCCCTGAGGAAGCGGGTTCCTCAGCTGGGCGTACAGTTGTGGGGGATAAGGATCCCTCCTAACCTCCGATGGTGACGTAGTCTCCGAGATCTGATAGAAGATCTCCAGAGGCGGCAATACCGTCAGAAGATTCGATACTCGGCTCGTAGTCGAAACCGGCATCCATGTCGACGTCTGCGTAATCGGCCAAGTCGAACCAATTCTCCTCATTCCATTCTCCTGCCATGATAGCATCAAAGAGAAAAGAAAGAACTGTTGACAAAGAATTACCAGAAGATCCCCACGGTCGGCGCCAACTGTCGGTGTTTTAGAACCGATCTTACGTAAACATTGTTTGATTCAGGGGGTCTCCACAATTGATCACGCAAACGAGAGAGAGACAGGGATTTTTATACAGGTTCGGGCCTTCTCAGGTGAGAATAATAACCCTATTCATGTGTAATGTATTGGGTATCCTTATTACAATCAGTGAAAAGACTTCTGCTAATGTTGCTACTGACTGTCTTCTCAAAAAAGCCTCTCTCTCACTATCTCTAAAAGATATCTATTTATACTATACTGTTGGGTCAGTTGTCATTCCAGGTTAATTAATCTCATTATTGCGTAATAATGAGAGTAATTATCGGAGTAGTAACCCCCCCACGCTGTTCAACGGTTATCAATCAGAGATAGTGGGGAATTATCTGTAGTTATTTCAGGTATAACTACGTAATTTGACTGCCCAGATTCTCACCAATAAATGGGCCTTCTAACGAGTGGACCCAGTTGATCGTGAGGAAGTCGTAGCAGGGGTTGGCTGTAATAGGACTTACGACCAGGAGGTAGTCGTAGGAGAAGTTTACGGCTGGGTACTGGTCGTAGAAAGACTTACGACCGGACGTAATTGTAGCAGGACTTACGATTACACCACAGTCGTAGAAACACTTACGACTAGGGGGGTGGTCGTAGAAGACCTTACGACCACCTATCTTACTCTTCCCTTATAATGTTAAGGGGTATACCATGTGACGTTATATTACATGATTCTGGAATAATAAAATGAGGATTATCATATCCTCGTCTATTTGTCAAATCTGTTTTTAATTGTTGAAATAACAGCGAGACGACAATAAGTAACATAAATAACAACCTAGAAGTGACTAACCCAATAGCCACCACAACATAGCACGAATTCCCCATTTGTACCACCTAAATCAAGTTTTAGTGAAAAGGTTATAGTCTAATTCTTGTACGACCTTACCAAGCATATCCATAACCTAAGACGAGGCTATTCGAATAGATTTAACCTTGCAGGGGTGTACCAATGTACCCACATGTCAGATCACCTTTTTGCCAAGCTATTTAGTACACTTCCTTTGGTGTGCCGGCACGACTAAGTCCTACAAGATGTTTTCCAATATTGTGTATTAACCACGAGTCGCTCGTATGGATAGAAACCTATACGTTGCATCGGAGTCATTGTAAAGCCGGAAGTCAACTACCCATATAGGGTAAAGCAACCTGGACAACTACAATACCCCTCGGTGTGGATAACCTAGAAAGGATTCCACTCCCGTGCACCCAACACATAAACACCATCCTCATTTTACCACAACACAACACACACACATCCTTCTACGACTCGGAGCCAACACACGCCAAAGTACTAAGTCAAGAGAGGTGCCATATCCCTCTCATGTGGTTAGCACACAAAAGTGCTTGGAGCAGTGACACAAGTAATTCGGTCCTAGTTGACTCTGGCACCAACCATTCACACCCAAAATCACACCATCTTACCATTGTGCCCAAGTCTAAAATATTTTATTTTTAGTTTTAGTTTCTCAAAATACCAAAGCACAAGGTGTTGGACATAGAGTCATAGTAAGTTTTTGTGTGATCAAGGTTACCAACTAAGTCGATAACCACCTAACTCTACCGTTCTAAGCATTTCTAAGCAACAACAACTCGTAGACTACAAGCTAAGTGATAAGGGCCCATCCAACGAACCCTAAATCACAAAGGACATAATCCTAGGCTCAGTAGTAGAGAATGAACATTGCCTACAGATTATGCATCTGGAGGATCAACTAATCGAACAATAGTTTAAAAGAAAAATAGACCATGCATACATAGACTTTGCAAACAAGATATTAGACTTTGAAAATAATAGAAACAACATGATCAAACAAATTGCAACATCTGATTGCCTTACTGGAGATCACAATCTTGTTGTAGAGGATCACTCTTGTACTCAACAAATTTGTCGGAACCTATCGCAAGAACGAGAAAATCCAATAAGAACGACGAACACCGACAAAGACTCAAAATCCATGGAATTTTCACAACAGGTAGAGCAGGATTTTAGATGAATTTAGCAACAAGAATCAACCAATTTGGATAAAGCATGCAAAAGTTATAGCCTAATCAATTTTAATCGACCGGAAATTTTAATTTAATAACTTTTTGTTACTGTTCATCACACAAATTTCCATAAGGTTGGTGATCATGAAAATTCTATAGTAGACAGCATGACATTCTAAGAACAGCAAAATTTGGTTCACTTCATTTGGAGTTAAAATGAATTTCTTATGATTTTTCTAAGTTATGAAACTAGTACATAACATTTTTCAGAGGCAAAGACATATTTAAAACCTATTCTACACTAAAGAATATTAATAGAGGAATCTAACACATTTTAGTTTACTCAATTTGGAGTTGTAGAGAATTACTTATGCATGTTACAAGTTCTAAGGAATTTCTAAAACAATAATTAATGCTAAACAAGTTAATACAACCTACACAATTTTTCTGGTACAGAACAAGGTTCAAGCAATTTTAGATTAAAGTTCAGTTAAATAGAGATTTAACAAAATTTGAACCATCTAAAAAGGAGTTAAAACGAATTACTTAAGCACTTTTGAAGTTTAAAGCAATTTACGGTTCACCAATAAAAGGCAACTGGATTTCCTCAAAAACCAATGACGTGGAAAACTCTCGGCCGTTGAGATTGAATCAGACGGTGCAACCAAGAAAACACATGGCCACGTGAAAAGCTCAGCGAGCCAGACGTCAGATTTAAATCGGACGACTCAGAAGAAAGGAGAGGTTTGGACGGTCCGAACGTTCCTTGCGATCTGGATCACAGATCTAGAAATGGACGGTTGAAAATGAAGGCGTGTTCGGAAGGTCCGAACGTCCCACGAGATCTGGAGCGTAGATCTAAAGATGAACATTCCCAAAAGATCTGAGACACGGATCTAAAAATGGACTGTACACGATCTCCTACGTGCTACGCACACATGCACAAGGGTTTAAGTGCACGGGCCCACAAGGCAGTGGTTGTAGCTAAGGGGTGGTCTTTGCAAAAAGGGACCACGGGGTGGTCTTTGCAAAAAGGACCGCGAGGTGGTCTTTGCAAAAAGGTTAAGGGAGGTCCTGGCTAAAGGCCGAGAGGGTGGTCTATGCAAAAGTCCAGGAGGGTTGTCTTTGCAAAAGCACAGGAGGTGGTCTTTGCAAAAACTCAGGGGGTGGTCGTGGCTTACGACAACAGAGTTGAACCCAAAACGGGGCTCACCGCCGGCGACTCCGGTCACGGCGGTGCAAACAAAAGACAGGAATGAGTTCGCAATAACATTGCGCACCCAAGGAAGGCACTTTCAACGGCTGAGAACGACGGCGAGCCGGAAAGTGGTGGTTGTGTAAGGCACGGCCAAAACAAAAACAGCAAACGGAGCTCCGCAGCGTCCAAAGTAGCGAGTGCCCAAGCAACTAGAGACTACCAAAGAGCTACCTAAGCACAGAAGAGGTTCAAAGATGGCCGGAGGATTATTGGCGACGAAGACCTGCGCCGGAGCTGATGCCATAAGTGTGGGACCCCGGTATATTTAGCTTGTATTGCTTAGTCTTCCATTGACTCTAGCATCACAAACAAAATATATCGTGCCTCGAAAAAATGTATACTTTCCAGAATTGCAGTATACACACCCTTTTACAAAACATTGCATCAATTCTATACAACACACAGAACTAAAGCTTTACAAGCAAAAGACATACATAATAGTTATTACAAAAGAGAGGCCAACTGGCCAAGAACATAAAAGAACAGCGGAAGCAAAATGCCATAAGATGGCTATAAACAAGAGCCAACCGGTTTGCCCTCTACCCACAAGGCAATCCGACCGGGCCGCCAAGCTAGTCGTCCACACTACAGCACAACTCACAAAAGTCGATCCCTTAGGGATCAACCTCCTCTGCAACAATTAAGAATTGCAAATGAGTAAAAAAAATGTACTCACAAGACTTACGAGTAATAAACCTAGATATTACTACATGCAGGCTTTAATCAAAGGAGAAGGCTCAAGGTTTGTTTTCAGCACAAAGCATATTTTATTTGCAATAAGTAATAGATTGAAGGCAGTTTTAACAATCTGAATTTTATCTGCATAAATAACAGCGAGACAATAAGTAATAACATAAAGACATCCTAGAGATGACTAACCCAATAGCCATCGCAACAATAGCACGAACTACCCATTCGTACCACCCACATCAAGTTTTAATTAAAAAGGTTGTAGTCTAGTTCTTGCACGACCTTACCAAGCATGTCCATAACCTAGGATGAGACTATTCTGATAGATCAAACCCTGCAGGGGTGTACTGTGAGACCCTGGTTTATTTAGCTTGTAATACTTAGCCTTCCATTGGCTCTAGCATCACAAACAAAATACACCGAGTCTCGATGGACATGTGCTTCCCAGAATTGCAACACATATACATCTTTACAAAATCATGCATCAATTCCATACATCACATAATAACAAGTCTAGCAAAAGACATACATAATATAGAGTTATTACAAAAGAGGGGCCGACCGGCCAAATGACATCAAAGTATTAATAACAGCATAAGCTAATGTGCCATAAGATGGCCATAAACAAAAGCCAATTAGTGTGTCTTAACCCACAAGGCAACCAACCGGACCGCCAAGCTAGTCACTCCAAACACTACCATAGCACAACTCACAAAAGTGAGGCCCTTCGGGGTCACCCTCTTCCTCTGCACACAACAAGCAATGCAGGTGAGTACAAAAATGTACTCGCAAGACTTACGAGTAACAAGCCTATACATAGCTACATGAAAGCTGTATCAAAGGAGATTGGTTATATGGTTAATTGGACGCGTAAAGCAATTTTCATTTGCAATAATGTAATAGATTGAAGGCAATTGGTAAAATCGGTTTTTAAGCATTGAAATAACAGCGAGTAACAATAAATAACAAGTAATCACCTAGAGGTGACTAACCCAATAGCCACCACAACATAGCACGAATCCCTGATTCATACCACCCGTCAAGTTTTAATTAAAAGTTGTAGTCTAACTCTTGAAAGACTTCCCCAAGCGTGTCCATAACCTAGGACGAGGCTATTCGAATAGATCAATACCCTGCAGGGGTGTACCAATGTACCCACACTTCAGACCACCTTTAAGCCACAAGATTAGCACACTTCCGAAGGTAAGCCACGAGATATTTCTAATATTGTGAATCAACTACGAGTCGCTCGTATGGATAAAAACCCATACGCTTACATTGTAAAGCCAAAAAGACAACTACCCCTCGGGGTAAAGCTTTTTGGACAACTACAATGCTCCCAACACATGAGCTACCTCATTTTACCACAACACAACACACACACGCCCACCTGCGACTCGTAGCTAACACACGCCAAAGTACTAAGTCAAGAGAGGTCTCATACCCTCTAGTGTGGTTAGCACGCAAGAATGCTTAGTTTAGTGTAACAAGATGTTCGGTCCTTGTTGACTCGGGCACCATTCGAGTCACACCAAAAATCATACCAACATACCAATGTGCCCAAGTCCAAATCATTTTGCTTTCATTTTTAGTTTTCACAATTAAACATAGCTCAAAGATAAAACATAAAGTCATAATAAGCATTTGTGTGATCAAGGTCATCGACTACATCGACAACCGCCCATTTCTACCGATAGCTAAGTATGACTAAGCAATTTAACTCGTACTACTAAGTGACAAGGGCTCATCCAACGAACCCAAAACCATAGCAAGATAGTCCTAGGCTTAGTAGTAGAGGATAAACATTTTCCTACAGATTATGCATCTAATAGGTCAACTAATCGATAATAGTTTAAAACAAGATAGAAATGCATACGTAGAATTTGCAAACAACATATTAGAATTTGAAAATAATAGGAACAACATGATCAAATGAATGCTACATCTGCTTGCCTTGCTGGAGGTCAGAGTCTGGCTGCTGAGGATCAGATTCAAGATCAATATTATCTTCAGAACCTAACGCCAAAATACGATAAAACCAATAAGAGCGAAGAACACCAAATAAGACTCGACAGCAAAAGTCATCCAAATCTCATGAAATTTATACAGAAGCAAGGTTATGATTTTAAATGAATTTAGAAACAAGAATCAAGTCATTTGGACTAAGCATGCAAAAGTTATGGCTAAAACAAATTCTCTCAGCCTAGAAATTCAACTAAATTAATTACTGGTACTGTTCATGGCAAAAATTTCTAGAATGACCTAAAACCTGAAATTTTTATGGTAGGTAGATAATGATATCCTAAACACAGCAAAGTTGAGTTTACCCAATTTGGAGTTAAAAAGAATTACTTATGATTTTTCTAAGTTGTAAAACTGGCACATAGCATTTTTTAGAAATAAAATCATGATCAAAACCTATTTCATATTAAAGTATGCTAACAGAGGAATTTTACAAGCTTGATTTTGCTCAGATTGGAGTTATGCAGAAAAAGTTATGCATTTTACAAGTTTCAATTTAATTTCTGGGGTATTCAATAATGGCTGGGACAAGTTAATAATGTTTAAAAAAATTTCTGTTACAGAAACATGCCTAAATGCATTTTTATATTAAACCTTAGTAAAATATGAATTTAATACAGTTGGAACATCTAAAAAGGATTTAAAATGAATTAGTTAAGAGTTTCGAAGTTTAATACAATTTTTAGGTAGCAAATAAAGGCTTACCGAAATAAAATCAAACTTATCAAAAGAAAACGACGTAGACGAATATGGGCCTTTGATTCGGGATCCAACAACCCACGTGCACCGCAACACAATGCACGCGAGGAGGCCCACGAGACCCACCGTTGGATCAAGATCCAACGGTCCACGTGAATTGGGACTTTCGGGTGACCCGAAAGCTCCAATCATCCATGTCTGTAGATCTTAAGATGGAGGGCTCAGAGCGCAGTAACCTTCGGTGGTCCGAACGTCTCTGCGATCTGAGCCGCAGATCTAGAGATGGAGGGCTCAGATCAACGTGCGATTCGAGCGACCCGAACGGCACACCGATCTCAACCGCTGATTGCGAGATGGATGGCCCCTAGCGACTTGGAACGTTCGGGGGCCCGAAAGTTCCCGAAGATCTGGGCCGTTGATCTTAAGATCGACGGTCCACGATCTGCGCATATAACACATGTGGGTTTTAAGTGTGCGGAGAGGTTTAAATGTGCGGACCCACATGTAAGTGACACACAGGGCAATTTAGGAGAACCATTAATTTCTAAATCCAATGATTAGCGATGATTAGCATTAATGGTGTCCTAAAGCTTTCGCACAGAGACGGTTTCAGTGGGCGAGGGCCCACAAGACAGTGGCACAATAGGCCGATTCGGACAACCATTAATTGCTAACAATGATTAACAATTAACGAATCCAAACTTTGTCCTATTGACTTCGTTACTGTGGTTTAGGCCTACGGGCCCACATGGTAGTGACCCAAAGAGTCATTTCCGACAACCATTTATTGCTAAACACTAATTATCAATGATTAATCATTAATGATGTCCTAAAAGTGTTGAATAGTGCCAGCGGGGTTTAGGTGGCTGGGCCCACTTGACAGTGGCACAAGGGTTCATTTAGGACAGGCATTTATTACTAAAACCATGATTATCAATGATTAGTAGTTAATGAACAGAATCAATGTCCTCAACGACAACGGCACAGAGGACGCTCGTCCGGCAAAAACCGAGCGCAAAGAAAGGCAATTTGCCAATCTTATTAGTTCCCAAAAACCGAATTTAAACGATAACAACTACCTTTGGAAAGGAAGAGAGGAAAATAACTTTTTCAAGCATAATCAAGAGTAAGGTGAGATGAGCAATCTAAGATAGGTAAGGAGTAAAATCTGAGAACTTACTTAAGCTTTCAAAATCATTTGATAGTTTTGAAACTAAGTTTTTCAAAGGATCCTAAAGGTGACCAATCTAGGGGTTTCTACTGTCGGTATGGCTCTGATACCAAGCTTTGTGGGACCCCGATTTATTTAGCTTGTAATGCTTAGTCTTCCATTGACTCTAGCATCATAAACAAAATATACCGTGTCTCGGGAAAATGTATACTTCCCAGAATTGCAGTATACACAACCTTTTACAAAACATTGCATCAATTCCATACAACACACAAAGCCAAAGCTTTACAAGCAAAAGACATACATAATAGTTATTACAAAAGAGAGGCCAACCGGCCAAGAACATAAAAGAACAGCGGAAACAAAATGCCATAAGATGGCTATAAACAAGAGCCAACCGGTTTGCCCTCTACCCACAAGGCAATCCGACCGGGCCGCTAAGCTAGTCGTCCACACCGCAGCACAACTCACAAAAGTCGATCCCTTAGGGATCAACCTCCTCTGTAACAATTAAGCAATGCAAATGAGTACAAAAATATACTCGCAAGACTTACGAGTAACAAACCTAGATATTACTACATGCAGGCTTTAATCAAAGGAGAAGGTTCAAGGTTTATTTTCAGCATAAAGCAGATTTTATTTGCAATAAGTAATAGATTGAAGGCAGTTTTAACAATCTGAATTTTATTTGCATAAATAACAGCGAGACAATAAGTAATAACATAAATACATCCTAGAGATGACTAACCCAATAGCCATCACAACAATAGCATGAATTACTCATTCGTACCATCCACATCAAGTTTTAATTAAAAAGGTTATAGTCTAGTTCTTGCACGACCTTACCAAGCATATCCATAACCTAGGACGAGGCTATTCGAATAGATCAAACCCTACAGGGGTGTACCAATGTACCCACACTTCAGACCGCCTTTTTGCCAAGCTATTAAGCACACTTCCTTTGGTATGCCGGCACGGCTAAGTCCTACGAGACATTTTCAATGGAAAATGCTAATTAAGAGCTGCATGCATGGGGGATAACCCTTAGTGACCTACCGGTGAAATAGATCACTAGGATCCATACGTAGAGTAGGATGCACCGGCCCAGCCGTGGCAACTGCGGGTGCTCCCCTCTTTTACTTGTCCCATGTTGCATATAGAAATATACAACCCACCACGCAACTCATTAATTAACACCCCTCAAAATACTAAGTCAAGAGAGGTCTTATATCCCTCTAGTGTAGTTAACACGCAAATATCACTTGGCCTAGTGACACAAGTAACTCGGTCCTTGATGACCCGGGCACCATTCCATCACACCATAAGATCACACGATCAAACTATTGTGCCCAAGTCTAAAACATTTTATTTTCAGTTTTGGTTTCACAAATAAACAAAGCACAAGATGCTAAATCATAAGTAATGACAAGTTTTTGAGTGATCAAGGTCATCGATTAAGTCGATAACCACCCAATTCTACCGCTAACTAAGCATTGCTAAGCATCATATCGTAAAGACAATAAAAGAACATAAATCATTCACCGGGCTCTAATTCACCAATGAGGATATTAACTTAGGGTTGTGGTAGGGGTGAATAATTTCAGGGCAACAATGCAATAGGACTAGCTACCTCTAATCGACAAAATTAATCTTTGACACAAAGAAGCATGCATACCTAAGTTTTTGCAAACAAGATATTAGAATTTAAAAGTAATGGGAGCAATATGATCAAATGATGCTATATCTGCTTGTCTTTTTGAAGATCACTTGTTTGCGGTAGAGGGTCACTGTCACAATCAACAATTTATTCGGAACCTATCGCAAAATGAGAAAATCCAATAAAAACGACGAACACCAAAAAAAGACTCAAATTCCAAAATCATCCAAAACCCATGAAATTTACACAACAGGTAGAGCATGATTTTAGATAAATTTAGCAACAAGAATCATTTGATTTGGATTAAGTGTGCAAAAATTATGGCCTAATTAAGTTCAATCTGCTGGAAAATTCAACTTTAATTGCTATCTGTTACTGTTTATGGTATAATTTTCTAGAAAGTTTTTTAATATGAAAATTTTATGGTAGGTAGATAATGACATCCTAAGGTTAGCAAAAGTGAGTTTACTTCATTTGGAGTTGAAATAAATTTATTATGATTTTTATAAGTTATGAAACTAGGGCATAGTCAATTTCAGAGACAAGGATCACATTGAAACCTATTATACACTAAAGTATGCTAATAGAGAAACCTAACAAACTTTAGTTTGCTAAATTTGAAGTTACAGAGAGAAAGTTATGCATTTTTTAAGTTCAAAGCAATTAACAATTTGCAAATAAAAGCTTTCGGGCCTTTTCCTTAAAAACCAACTCAATCTGGGGAGGTCTTGGGCCATTGATCTGAAATTGCACGGCTCACGTGCATGGGCGCGCAGTACCCACGAGCACCTATGCGAAAAGACTTCAACGCGCCCAGAGGAGGTCTTAACCGTTAGATTAAGACTTGACGGTCCAGATCTAACATAGAGGTCCTATGGGTGGAGGTCTACTGAGGGAGGTCTTGATGGCTAAGATTATCTCGGGGGAGGTCCTAACGGTCGAGATTTCCATATGGAGGTTCTCACGGTTGATATCTAAGAGAGTGGAGGTCCTGAACGATCCAGATTTCAAAGGGGAGGTTCTGAACGACTCAGATCTACCGAGGGGGAGGTCTTAGAGGTTAAGTTGTAACAATGGCAAGGTCCTGGATGGCCAAGATCTATAAGAGGAGGTCCTGGACGGCCAAGATCTAACCTGAGGTGGTCTTAAAGGTTAAGATCCACGAGGAGGGAGGTCCTGAGGTTTTCTTTACAAAAGACCAAGGGGTAGTCTTTTGCAAAGAGGACCCCAAGGGTGGTCCTGATGGTGGTTTTTCCAAAATGACTACAGGAGGTCTTTTGCGGAAACTCAGAGAGTGGTCCTAACGGTCCAGATTGAATCTAAAGAGATCATTAACGGCTAAGAACTAGTCCAAAAGGTCCTGAAGGTTGTCAAGGGGTGATCTAGCGTACGACAACGGGGAATGTGGCCCACATGTAAACGACACAAGGACCACTTTAGGACAGCAATTAATTACCAAACAATGATTAGCCATTAATTAACAAAATCTATGTCTGGAAATGACAGCGCTACAGTGCTTGTCCGTGTAAGGCACGACAAAAACCCGAGTTCGAGTTTGAGCTCACCGCGGGTGACTTCGATCACGGCGGTGGGAACCAAGGACAGGAACAGGTCCTAAATAGCAAGGTGAACCTAGAGGTACCAAAAGCCAGGGCTAAAACGCCTTCTACCGGCGGCTAGCCTGAGATGACCGCCAGCGACAAACACGGCAAAACATGAAAACAACAAAGAGCTCCGCATTGTTGCAAAAAGCAGGTGCCCACACCTCTAGGGACTAATAAGAGGTTACCTGAGGACGGAGAAGGCAAGGAGATAGTCGGAGGAGCTCCGGCGACCAAGTATCATGCCGAAGTTGGGGAAGATGTTGGAGATAGGGAGATCTGAGCAAAAAGGGAGTGAACTAGAGTAAGGTTAGCTTAAATATAGCCCATAGAAGGTCCATGAGCACATAATTGAAAGGTTGTGATGCTTACCGGCACTGAGGAAGAAAGGGGTGAGTTTGGCTGACAAAGAGCAAGTCTTCAAATTTGACAACCTCTGCGAAGGTCAAACAAAACAAGTTAGGGGAAATGCTCAAGATGACCAGATGAACAAGTTGACACGCCAAGAGTTGCAATTGAACCACTGGAGCCCTGAGGTTACCGAGGAGCTCTAAGGTCCAGCAATGGCGAATAGGGTGCTCTCGGGTGTTTGAGCTCAAGCGACAGAGAGGGAAGCTAGGGTTGCAAGGTGGTGTATAAAAGAAGCTTAAGGAGGAGCTCGGGGACCTTAAGTAATTGGACGGCAAGGAATGGAGCAAGGAAAATTCGAGCTCCACGGATGCACCGAGCTAGGGCACTGCCATGGCCATCTTGAGTGATAGGAGCAGTTGAAGACCAAGACTTTGGTGAAAAGCTCTGACCCGTATTTAATGTTTGGCAGCGAAGAGCCGTTGTCAAGGACAGGGAAGTGACAAGGCACTACAAGCCTCACTGCCATGGCTCTGGCACACATGCCCGCGCGCAAAAACGATGATGACCAAGCTCAGAGAGGTCCCACCTGTCAGTAAAAAAAGCCTAGGTGGGCTGGTCAAAGAATATAACGTTTGTATTAAGTGTTGGGATCGAGTTGGGGAGGTCTTGACGGTTGGATTTGAAATGAAGGGCCCCAATTTTAAGTGAGGTGCAGAGGTGCTAACGTTCAAGGAGATCTGAGACACAGATCAAGATATGAACGGCCCACGATCACCAAGGTGCTAACAGAGGTGGTCGCCCGAGGTGGTCTGGAGGGTTGTCTTTGCAAAAGCTCAACGGGGTGGTCTTTGCAAAAACTCCAAAGGTGGTCTGAGGAGGTCTTTTGAGGAGTTCTTTGGGAGGACTTTGCACCCGACCCAAGGTGGTCTTTGCAATGACACCAAGGGTGGTCTGAACGAGAGGGAGGTCCAAGTGCTCCCGAGATCGCAGCGGTAGACCGGAGATCCAACGGCTGAAATGGATCGCGCCTAGAAAGGGCTCGGGGCTGAGCTGAGATGGTTGAGTCCAACCAAGACAAAGGTTTGGGCTCGAGTTAGACTCAAACCCGACCAGGACTATGACTTAGGGCTTCAATTGAGCTGAAACTTTGAGAGACTTTTAGAGCTAGCAAACTAACTCCAAAATTATTGAAATTTTTACAGGAGCTTGATGACTCTAGGATGCACCTTGTGTAAAATTTCTAGAGGTTTTTATGCTGAGCATTTTTCTTTAGAAATTTCTCAAGATTCTGGGTTAGGGTTTCACCAAAGGTCAAACTGGTTTGACTGCCTCTTAAAATATTCAAACAATTTTTAAAAATTGTGAAGTTTTTCAAAGGGGTCACCCAACCAAGGGAAAATATTTCCAGGGGTTGAATACAAGATTTTAAACAAGGAGGTCATGACTTTAGTCAATTGGAGATTTTGGTTTTTGATTTCCCACAATTCCTTTACAAGAATACAGAAAAGTTCAAAAACATCCAGATGCAAGAAAAAGTTTTAAATTTCCCCTCATTTTCTTACATTTGAAATACAAACCCAGATTTGGGCTGTTACATTAAGCTGACTTTGCTTCGAAAAAGATGAAAGGCCACCTGTCGACGATCGAGTCATCGATCTTACGAAATAAATAAAGAAAGATAGCGAAGAATTCTTGGGAGTAAATAGGACTGCTCTTTTCTTATATGAACTGGATATTACAAGGGGTGCCCGCGACCATGCAGTAGACTAATCCTAATTACACTGAGCATAATGCTTGCTATGCTACAATCTGATAGAATATGATTGAGTTTCTTAATCTCTGTTCCTTCTTCATCCATCCCCTTTCTGTCGTTCGTGTTCTCCTTTAAGTAGTTAACAAAGTGGTGGTAGTTACTCCTGGAAGAGGCGCCTGTTGGAAGGGTCGCGACATGTCGGAGCAAGGTGGTGGCTGATGGAGTATCAACCGTTTGGCGATTGAATATCTGTAAGATACTACCGTATGGTAGTTATTGTCAGTGTCTTAAGATTATGAGACGTCGCGTGGTATGGAGAATATAATGTGTTTCGTTCATCACACGGTATAGAATATACCTGGAGTTAGATCCAGGTGTCAGTTCATGACTTCTACGAGCAGTTCCCTTGTTGGGGACTAGGTACATAACCTTTCCGACCAGGGTACCCATAATGCAACCTCTGAAATCCTTACGATCACGGGGGTCGTTAGCCTTTGGGGTTACGACCATGAAGACATATGATCTTTTACTATATATTAAAGATAATACATAGAGGTTTTAATCCTCGTCACCACCCCTCACCCCCCATGGGCTAACTTTGCAGCAGCTCAACGACTAAGCCACAATCAAATCCCACATGAAAGTCGAAGCTAGCTGGGACATGCCTTTTGGGCTTATCGTGGGATGGAGTTAGCACAATGCAACTAAAGTTCGGCACCAAATAGCTGTATAAAAGGAGCACTCCCACTCATTCACCCTAGCTCCTCGGTCATGACTCCCATTCGCTTGCCTTCCATTCCCCTCGCGCTAGAGTGAGTTGACGTTGCCACCCTAAGCTTCAGATCTTTGCCGCAACCACCCCTCCCATCCCCACCGGCGGTCCTCCCCATCCCACCCGTCCTACCACCCTCCATTGTTGTTGCCTCTCCATCCCCTCTCGACGTTGTCCGATCGCTGTTACCCGAAACGTCCAGAGCCGTCGCCATTAGCCGCCCTCCTGATGCCACCGCCACCCTCTTGACGATGTCGTCGCCCCTCTCCCCCAGCCCCTCATCAAAGCAAGAAAAACTCCATCCCCCCGTATGGTGTGGCGGCATATGGATATCAAAAGGAAAGGGATGAAGTTTTTCTCGCTTTTGGCGTAGTAAGCCTCCCTTTGGGAGGCCTACATGATGGGATATTAACTTAGTGGTAGAGCGTGCCCCTGATAATTGCGTCGTTGTGCCTGGGTTGTGAAGGCTCTCAACCACATGGATAGTTCAATGTGGCCATCAGCACCTGTACCGAAGATGTGGATCATCCAAGGCATATATTAGCATGGCGTACTCCTCCTGTTTGAATCGGAGTTTCAAACAAACTTTTCCTCAAGAGGATATATGGGGCGATTCAAATAAGATCCTATGTAGATCTAACTTTCTATTCACTCGTGGGATCGATGCAGTTCAAGGGGCACCATGACTCCTCTCTTGATGCGGATCAACCTCTAGACGAGATTGAATCCTTGGGTTGCCCGATCTTTCACGGTGGAAACTCCCAATCAAATATGTGGAGCACGAATTATAAGATGCAATTCACACTGGGATAGATAAATCTCACACCCGCGCACACCACAGTACACAAATGAGACATAGGGATCAAAGATCCAACGAGTAACTCCTAGCACCACAACTAGAAACCACAACGCCAAGATGAAATCCGAGATTGGAATTAACAAGAACACACAATAAACAGGGATGAACCCTAACAACCAAAGGCCAACACGCACACGTGTTTTAATTCATAACTGAAAACTCTGCCTCAAAGGTGCGGCCATGTGGGGTTTACATAGCCTTCCACGCAAGCACAATATCTAAAACTAACTCAATCTCCTAAACGCACACGACTCAAACTATTAATGCAAAACTAAAATAGGTGGTTTCCTTTTACATCTTGGAAACCAACCGAATTGAGTTTGTTAGTTATCACGGCTTATGGTGGACCCCACCCGCATGCACAAAGAGAAAGGAAATCACACAGGCTTAAACAGAAAAGGTGTGCCATCTCTCCTTGTAAACTCGGACTGCCAGGTGGATTCCACCCCTGCTACACGTAGAGAAAGGAACTCACGAGGAGAGATCAGAATGCATGCGCCGATCTTGTAATCCCACGTGTAGCAAATCCTGATTTCTTGCCTTCTAGTCTAATATCTTCTTTCCTTCTCTCCATTGAACTCGTGAATCACCTGGACTCCATCTCCAAAAATATTCGAATAAATATTCTTTCCTTCTAGGGTTGATCTTGTTGCATGCAATCCAAACCAACCAAAGTCTGGTTCTCTTGCTTGCTTCTTGGTACGACCACCTGGTCGGGGACCTGGTCGCTGACCTGGTCAAAGACGTGGATGTAGACCTGATCATAGTCATGACCCATCTAGCCGTGGTCGCAGGCCTCCTGAACGTGATCATAGACCATCTAGATGTAATCGTAGGCCTCTTGAACATAGACCATCTAGACGTGGTCGTAGGCCACCTGGACGTGGTCATAGGCCACCTGGTCGTGGTTGTAGACTATTTCCACCGAGTACTGTTCTCACTGAGTACTATTCTAGTTGAGTACACCTCCCGCCGAGTACTGTTCCCATCGAGTACTGTTCCCAACGAGTACTACTCTCGCCGAGTACTATTCCAGTCAAGTACTATTCCCGACTAGTACTACTCCCGCCGAGTACTATTCCAGTCAAGTACTATTCCCAACGAGTGCTCCTTTCGCCGAGTACTGATCGTAGAACTTGTGGAAGTGGTCGTAACCCCTCTAGGAATGGTCGTAGCTCCTCTAGAACTGGTTGTAGACCCTATGGGAGTGGTCGTGAACCTTGCGGAAGTAGTTGTAGATCCTCCAAAACTGGTCGTAGACCTTGTGGATCTAGTCGTGGACCCTTAGAAACTAGTCGCGGACCTTCGGGACCTGGTCGTAGACCTTGGGGACCTAGTCGTAGACATCCAGGAACTAGTCGTAGCCCTTGTGAGTCTGGTCGTAGACCTTCTGCCCGAATATCCCTCTCGACCACACATAGCTTCTCTTTATATTGCACAAAACTGATGAGGACATGACCCCTATGGATACAACTATATTTGTTATGCTTACTGTTCCAAGTATAAGAGCTCGTACGCTTCACTTAAATTATCAGGTGAGCTTGTTTTTAGGAGTGTCTTTATATTATATGAACTATATGATGCTTCCTAATGATAAAATATATATATATGTGTGCAGTACCACGTCACTTTTGGTCCAAGACAAGCAAGCAGTTCGAGCTGAACCCGTTTTGGAATCCAGTTTGGCCTCCGGAATCAGCCTGACAACACGAACTTAAAACAGGCATAACTTTCACATACGGAGTCCGTTGGAGGTCCATGAGTACTTCAATGAAAGCTTATTTCGTCTTCTTTCCAACGGATCCGGCCTCATCCAAACAAGACGTCATATCACTTGTTTGGGCCAATCTGGGCCTTGTAATCATACTGAACTTTGCCCATCTGCCGATGGACCACCTAGGGGTGTAGTTACTGTTCACGTGAACAGTAACACATGAAATTAGTCCCGTCCCCTTAGTTCTTTAGATGTGTGGCTCCTCATCCCCTATTTAAGGAGGCCACACCCCCTCTAGTTTTCTTGGATTTTGTTTAGTTAAAAGTTAGTATTGTTGCAACTTCGTGTATTGGCTTATGTCGACTAGACCAACCATAATACCGCTTCAAAATCCCAACTCAATTCAATATTTCAATTCCTATTTGCAATTTCAGATTACTTTATCTTATTCTTGCGTGCTTCTTCGGTGTATGTAGGAATCGACCTTCGTGGTTAGGTCAACCGAGTATTCGTGTACGGTTGATAACGACTTGTCGAGCAGTTCAGCGATTGCGTGGTTTCAAGCCTTGCGTGTTCGTAGCCAGGATCGTGAGAGTTGAGCGACGCCTACCGAACCTATCGTTCTCATCGAAAGATCGGGCCAACAATCAGACCTTCGGGTCCATCAGGTGGTATCAGAGCTACAGTTCTTCGGTGAGAAATCAGTACCTTAGTAGTAGATTTGTTTTTCATACCTAGAGTCCAGAAAATTGCCACAAAATTTTTGCATCTATCATCCATACCGAACCAATCTGAGCCATTGCAATTTTTCTTTCAGTCTTTGTTCGTTGAATCTGGTTGCATTGTCGTGCTCAAGTTGCTAATTGCTAGTTTAGTTAGAGTCTAGTTCGTCGTTGTCTAGTTTGCATTTTGTGTTTTTCCTTCGCGTCGCTTGATCGCTCTTTCAGGGTTCTTAGTTTTTGCATCTAAAACAGAAATTCGTGGGTTAGAACTCCTCTAATCCGCACCAAAAATAGAAAATTCGTATTGTTGTTAATCCAAAAAAAAAAGAGAGGATTGATGTGATCTTTTGGGAGAGTTGATGCTATTTGCGACTTGCGGCAAATCCTAGGGTTGGCCAAATAGTAGAAGGAGAAAGAGGCAACCGCAAAAACAAAAGCCGCGGTAGAGAAAAAAAAAGAAGAAAAAGAAAACAAAAAGAAAAGTGCATAAAAATTAGTGGAGACCTTCTACATATAACCAAAATCTTCCACAAAAAAATTCAGCAAGTTTGGCCCACGGGTTTGAAAGATATAGCAATTTCAAATTTAAACCCGAGACGGTTTCGAGTTCGAGTAGGAATCTGTATCCGAGACATCTTCAGTAAAACGGGCATAACTTTTGCATACGGTGTCCGTCTTTTACGTTCTTGTGCTTGTTTCGAAGCTAATGACGAGGCGCATCGTTTCCATGTAAGCCACAAGTCTCCTTCCAGGTTCCCCAAAATCGGCCATCTTCGGCCCCGAATTCGCATCGCAAGTTTTTGGTTTCTGTTTTTACCGTTTCCTTCGATCTTCCTTTCGGAATTTGGAGTTCGCCTCAACTGGAAAGCTGTAGATCTCATCGAAACATTTTAGAAGAGCATATACAATCCATATAAAACTCTGCTTTTTCGTCGTTTGAGACTAGCTATTGTTTCTGCTCAATCTAGAGGGCTGTTTGCATTCCACCGATATTGCTGTCTTTTGTGCTCTATGTCGTGCGAATAATCTTGTGCCCTTTATAGAAGATTGAGTAGTTGGCTAGCGTCTCTCCTAGCATTTGTTGTGAGGCTTTCCCTTGCTTGCATCAAGTCACATTATCGTTGCGTGTGCATACATACACTTCTCTGCATAGGGCTTTGACTAGCTAGCTTTGATTAAGCTAGGATCAACAACATTGGCTAGTACTTTGAACAATCTTTCAACTTGTATTAACTGATTTGATTATTGTTGATCCTTGCTACCATATTGAAGCCTTCCAAGCTCCACTTCCTACTAACTCAACAGGTGTCGTTCATCGCAATCGTTGGGCTAATCGCAAGTGAGAGTATCACGGACCAGCCACCGGTTGTACCACTTCCTTGCGACATTGGTAAGAACTTGTAAGAACTTGGTATAAGCTTGAGTGTGAGTGACTTGATTTGAGCCTCCAGATCCTAGTAGTTGATAGGAACATATACTTGTGATTTGTTCTTTGTTTTCTACTAACAATGACAGGTTGGTTAAATTTGGTAGATTACGATGTCATCGCAGGAAGATTTGAGCTCAAAGGGAAACAATTACCTGCATACATATTGCCACTCACCGCTAAGAGTACGTCATTGGACTACTTTATATGGGTTACTATGTTGGAAAGCTACTTTGAAAGACAAGACCTTGATCCTTACGAGAAGATGAGCATAGCAAGAACGACACTAATCGGTGATGTTCAACATTGGTGGTCGAATCTGGAGTACCACTTCATGTACACATGGGAGCAGATGAAGAAGAAATTGCAACGTCGATTTGTACCTCCACCAACCACAGTCACAAGCGAGGTGCGACCTAAGGTAACTGAAAATGCTAACATTGTTTTGGCTCCTACTCCATCTCTAGATACCGCCGAGATGCTTGAAGAGATGAATGATGATCTAGCGCATCTTATGCCATTAGAGGAGAAGCTTGAGGTACCTACATTAGCTGATGAGGACGATAATGACAAAGGTACTGATTTAGTGCTACAGCAAGATATAGAGCAACCTTGTGAGTATGTACCTGCTGTAGTAGTGCAATCTTTTGATATTCCTTGTGTTGACTTGAACGAACCATGTGCTAATCTGAACTCTCATAATTTTGCACATGTCGAATTAATTACACATAAGAAAGTACTAGATAGAATATCCCCTGCTGATGCTTTGTGCAACCTTGTTTGGAATGTGCTATGGAGAAAATTTCTGAACTTTCATCTCTAAATTCTCTTTCTAGCACGTACACTTACTATTTTAAATTAATTGGAGATTATGGTGTACACAATCAATTTCTGGTATATCGAATATGCATAACTTGTGATCGCATGGATGAATTGAAGCTTACTGTTTTCCAACAATTCTTGTGTGCTGAATCTTGTTCAATATGAGAGTAAAATAAAATTTAGTGTTCATCTCATGCCTATGTGTTCACCTTTTATTGTACCATCTAGTATGGACAATCTGAATGAAGATGTTGAATTATGGAAGAACTTACAAATCTTTTCACCATTGCTAGATAAATTTGCTATTGCTCGATTGAAATCTAATTATATGGATGAATTTTGTTTGATTTCAAAAGTTGTAGATTTGCCCATATGTGCTACCACTGCAAGTTTACAACTTCGGAGATTTGAATTGCATAAATGCTTCACTTATATTTGCAAAACTAGTTGCAATAATTGTTGTGTGAGAACTTTTGTTTTGATCATTCACATATATGATTACTCTTGGGTTAATAATGCAATCATCTTTTATGATCGCTACTGTCTTCTAACATTAATTGTACAACAACGAAGAACCGTTAAAATATATGACATATACATATACCATGCACACACTTGGGCTTCTTTGTTACCCTATTTTCAGCTTATCAAAAGCCGAGGACGGCTTTGGTTTCAAGAAAGGGAGGATGATGAGGACATGACCCCTATGGATACAACTATATTTGCTATGCTTACTGTTCCAACCAAGTATAAGAGCTCGTACACTTCACTTAAATTATCAGGTGAGCTTGTTTTTAGGAGTGTCTTTATATTATATGAACTATATGATGCTACCTAATGATAAAATATATATATATGTGCAGTGCCACGTCACTTTTGGTCCAAGACAAGCAAGCAGTTCGAGCTGGACCCGTTTTGGAATCCAGTTCGGTCTCCAAAATCAGCATGACAACATTAACTTAAAACAGGCATAACTTTCACATACAGAGTCCGTTGGAGGTCCACGAGTACTTGATTGAAAGCTTATTTTGTCCTCTTTCCAACGGATCCAGCCTTATCTTCAAAATCCTTTTGAACTGATCATAATCATCCAAAAAAGACGTCATATCACTTGTTTAGGCCAATTTGGGCCTTGTAATCAAACTGAACTTGGCCCATCTGCCGACGGACCACCTGGGGGTGCAGTTACTGTTCATGTGAACAGTAACATATGAAATTAGTCCCACCCCCTAAGTTCTATTAGATGTGTGGCTCCTCATCCCCTATTTAAGGAGGCCACACCCCCTCTAGTTTTCTTGGATTTTGTTTAGTTAAAAGTTAGCCTTGTTGCAACTTCGTGTATTGGCTTGTGTCGACTAGACCAACCATAATACCGTTTCAAAATCACAACTCAATTCAATATTTCAATTCCTATTTGCAATTTCAGATTACTTTATCTTGTTCTTGCGTGCTTCTTCGGTGTATGTAGGAATCAACCTTCGTGGTCAGGTCAACCGGGTATTCGTGCACGGTTGATAACGACTTATCGAGCAGTTCAGCGATTGCGTGGTTTCTAGCCTTGCGTGTTCGTAGCTAGGATCGTGAGAGTTGAGCGACGCCTACCGAACCTATCGTTCTCATCGAAAGATCGGGCCAACAATCAGACCTTCGGGTCCATAAAAAACAATACTACTTTGCAAAGTAACTTCAATTTGCAATGCTGGAACACTACTCAAAGTAATCATGCTACTTGGTGTCGCATCACCTCTCTTCTCGAGAATCCATACATCCCTTATTAGTGTGTGGAGAGCTATCTCTCGAGCACAGGTTGAGGTTCATCCACAATGGGAAAATAGAGCACCTACATCTTCACAGGCCAAGAACTACGAGATTACCCCTTTCATTATGGGGTGATGGATGGATCGTGCCATTCGAGTTTTTTTTATGCTTTTCCCAGCAGTCTGGAGAAAGCATCAATCAATAGGACTTCTCTAATCCTCCCTTCCTGAAAGGAAGAACATGATATTCTTTTTCCTTTCCGTAGGGGCTAGGAAATTGGATCTAGCCATAAGAGGAATGTTTGGTATAAATAAGTCACTTATTGGTCTTCGACCCCCTAAGTCACTACGAGCGGCCCCGATCAGTGCAATGGGATGTGGCTTTTTATCTATCTCTTGACTCAAAATGGAGCAGAACTAGTTTGAAAAATAATCTTAGTGCCAAGAAGTGGACCAGGAGGGTCTCTTAATGGCTTCCTTTTTCTGCCATCAGAGTTATTTCCCAAGTACCTGCCATGGTAGGGGGGGAGGGGGAAGAAGCATACTTGAAGAGCACAGTACAATGGGGAGTTGTATGCTGCATTTGGGAAGGATGAATCGTTCCCGAAAAGGATTCTATTGATTCTCTTCCAATTGGTTGGATCATAGGGGTGATGATTTACTTCATGGGTGAGGTCTCTAGTTCAAGTCTAGGATGGCCCAACTGCGACAGGGAAAATAATAGAAGAATCATTTGACTCTTTCATGCATACTCCACTTGGCTTGGGGGTATAGCTCAGTTGGTAGAGCTTCGCTCTTATAGTTGGGTTGTTGCGATTACAGGTTGGCTGCCTAATTGTACAGGTAGTAATAATAGTATCTTTTACTTGAACTGGTGGCTCACTTTTTCTAAGTTATGGGGAACAGGATGAAAACATGCCACTAAAAGACTCTACTAAGACAAAAAAAGATGGGCAGTCAAAAAAGTAGAGGAGGTAGGATGGGAAGTTGGTCAGATCTAGTATGGATCATACATGTACAACAGCTGGAGTCAGCAGCTCTCCTAGGCTTCCCTCATCTGGAATCCCTAGGGAAGAGGATCAACTTATACCTTGTGAATAACTTGATGCACTATCTCCCTTCAACCCTTTGAGTGAAATGTGGCAAAAAGAAGGAAAATCCATAGACCGACCCTATTGTTTCCACCCTGTAGGAACTAGGAGACCACCCAAGGACGCCTTGGGTGTCCAGGGGTCACAGATAGACCATGGAACCTGTTCAATAAGTGGAACACATTAGTAGTCCACTCTCTGGTTGGGCAGTAAGGGTCGGAGAAGGGCAATAACTTGTTCTAAAAATCAACATTCTTAAGTTTAAGATCAAAGAGTCAGGAAGAAAAAGGAGAGAGCTCCCCATTCCTAGTTCTCCTATAGCTGGATTCCCTAGAACCACAAGAATCCTTAGAATGTGATTCCAACTCAGCACCTTTTGTTTTGAGATTTTGAGAAGAGTTGCTCTTTGGAGAGCATAGTACGATGAAAGTTGTAAGTTGTGTTTAGTGAGGTAGTTATTGTAGAACCCTTTGGGGAGCCCTAAGAGACGGTGGTTTACCTTGTGGCGGATGTCAGTGGTTCGAGTCCGCTTATGTTCAGCCCGTGAACTTACCGGATACTATGATAGCACCGAATTTTACCAATTCGGCAGTCCCATCTATGATTTCACATTCATGGACGTTGATAAGATCCTTCCATTTAGTAGCATCTTAGGATGGCATAGCCTTAACGTTAATGGCGATGTTCAAAATAGGAAAGGCTTGCGGTGGATACCTAGACACCCAGAGACGATGAAGGGTATAGCAAGTGACGAAATGCCCCGGGGAGGTGAAAATAAGCATAGATATGGAGATTCCCAAATAGGTCAACCTTTTGAACTGCCTACTGAATTCATGAGCAGGCAAGAGACAACCTGGAGAACTGAAACATATTAGTAGCCAAAGGAAAATAAAGCAAAAGCGATTCCCATAGTAGCGGCAAGTGAAATGGGAGCAGCCTAAAATGTGAAAACGGGGTTGTGGGAAAGCAATATAAGCATTGTACTATAGGCGAAGCGGTTGAGTGTCGCACCCTAGATGGCTAAAGTCCAGTAGCCGAAAGCATCACTAGCTTACGCTTTGACCCGAGTAGCATTGGGCACATGGAATCCCGCATGAATCAGCAAGGAACACCTTCCAAGGCTAAATACTCATTGGTGACCAGTAGCGAAGTAAGGTGAAAAGAACCCCCAGTGAGGAGTAAAATAGAACATGAAACCATGCATTGTGTATATATGAACTCAATTTTTGCTAACCGATGAATAGTTTTCTCAGAGTTCAGTGTGTATAGGTGAAGTACTAATATTTCCTGCATCATGATTAGCTGCAATTCATGGAGCAATTAGGCATCATGAATGAATGATACTTTTTTTAGAGAACAAGAATGAATGATAGTGCTTGCAGATCATCAAATTGGTTTCCTGTCTTATGGCAGAAACCAAACACAGATTTCCTAGCAACTCCTTGATCAAGTGGGCGAAAGGTGGACTTGTCTCTCTGATCTAGCAACACCACTCTTGTGTTTAGATTTGTTATTGGCTATTGCCTCTTTTTGTGTGTAATTATTTAGAAAAGGACCGAGATATTTGTTCGAGTAGTAAGCTTGGAATGATCAATGGCGGTTAGAGGGAATGTGTGGACAAACCTAGAATGATCAATGATGGAAATCTAGTCAACAACATACGTAAAAATTAGTTGTAGTTTTTGCATTGTGAGTGTTTCAATTTTTTTCTTTCTCCTACATGATGAACTTTGTGAAGTGTCATATTAGTTGCAGTTTTAACATCGTGGTGTAAACTTGCAACGTAAAAATGTATGGTATCTATGAATGATTGAAATTTCGGATCTCCAATTGATCTAATTGTTATGCAAATCAATCAACACAAGTGGGTTACCCTTGCAATCCATGAAATAATCGACTCAATTTTGTACCGCTAGTGAAGTATAAATTGTTTTCTTGAACTGAAATTAGTAAGACATACCGAAAATTATGTCACTTAGTAATGCATACCGAAAAATTGTTGTTTCCAATTTCATTTAGGAATTTCTGTAGACATTACTAAACGTGGAGGTGGATGCAAAAGATATGTTTTTAGCTGCTAAACATGAGAAATGTGAAATACTATCAAGTTTGAAAATTGATATCGAAGTATAATAGGTTTTCAAACTAGTACTACCATATGCCAATTGATTACTATCTTCGACCAATGCATGATAAGTTCAGATTAATCTCTATGTGCACAATCGTTTCAGGCAACTTGGCTCTTTTTTGGCATCATAATTGGAAAAACAATATGATGTCTAACAAGTTTCCAAGAATATATTCCTTTGCTAAAGATAAATCGTCTTCTGTTAGCAATCATATCCATGTTGCTGAGATCTCGAAACTTTATAGGATTCCATTAACAACATAGGCGTATCAGGAATATATGCAATTGCAACCATTGCTGGATCAATTGCATCTTTCTCTAGAGGAAAAAGATGTTTGGACTTACATTTGGGGTAATAGAAAATATTCTTCTCAGAAATATTACAAGCTATGCTTTGAGAATTCAACCGCTGCAACCCTACGCTTGGACATGGAAAAGCAAATGTTCTATGAAACTAAAGGTTTTGCTTAGCAAGTGATCTCTGACAATATCAACACAAAGAATATGCCGTGCAAGCGACATACGTCTCTCCATGATAGTTTATGCTGTGTTCTTTGCCAAAATAGTGCCGAAGAAACCACAATACATCTATTCTTTGATTGCCCATTTAGCACAACCTGCTAGCACTATCTCAATCTCAACTAGCAAAGTTCAACAGATGTTTACCGCAGATTTCAACTTGCAAGGATTGCTTTCCAACAGCCTTTCTTTATGTACATTGTCATCACTGTGTTTTGGCTTATTTGGAAACAATGCAATGGACGTATTTTTTAGAATGTCCAGCTGTATTTCTCTAGCTGGAAGACCCAATTTGGTAAACAAATCACTCTACTTTTGTTTAGAGTGAAGGAACCATACAAAACCCATCTCCTTAACTGGCTAGAGTCTCTAAGCTGATTTAGTTCCTTCATGGTTTATATTTTCCATCTTGTAAATCCATTTATTAATTAATCAAGAGAAAATTACACTGTAGGTCTCTAAACTTACGAGGTTATGCCATTTAGCTCTCTGAACTTGTATTTTACTTTCTCAGCCCCCTAAACTTGAGTGGTTGTGCCATTTGGCTCCCTGAACTTGTATTTTACTTTCTCAGCCCCTAAACTTGCGAGGTTGTGCCACTTAGATCTATAAAGTTGCGTTGAAGTGAAGTTTGTCAGATGTGATGCCGATTAATTCATCCCCTCCGAGTCCGGTGGACTCGTTGCCTCCTTGTTCTGGCCGTGTTCATCGTCCCCTGTCACCTCACGCCGATAAAAATGGATTTTTTGGGCCTGTGAACTCACCATGCTCACATCTTCACCGGAGCTCTACCGTTGCAGCTTGCTGCCGCTCTTGCCCTTGCCTTCTTTGAGTCGGTCGTGAGTGAGAGAAGTACATTCCCAGTGCCAAAGCAGGGGCATGGTACTTCTCTCTCTCTCCCGTGATGATTCACCAACTCAGCCTTTTCTATTAGCAAATGGTGTAGGGTAAGTAGCTTCTACTATAGCACTGAGAATGTACTTCTCTCTCACACGACCGACTCAGAAGAGGCAAGGGTAAGGGCGGCGACAAGCTGCGACAGTGAAGCTCCAGCAATGACGCGAGCACGATGCGTTCTCAGGCCTGAAGAATCCATTTTTGTTGGTGTGAGGTGATGGGGGCGATGAACTCGACGGGAACGGGGTGGTGACGAGTCCACTGGACTCGGAGGGGACGAAATCACCGGTATTACATCCGACGATCTTCGCTTCAACGCAAGTTCACGGAGCTAAGTAGCATAACCTCGCAAGTTTAGGGGGTTGAGAAAGTAAAAATGCAAGTTCAGGGTGCTAAGTGATACAACCTCACAAGTTCACGGATCTACAATGCAATTTTCTCATTATTTAATATATTCTATCGGGGCCTCCCCTACAGAACTATTAAAAATAGTAAATTATAAAAGAAATTATGAAATTGGTGATATTTGTCTTTATTGGTGACCAAACGAGTGATTACTTGGGTAGGGTACTTCAAACATTTCAAACATGAAAGCAGTCAGTTAACCTAATAAAAAACAGGCTACCAAATGGTCTCTTAGAAAAAGGTATAGCTATCAGCTATATCTACTTTTTAGCTTAGAAAGCTAAAAAATAACTTTTTTTCAAAAGCTACAGCTCCCTTAAACAGGAACTAAATTTAGAGTGTGTTTGGTTGGTGGGATGGAGTTGAATGACATGAAATTGTCTAATACCATTGGTTCTATTGTTTTGAGTGAATAAGATTGGCTCAGTATCTAGAAAGAATATTTTACAAATTTGTATCTCATCACTTATGATAAGATTGTTCCAATCAAGCAACCAAACACGTAAATAAAATTTTAAAACCAACACATACATATACAAGCGACCAAACATACCCAATCGAGTGATCAACTGAGCACTCTCGGGCAATTTATCGCTGCCACAGAAGATCGGATTAGAACGGGGCCCCAGCCCGTTGGCCGCCCTCCCGCCGCAGGGGCAACTGGTGGCTGCCGCTTCGCTGCCCGAACTTGTGTGGCCCCGCGTCGCTCTCCTAGCTGCTTCCAGAATCTCCTTCCCATACTCGGCTCCTCCATAACATCCACCGCCTTGCTCCTTGCATCTCTCTCTCTCCTCCCTTCTCCGGCCTCCACCTGCTTCACAGGAAACAGTAAGTGCAGGCACTACCCTTCTCATCGTTCTTTGGTTTGCTATGCAACAATGGATCCTGCATGCCACGGGAGTCGTCCTGCCTGAGTTTGTAGCGTTGCACTGTGTGTTTGTTTGTGCCTGGTATGGTCTGCTCTGGATTCAGAAATGCTACATCCTGGTCGATGTTGTCGGGGCGTGGTTTGTGAAACGCCCACTACGTGTTCACCGAAATGTCTAGCAGAAGCGCTACGAGGGAAATTGATGGACGAGTCTTGGGAATTTTTAAGGGGGTGAATTAACAAATATATAAAGAAGTAATATCTTGGCAACCGTCGAGTCAGCCTTTTCTTTTTTGGTCCAACTCCTTTAAAAAATATTATGGTCCAGTTGTACTTAGCTGAGGGAAAAATGTTATGCCGGACTTTTGTAAGAGCAATACGTTTTCTTAGAACGGAAATAAAATTGCAGGAATCAGAAGGGGGGGGGGGTGTTGTTTGCGTTGTTTTTAACAATACTTCGAGTGTTTAGGTGTATACATTTGCGGTTTGATTATTTTATGCATGCTTGTCTGGGTAGTACAAGTTGATATTTTGCGAAGTTGTTGAGCATGTTTGACAACTAATTTCCCAGTCAGAGGCCTCTGTAAGTTACAGAAGTTGATCATTTGCTGCTATATTGAAGATGCTAGATGTTTCCATGGAAATACTGACTGAGGGTGGATGAAATCTTTTATTCTAATACTTTTGGAATTGTGATGCATCTTGCACAACGCACACTTTGCACTTCTCTAGGTAAGATTGGCTCCTTCTTTACTTTGGAATCCCTCTGTAGAGTTTTGAAGCAACTGTTACTACAGTACAAGTACCATTTTCCAAAGTGTCTTGATGTCGTCCAAAGTGTCTTGATGTCGTTCTCAACTGTATATGATCTGGGTTAGATCGTTAGAGTTCAGCTGACACTTCAAGAAATGTGGAACTAGTAGGCAATTCATGTTCACCTTATAGACAATTAATGGCACACTCCCAATTATGATAACAGCATGTTATCAAGTTAATAGAGATAATTGCTGATGGTGACAGAAAGTGGATGACTTCATTCCAAAAGTAGTTGTAATCCTTACAGTGCAATGCATGGCAGTTATTGAAAAAGGGAACTATATGGTTGGTAACAGTTACCAACTATATCATTGATCTAACAAGGCATGAAGTTTTAGAGTAATTCTGACCTGATCATCTTTTATTGTCTGTTCAACAAACAATTGGTGTACGTATTTGTTAGTGCAAAATACATCTTACATGCTACCTTTGATGCACTTATTAACTTCTTCTTTTTTTCTCTCTAGAAATGATTATCAATATCTGTATCTTGTAACCATCAGTTTTTGCACTAAATAGTGTTATATGTGTGCACTTATTGTGATGTGAAACTAATGTCCATATTTGACATCAGGTACTGAAAGGATTACAGATCAAAACTTCAAACTGGCCAGGAAATCTGCTTAATGAAGGCATAATTGGGATTATTTGAGGGCCCAAGTCTCATAATTTATAGTAAACATACAGCTTCTGCGCATATGGCTTGCCATATCTCTGGTACTGTAGCAGCTAGTGGGGTTTGCTATAATGATCAATATGGAATGCCATGTAAGCTGAAAGGACTGCATTGCATGGCATTGAATTGTATACCCCAAAAAGTAGAGGTAAGTAAGTGGCTGAATGGATATCACTTAGTCTTCAGGCTCTGTCCAAATGATAGACATGGACAAACCAATGGGAAGTCCAATGGTTCCCTGCTCCGACATGGCCAGAATGTTCGGTGTCATTCTTATGGTTCTCATAATAGCAGTGAAACTAAAGAATGCAAGAGTTCTGAAGATGGCACCAAACCTTACAGGTAACTTTTGAACTACATCTACTGGTGTGAGCTACCAATGCTTCAGAAACTCTGTATATTTTAGAGCATGAAAAATGCACCATCTTCCTACGTACCCACTGTCATTAAATTTGACTTGTCTTATGACATTCTTGTCAGTCAAGTTGTTGTGGTTTGCTGGATATCCCATGGGCCATGGCGTTGGTCATTTCCCTGCACATCATGTAAAATAATTCAGCCCAGTTTCGATGATGTCATGTTCAAATCTAAAGAATAATAATCAAGCTACGGAATACCGGGGCACTTCACAACTGGTCATCTATTCTTCATTTTACCCCCTGTCTTTTAGCTAGAGTTTTTATTACTTTATTTCACTTCATTTATACTAAACTCGTATATGATTGTAAATCTAATGTCTGCTCTTAGGATGCTTAAAACAATTCACTTAAAATATCCAACTCAGTTAGCTGAAGACTTATAGGACTTAACTCTTAAGTGCCGTAGAAGATTTCCTCTTGTAGCGGCTTTCATTATTTTCATACATATCTAGTTTCTTCCAACATAAACTGAAGTGTTGTACCAGGATTATACAAGCCTATGTGCTAAGCTGCACATGGTCATTTTTGAAGTGAATATAATCCATTCATCATTGTTGTAGGGATTTTGAAGAGCATGCAAGAGGAACTTCTCAATTTTCAGATAATCAAGTTGCAGCGCAGAAAAAAACAGTCTATTCTAGTCAAGGGTTGTCTGAAGCTTGCAAATTTGTTTACAATGATGCAAAGTTCGTGAATGAAAGGGCTCAAAGTGATATTCTATTGCTTTCACGGTACTCTGTGCGCTGTGCATAATCATTTTTCATAATATCTCCGGATAATCTGATCTCTGATCTCCTTTTAATCCTAGTGGCATAACAAGACTGAACAAACGTGCATGCCAGGATGTTGCTGTTTTAGGTTTGGGGTTTCTCAAGCTTGATGGTACATGCTTTCTTCTCTTCCATAATAAACTCTTAGATTTTTTCTTATGATTTTTCATCTAAAATTATGATTGCCTGGAAGCTCGTGCAAGGAAGGACACTCAAAAGATTGACCACAGTGTGAAGGAGAGGGCTGCGCGCCTTACCCATTTTGCCACAGTATGTATTTAATGTGTTCAATAGATATTGAATTATTCATTTACCTATTATGTTACTCTTGGTTTTTTCCTACTTCTATCTACTGTAATCTGTGGCCTCTGTATACATATTCAGATATTGAAGGAGCGGGCTCAGTCGGACTTGAAGAAAGCAGCAGAGCAACATTGGAGTGATGGTGCTTTGGAGGTGCATACTAGTTCTTCTTCCTTCACTTAAGTTGTTGGAACTAATTGAAAGGTCTAAGCAATACACTGTAGAGAAAACTGCAAACATCCTGTCTATGTTATTGGAGTATCCATATTGTTTTATTAACCATGTTAGCATGCTATTTGTATGCTACTGTTGAATTCTTGGCTTTATGCTGATCTAATACCATATTTATTTGCAACCCAGGCAGATCTGCGACGAGCTGACATGGTTGTTAGACGACGAGCCATGGAGGATGCTTTCATGGCTTTAAAGGTAGCTTAACTAGTTGCTCATCTAGCAAATGTCTTTTAAGTCCCATGTGTTGATTTTATTTTTTATTACATGGTGAGACATCAGTGCCAACCACCAACCTCCTTGCACTTGCTTATTGTTCTCATTATTAGCTGTACTAATGAAAGCATACTAAATAACATACCAAGCAGTTATGTAATGCAATATCTAAGGATACATCTGACGTTGTTACAAGTTAAATAAAGCATAACTGGGAACTGGTGGTTATGTGCAAAATCCCACATTCAGGACAAATTTTAGGATGAAGAAAAAAGTGCAATCAATAATCTTCAATTTTGTAAATAGGATGTATAACTTCTTGGGCCTTTGTCTATGCAAACTCAAAGCTCATTTTGAACCAATTACTATGCCGTTCTAATAGTATCCTACAATGCTCTATTCATCATAGTAGGACATCTTCAGTTTACAGCGTTCCAACAAATTTTGCATGTGTTCTTAGCCTGTTTTAATGACGGATCAGCCTCTATGCTCTATAATAATACCCAAGTGTAGTTTTCTTGGCTTAACAGAATAAATTACCCTACATCCAAACATGAGTAGCTTAGCCAAGAGCCTCCGACTTCATCATACTTTCTGTACCTTACCACCAGGACATATTAGTAGATGGGATACCTCATACCTTTCCATGTAAATTCAACATGTGAGCACAACAGACTAGTCTATAATGGAAGCTTTTGACATTTGTTGCTGACAAAAACACTTAAAAATTTAGATCTAGATTACATACTAGCTAGGTTGATCAATTTCGAACATGAATTGCCAAATATTGGTATTGCTCCTATAACATACTGATTATAAATTCTTATTCTTGTATGTAATCCTCTAATATTTAGTGCAGTTTGTTCGGGACATCCATGACATGATGGCAAACAAATTACATGAGCAGTAAGTTTTTAATACAAAGTTCCAAGTGCTAATTTTATGTTTAATTAAAGAGCAAACTAGTTTACTTTTTCTCTGTTGCTTATTCACTGTGGATCAGTCTGAGTTAAGCTAAAGTTTACTCGTAGGCTTCCTAAGGATGGTTCATTTTCTCCCACTAATTCAACGAGGTTCATCACACTCGAGAAAAATGGAAAGACTCTTGAGCTGTTTCCTCGCGAAGTTTCTACTGATCAGATTACTGCCATAGAGGTTCTCTCAAGATTAACTTGTTTAGCTGCACACACTCATCGCATTGCTATTTTTTTATTTAATCTATTCTTCACAGGATGCATACTGGAGTATGGCATCTGCCTTGTCTGAGGCTGATGGTATCGACTACACAGATCCTGAGGAGGTGAACCATTTTTAAACTCATCTGATCAACATGAACCTTGCTATGTTCATTTTCCAACCCTCACTTTTCTGTTTGTGAAGCTTGAATTGTTAGTAGCAACTCTTATTGACCTGGATGCCATGGATGGGAAAAAGAGTGTTTCCTTGATAGCTGAATGTTCAAGCTCTCCAGATGTTAATACAAGGTATATAGCAGGATTTTCCCCCTGATTAATGACTCAATTTCATTGTGTTTTCCTTCCTTATATACATTCTTTTCCTGGCAAGAGCCCAAGACAATAATTCATTTTGTTGGAATGAACACTTGATTTATTCTAATGGGCCAAAAGACCAATATATCATGTACATGGTGGGTCAATATGCAAAGAGCACCCTAAGCTATATACATATCTAACACCCCCCTCAAACTCATGGTAGATCAACAACACTGAATTTGGAGAGGTGGAAACTGTGTTGAACTCTAGTCTATGCCTTGGTGAAGAAACCTGCTAACTGAAGCTCCGAAGGCACTTACTAAAGAGCAATAACTTGGTCTTGTACCTGCGATCTCTTGTATGAAGTATCTACTCCAATGTGATTGGTGAGCTTATGCTTCACTGGATTTCGAGCAATGCTGATCGCACCAATACTGTCTGATAAGAGGAGTCGGTGCAGAAACTGAAACATCGAGATCCTCAAGTAGCCACTGAAGCCAGGTGATCTTAGCTGTCAATGACGCCATAGCTCTCAACTTAGCCTCAGCACTCGAACGGAAAATGACAGTCTGCTTCTTGGTCTTCCAGGCAACCAGAGAGGAACCAAGGAAAACACAATAGGCAGAAAGAGACCGGCGATCAGAATGATCACTAGCCCAGGTCGCATCAGAGTACGCCTGAAGCTGTAAAGAACTTGAGCGAGGAAAGAAAAGGCGACGAGTGATGGTCTCACGAAGATCTCGCCGAACACAAAGAAGGTGACTGTAGTGCAGCTGAGTGGGAGTAGAGACGAACTCACTCAGGATGTGAACTGGGTGAGAAATATCAGATCAAGTGATCACAAGGTAGACGAGGCTTCCGACAAGAAGGCGGTAGTGAGTGGGGTCCTCAAGAGGCTCACCATCAGTAGGCCGAAGGTGAATACCAAGCTCCATAAGAGTATCCACCATGCACTGATCAGTGAAACAAGCACGAGCAAGGATATCCTAAATGTACTTCTTCTGGGAGCGGTAGTAGCCATCAAGCGTAGAAGTAACCTCGATCCCAAGGAAGTAACGAAGAGGACCCAAATCAGACATCAAGAACTGCTCACTGAGATGCTCCTTTACAAAGGCAATGTACTGAGAGTTATCTTTAGTAATGATCATATCATCCACATAGAGAAGAGGTGTGAACGAAAAGGCCAGGGTCGTGATAACTAGCGGAGAAGCCGACAGCAATGACAACAGAGGAGAAGCGATCAAACCAAGCATGAGGGGCATGTTTGAGCCCATAGAGAGCGACGAATTCGACAAAACCATACCATTAGGGGCAGAATACCCAAGGGGCAACTGCATGTAGACCTCATGCAGCTCGCCATTGAGAAAGGCATTCTTGATATCCAGCTGAGAGATGGGCTACTGTCGAATAGAGGCCACATCAAGGAGAGTGCGAACAGTAGTCATGTGGGCGATAGGAGCGAAAGTCTCATCGTAGTCGCCACCATGCTCCTGCTGAAAATCATGTGCCACAAGATGAGCCTTGTAGCACTCAAGGGAACCATTCGAGTGGGGTCTTGATCTTGTACACCCACTTGCATGTGATAGCAGTGATATGAGCAGGTAAGGGCACAAGATCCCAAGTGCTAGTACGTTCCAAGCAGCAATCTCCTTAGACATCGTGAGCTGCCACTCAAGGTGAGCAGTAGCCTCATAGTAGGTCGTAGGCTTAGAAAGAGCAGGGACTGCAAAGCCGTAACTCAAGAGGTCTAACAGCGCGACGATCACGAAGATCGTATTTGGGAGAAGGCGGAGCAGGACCCAACAAAGACGGAGTCTCAACTATAGGAGTAGGCCAAGGACGGCGAGAGTAGTGCAAGGGAAAATGTGGAATCTCAACAAAGGAGCTAGAAGGAAACTTTGACAGAGGGGGAACAGGTGGAGTCGGAGGAGAGGGAAGTGAAGAAGGTGGAGGTGGAAACGAAACAGAAGTGGAAAGCAGAGGGTCAGAAAAAAATTAGAAAGGAGATCGATTCAACAAGAGAATCTGAGCTGACAATAGGAAAACGAGGGTAGTAAGGTCGGGACTCATCGAAGGTGACGTCCCAAGAGATCCTCATCCGGCGAGCAACAGGGTTGTAGCAGTGATAACCCTTATGCTCAAGACTGTAGCCAAGAATCACACACTCAACTAACTAAGCAGTTAGCTTGGTGTGCTCCCGGTGGTGGAAGAACAAAACAGATACAACCGAAATAGCGAAGGTGACTGTATTCTGGAGCTCGATCGTAGAGACGCTCAACAGGAGTAGAGCCCTGAAGAGTAGTGGAAGACTGCATGTTGATGAGGAAAGCAGTAGTGGAGACAGCCTCATCCCAGAAGTGAGGTGGAATAGAAAAGACAAGCATGAGAGCGCGAGCTGTCTCAAGCAAATGACGATGCTTACGCTCAAAGACACCATTTTGAGCATGAGCACCAGGGCAAGAATACCGGGGAAGAGCACCCTACTCAGCAAGAAAGCGACGTAAGGCAGCAGATAGGTACTCGCTAGCAGAGTCAGAACGAAAGAATGGCTGAATCAAACTGAGTGCGAACCATGGTGGCGAACATCTGGTAAATAAAGAGAACCTGACTGCGAGAGGACATGAAGTAGATCCAAGTATAACGAGAATAATCATCAATAAAAATCGCATAGTATCGATGATCCTCCTTCGAAACGAAGGGAGCCAGACCCCAAACGTCGGGGTGAACAAAATCAAAAGGACGAGTAGAAACAGAATCACTAGAGGGATAGGGAGCTGCAGTTGCTTGCCAAGCTTGCAACCCATACAATGTAAAGATGTGTCCCCAGAAATATACCCAAGAACACGACCTACTAGTGACGACATGCGCGATCCACAGAGATGGCGCGATCCACAAAGATGACCCAACGATGGTGCTACTGAGCGAAGGAAGTAGTAGAGGATGCAACAAAACCAGAGGCAGTGGTAGTAGATGATTGGCTGGTGGAGACAGCAGAAGGAAGATGAAGCCAATCGAGCTCCCAAAGACGCTGCGAATCACGACGCCGAGGGCCAATACCAAGCAGAGTCCCCGTGTGGCCGTCCTGGACACAATAAGCGTCAGACTCAAGAACAACACGACAGTCGTGATTAGTGATCTGACCAGCTGACATAAGCTGCATAATAAGTTGAGGAACATGACATACTGCAGGAACATGAAAAGAAGTGGAAATGGTGCCTCACTTGCAACAGGGAGGTACCATCTGTAGTCTGAACAGTGAAAGAAAGAGCTGTGGGACTCACAGAATTAAGGTGGGTAGAATTTGGTGTCATGTGAAATGAAACACCAGAGTCCAAGATCCATAGAGACATGATACTTGACAAGGGAGGAGGTAGAGGCGAGGAAGACTACTGAAAAGCAAGAGCCAGACAAGCAGAACCCGAGGAGTCCAAGAATGAGCCGACACTAAGGAGCTGGAGCAGGGAGAGGAGTTACTGCGTGGCGTCAGCGGAGGCCTGGTGAGAGGCGCTAGCTCCTGAGTGGGAGGAACCTCCAGAACCCTTCGGGGGTGTAGGATCAAGGATGACCGACTAGAGGGGGGGTTTGAATAGGATGTTTCTAAAAAACTTGTGCTCTAATTAACAATTTTAACAAGTATGGTCTAATGAAAGAATTCTAGCACAAGGCGAGCTATATTCTAGATAGTTCACTAAGACACTCCAAGGCTATGGCAAAACTAAATACACTAGCTAAGCAATTCCACAAAAATAAGAGCTAGAAATGTAAGTGCGGAAGAAGTAAAGCCAAGAGAGAACCGTAATGAAGACAATCGATGTTTTCTCGTGGTATCGAAGACTTGTCGTCTTCACTAATCCACGTTGAGGTAAGCCCAAACAAGTTGGACTAGCTCCACGAATTGAGCATAAAGAACCTCGTTTCCATTAGGGTCGCTCTTCCTCCACTCCGGAGATAGTAAGCACCAAACTAATCATAATCGTTGTCGGGCTTCTTCATAACCTTTTTGAAGAGATCACCGCGCAAACTTCCTCCAAGCCGTCTAGGTGCCGGCAAGCACCAAGAGTAACAAATCAAAGCTCTTGCTTGAAGATTATCAAGTGCCAAAAAGATTAACTAATGATGCATATGCACTTGAATGCTCTCAACCTCAAAATGAGAAATATGAGTAAATGAGTAGAGTGCACAAAACGCCCAAGTGTATTCAATGAGGTCCAAAGTCCTGAGCTTGGTGCTGATGAGGGGTATTTGTAGCTCCCAACCACAATTTCGACCGTTTGAAACAAATCCATAAAAAATTCAGCAGGTGCGGTACTACCGCCATTGATCGGCTAGTACTACCGCATCTACTGCTCAACGGTCGGAACAGGTGCATTAAATGCTTTTGAACTAGGCGTTACTTTCAAGTGCGGTACTTGAAGGGATACAGGTAGGCTACAGTAGCTGGCAATTAAAAAATTCTACCACGTAAACCAGAAAGCCAAGCAAGAAGATCACAGATCGTTACCACTAGACGCACGCGCAGTGCAGCGGAAGAAGAGTTGAAGTAGCCTGATCCAACGTAGAGTGCGTCAATGAAGTGGTCGTAGTCGATCATCTAGCTAAGTCGAACGTCCAACGTAGTCGATCATCCTCGGTACCGATCGTCTCTTCCAGCTGTTAGAGATATGTTAGAGATAGAATAGGGAGTCTTTTATATTTCCTTATCTGTACCCTTGTACACCCTATATATATTGCCCATTGGGCCTCTTCAATATACACACAATATTCATAACATGGTATCAGAGCAAAGTTAGGGTTAGAGTTTACTGTTTCCGCCACCTCCTAGCCGTCGTTCGTTCTTTGCTGCGCGCTGCCCCCGGGAGGACCGATCTTCGCTCCCGGGGGTGGCTTGCTCGACGACGACCCGGATCCACGCCAGGCGGCCTCCTCGTTGCTGCTCCTTTGCAAGGTCGTCGCCTAGAGGATGTAGCGCCGCCTGGAGCATCTTCCCTGAGCCGCCTGGAGCACCTCCCTCGCGCCGCCTGGATCCACGAGCTCAACCTAACGTCGCCGCCCAAGGTCGACGCCGTCGCCGAAGGCCACCGCGCCGAGGAGGACCCGTCGCCTCCAGATTCGATCTTCTGGGATTGGGCCGCCGCTCGCTCCCATCGATCCGGCGCGTGCTCCTCCTCGTTCTTCGGGTCGAGTTCGCCTCCCTAGCGAGGACCGGATCCGCGCCGATGGCCTCTACTACCTCCGCCTCGCCGCTCGCCGACGCCGCTCAAGCTCCTCGCTCGCTGCCGCCGAGCCCGCATCGCACGTATCCGGTGCGCCTCGCCGGCCGTTGCTCGGATCCTCCCACGCCGCGCCTCGGCTCTCTCTCCCGCCTTCTCCGATGGATCCGACGCCGTTTGGCCTTCTCGGATTTGGCGCGCCGCCGCTCGTTGCCGCATCTCCTTGGTCGTATCATCTCCTTCCGAGTCGAAGGAGAGCGGCATCAAGATGGGAGGCTTTGCTATTTTGTTCGGTTGGGTTGGCTATTGGGATGCTCTACCGTGATGTCGCTATTGGTGGGGATGGAACTATGGAAGGCTCTGGATGGAGATTGGTTTCTTGACGCTTGTGATTGCTAGTAGCTTCACCGCTGTCGACATTGGGGTTGGGTGCTTTAGTCCGTTGGAGACAGAGTCTTACTTCTAGTTGTGCGTGTGCTCTGCTGCGCAGCGTGCTAGCTATTTATTTGTGTCTTTTGCTTCCGTTGCGTCCATCTAAGTCCATAAGATTTGAATCTTTAAGTTCATCTAAGCCATGCAACTCCACAAATTTCTTGTCTGTCGTAAAAGTATAGGAATTTCTTTTGCATGGCAGCAGCCGCTGTTCTTTTCTTTGAACCGCTGCAGATCCGTCGCCCCACTTTTAAGGCCGCTGCGCTTCTTCCGCACTGCTCTTCGGTGTACTTTTTGTGCATTGCGCCGCGCTTCTTCTGCAGATCGCGTCTCATTGCGCTTCTTGTGCATTGCGTCGCACTTCTTTTGCACTGTGCATCCGTTGCGCTTCTTGTGCTCTCTGCGTTTCTATTGCGCTTCCTGTGCACTGTATCTCTGTTGCACTTCCTGTGTACTGCGTCGCCGCCGTCTTGGGCTTCAATCTGCGCTGCCATACTTCTATCTATTCCTATTCGACTTGATTTGACAGTTATATCTTTTTGTCGGTTTCATCATCTTCTTCGTCATATTGCCGCGGTCAACTTTGCTCCTGCACATTGTGCTTTATGAGCTGTCGCGGGACCTTGGATGGGAGGAGATGTTTTATCGACATATTTTCCAAGAGCTGCATGCTACGACGACATTATCAAGACTAGGACTTTGGATTTTTCATATTTTAGTGTCAACCCTTTCCAAATGCAATGCTATTGCATACGCCTTGCATTTGCGGGGGGCTGTTAGAGATATGTTAGAGATAGAATAGGGAGTCTTTTATATTTCCTTATCTGTACCCTTGTACACCCTATATATATTGCCCATTGGGCCTCTTCAATATACACACAATATTCATAACACCAGCAACCAATCACGATCCTTAAGCGCAACAGCCACCGCAGTAGCGCCTCTATGATATCCACACGTCTAGGGAAGGAACACCGCGCGCCAGTGTGCTAGCACCAACTCGCACGGTAGGGCTTTCTCGTGAAGATGGCGGCTAGGGTTTCAGTGGAGTAACTCACGTCTCGTATGTCTCCCAATAGCCTCAAGCATCTCCTTATATAGTGCCCATGACGGATCCTATCTAAACACGTTTTGTTCCAACCCGTTGTGTGACCCTGTAGGTTCATGCGTAATCGGTTATGACACGGAAACCCTTTTTGACCACGAGTCGTTAGCGATTCCTAGCAGGACATAACGATTCCCAAATACACACAAATTATATCGGATGAACCTTAATGCAATATGATCTACGGCCAGGTCCTTATCATTAACGACCAGCTCATATCTCTATACGACTAGTTCATATTTAGTCTCAACCAGTTCGTAACTCTTTACGAGCAGGTTTTGACTACTTAGTGACTATCTTCGACCAGTCTACGACCAGCTCGTATCTCCATACGACTAGTTCGTATTTGATCGAATTGAACGAACTTCTCGTGTATTATCCCTTTGCCTTACGATATCTGGTTGAACTTCAGGTGAGATTATGTCATCCATGGACTGTTCAATACTTTCTCGATCGAGTGTCGGATAACTTCATGTGGTTGAACTCTTCGACCACTAGTGGCATGGCTATGCACTTTCTTTATCCGATCACATCGAGGGGCTCAGAGATATCTTTCCTGTTATGTTAGGAGGGGCAAATTCCATATCCCACTAGTCACATTTCTCCGTATGTTTCATAGTGTACCCGAAAGCTACCTTTATAACTACCCAGTTACAGAATAGCGTTTAACAACCCCTAAGAGTGCTATTACACATATAGGAAACCATGCTGATATCAGGTTTAAGGATTATACATCATCATTGCTTGAGACCAACTAACGACACAAAGAATCATAACAATCTCAATAGTATCTCAAGGTGGGTTTATCCAACCCCATGTTATCTAACATGTATTCACATTATTGATTCAATATCCCTATATCCATGACCGGTGAAACATGGTCATCAATTAATATATGTGCTGGTCGATAAGTCACTAGTGTTCCGATCAGTGACATCCGACCAAGAATACATTTATAATGACATCATATAAGTTAAAGAGTTTCACCAACAAGTCACATACTCGTTAATCTATATAACTGATGATTCATTCGAGGAACAAAATAACATTTATTCAATAACTCATAAATATAAACGTGATACAATTATCTCTATGATTACCTCTAGAGCATATCACCAATAGTACTACCGCACTCACAAGATCCGGTACTATTGCACGGCGGTAGTACCGTTCGGCTAAGACGGAACTACCGATTTCTAGAGGAGGAAAAAGCCCTAAAAACATGCTCTCTGGAAATAACGTACCACCAACTTGAAATCGGTCCTACCGCACTGCGGTAGTACCGCTCCTTAGGTGCGGTCATACCGTTTTTACTAACTTTTTCCAGAAGCTGTTCTAAATGCAATGCATGACTCTTAGTTGATCAAAATAGCACGAAAAAAATCCTCAAGCTACTAGCCATGATCCCTCTTTATAGTACAGTATCTGGCCTATCAATCCGGTCTTTTCATCAAATACCGAGACCAGTAAAAACTATAAAAGGGTCCTTAGGCTTCATAATACCTTTTTCTTAAGCCATGTAGATCTTTTATTTTTTGCATTGTCATTTTCATGTCGTCATTCAAACTACCGGACTTAAGCTTTTAAAACATCTTAGCATGTTAGTCCCATAACACATTGTTGTTATTAATTACCAAAATCCTTTTTAGGAGCCTAGATGCTTTCAGGGGGACGTCCACCCCGGCAACCCTGGTCTCCGCTTGTAGTAGTCCTGATACCTGTGGCCGTCACGCTAGTAGTAGGTGCAGTAGTGACCCGCAGTAGAGGTAGCAACCACTAGTGCCCTGGTAACTAGAGAGACCACGGTCGGTGCTGAAGGAGCAGGCGCTGAAGCAGACATGACAGCCTGTATCTGAGCTGCGCCACGATGATGAGTCTCCTAAGCACGAACACCCGTGGGAGCCTCCACGAAGGTCGAGCGTGGGTGGCGAGTTAGGAGTTGAGCATGCACGGTGTCGAACTCAGGTCGGAGACGTGTGAGAGTCGTAGAGACGATGAGTCTCCTGGTGAGCGTGGAGCCGCACACAGCAGGGATAGATTCGGTAGACATCTGGCCCTAGAGAGTCGAGCTGACGCTGCACCTTAGACATCTGCTGGTAGAAGTCGTCCACGGTGACATCGAGCTGCTGAAGGGAATGCAACTGGTGCACGACGGAGAGGTACGTAGCATCACTCGTCGGCTGGTAGGGAGCTCGGAGGCGCTCCCACATCAGCTGCGTCGTTGCCAGCTCCGCCACATCCACTGAGATGGCCACGAGCATGCTACCCACCAGGATGCAACTCAGACTGGTAGAGCTCCAGGGCCTCTCCTCCAGTCCAGCATTAGTGGCCTCCTGGGTAGCCTAATGCACACCAGCAGGAGAAGTGGCGTAGGGCGAGGCGGACAGGGTTGCTTGCTGATGAGATGACTCCAGAGGCGCCGGCTGTTGAGGTGAATCCTTAGGTGAACAGCCTACTCCCTGAAGTTCGTCCCGTCGAACCGAATTGGGGGGGGGGGATGGTGAAGGAGCCTCTGGCAGTAGCCATCAATGGAAACTTGACTGGATCCGGAGTTAGGAGGCGGCGTGCTCGGGAGCAGAAGAGCCGGAGAGAAGCCCAAACCAGAGAGGCTAGAAAAGCCGGAGCCGAAGTGAAGCTGGAGCCGGAGTGAAGCCGAAGCCAGAGTGAAGCCAAAGCCAGAGCCGGAGTGAAGATAAAGCCACGTCTCCATGTAGAACGGTGGAGCCAGAGTGAAGCCGAAGCTGTTGGCCCCAACTAGATCGAACAAAGCACAGCAGCGGCAGTCGCGCTTGGCGGCACCCAGGGAGGCGCCGCCGCTGGCAGCGTCGGGGATGGAGGTCCTGGGTAGTGGCGGCAGCGTCGAGGATGGAGATCCTGGGTGGCAGCGCTCGGGCTGAGGGCGGGCCGACGCGGAACCATCGGCAGGGAGTTGTGCTGGCAGCAGCGACCGGAGCGGCGCCAGATCCGAAGCGGCGGCAACTCGGGCGGGAGCAGAGAGCAGAGGAGCTTCCGGCGGCTCGGCTCATGGCGTTGGATCTAAAGCAGAGCAGAGGAGCTCGTGGGGAGAATGGCACAGGGACGGCGGTGGCGGTCACATGGGGAACCTTAACCCTAGCTTTAATACCATGTTGGACTCCAATGGGCTAAAATGTCAATATATCATGTACATAATAGGTCAATATGCAAAGAGCACTTTAAGCTATATACATATCCCACACATTTAATCCTTAACCCGATGCTATTTGTATTTTATGTTGATCTTCTCAAACATGGTGATAAGTATTTAGCCAAAACCAATCCTTGGAGCTGCTTTTGCGATCATTTATTCATCATATCCAACCTCGGAGAAATGTGATCAACATGCTGCTTCTGCCTTGTTGGCAAGATCAAATCCATTTTGCAGTACAGTTATCTTGAGGGGCTAATTTGTAAGAGGAGAATATACAGAACATACGCAGATAACTGTGCAGCTTGAGCTTATCATTCCAGAATTGCCAAATCAACCTATATCCAAGTTTACGTTATATGCAACAAAAATGGCAGCCAGGAGCATTGTCTGTAACTATTTTGCAGACAGTATGATGATTAGACAGTGAGAGAAATTGTTTGTGCTTTCATGGTTTTATGAAAAAATTGGTTTATGTCTGTCTACTTGTTTATATCTGCTTATTCTATTGTACTTACTATCTTTGTCACTCATACTGTTTTTGTTCTACTATACAGGGAGATGACCTATTGTTTTCATACAAATAAATAGGATTTGTTACTTTTGACGGATATAGAAAGAGAATGTTCATTTATTATTGACCCAACTATATTGCCCCTACCTAGATTAATAGAAAGCACACATGAATTTCCTTATACCTATGTTGTGTTGCTATACTACTTTGGTGCTACTATATTGCATTAGAAGTGACCATTATATATTTCTACTCCTTGTAGGAAAGCTTTAGCTAATGCATTGGCTGCAGCTCCGTCCATGTGGACTCTAGGGAATGCTGGGATGGGCGCGTTACAGGTTAACATAAATCTCTCCTATTAATCGTAAAGGGAGAACCTTAGACAGCTGTTGAGTACTTCATATCTGAATTTCTGTACGAGTTATGTCTGAATCTCAGAGTGATGAGACTTCATTATTCATTTTCCACCATCTAAGTTACGAGCCATATAAAATGAAGTCATTTCTGTCCGGTGCTCACTTGAATGTTGAACTTGTTACATGCGCTGCATTTCTTTAAAAATACTTGGGGAAAGTAATGTTGTTTCAATGTCTTTCTTTTAATATGCAGAGATTGGCTCAAGATTCCAATTATGCTGTAGCTAGGGCTGCAGCAAGAGCCATCGATGAACTCAGAAAGCAGTGGGAGCTTGAAGAAGGTGACAGTCTGAGGTTTGTAATGAACCAAAAATTGGCCTCTGAAGAGACTGTTGATGACAGTTCAGCAGCAGATGACACCACATGAGGTGTAAATAAGATGAAGGATTCCACTACGATTAATCAAAACTCCCACATCATCATCGTCGACGCATACAGCACTATGACTGTGAGTGAAAATCACATAAATGAATCAGCTGCATATCACATGTTCAGTTGCAGCGCAAAATGGGTTGCTTGGTGACCAGATCACCAGAATGCATGTCAAGGATATATCCTTTCAGTGGTGAAAATTGGGAAATAGCGTAAAGAGAAGCGTATTACCTCAGACATTGTTTATAGATGAAGCAAAAGAATATGGTTGAAGAATACGTTCCCAAAGGTCTAATATATTTTTCCTGTTCTTTTTGGGAAATGACTAATCAGATGTTGTCCTGATTTTATTTTACTATTATTGAGCTCGAATCGGGTAGTGATTAGTGAAGTATATACTGTTACGGGTCCAGAATTTCTGATCAGCTTACTTGAGCCTCCTCGAAATGTAGAAAGAACTATACTGATGTAATTTTTTACAATACTGTAAATTCCTGCCTTCCAAGGGGTCCTAAAGGAGGGTTAGGGTTTTGGAGCAATTTTGATCCACATTTGGGCTTGTTTTGGATAGGGAGGGATTAATCCCTTCAGATTGAAAGGGATTTTAGTTTAAATTATCTGTCTATCCGAAAGGATTGAGTTGTATCACTGTGTATATAAACAAGCCCTTACGGAGCATCACACGGGGCCATTTGTATACTTACCCAGGCACCGGGGACATGCCAAATTACGAACTCATCACCCGCAGCTGCATAGTTGCCTCTTGTGAGGACTGAGGACACAAACTGAGATTATGGTGTACAATATTCTTGCAACGGATTTCAGTTGCGCATAAAATATATTACAAGACTTTAAAAGTAGGCCCTATTTTTTGGAGTTTTATGTAACAGGCCGTCAGGTCAAATATATTGCAAAACAAAAGGCTAGACAGACAGAGGTGATCAAATGGGAGGTACAGAGGTGATCAAATGGGAGGTACGGCATTGGCCTGTTTAGGCATGTCCTGGCTAACTAAATGGCCCGTGCACCCATGGGCTTGGCCGCCTTCCTAGGAACATCATACCGAGCTCACGGGCTAGGCCCTGCAAGTTAGGGCACGATTAGCTCGATGAGGCGCGGTTGGCCCGTGGTCCATCTCGGCCTATTTTTTTAAAAAAAAAATTTGCAAGACTTCAAGAAAATATATATAATTCAAAAATATGAATTAAAATATGAAAAAAATCTAAAAATGTGTTATATTAATAATGAGCTTTATAATGTTTACATGTCTACCTCGTTAAAAACTTTGCCAAGTAAAAACTCAACATGGAAAAGCCTTCAGGCAAAGAAAAAAGTTCTAAGTGTCGTTGTCTAGTCAAAGATTTTCTAACGCGTCTGCCAACTCTAAATTTTCTATAGTGTGTTGATCTTATGCATCGGTTTGTTTCTATTCTTTCACAGTTAGAAGTATTTTCACCATCTCACTTGTGAGACTTGTTTTTCTCTCCTCCAATATTCTTTTAGGAAGACTAAAAGTAGACTCGGAGAAAATCGTGGAGACAGGAGCAGTTAACACATCACGTGCTAATATGGATAGCACTAGATATGTTACCTTATGATCATACCTGTTGGTGATATGCCCTAGAGGCAATCATAGAGATGATTGTATCACGTCTGTATTTATGAGTAATTGAATAAATATTATTATGTTACTTGAATGAATCATCAGTTATATAGATCAACGAATATGTGACTTGTTAGTGAAACTTTTTAACTTATATGATGTCGTTCTAAAAATATCCATGGTCGAATGTCACTGGTCAGAACACTAGTGACTCTACAACCAACATATGTATTGATTGATGACCATGTTTCACCGGTTATGGATATGAGGATATCGAATCAATAATGTGAACGTATGTTAGAGAACATGGGGTTAGATAGACCCACTTTGAGACACTATTGAGATTGTTATGATTCTATGTGTCATTAATTGGTCTCAAGCAATGATGACGTATAATCCTTAGACCTGAGACCAACATGGTTTTCTACATGTGTAGTAGCACTCTTAGGGGTTGCCAAACGCTACTCGTAACTGGGTAGTTATAAAGGTAGCTTTCGGGTATGCTATGAAACATGCAGAGAGATGTGACTAGTCGATATGGGATTTGTCCCTCCTAACATAACGGGATAGATATCTCTGAACCCTCTCGAAGTGGCCGGATAAAGAAAATACATAGTCATGCCACTCGTGGTCGAAGAGTTCGACCACACAAGGTTATCCGATAGTCGATCGAGAAAGTATTGAACAGTCCATGGATGACATATATCTCATCTGGAGTTCAAACCATATATCGTGAGGCAAATGGAGAATACACGAGTAGGTCGCTTAGTTCGATCAGTTACATGCTAGTCGTATGGAGATACGAGCTGATCGTAGACTGGTCAAACGTAATTGCTGAGTGGTCGAAACCTAGTTGTAAGGAGTTACAAACTGGTCGAGACTAAATATGAACAGGTCATACACAGTTTCAGACTGGTCGTACTTAAGTACTAACAGTTCGTAAGGAGTTACGAACTGGTCATACTTAAAAAAAAGGATTGGTCGTGATGAGATACGAGCTGGTCCTAAGTGATGAGGACTTGATCATAGATCATATTGCATTAAGGTTTATCCGATATAATTTGTGTGTATTCGGGAATTGTTATGTTCTGCTAGGGACCACTACGACTCGTGGTTGGAAAAGGGTTTCTAAGTTACAACCGATTACACATAAACCTAACGGGTCACACACTTAACGGGTTGAAACAAACCAGTACGATTACGATTCGTCAAACGTGTTCGGATAGGATCCGTCACGGGGCACTATATATAAGGAGATACTTGAGGCTATTATGTGGATGCGAGAGACGTGAGTTGCTCCACCGAAACCCTAGTCGCCATCTTTCTGAGAGAGCCCCGCCGTGTGACTTAGTACTAGCACATCGGCGTTCGGTTGTTCTTGCCCTAGACGTGTGGATACCGTAGAGGCGTTACTGCGGTTGCTGTTGCACTTGAGGACGATCCGCGATCTTCACAAGGAACATTAGAGGTTGCTGGTGGAGACAAGCAACTCGCGAGGATGCTGGACGATTGACTACGACTCTTCACCGACGTGCTCTTCGTTGGACTAGGCTACTCCAACTCATCTTCCGTTGCATTGCGTGTCTGGTGGTAACGATCTGTGATCATCTACTTGCTTGGCATCCTGGTTTACGTGGTAGAAATTTTTGAATTGTTGCTATCGTAGCCTACCCGTATCCCTTCAGTTCCATCATTGCAAAATTTCGAAGCGCCCTTCCTAGTAATCCACGATATCATTGTCCAAAGGTGGCTAGTTCCCCACTGCTTGGGTGGGCGCTGTGTCCTGCTTTAGAACTTGACGTTGTAGAACTTGAACCCTAGTCCCGAAGGAAGAACATATACTCCATATTTTGCCCCACACAGTTGTATTCTTACCTATGGTGGGTGGTATTGGAGGTTGTTGCAAGCGAACTCATTGAAACTTATGTTTGTATTTTTTATAAACATTTGGAAAATTTAGTAGGAATATCTGAAAAATAATTGGAATAATCTATGCGTGTAGCATCACTCAGAAGTTGGAGAAAATTAGTAAGTCCTTGAAGTTTAGCTCTGGAATATAAAATAAATGCAAATGCATATAGGAATGAGATTTCTTTCCAATATTTCAAGTATTTAGTCTTCATAGCAACGAAAGACTCGTAACACTATTTCATTTTTCATAAGCCTTCGAGTGACTAGCAATTTGAAGAATATTATGCACAATTAAAGGAGATGTTGGATAATACACAACGGATAAAGCAATAGTGGAGTCATAAAAAAGTTCTAAACACGATAGTAACTTCTCAGCAACAAACCAATGCTGCTCAGTCAATAGTGTATTATTGTCGTGGCTATGATAGTGCTTGTGAATATAAACAAAAAAAATGTGCATTTATATGGTAAAAGGCTCTTAAGCATCAAGTAGAGTTCTATCTTATTGGCATGTCCAAACCAAAGTTCCTTAGATGTACATTTGTTGCAATGCAAAAGTTCTTATATGCTGCTATTCGTTGGTTAGAATGATTTAGGAAAGATATCGCATCACATAAAACTTTAATATATGGATCTAAGCTCTTTAAACCACATTTAACTATAAGATTAATAATATGACAGGCGCATCATTGATGTAGCAAGAAGGATTCAACTTATGTACTAAATAACGGAGTGAGAATACCTTCAATAACTTTGATAATATAGTCCACAATATTCTCACCCATGTGTGCTATTTCAATTAGTTCGAACCCTATAGTTCTCCCTAGCCTGACCACTCTATATGTCCGAGGTCAAAGCCACCGAAAATCTATAAGTACTAAAGAGTTTTTTTTTTTAAATTTAGCACGATATTCATTATAGTATGTAACTAGATCCTTGATTGTTGTCTGTTAGAAACGGAAGAAAATCTAGGATTATGCGTAGTCCTAATATAATTTTCAAATGATTTAGACTCATCAAAGTTTAAAGGTAGATCATATGAAGTAATTAAACGACAAAGAGATTGACGAGCTACCTCAAGACTATAATCCCAGCTACATACCGTATCATCGCGGTTGTACTGCAGTTGCGTCTGCCTCATGGTCAATCATTGTCTTGCTTTACATCTTGCAGCATGTCTAATCAAGTGTCTCGTTCTACCTGAAGACTTTGCAGACAATTCATGTTTACAAAATTTACAAACAAGAAATCTTACCTGAACTCCTTTTTCGTCTAGCTTGGTTTTCTTATCGAAATCTTCTTAGACTAACTGGATCTCTTTGCTCCGATGTTTGCAGACGTAGAGGCACTCGTAGAGTCTGATGATGGTATTGTTTGCTCTTTCGGTTGAGTTGGGGCCTCAACATTCTCGAAGGATGCAAGATCCTCTGATAAAATTCCAAAATTACCAATAACAAAACTATTGTAATTTTCCATCACGAAAACTGCAAATTGAAAATTATAATATTATTTATTTCACCTTAGTATAAAAAATAAGAACAATAAAAATCAACAAAAATCAATATTGTACCTCTTTTCCTGACTGCAGCTGGATTTCGAAGTTTTGAATATTTAGCAAAAATATTTCAAATTTTGCCAAATTATCACAAAAGGGATCTAAATTTTCACAACAGAATTCAGAGGAGAGCGAAGATTGGATGGTGGATGAATGTGGGGGGGGGGTAGGCTGCCTATTTGTAGTTTTTTGTCGTATTTTGAAAGCTCCCAAATGGCTAAAAAAAATCAAAAAACCGACGCTATGGTGCCTAAATGGGTCTAGTCGTGCCTAACTATGACATGCCAAGCTGTGGCTAACATACTAAACGAGTTGTGCCTAGCAGGTCTGGGCTGAATCGTGCCCGTGCTAGGAACGGTATATCCGTGTCGTGTCGTGCCAAGCCGGCCCGCTAAACCAGAGTCACGACCGAAGCACGACACGATGCGTTTGGCCATGCCAGTCCAGCCTGTTTCACTGTCGGGTCGTGCCATGCTTGGACCAGGCCAACAGTATCGTACCTCGGGCCGGTCCGACAAGCACAGCCCATTTGGTTACCTCATGACATAATCTTCCACAAGCGCGATTGAGACCTAGAAGTTATAGTTCTCTCCATCTACATTACTGTAATACACCTGGTCAAAAGGAGCACTCTCCTCATCCATCGCAACTTCTGAAAAATTGGAGCAAGGGTGAATGCCTTATGCATTATCACTATTAGAAGGTGTTTGCACAAGGATTTTTTGGGGAATTTGAACTAAATCCTGAAAATTACCATATCCAAATATGCCCTTGGAAATGGACAATTCCTCACATGTAAGCAATCCTAATAGAGAGTATAGATAACAACAAAAATTGTTCATATTGTACTTTGAATGATTTCATGACAAAGATAGATGTATGCTAGACCGTGCTCCAGTTCATAAATTGTACTAATTTTCTTCTAGTTGTCCAACAAATTTGATGGAATGATTAACACTAATATATTTCTAATATTTTACGATGGTCATTAGTATATTGTTGACGGTGAAAACCATTTGTAATATATATCTATATGTACATATATTTTAAAAAACATCCATCAACTTGTCGGCTATTGCTTTGTTGTTAATTATTTTGTCGTTGATTTAGGTCATGTTTGGTAGAGCTCCAGATTCTCATTTTCCAGATTCTGCTTCTGATTCTTTGAAAATCCACTTCTCTGAGAATCTGGAGCTATTTATTGGAAGCTTTTGGCTAGTAGGTTGGCTCCAAAAACCATATGAGGAAGGATTAGAGGCAAATAGATCATGTTACCCCTGGTTGTAATACTTCAATTGTATTTGTGTCTTTCTCCAATGTATTTGTACACAAATTATAGAATTTTTCTCCAAATTTGTTTAGGCCATATGAATGTATATACGTTTTATTTGTACACAATGCTAGGTTACACTGCATTTACACTTCATGATGGAGTATAACCGTTGACAAATAATGAATTAACGCACAACCATTGATTATGTATAAGCAAATTTTGTACTGTTCACGCTACGATAGATGAAGCTAGAGATATTGCATTCATATCGTATAAGTGTTCAAATGATAATTAAATGCTATTATGTACAAGTATGGGAATGTTAAATGAGTGATAACAAAAGACCACAAAATATCACAAGTAGTGTGTCCATTATCATGATTGAACAATTGCACTTGCAAGGTTATCACGGAAACTATCCATGGATGTAGCACTCGTTTGCGACGTTGACGCATCCGATGCATCCTAAGAAATGATATATTTGGCATATCTTGATGGTATTGTGGTCACATAATTAGGATCTCGATCGAACATACGAAAATGCATGTTCGGCGTAGCATGTTCACGTATGAAGTTGTGGATTACCATGGTTGCTGCAACAATCATCTTTTGCTTGGACATATGAAAGCTCGGCATCTTAAGAAGAATTCTCCATTTCATCTTCCATACACCAAAGGACCTCTCAATTACGTTGCGACCACTCGAGTGCAATTGGTTGAATTTCTCTTTCTCACCACTAGAAGTAGCATCTCTCCAAAATTTTGGAACATGATACCTTTGCCCCTTGTATGGCGCTAAGTACCTAGGCCTGTTCGGATAACTGGCATTGAAAAGATAATATTTATCTGCAACATAAGAAGGAAAAATAAAGTATATCAACATCCAATGCATGAACATTACAAGTAAATAAATTTGTAAATGATACCAAATAAAGAAAATTACCCTGTGGAGGATGTGGAAAGACTTCCATGTCTACATCCAATGCATGATAAAGCAAACTAGTATCGTGCATAGCTCCTGGTTGTCCAATAGATGCGTATGTGAAGCACATGTCAAAATCACATACCGTCATAACATTCTGTGTTGCACTTCCTGATCAACCAATATATTTAATTAGATCTTCTGGAGCAACAGTTGCAAGAATATGTGTACCGTCGATAGCTCCAATACAGTCTTTGAAATGTGGCCACATCCTTCGATCATTTCTAATTTTACTGTGAACCATAGAGAAGTTTGGATCCTTTGGCCTCACAAAATCTTTTAGATACTCTGACCACACACTGCAAAACCTCATCAAACTTCTTGCGGATTGTCTCACCAGAATGGTTGAACCAATCCTGCGCTCTTCGGTTAGATTCACAGTCACCACATATGTATAGGAAAAGAGCTAGTGTCTCAATTGAACTTGTATGTGTAGTTGATTTCAAGTCATATGTACTCACCAAAAGATCATGTAGACTGGAAAGATTGTAGCATTCATACGAAACATGTGGTAGCTTTCTCCCAGAGTGGTCAATGTTTCTCTCACCCAACCCATTCCACTAAGTTGTGAAGTCCTAGGCTCATTCTTATCCAAGTAGGTTGAGTGATAATTCTTGACAATAATTGCAGTAGCAGCGAGGTCCAAATGACAACATATAACTAGTGAAAAATGTCTTATAATCCAAAAAAAGTCTTACATGCCAATAGAGAAATAAAGAATAATAAAGGTCATAAACATCCAACGTTACAATAAATTTTCTATTTGCCTTACTTGGCATCATACTTGTGGAGACCCCGGGATATTGGAAATGTGCTTACTTAAAATTATACTGTACCACAATTCTTAATTAAGGAACAGTGCTGCTTCTTTATTAAAGATCATGCTAGAAGCATAATTTTAATAAGTAACAAATCCAATATTCAGGTTTCCCGGATATATGTCTTACAATGGTTCCCAGGATCAGTGACCATTGCACATATATCCTTAAACAACATTGCATCATACACATACAAGTCATACATTTACCTAATTAAACATAAGTTTACAAATCGGTTGAGTACTACAATATCAAGTGACTTGGTCACTACAAAAGACTGACAGCGGAAGCAAAATAAACGACAAAACCATCAATGGCCCCATCCACCCGCAGGCGATTGCGTGGAGGAAAGAAATAGCTTTACTCGTTAGCATCACCCTGATCAGCGCTAACGGGCACCTCATATAAATAACCATCCTCACCTGCAACAATAGGTTATAGCACCTTGAGTACGGAAGGTACTCAGCAAGACTTACACAAATTAATAAAAGAAAGTGTTTGTTAGAACCTAAACAAAGGATTTAGATTGGTACATGTATAAGGCTACAACAGGAAGGCATAATTGTTCAATTTTGTATAAAGCAATATATCCTAACCTACAATTGCTAGGTTTTGATAAAGCAATTTAATGAAACAAATTGGACTAAAACAGTAAGCAAATGAAAATAAATGTAAACAAAACAGTGCATGAATTCTCTCCTGCTGAACCAGAACCCAAACAGTATTTGAAAACAAAATTCTATACAGGTGACATCAACTCAAGTTATCGTCCATGACCGTGGACACGGCTATTCGAATAGTTTGATACCCTGCAGGGGTGTACATCTTTACCCACACGACTTAGTTAGCCCGTAAGCCTCCGGAATAATAGCACACATCCTTTGGTATGCCGGCCGGGGAAACTAAGATTTGGTATTTTTCAACAAGCTGACACTATTGAGTTGGGGATACCCATCTGTGAACTGATCTCGCTTAAACAACGACTGATAGTATCTGCTTAACCGGGGCACACATGTTGCGTCAGGAATGCCGACCCAAACAAAAGAAATACAGGTTGGGTTCGCTACCCATACTAGATTGCAATCGGTATCTTTAAGGTACGTACATGCGATGGAACACAAATACGCCCTCACCCTTCTAAGAACATCTGATATTGATATAAAGCTCACATGGCATAAGACGCAGCCCTAAGACATAAGCATCTATGCCATACGAGATCAATACACATATCCTTACTCTCCTGTCTCCAACTCAATAGCATTAACCTTTTACTTAACCAAACAGCGCCCATACACCGCGTGTGGAAGCACGTTGGGACTTGAATTGAATAATCAGAGTTCAATCCTTATTTGGTCCAGACAAGTCCACCACATTTCCCAATCTCGTGCTCAAAGGAACCATCACTAGCTTTCTCTTGTCCAGATCAATTGAAATTTAAAAATTCAAATCTGATTTAAAGAAACCGACAAAAGTTAAAATGATGAAATTTATTTGTTGTTCTGTGTTTGACAAGAGAATCTTGCCAAACTCTAACGTTCTAGGGACTGCATGGCTAAGCAAAATTCTGAAATTAAATATCGTAGTATACAACCCTACTCTAAGTTTTCAGTGTATACTCAGATTTAAGGTAATCCACAATGTTAGGTCATAACTAACTACTAACAGATCACAAATGTATTTTCAGAAAATTAGCATGCAACAGGTGTCACTGTATTTGGAAAATCTATTGTATAAAACTTTGGGATCAACATGGTGCAAAGAGGATGCTTGCCTTGATAGTAATATACTTCTTGTGCAGGCTCTGGTGGTTCAGAAATAGAATCAAACACCTCAGAAGAACCAGATTCTAAAAAGAAGCAATAAACTCCAATGAATATGAAAGCTGACAACAATTGAAAATGAACAGAAAATATATGATCAAGATGGTAATGCATAATTAACAGTATGCTTAAGTTACATATACCCCAATACAGATAATAGACCATATTATCACCTACTGCTTTCAAATGATAGAAATTAGAGTTTCGGTCAAAGTTACAGTTTTCAGATTTTGAAAAGAATGGAAAACAGGGCAGACTGCAGATTTTGAGTCGATTGAAAATAGACTAAGTAAAAGATCCTAAATTGAAGCTTAGGCTAATCTTTAGGGTAATTAACACCCCAGGCTAACTCTAACCTAACCCTAATCGGTCAGATTACAGATACTGTCAAAATTTTAAAAGTTGTCGGTTTAGCCGACAACAGATGACAGAGGTGGATCTTTGCTACAAAACTAAATAGATGACAACAAGGATCAAAAGAGCAACTGATTATGCCACTAGGGTTCAACTAAGAGCTAACTAGGCCAAAAAGATAGCCAGGGAAACCCTAGAACTGGAAAACGATATGAAAGACCGAAAAGTTATGAAAACTACTTTTCAGTTTAAAGAAGGTTGGATTTACTTATGTACAAGTGAATGCTTCAAGGGAGTTACAAGGTTCTTAGTGTACTTAAGATGACAAGAACTCGGACCTTAGCTTACCAGGATATGAGGAACACCGAAGGTTCCTAAAACCATCTCTGATCAACAGAGAAATAGACTCTGATTTAACCTACAAAAGATGCTAAATCCTTACTACAAGGTGAAACAAACGTTTAAGATGGATAAGCAAAATGTAGGAGCAAGAAACTCCACTGGAACGGCAATGGAAGATGATGAGCTCCTTTGGTCAACAATGGCAGTAGCAAAAAGCTAGGGTATATATATAGATGTTGAGCTACAGGGCAAAGGAGAAGTGTCTAGAGCTGATGAGGTGTCCAATTAGTGCTAAATATCCGGACAATAGTTGCATGATCTTTGGATAACGCCTCTACTCCGGTCACAAAGCCGACGACGGCGCACAGAGGTAAGGAGGAAGAGATATGATTCCCTGACATGCGGACCCCGCTGGCAGCCGCAGTCGCGCGCGCCTCCTAAAACGCAAACGCACATCGACCGTCCGATTAGAAATGGGCGGTGGTGATGAAAATAGGAGTTAAAAGAATTTAATCGAGATCGTTTAATATGAACCGTGCGATCTCAAGTGGACGATTGAGATTTAAAGGAGCCCTACGGAAGTTCGGAGGTTATATTCAAAGAGGGACGTTGGATTTGAATCCAACGATCGATCTAAAAAGGATACACATCACTTTAAATGAGATGACATGGTACCGTCAGATTGGTTTTCTACGGTCAAGATCGAAGGAAGATCCGGAGTGGTCCGAATGCCATCTCGATAGGGACCCTACGATGAAATCCAACGGTCTCATAAAAATCAGGCCCTAAAAGCACGCGGTCAAAAGGGGCACCGTAGGATTTGAATCCGACGGCCAAAGACAATTGCGCGCCTTTAAGTTCAAAACAAAAAGGGCGGCGCGGTTGGATCTAATATCGACGGTGGAGATCAAGAGGGGATCCGGAGTGGTCCGAATGCCACCACCTCCCTCGATCGCCCGATCTAGATCCAAGGGTGGAGATTGTTTTGCCTACGTGCATAGCCCACGCGGCTTCGCAAATCTCGTCCGTTCGATGGGAGATCAACGGCTCGCGGCACGTGAAGAGTTGGGCTCGTGCCCGAGCGTGACTGAGCCGGACCAAATGCACCTGTCGGACCCAACCTCATTGGGTTCGAGTCGCTACAGTGCTAGAGTTTGGGTTTAAACCAAAAGAGTTGACTAGCCCTAAATTCAAAGTTTAAAAGTTTGACCGGGCTTTAAAAATAGTAAATAAATTTGTAAAATCATGAAATTTGGCAAGGGTGCCACTGGGATGATATATTTCCCAAATAAAGTTCGAAAACCATGGTTTCACTTTTAAAATTCATAGATAATTATCTTAGCCCGAAAAGGTTTATTTAAAGACAAGTATTTTTCTCCAAGGCAAAATAATTTCTAAAAATCAACAAAATTATTTTTGGGCAAGATAATTTATCTAGGCTTTGATAAAATTACTTCCCAGCCATAATACAAGTATTGACTTGTATTCCCTTTAAAACTTCAAATGGGTTTTGGATTTTGGCTAGGAAAGGGAAGTTTTCATTTGCAACATAATGTCCAATCTGTTAATATGAACAATGATGCCATGAACAGCATCTCATTACTGTTATGAACAGTACATCATTACTGTTTATAAGATATTTTATTACTGTTCATAAAATTAGGGCTGTTACAAACCTACCCCCTTAAGAAAATCTCGTCCCCGAGATTTTGGAAAAGATAGAATTTGGGAAAGAGTGAAATTGAAAAGGCTTTCATAGAAATCCAATATCTGTTGTCTTTATTTCCTTCAAAGATAGCAAAGAGAGATTTTACATAATAACATAGGGTTATTATTACATCTCCTTTTACACTGCGTTGTTTAAACTTGTCTTTCTTGATTCAAAGGTCAGTTCTTAACAGCAAAGAGATGGGGGTGCTCAATTTGCATCAAATCTTCGCGCTCCCAAGTGGCTTCATCCTCAGAATGATTAGCCCACTGAATTTTCAAGAACTTGACAGTGTGATTCCTTGTCCTGCGTTCCATTTCATCGAGGATACGCACTGGTTGCTCTTGATAGGAAAGGTCGGGTTGGAAATTAAGATCCTCATAAGCAGTTGCCTCAGTAGGAACACGAAGGCATTTCTTCAACTAGGAAACATGAAAAGTATCATGCACTGTTGATAGAGCTTCAGGTAGTTCTAATTGATAAGCCACGGCTCCTCGTTTTGCAATGATTCAGAAAGGTCCGACATAACGAGGTGCTAGCTTTCCTTTTATCTGAAAACGCTGAGTGCCCTTCATCGGTGACACTTTAAGATAGACATAGTCATCTACCTCAAAGCCTAACTCACGACGACGACAGTCGACATAGCTCTTTTGACGTGACTGTGCAGTTTTCAAATGGTTTCGAATCAGGCGAATTTGCTTTTCTGCTTCTATCACCAAGTCCGGACCATAGAATGGCCTTTCACCCGATTCTGACCAATTTAAAGGAGTCCTGCAAGCTCTCCCATATAAGGCTTTCAAAATGGCACATTTGAATACTTGCTTGGTAGCTATTATTGTAGGAAAACTCCACATATGGCAAAGATTTCTCCCAGTCTTTGCCATAAGATAACACATAGGCTTGAAGGAGATCCTCCATCACTTGATTTACTCTCTCGGTTTGACCACTAGTTTGAGGATGTTACGCAGTGCTGAAAGAGAGTTCAGTCCCCATAGCTTGATGAAGACAACTCAAAAAATGAGAAGTGAACTGAGGACCTCGGTCAGAAACAATGACCTTAGGAACACCGTGGAGACAAACAATTTTAGCAATATAGAGCTCCGCTAATTGTTTGCCAGAGAAGATGGTTTTGACAGGAATAAAATGGGCTACCTTCGTTAGACGGTCAATGATTACCCAAATGGCATCGGATCCATTCAGAGTTTTAGGAAGACCGGTAACAAAATCCATACCGATCTCTTCCCATTTCCATTGTGGAATAGGCAAAGGTTTCAGGGTACCGGCTGGCTTTAGGTGCTCGGCTTTAACCCTTTGGCAAATATCACATTCAGCAACATATTGAGCAATTTGCACTTTCATCCGGCTCCACCAAAATATCTTTTTCAAATCCTGGTACATCTTGGTACACCCAGGATGCAAGGAAAACTTAGAATTATGAGCCTCTTTAAGAATTAGACCCCTCAGTTGAGGATCTGCAGGTACCACCAAACGATTGCGATACCGAAGGGTACCGCGGTCATTTTTAGAGAACTCGTTGGCTTTACCTGCCTTCAAATTTTCCTTGATCTCAGCTACCTCGGCATCAGTTTTCTGGGCCTCCATAATTCGAGCTTCTAACGTGGGCTCCACTTCTAAGGCAGCGAGAAAACCTTCTCCCACCATTTCAAGACTTAGACGCTGAAGATCGGCACACAAGTTTTTGGCCGCAGGTAGAGAGGACATGCAGTTGCACTGTGACTTTCTGCTTAAAGCGTCCGCCACAACATTGGCTTTGCCAGGATGATAATAGTATATCGCTCAGCTGCCAAGCTTGACCAGCCCCGAACAGGGCACCGACCTCTTACTGTATATCGTAGCCTCGCACTCGGCGGTGAGCGCCGTACTCATTCATGAAAGCAATGGCCAGCGCCCCGTATACTTTGTCTCGGAGGCCCTACAAGGGGCCAAAGTCCTTTACACGGAGCTCGAAAAGTTGGCATACGCCCTGCTCATGGCCTCACGAAAGCTCCAGCACTATTTCCAGGCGCACTCCATCACCGTCCCGACCGCGTACCCATTAGCGCTAATGCTGCACAACAAAGACGCTTCGGAACTAATAGGAAAGTGGGCGGCCGAGTTGGCGCCCTTCGACATCACCTTCACCGCAAGAACAGTGATAAAATCACAGGCGCTAGTAGACTTCGTAGCCGAGTGGACCCCGCAAGCGAGCCAGCTGCCAACCAGCATCGAACCAGCATGGACAATGTACACGGACGGATCATGGTGCACCGCCAGAGCCGGGGCGGCGGCCATTCTCGTCGCCCCAAACGGGCGGAGCGTGTCGCACGCTGCACGCCTCGACTTCCCGACCACCAACAATGCCTCGGAGTATGAGGCCCTACTATTGGGCCTCCGAAAAGCAAAAGCCCTCGGGGCAAAGAGGGTGATCGTTAAAAGCGATTCCCGCCTGGTGGCGGGCCACTTCAACAGATCCTTCGTGGCAAGGGGCACCGAAATGGCCAGCTACCTGGCCACGCTGCGAGCAGCGTCGGCCGACTTCCTCGGCATCACCGTCCAATCAATACCAAGATGTGACAACGAAGACGCGGACAAGCTGGCCAAAATGGCCAGCTCCGGACAAAATCCCCCGCCCGGGATCTTCTACGAAGTGCTTACCGCACCCTCCGCACCACAAAGGGTTGCGCCCAAAGCACAATGGCCAAGCCGCCCAGTCCTCGTTGTCACCCACGACTGGCGAAAAACAATCACCAAGTACCTCGAGGGCGACGAACCCGAAGACCCAAACGAAGCAAGACGACTACGGCACAGGGCCAGGAATTACCGTATAGTAGGAGGTGAATTATACAAAGGGGGCGTGTGCGCCCCCTTCCTCCGGTGCATAAGCCAAGACGAGGGTCGTTCCCTCCTGAAGGAAGTACACGAAGGTCTCTGCGGTGCACACCAAGCACCGCGAGGACTGGTGGCCAGGGCCTTCCGCCAAGGTTTCTACTAGCCAACCGCGCTCGGCGACGCACAGGAGCTCGTCCAAAAATGCCAGGGGTGCCAGTGGACCAGCCGCAACCCCCGAGCTCCCACGGTACCATTGCAACCCTTGCCCCCCGTCTGGCACTTCGCATGTTGGGGGCTTGACGTCATCGGCCCATAGCCAACAGCCAAGGGCAGCCTCCGCTTCGCATTCGTCACCATCAAGTATTTCTCCAGTTGGGTCGAGGCCGAACCAGTTGCCAAAGTAACCGCCGCGGCTGCCCAACGGTTCATGTGGAAAAACATAGTCTGCCGGTACGGAGTGCCAAGGGAACTCATCACTCATAACGGCACCCAGTTCGACTCCGCGGCGTTCCGCGCTTTTTGCCAAAATCTTGGCATAACGATATGCTTCGCCTTCGTGGGACACCCCGAGCCCAACGGTGCCATCGAACGGGCTAACGGCAATTTGCTAGACGGCCTAAAAAAGTGCCTCGTAGGCCTCCCTAAAGGGCCTATGGCCCGAAGAGCTAGAGAAAGCACTTTGGGCAATCAGGACGTCACCAACGAGAGCCACAGGATTCTCCCCATTCAAGCTCCTATTCGGGGACGAAGCAATGACCCCAGGGGAGTTCGCCACCAGGTCTCATCGAGCAACAACGCAACCTGACCCGCAGGAGCAGGAGGTCTCCCTCGACCTCCTCGAAGAACAACGCGTCCAGGCCATATCAACCATGACCAAGTACACCGAGGGCGTTGCGCGCGCGTACAACAAAAGGGTCAAGCCGCGCCCACTGGCACCAGGCGACATGGTCCTTAAACAAGTCGCGAACCCCGCGACAGTGGGGAAGCTGGAGTCCAAATGGGAAGGGCCTTATATCATTACCCGCGCCACGCGGGCTGGTTCCTTCTACATCGCAACACTGGAGGGACAGCAGTTAGGCCACACGTAGAACTCAAAGAGCCTCCGTAAGTTCTACCCCTAGGTTCTGCGAACACTGGCTGCGCCCGGGTATCTACTCCCCCCGCCGCAGAACGGGGCGGGGGAATGTATAACCACAAATGTACTAACCGGTATTTTGCCCCCCTAAACATAAATAAAGTCATCGCGCTTGGCCTTCGAGCCCCGGTGCACACCTACGGGTGTATAAACAAAGTCATCGCACATGGCCTTCGAGCCCTGGTGCACACTTGCGGGTGTATAAACAAAGTCATCGCACATGGCCTTCGAGCCCCGGTGCACACCTGTGGGTGTATAAATAAAGTCATCGCACATGGCCTTCAAGCCCCGGTGCACACCTGCGGGTGTATAAATAAAGTCATCGCGCATGGCCTTCGAGCCCCGGTGCACACCTACGGGTGTATAAACAAAATCATCACGCATGGCCTTCGAGCCCCGGTGCACACCTGCGGGTGTATAAACAAAGTCATCGCGCATGGCCTTCGAGCCCCGGTGCACACCTGAGGGTGTATAAACAAAGTCATTGCGCATGGCCTTCGAGCCCCGGTGCACACCTACGGGTGTATAAATAAAGTCATCGCGCATGGCCTTCGAGCCCCGGTGCACACTTGCACACCCTCCGGCATGTGAAGGGTATAAAAACATATCGCGCATTGCCCACACCAAGGGCACAAGTGCTCAGCGAGCCACGCAGGGCGCCAATAACATGAACCAGAGGGAGGGCGAGGACGCCGCGCAGGGCTAACCCCGGCGCAACACTTGGTATGGTAACCAAAGGCACACCGGGGGGGACGGCGGCTCCTCCCCATCGCAAAAACAAGAGAGCTCCAATGAAGCCCTATTTAAAAAAGTATGGGGGACGGCACGAGGCTTCGCCTCCCCCTCGCAAAAACAGGAGGGCTCCAACGAAGCCCTATTTTAAAAAGTATGTGGGACGGCGCGAGGCTTCGCCTCCCCCTTGCAAAAACAGGCCAACGGAGCCCTATTTAAAATAGTTTGCGGGACGGCGCGAGGCTTCGCCTCCCCCTCGCAAAAACAGGAGGGCTCCAACGGAGCCCTATTTAAAAAGTATGAAAAAAAAAAAAAAGAAAACAGGAGGCACACAAGACCGCAGCCGAAGGAAATAACTGCACTATTCATCGCTTCACAGTACAGAGTACAATCACAGAACTCACAACCTAGCCTTACAACAATTTTACAAACCCATCTCACGGGTAGTCGGGGTACCCAGGAGGCGCAAACTCCTCAGGTTCCGTTCGCGACACCCACGCCAATAACTCTTCGTCGGACGGCCAGGTAGACACAAACCAGAGGTATTCCTTCTCTGCAGCCCACTCGTCAGGATCGCCCGAGGAGCTACTGGACGACACTTCATGCAAATCAGGGGGTAGCACGAGCCCTTCGAGTGGGCCCGCAGCCCCACGGGCCTCCCAGAAAGCCCGCACCTCCTCGAACGCCCTCGCGGCCCTCCGGGCGCGTAGACGAAAAAACCACTTCATCGAGCCTCCCGGGTTCGCCTTCTTCCAGCGCTGCCACTTTGCGCCATGACACACAATGCCTCGATAACACACCCGCAGAGGCCACTTGGTGACCAAGCTGCGCTCGTCCTTGGACCCACGGCGACAGCTAGCGGTCTTCACCCGCCGCCCCTCCAGTGGATGTGGACCGCGCTGGGCGCAGCGACGGAACAGCATCCGTCCTCCCTATGCAAAGTAGAAGCACGCATAAAGCGAATATCCAGCACAAGCACATCCCCTCTCACAACCACAACCACTTTTGCATTCATAAAAAAGTTCATTCACAAAAACATCATTACAAGTCAGATCCCCCTCAGTCCTGCCTCCGAACGTGCAGCACCACCGGGGCGGACGAGCAAAAACACGAAAGGGGGAACCCTACGCTAAAAACCCTAAACAAAACACTACCACAAGGGAGCGGAGGGTCACACCTGGTCTCCGGTGGTGGCCCCCCGCTCCGCTGCTCTGGACCCATCCGTCGCGCTCTTCCCCTTGTTCCGCTGGGCTAGAACCGCCCGGAGCGATTCCATCGTGGCCTCCCGATCGGAGGACCAGAACCTGCTGAAAAGAGTGTTACTAGCTCGACGTACTGACTTGCGGCCGGCGGCAACCTCGGCCGCAGAGGCCACGACCACGGAGCCTGCCCTAAGTCCATCGACGTGGGCACACCCCACCCGCTGTAGCGAGACGAGGGCCGCGGTCCACCCCATCTTCGCACAATGGTTGTCGTAGGCGTGAGCGGCCGGAACGAACACTTCTCCGGCGCGGTGGAGGCGATCTAGGGTCATATCCAGTTGGTCAATGGTATGTCCCCGTGGGGGCGGCACGGCACCGACATCAACCATAGCGCTCTCCATGTGCTCCATCGCCCGCCATGTAGCCTGCGCTACGCTGGCGGAGAGCTCCCGCTCTGTCGTGACCTCCGCTTCAAGTACGGAGTTAGCACAACGCAAAGATGCCACCTCGTCCCTCGAAGCGCGCAGTTGCTCTTCCAGCTCAGCAACCCTGCCTCACTGGCTTTCCAGCTCAGCGACCTTCGCCTCTAGCCCCTTGACCTCCTCGGCAAGGGCCGCACGCTCGGCAGCTAGCGTTGTGTTCCGCACGAACTCCACGTCGACCCGATCCTGGATCTCCGTGTAGCCGCGTTAGATATCCCGCTCAAGCACGCGAGATACCATCAAGGCCTGCCCAAGAAGAGAAGTCACTACAATACCGAGGTGCAAGGAAGGACATCTTCAATCACCCTCGCTGCATTCACCTCGATGCTACGGAACATCTGGTCGATAGGCACCCGCTGGAAGAGCACGTCCAGGCAAGGCGGAGCTGCGAAGCGAGCCACCTCCTCGCCAACGGTGGCCACGCCGGGGCTCAACTTGAAGTCCACAGTGCGCAACGCGCCCACGCCAGCAGATCCGACGACTCCCAGAGAGCCGTCAGCCTCCCCCCCTCGATTGGAAACCATCGGCCCCCCGGCCTCGGGACCAGCAAGGGGCGCCCTAGCGCCGGAGAACCCAGCGGACCCCCTGTCCCCTGAAGCAGACTTGTCCACATTGTCCACCTCGGCGACCGGCACTGCACAACACAGGAACAGGTTAACCAAAGCTAAAAAACGAAACAAGCTCGACTCACAAAGCTTCGGACTAACCGCCACACGGAGGAACAGGGACGCGCTCCTCCACCTGGGTATCCGCAGATCCGCGGCCGTACACCTGCGAGGGCGTCCCGCCGGACACCTCTTCAAGGGCAACGCTCGCTATCGCGAACGAGCTGGCCACCACCTCCCGGCGCGCGGCAGCTGCTACTAATCCCGAGGACGAGCTCGCCGAAGAGCTGCTTGCTTCCTGCCGCACCTCGGGAGCCGCTGCCACCCTCTTCGCAGACGGGCCAGCCATCCCCACAGCAGTGCTACAGCCACCGGCCCCAACAGCCCTCAGGGGCGCCACGCGAATCGGGCCAGCAGTCTCTAGCTCGTCGGGGCTGCGCGCCCGCTTCTTCTTCCCCGCATCGGGATCCAAGCGTTCCGCCAGGAGAACGGAGGGGTCCGCGTATGCGTGATTTAGCCGAGGCTCCCGTACCACCTGCCCCCGTCTCGCATGCTCCTCCCCGGTATACGGGCCCAGAAGCTGCTCGGCCGCACACTCAGCCTTGTCAATAGACAACACTGCAAGGCGATCAGAAGGGCAACGACCAACCAACGAAATTCAGTATAAACGCAAACCTGAACGGTCCCCAAGCTCCAACGCGGGGCACCATCCCTCGGCTCCCCAAGCTGAACATCCCAGCCCTGCGCCAGCGGCCACAAGAGAAGCGCGCAGAACTCCTCCACGAAGTCCCGGGTGGACATCCTCCACGCCGCCCGAAGCAACAACGCTAGTAGCGCATCCTCCCTCGACAAAAGCTGGATCGTTGGGGAGGAAATAAGCTGAATGGGACCCCCGCAAGAACGAAGACCAGCCTCAGGGCCACATTTATGATAAAACCACCAGCGAGTCCAATCCGTTTCCCACCGATTCTGGGCTGCCGGAACAGGCAGGTATTGAAGAAGCCGCCCCTTCGTCTGGAAATTGACGCTGCCGAAGTTCAGCGTCGCCCCGGTGCTTTTCTTCTTCTTCGGCTGGCACCTCTCGTCATGAAGATACGCGAAGAGCCTCAACTCCCTGACGCCAATCCCCACAGACCGAAGCACCCACTCGAAAACACCAAGCTTCACGATAGAGTTGGGGGTCAGCTGGGCGAGGTCGACCCCGTACAGCTGCAGAACCTGGAACAGCAGGGTAGCGCACGGCAGGTGAAGACCCGCATCCAGGAAGGCCACGAAGACGATCGTCTCATCCTCCCGAGGCACGGGTATAGCCTCGGAATCGGGGGCGCGGGCGTCCTCCAGCTTCGTCAACTTCCCTTCGCTATGAAGGCCTCACAGGACAGTGGCCGTCACGGTCGAAGGGCCCAACTCATCGGTGTACACCACAGAATTAGGCGCCAGGCCGCCCATTTATAGACCAGCGGAAAGGAAATGACGTGGTGCACAGGAACCGAGAAGTCACAACCCAAACAACACACGACACGTGGCATCCTAACGGTACAGCGCGGCGTACATAATGGCGCGCACGAATCAAGAAACACACCCAGAACGAGTGTCGCACAACACCCAAAGCGCCCCGGGTGGTGCCCATTTATGGGGCCTAGAGGCCAACACATCACATCACCCGATGTCGGATAACGCCCATTCATGGCGCGCGGAAGCCAACACCGCACGCCACGCCACGGCCAGCCGCCGGACCACCGGTACTCCCCACACGACCAGGCGGGGGGCACGCAAGAACGCTTCGCTAGGCCGAAGGGGACGGTGTACCTGTCCGGGGAGAGGCGCGGTTTCAGCCATGACGAAGCAAGACCTCGACCGCGAGGGGCTTGTCATAGGAGCGACCCACCGGCCCCCACGACCGGGCGAGCACCCAAGCGCGCTGACCCCGCCAAATGCCCAGAAGGGGGCCGAAGGGCCCCGAAGGGGATCGAAGGGCCCCGAAGGTCACAGCCGCCTAGACGCCCAAAGGTCTTTGGGCGGAGGGAATACCCCACATCCTCCTGGTGCAACAGTCCCGCTGGACCGGGTGCACCAGCCTGGTGAACCGGGACCAAGACGGTCCACCAAGGTCCAAAGGCTACACTTAGTGGTAGGAAAAGACCCTACAGCCCCTACTTAGATAGGGCCGTGTAGGGGGTAAACCTGTAATCTCACATACCTGGAGGAATGGTTATAAATAGCCACCTCCTCCCGTGTAAAAAGGAGAGGACAAAAGTTTTAAGAAATATACTCAATTCATTTCCTAATGCGTTTCTGTCTAAGGATACCTGACCCTCTGGGACGCGGGTTCCCTCTTCTCTTCTGTTTAGCCTGCTTTGTTACTACGACAAAGACGACACGGTGGTTCACAGTACGGAATCATGATGACCAACATGTCAAAGGTGTATAATGGTGTCCTGAAGGGTGTCCGGTCCCTGCCGATCACCACAATTGTTGAGGAGAGCTGGAACCGTATCGTGGGGTACTTCGTCAACAAAGCCATGATGGCGAAGAAGCATATGGATGAAGGCAAAAATTTTCAGAGGTGGCACAGGCCTACATGGACGAGAAGATCTGAAAGGCTTGTTCGCTCACTTCTAGAACCATGGATGGCATCAGGAAGAAGTTTGAGATCCGTCTGAGGCAGAAGTTTGTCACGGGTCAAGCTAGGGGTGATCGCAAACAAGTCTTCTTGATCGATGGTGAAGCGTCCTGCACCTGTAATAAGCTACATATTATTCACAAGCCATGCTCCCATGTGTACGCGCATGCGCCGTGTGGCGCCAGGCCTCGGCGCAATATGTCTCTGAGTTCTATGACATACACCACCTGTACGGCACTTGGAGTGCCGAGTTCAATTTGTATGAGCTTGACATGCATTACAGGGACCTCTGGCCGGGGCACGTGAAGTGGGTGCCGAACGACGCACTCAAGAAGGCTGGCCATGGAAGATGACAGTCCCACCACATCTGTAACAACATGGATGATAGACAGCGTGGGAAACGGGTAAGGCGCTCGAGATACAAACTCTGCAAGACGATTGGCCACTCGTTTGCCACTTGCCCAAACAGGCCCGGGTCAAGCAACGCACCGTAGAGACGAAGTTTCATAGCCCATATATGTATGTTGTATGTTTGTTGTAATGCGTTCTTATGCACTCCTGTTAGGTGTTATCGTGTTCTACGTGTTGGAATGTGTCAGACAATAGTTGTTTCATGTGTTTGTTGCCTATGTGTGCTATATGTTTGTTGTAATGCATTCTTACGCACTCCCGTCAGGCGTTATCGTGTTCTATATGTTGGAATGTGTAACAACCCTAATTTTATGAACAGTAATAAATTTTTTTATGAACAGTAATGATGTACTATTCATAACAGTAATGAGATACTGTTCATGGCATCACTGTTCATATTTACAGATTGGGCATTATGTTGCAAATAAAAACTTCCCTTTCCTAGCCAAAATCCAAAACTCATTTGAAGTTTTAAAGGGAAAACAAGTCAATACTTGTATTATGACTGGGAAGTAATTTTATCAAAGCCTAGATAAATTATCTTGCCCAAAAATAATTTTATTGAATTTTTAGAAATTATTTTGCCTTGGGGAAAAATACTTGTCTTTAAATAAACCTTTTCGGGCTAAGATAATTATCTATGAATTTTAAAAGTGAAACCGTGGTTTTTGAACTTTATTTGGGAAATATATCATCCCAATGGCACCCTTGCCAAATTTCATGATTTTACAAATTTATTTACTATTTTTAAAGCCCGGTCAAACTTTTAAACTTTGAATTTAGAGCTAGTCAACTCTTTTGGTTTAAACCCAAACCCTAGCACTGTAGTGACTCGAACCCAATGAGGTTGGGTCCGACCGGTGCATTAGGTCCGGCTCAGTCACGCTCGGGCGCGAGCCCAACTCTTCACGTGCCGCGAGCCATTGATCTCCCATCGAACGGACGAGATTTGCGAAGCCGCGTGGGCTATCCACGTAGGCGAAACAATCTCCACCCTTGGATCTAGATCGGGCGATCGAGGGAGGTGGTGGCATTCGGACCACTCTGGATCCCCTCTTGATCTCGTCGATATTAGATCCAAACGTGCCGCCCTTTTTGTTTTGAACTTAAAGGCACGCAATCGTCTTTGGCCGTCGGATTCAAATCCTACGGTGCCCCTTTTTGACCGCGTACATTTAGGGCTCAGTTTTATTGGATTGCTGGATTTTAATCGTAGGGTCCCTATCGAGATGACATTCGGACCACTCCGGATCTTCCTTCGATCTTGACCGTAGAAAACCAATCTGGCGGTACCACGTCATCTCATTTAAAGTGACGTGTATCCTTTTTAGATCGATCATTGGATTCAAATCCAACGTTCCTCTTTGAATATAACCTCCGAACTTCCGTAGAGCTCCTTTAAATCTCAATCGTCCACTTGAGATCGCACGGTCCATATTAAACGATCCCGATTAAATTCTTTTAACGTCTATTTTCATCGCATCCACCCATCTCTAATCGGACGGTCGGTGTTCTTTTGGGGTTTTAGGAGGCGCACGCGACTGCGGCTGCCAGCGGGGTCCACATGTCTCTCTTCATCCTTGCCTCTGTGCGCCGTCGCCGACTTTGTGACCGGAGTAGAGGTGTTATCCAAAGATCATGCAACTATTGTCTGGATATTTAGCACTAATTGGACACCTCATCAGCTCTAGACACTTCCCCTTTGCCCTGTAGCTCAACATCTATATATATACCCTAGCTTTTTGGCTACTACCATTGTTGACCCAAGGACCTCTTCATTTTCCATTGTTGTTCCAGTGGAGTTTCTTGCTCCTACGTTTTGCTTATCAATCTTAAACACCGGTTTCACCTTGTAATAAGGATTTAGCATCTTTTGTAGGTTAAACCAGAGTTTATTTCTCTGTTGATCAAAGCCGGTTTTAGGAACCTTCGGTGTTTTTCTTATCCTGGTAAGCTAAGACCTTAGTTCTTGTCATCTTGAGCACCTTAAGGACCTCAGAAGCTCATATGAACTAATCACTTGTACATGTAATACTCCCACCTTCTGTAAACTGAAAAGTTGTTTTCATAACTTTTCGGTCTTTCATGTCGCTTTCAAGTTCTAGGTTTCTCCGTTAACTTATCATCCTATTTAGGTTTCAACTAAACCCTAGTAGCATAAGCAGTGGTTCTTTTGATTCTTGTTGTCTTCTACTCAGTTTTGTAATAGAGATTTACCTCTGTCATCTATTGTCGGCTAAACCGACAACTTTCAAAATTTTGACAGTTTCTGTAATTTGACCGATTAGGGTTAGCCTGGGGTATTATTTATTCTGAAGATCAGACTAAGCTTCAATTTAGGATCTTTTACTTAGTCTATTTTCAATCAACTCGAAATCTGCAGCCTGCCCTGTTTTCCATTCTTTTCAAAATCTGAAAACTGTAATTTTGACCGAAACTCTAGTTTCTGCCATTTAAAGGCAGTAGATGATAATATGGGTTATTATCTTTATTAGGGTAAGTATGACTTAAGCATATTGTTAATTATGCATTACTTTCTTGGTCATACATCTCCTATTTAATTTTTACTTCCTGTCAGTTTTCCTATTCATTGGAGTTTATTGTTTCTTTTTAGAATCTGGTCCTTTTGAAGTGTTTGATTCTAATTCTGAGCAACCAGAGCCTGCACAAGAAGTATATTATTATCAAGGCAAGCATCCTCTCTGCACCATGTTGATCCCAAAGTTTTATACAATAGATTTTCAAAATACAGTGATAACTGTTGCATGCTAATTTCCTGAAAATATAATTGTGATCTGTTAGTAGGTAGTTATGACCTAACATTGTGGATTACCTTAAATCTAATCATACACTCAACCTTAGAGTATTACTGTATACTACAAGATTTAGTTTTAGAATTTGCTTAGCCATGCAGTTCATAGAACGTTAGAGTTTGGCAAGATTATCTTGTCAAACATGGGAGCAACAAATAAATTTCAGTCATTTTAACTCTTTGTCCAGTTTCTTTAAATCAGATTTGAATTTTAAATTTCAATTGATCTGGACAAGAGGAAGCTAGTGGTGGTGCCTTTGAGCACGAGATTGGGAAATGTGGTAGACTTGTCTGGACCGAATAAGGACTGAACTCTGACTATTCAATTCAAGTCCCAACATGCTTCCACACGCGGTGTATGGCCGCTGTTTGGTTAAGTAAAGGGTTAATGCTATTGAGATGGACACAGGGGAGTAAGGATATGTGTATTGATCTTGTATGGCATAGATGCTTAGGTCTTCGGGCTGTGTCTTATGCCATGTGAGTTTTATATCAATATCAGATGTTCTTAGAAGGGTGAGGGCGTATTTGTGTTCCATCGCATGTACGTACCTTAAAGATGCCGATTGCAATCTAGTATGGGTAGCGAACCCAACTTGTATTTCTTTTGTTTGGGTCGGCATTCCTGACGCAACATGTGTGCCCCGGTTAAGCAGATGCTATCAGTCATTGTTTAAGCGAGATCAGTTCACACATGGGTATCCAACTCAATAGTATCAGCTTGTTGAAAAATACCAAATCTTAGATTCCCCGGCGGGCATACCAAAGGTTGTGTTCTATTATTCCGGAGGCTTACGGGCTAACTAAGTCGTGTGGGTAAAGATGTACACCCCTGCAGGGTATCAAACTATTCGAATAACCGTGTCCACGGTCATGGATGATAACTTGAGTTGATGTCACATGTATAGAATTTCGTTTTCAACTACTGTTTGGGTTTTGTTTCAGCATGAGGGAATTCATGCACTGTACTGTTAATTTTTACTTTTCCTTTACTTACTGTTTTACTCAAAGTTGGATTTATTAAATTACTTTATCAAAACCTAGCAATTGTAGGTTAGGATATATCGCTTAATGCAAAATTGAACTATTATGCCTTCCTGTTGTAACCTTATGCATGTTTAACTCTAAATCCTTTGTATAGGTAGAACAAACACTTTCTTTTATTAGTTTGTGTAAGTCTTGCTGAGTACCTTTTGTACTCAAGTTGCTATAACCTATTGTTGCAGGTGAGGGCGATTATCTTTATGAAGTGCCCGTTAGCGCCGATCAGGGTGACGCTAACGAGTGAAGCTATTTCTTTCCTCCACACAATAGCCTGCGGGTGATGGGGCCATTGGTGGTTTTATCGTTTTATTTTGCTTCCGCTGACAGTCTTTTGTAGTGACCAAGTCACTTGATATTGTAGTACTAAACTGAATTGTAAACTTATGTTTAATTATGTAAATGTATGACTTGTATGTGTATGATGCAATGTTGTTTAAGGATATATGTGCAATGGTCACTGATCCTGGGAACCATTGTAAGATATATATCCGGGAATCCTGAATATTAGGTCTGTTACTTGTTAAATTTATACTTTTAGCATGATCTTTAATAAAGGGGCAGAACTGTTCCTTAATTAAGAATTATGCTACAGTATAATTTTAATTAGGTACATTTCCAATATTCCGGGTCTCCACAAAATGTGTCGAACAATGGTTCTTGTCATTTGTCTGTTGTGCATGTTTTTTTTAGATAATGGAAGAGAAAACTCTTCCGGCCTCTGCATCAAGGATGCGCACAGCCTAGTCTGTTGTGTATGTATGTTATATGTTTCGCTTTTGTTTTGCTTGTTTGTACCTCCTGTTCTATTTTGCACACTAACTTGTTGTTATACGTACCTCAGGAGATGGCGCATCCTACAGATGACATCGCGTACGAGCTACTCGACCCACGGTGGGATCGGGGACACCGATGCCACGCATGGTCATCCGGTGTGGGCCCTCCGAGCTTCGTCCTTAGGAGTCCTAGAGAGCACTGGTCTTTGGACCAGCGGTACGTCCCACTACTACGGGACACCGGGCTTTTGCCCATTGCCCACCTGTTGGACCCGGAGCACGTGTTTTTGTGGATATCATGGGGATATGCTCATGATCTTAGGATGATGTGACAATTGGCAATGACGTTGAAGGTTTGCGGAAACACGAGTTTTTGGCAAAGTTCGGTCTGTCAGTCTCAGCGTCGACCGGCCCGTGGCGGTCGACCGCCATGCCTCGTGTGTTTGTATCTTGGCGGTTCGACCGCCGGGTCGGGCGGTCCGACCGTTTGGGTAGCGGTCCGACCGGGCGTCGATGAGCGATCGGACGGCAAGTTGAGTGGCATTGAGTTTGAGGTGGGCCAAAAATAGAGGGTGTAGGTAAGTGAGGAGATTCTCCGCACTTGGTCCCATAATTTTGGAGCCTCGGTCAAAAGTTCTATTCGCTTTAAATTTCCGAGAGGTTGCGATTTGAGTGTTGAAATTTTGGCTAAGTCCTTTGGTGGCGGTCGACCGCCTTCGGTTGGCGGTCGGCCGGCGATGGCGGTCGACCGCCAAGGTCAAGGATCGACCGGTTTTCACTTAAATCGTTAGCCCGTGTGGCGCGATGGTTCTTGATTAGGTCAAGTTCATGGGTTTCATGTCATATGTGTTGCATGATGCATGTTTTGACTAACGTGGGTCAAGTTGTGAAGAACTTGTTCCCTAATTCGATTTTCTTGTCTATTGTTGTGCAAAGGTTGCTTGGTGGTCAACGACGGTCAACGGCGAGGATGATCGTGACTAGGCTTGGAGAGTGGGGTTCAAAACGATCGACGATGCGGGTGAAGTCATTGACTCAAGTATGGTGCAAGATGGACAAAGGTGACCGAACGGCGATTCGGTGCGATCGTTGAATCAAGCGGCACGGGGGTGGTGCAAGTGCCATGGTGGTTTCGGTGGAGCCGGATGAGAGAGACTTGCCGACATGATGAGAGCCGTTGGATCAACCTACACGTGGCGAGTGCAGCAGTGCCGCACAATATGAACACGGCGCTTTAAAATGCGTGCGTGTGTCACCCGTTTGTTTTGGGCCTTAATGGGAGCCCATTAGGGAGACTCTTTTAGAAACCCTAGGCCTCCACTATAAATAGAGGAGGGAGGTGGCTGCACCCCCTGCCTTGGCTTTTCGACCCTTTCATTGTTTAGAAACCCTAATTTGCTTAGGGAGAGGAGGAGTGGAGGTTAGGGTTCTAGAGAGTTGGATTTGATTTCGTGCTCATGTATTGAGTCTTTTTCATCCATTGATGGAGTGGATGTGAACCAATATCATATCAAATCAATCCAAAGAAAGTTTCTTCAAGATGAGTTCTTTCGCTTTCGTTCTCTCTATTTGATGATTTGAGTCTTTGTTTGATCCGCGAGTTTTTGCGTAGTTTCTGGACGTGATCTAGCTTGCTGTTACGTGTGAGAATACATCTAGGATCATCAAGATCATCAATCACCCACGTGCAAGTCTCAAGATCATATTTTCATTTTGACTCGGTTTTTGACCTAACTTCGCTCAAACGGGAAAAGGTCTGAACCTGAGCAAGGATCATCACGATCGTTGCTTGGAATAGGTTCCTGACATCCTTGGGAAGGTTTGTGTCAAGTTTCACGAAGTTTGGACGCACGAATCAAAAGTTTGATCAATTTGCGTTTCGGTTTGTCGGGCTGATTTCACTGTTCATCGAACGAGCGGTCTGACCGCCTGAGCGAGAGGTCTGACCGATTTCAGCGGTCTGACCGCTAGGCCAATCGGTCTGACCGCCCCCGTGAGAGGTCAGACCGCCCGAGTCTTCCTGTTTTGGTTTCGTATTGATTTTACTTCGGGGTTTTGAGTTGATTCAATACCAGTCTTCCGCTGTGCATGATTGATTGATCTTCATAGCTTTCATAGCTATTGGAGTGAGATTCGTATTGAATTCAATTTGGGAGAAAAAGAGATCGTGCTCCTATTCACCCCCCCTCTAGTCGCCTTTTCGGTCCAACAGTTTTTGTTTGACGTGCCACTGTTGTCCGCACTCTTGGACCGTTGGAGACTAGAGATGCACACCTTCCACTTCTGGTGGGGGGAGATGACCGTTACTCTACAGGATGTCGTTATGCTTATAGGACTACCGCTGTAGGGTCATGTAGTAGTGCCACCTCCCAGGTGACCAGACTGGAAGGTGCAGATGGCTAATAGGTTCGGTGACCCGATCCCGGAGAACATATTAGGTGTACCACATTTCTGGCTACGACGATACATGGTCTGCCCCAAGCACGTGACCTAGGAGGTTGTACGGACACACTTCCTTTCGTACCTGTTGTTCCTCTTCAGGTGGGTCTTGTTTCCTACTACTTAGGGAGATTGGGTGCACCCAAGCTACATCCATAGTGCTGGGGTGTTGGTGGACACCTGGCCCGACAATGTGCCGCAGTACAGTTGGGGTTCCGTAGTGCTTTGTGCCATGTACCGAGGCTTGTGTGATGCCTCACAGCGCAGTACGCCCAGAGAGCTAGTCCTTGCAGTATGCTACGTCCTCTTGCAGCTGTGTCCGTGGGAGCACTTCCTAGTTGGCCGACCGTACTTTTGCACAACCGTCCACCCTTTCGAACGCATCCCCGAGTTTTATGATCAGGGAGATGGCACTGACCCTGTTGAGGGGCCCATAATGGACACTCGCTAGACACATGCTCGGCTAGGGTGGGCTAGGGAGAGGCCAAGGCGTGTGTACCCTGAGTTCCACAACCATTTTGAGACTCTGCACGAGGCTGAGGTCATCTGCTTCCCATGGTCTACATGGTTCGTTGTGGACATAGCCCCCTACAACTTGTCCTCTCAGTGTAGTCAGGACCACGCATACTAGATGATGACCTGTCATCTAGTGTTCTCCCATAGGGTCGAGCCATACTCACCACAGTGGGTCATGAGATAGTTCGAGCTTTACTAGCAGGTGCCACCGCCTCCGGGATGACCTCTTGTGCGAAGGCCCACAGGTATGTTGTTATTTGGTTTACTTGTTGGCTGCATCTCTTTTTTCGATTGTCTAACATCCAAATTCACCTACAGGCAAACGAGGCAAGGGCAGAAGAGTGACGACTGGAGGGAGACATAGCTACCGTGGATAGTGTTGTGGGCCGAGAGGGTGGCGATTGATGTCGTGCACGAGGCACGACCGTACAACGTCAAGACACACATTGAGTACTTGAGATGGTATGTTCTGTGCACAAGGAGCAACCTTACTGGTGCGGTGCCACAGCGTCCTACAAAGGTCGCGCATGACGCCACTGTACGACTAGGTCCAGAAACTCATCGAGCAGCACGATAAGACGAGATGGTAAGATATTCTTTGCAGTTTTTTTTGCACGGGAAACGCGTCTAACTTATTCTCGGTTTTCTTGCAATACGAACACCTTCGGTGTATCAACAACGAGGCTACTGATGGTCTACGACATGGGAGGACTAGCACATCCTCTTAGTTCCTAGGTATGCTACGCACCATCTACGAGGACTCAAAAGCGGCAATGAGGGCAATCACTTGTGGTTGGCACAACGATGTTTTCGCGCCACGAGGCAGACATCGGGGATAGCCTCCTTCCCCACCGCCCTCAGCACCTCCCTCCGCACCACCATCTACACGTCCATCGCACTCCAGGAGTCGACATAGCTACGATCACTCTTCCTCCACGTGCCTCGATCTCAGGCAAGCGGTATGTCAATTACAATTTGTTCTCCTAATTGTCTACACGTGCCCTTATTTCTAACATATGTTCTTTCAGTAGTTGCAACGTGACAGCACTCTGCTACCGCCGTCGTCCTCACAGAGGGAGACACAGGACCAAAATTTGTCACCGGGTCCACGGGGTGAGATTGTAGACAATGACCCTGACTCACCCTAGCACCAAGACAAGGCGTTGCCCACGTTCACACACGACGTCAAGTCAAACCTGCATGAGGGCGACCCGTGGTTCAAGCAGTCTTTCGGGCCAAGCACTGTGCACTATTTTGGCACCAATTGCCCCAGAGCATCATCGTTCACACAGCCACATACATAGGTATGCTGTAACGTACTTCATGCAATCTTCCCGCTGCATGCTACGGTAAACTTACGCAGCCCACCGAATTTGCAAGTTTGGAGTGACCAATTTGGACATCAAGGGCAAGGATCGTAGTCCGCACTTCCGACTTTGCAGGTACATGCTTTCTAGCATGACTATGATTGCAAAGGTCATAACCTTTGCCGTTTCTGTAGGACGTGCACTCCGCTATGCCCACCTAGTGGGTGGACGATATGCTCCAGCCTCACCCGGCTACCTACAATGAGTTCTATGTGACACCGCCTCCCACGCAGCAGTCCCACTACGACTTTCGAGAGGCACACCACTCCCCTGATAGGTTCACCTTCCTTGAGGAGCGGCTACAGCGTCGGGGCAAGCGGCGGAGGCAGGGACCTTGAGTTTTAGTGTCTTTCTTCTAATATTTCTTGTTCCTGCCAAGTAGAAGTTCAGTTGTAATGAGATTGTAATGTCCACTATTTATCTATGCATCGTAGTCCTTCATGAATGGATCAACTGTCGTGTATCCTTACATTACATGATGTATGCCTTTGCGACGTTGTTGTACTCCTCTGTATCGTGTATGCCTCTGTCTAATTCTAGTGGCTCAACCCTCTGATCAACCAATGCAAAATGACGAAAGTAGACTTAAAAGACTGGATGAAACGATGAAAAGAGTTGGGAAAATGCTTCAAAAATTAGTTCAATGCATATCGACACCTATAGTTTAATGCATGCGACACATCGATGCAACAGTCCACTCGATCAAAAGCAACCGCAATGACGCGTCCACCATTCAGTTACATGCTTTACAAGATTTAACATAATTGTATACAAAAGGGGAGACTACCGAGGTATAACCTTCTCCGGCCATGACTAATAGTAAAAGGTGCCTCACACTACCCACATAGAGTGTTGTACCGAGGGACACCTCGGACGTGGCTGGCCATCGTTGTAGTGGCACACACATATACAGCTAGGGTTCGCGCAGCAGCAAGTGGGATCATAGGAACTTTCTATATTCACAACCTCCTCGTTGCCCCTCTCGCGCTGCATCTGTTGGCCGAGGTCATCGTTTTGCTCATTGAGATTGTTAATCCATGCCTCCAATTGAAAGATTCAGTCCCACAATATATCAATGTACATCACAACATGTCGTTCATGCGGAGGATCGATCCAGCGGACAAAGTTGTATTTCGCCATCTGCTGCAAAGTAGGGTTAACATGGAGGCTCTATTAGCAGTAACATAAAGCAAACTATTTGCTAATTGTACCCCAAAGTGTGGGCATCGGAAGAAACGTTATCCACCATCGAAAGGGCCATCCGCGACCTGCACGACAGCGTCCTCTCTATGTCTGCATTTCGTCCATACCGGTTGAGCACGCTTGTTCGGTATCAACTGGTAGTTAGGGCCAAAGTCCTTTCTCCTTTCAAGGTGAAGGTCTTGCTTCAGCGACTCCGGTTAGACTGGTCTGTCGGCGTCTGCCATGGTATGTTACTGTACGATGGAGAAGGTTCTTCTTCCTACAGTTTGGATGGTTCAGAGTTCCTACTTTTGGAGCATGGGGCGTGCATTTTATAGCCCACGAGGGGGGCCTATTAAAGGGGGTAATGTGTTAGCTTGCAGCTTTGCGCAATGACAGGACCAAACAGGGTGACTCGACGAGTCAGCTTTGCGCAGCGATGTGACCCGCCGAGTTAGCTTTGCACAGCAACGTGAACCAACGAATCAGCTTTGTGCAGGGACATGACCCGACGAGTCAGCTTTGCACAGCGACGTGATCCGGCGAGTCAGCTTTACGCAACGACGTGACCCGACGAGTCAACTTTACGTAGCAGCGAAGTGACCCGACGAATTAGCTTTGTGCAGCGACGTGAACCGATGAGTCAGCTTTGCGTAGGGATGTGACCTGATGAGTCAACTTTGCGCGGCAACATGAACCGACAAGTCAGCTTTGCGCAACGACGTGACTCGGTGAGTCAGTTTGCAGATCGACATGATAACACTCTATGTAAAGCATGACGTGACCACTCTCTACAAAGTAAAACATGACAGCACTCTGCCTTACCAGCAACTTTTCAGAAAGACAAGACAACACTCTGCCTCGCAGGCTACTCACATGAATTCAACCACACCGTGCCCACCCTGGGGCTTATAAAAGGAGGTAACCATGCTCTAGGAGAGAACATTACACAACCAAACCCAACACTACACCAAAGCATCCTTCACCACGCCGGATGGACAAGAGGCAGAAGAAGCAATGGGACAATATGACAAAGTAATGGGACGAGATCCACGAACTAGCAAGGGCTGCTGGGGAGCGGGATGACCAAGCAAGGGCTGTTGTGGCCTGGGTCCGGCAAGAGGCCCCCGTAGTAGCAACCCCTTCCAGAACGTTCCAACCGAGCCTTCGCTGCAACACCCACCTGAGGGGGAGACGCTGCCCTTGTGTTGGTGCAGAGACATGCAAGTTCTTCAAATTCAAGCAGCGGCTCAGCTTGGGCATGCATTACTAGGGTTGTACAAACTACTCCTGTGACTATCCCGACCGCCGTTGGGACACAACAAGCTATCGGCAGCCAGTAAGGACCAGTTACACTATGTTCCCCTACCAATTCTCATTCAAAGTACGCACTAACAATCTCTCTCGTCTACCCGTAGTCCTCGGATCCGCTATGTGGCTACCGCAAGTGGATTGACCTAGAGATCCACCTACGCGACCATTGGCAAATCGACTATGAGGAGTGGGATGCCAAAAGGGCCCGCGAGATCCAGAAGGAGGAGCGCCGCATCGATGAGCACAACTGATGAGGGCATCCCTAACACTTATACATCTTTCCCTTATACACATACTGAGGTGGACGCCATACGTGACGCTACAAATAATTCAAGTACAGAAGTGCATATTGGTCCACTGACGAGAGCAAGAGCTAAACTTCTAAATCAACAGGTGCTTTTGTTTCTTAATGAATCTTCTATTGTCATTGATGAGAATTGGGTATTACCTCATGCAAATGTTTTGTGCATTCTCGGGTTTGAACATTGTGAAGCCTTTGGAACCAAGAGGGAGGCCGGAGTCAAAGCAATGGAGGAGAAGCTCACGTGGGTCAACCAAGGGGAGAAAAGCCCAAGAATTCAAGCCCAATTCGGATCTTCCACAAGTGCAACCGAAATTCATCTCGGAATCAACTCAGAATTCAATTCGGATTCGGTTCGGGACAGCCCAACAGGGCTGTAATAAAAAGGCCATAACTTTTGCATACGGAGTCCGATTGGGGTGTTCTTGGACTTGTTTGAAAGCTTATTCCAAGGCCCACACAATGGTTTTGGCCCCAGCTTCAGAAGACTTACGGTCGCACCGCTATGGCCGAAACAATGTGACGGACTTAAGTTAGGTTTTCCTTTTGTGTGTTTTTAGGTCTTAGCCGAGTTAGAGTTTGATTCGGCATGTGTGGCCGGCCCTAGGCCGTGCGTGAGTCGTGGAGGGTGCCTTAAATACCCTTGCCCCTCCCTTGTATCCATTAGACCAGTTTATTCATAAGATTGAAACATAGCTATTGCTTGTTCTTTCGACCCCAGAGTTCATGCGAGGACTTTGAGAGAGGACTAGGCGATCCAATTGTTCGTTCTGCAATTCAAGGTCAAGCCGTCGCTCCATTGGGAATCGGGACTTGGCGTTCGCGCTCGTGGTCTCGCGACGAACAACTACCGGTGTGTTGTGGGCGTATTCAAGAGTTGAGGGTTCGTGCATTGGCGCGAGTGTTCACTAGCGACATCATCTACTTCGCATCAACTATCCACGGTTTCTCATCGAGAAGATCGGGCCTCCCCGTATCATGTGGTATCGATTCTAGGTTTACTCGGTGAGAACTTCTTCACCCGTAGTTAGATTCGTTTTCTTTCCTATCGCATAATAAACCAAAATTGCGCATCAAAACCGTAGTTTAATCTGCTATTTCTTGTGCGTTTAGTTAAGTTTTCATCCATTAGAGTTTTGTTTTAGTGCTGATCCTTGTGTTTCCATTCGTAGCTTAATCTTTATCAAAAAAAAAAAAAAAAAAAACGCTAACTTTTGCATACGACCTCCGATTGGAGCGTTTCTTGATCCGTTGGAAAGGAAACGGGAAATCTGGGGGTTTTACATCCGCGTAAGCCACCAGGCACACGTGTGCGGAAAACTTCGACCCCAAAAAAGGTCGTTTAGGGCCTCAAAACGGGCCCGCAAACCGAGAAAAATTCGGCTCGATTTCGCTCAAAATTGACAGAGCCCCTCTACAGGTGATTCTAAGGTACCCCGTGAAGACGGCATCCCTTTTCGAGTTGATCCGCGCATACTTTTAGCTACTACAGTACCGGGTCATCTTTTTAGCTTGTGTTTTTCAATTTTGATTGAGCAATCTTGTGCCCTAGTATATTCCTTTGCAATTGGCTAGCGTCTATCCTCGTGATTTGGTGCAAAACGAGCTGGTTTCATCTCTTTTTCTCGCTCGCTAGCTCACCATTTGTTTGCATTAAGTCTCATTTATCTTTGCGTGTGCGTTCATACACTTTGCTTAAACTCGTTGGATCAAGACATAGGCAAAATACTCTAGCTTGGATCATTACTTAGCTTTACAATACCTTGAATATCAGATTGCATAGGATATACACATACCGCCCAAGCTCCACCTACACCCGTTTGTACCCCCTTGCTCTTGGTTACGCTCATACATTACCGGGTTGAGGTCGTTCGCTGTCACAACTGTCGTTTTGCCGTCCTTGATTCACTTTGGAACGGTAAGCTTGTCTTGTTTTCAGGACAGTGAGTTGTGAGCGTAATAGAGAGAGCTTTTGTTTTACTAACCCAGATATAACCTCGTTTCTTGTTTGTGAGTTGTTGCCATGTCAGGTCACGAGGAGGATCCACCTAATCCGGAGGCGCCGGTTACGTGGACAGAGTACACTCGCTGCGCGAGATGCTACAAAAACAACTTCATGATGGTGATAATGGCGTGCGCGACGAGCTCGGGAAGTTCGATCGATCGAACACTCTCGGGAGGAGGTCACACACCGCGCACGCCATCAACAATAACTTCACCGAGCTCCGCGCCATGTTCGCCAACACACCCACGTGGGGTGCGCAAGCCGATGACACAGTGTGCACGCCCCCGGCCGTTTTGCACAATGAGACCGGCGAGGAGTGCTATTCGTGTGGATGAGGAGCGACGACGCGGCAGCGCGCCGCATGGCGGTGCCGCCAAACGTCGGATGGCAGCCGCGCACGCCATCGAGCACATGGGCGTGGCCGAGGCAACGGCGGCGTGGTGAGGCGCACCACGTGGTGTCCACGGAGGAGGTGTGCATCGTGCACCTCGTAGTCGGGTTGATGAGGTCGAGCAATGGGATGACGATTTCCCGCCGATGACGATGACCGACAGCCGCCACCACCGCAACAACGTGCGGCGCCATCGACACGATGACGCCGAGGATTTTGTCGCTAAGCCCAAATTTACTCTCCTATATTTTGGTGTGGTACGGATGTCGAACAATACCTCACTTGGGAGCTGAAAGTTGATAAGTTGTTTCGGATGAACAACTATTCCAATGAGAAGAAGTCGTTGCTTGCGCCCAATGGCTTGATGATTATGCCACACATTGGTGGGAGCAGTTCATCCGTAGCGCATGGAGCGCCATGACTTGCCGATTATAACTCGGGAGCGGATGAAGCAAGATTTGCGGCACGCTTTGTACTCGCCACTACAAGCGCTCACTTTTTGAGAAGTCGATGTTTGCGACAAGGTATAAGATCAATTGATGAATATCATAAGGAAATGGAGACTATCATGATACATGCGATGTCCGCGAGAATGAAGAATGCACTCATGGCGAGATTTCTAGTCGGCATGAATCATGTCGTCAGCGCATTGTCAATCACCATCCCTATAATGATATGATTGAGTTGTTGCATCAAGCACGCGGCCGAGCGACAAGTGATTGAAGACGCACGATTTGTCGCCTGCTCACGTTCTTCACCGACCCAGACAGCCATATAACAACGGCCACCAAACAGACCACTCCCCGGAAACAACCGCAATGCGCAGCTCCGCAAGTAAGAAGTTGGAGAGTACACCACCACCGGTGCGCCGACTGCGGCGCGCGCCGCTAGTGCGACTCGTCTATGGGGTCAACAGCCGCTCACGTGACATTATTTGCCACAAGTGCAAGGGTGTTGGCCATTTTCGAGGGATCGCCCAATGTCGAACTATGCTTATCACGAGAGGATGGCGGTTATGTTTCAACTAGTGATGATGAGTCGCTGATGATGCGGCCAGCCTTGCACACCGATGACATAGAGCAATGTGAGTGTGATCCCGAGTTCCCTAACACCGAGCAAGATTCTATTGTTTGCACACCCAAGGTGCTTAGTGTAATGCCGTCCCGTCACTAGAGCAATGTGCAATTTATTTCGAGATTTGGGCAAAACTTGATAAGGGTAAGGTGTGCAAAGTGATAATTGATGGTGGGAGTTGTCATAATCGCTAGCAAGGATATGTGTCATAAGTTGGGTTTGAAGTACTTGCCGCATCCACGCCCTTATCATGTGCAATGGTTGAGCGACAAAGAGGAAGTGAAGGTGAACTATATGGTGCGAGTGACGTTTTTATTGGGAAGTACACCGACATCGTGGATCGCGATGTTGTGCCTATGACGGTGTGTCACTTGCTCTTGGGACGCCATGGCAATATGACCGCTCATTGCTCACGATGGGCGACAAATCGCTACACATTTCGATGGAATAATATGGATATCATCTTGAAGCCCCTTACACCGCAATAGATTGTGAATTCTTCAATGCGAGAAAATTGAGATGCACGTTGAGACCGCCAAAGAGCGAGAGAAGAATTTAGTGATGTTAGCCACCAAATCGAAATGAGAGAATTCATGAAGATCCCATTTGGTGCACTTTGTACTATTGTACAAAGACGCCTTGCTTTCGACTAACGACTTGTCTTCTCTTCCTAGTGGTGTTGCTTGTGTTTTGCAGACTTCAATGACGTCTTTCCAAACGAGGTACCACCGGGCTACCACCAATTCGTGGGATAGAACATAAGATCGACTTGATTCCGGGAGCGTCCGCCGAACCGACCACCGCATCGCACCAATCCCGAGGAAACAAAGGAAATTCGAAACAAGTACAAGAGCTCTCCAAAGGGTATGTACGTGAAAGCTTAAGCCCTTGTGTTGTTCTCGTTATTTTAGTTCCTAAGAAAGATGGTTCATGGCGTATGTGCGTAGATTGTCGAGCGATTAATAATATCACAATTCGATATCGTCATCCTATACCTCGCTTAGATGATATGCTAGACGAATTGAGTGGTGTCGTTATTTTCTAAGATAGATTTGCAGATGGTTACCATCAAATTAGGATGCATGAAGGGGATGAGTGGAAAACAGCATTTAAAACAAAATTTGGGTTGTATGAGTGGTTAGTCATGCCTTTTGGTTTAACTAATGCACCTAGTACATTCATGCGCTTAATGAATCATGTTTTAAGGCATTTGATTGGTAAATTTGTGGTTGTGTACTTTGATGATATTCGATTTACAATGACCGAATCTGAACACATAGACCATCTTAGACAAGTTCTACAAGTTTTGCGTGAGGCTAGGTTATTGGTAACTTAGAGAAGTGTACCTTTTGCAAAGATCGTGTCATCTTTTGGGCTATGTTGTTTCGCATTGGAGTTGAAGTAGATGAGTCTAAAATTGAAGCGATTAAAAATTGGCCAACTCTGTGAATGTCGATGATTAGGAGCTTTCATGGTCTCACTGGTTTTTATCGCGCTTTGTGAAGGATTTTAGCACCATAGCTGCCCCTTTGAATGAACTTACTAAAAGGGTGTTGAATTTGTGTGGGGGTAGCGCAAGGCGTTGCTTTTCTTGAACTTAAGAAACGCTTGATCAAGCACCGTTGCTTGTTTTACCCGATTTCACTAAAATTTTGAAATTGAGTGTGATGCTAGTGGATTGGGTATTGGCGGTGTTTTAATGCAAGAGGGTAGACCGGTAGCTTATTTTAGTGAGAAACCGAATGGTGCTCAATTGAATTATCCGGTCTATGACAAAGAGCTTTATGCTTTAGTGCGTGCGTTAGAAACTTGGCAACACTATTTATGGCCTAAAGAGTTTATTATTCATTCGATCATGAGGCATTAAAGTATTTAAAGGGCCAAGCAAACTGAACTGTAGACATGCCAAATGGGTCGAATTCATTGAGTCGTTTCCTTACATTGTAAAATATAAGAAGGGAAAGGAAAATGTGGTAGCCGATGCTCTCTAGGAAAAGTGTGCTTTTAACTCAAATAGGAGTGCAAGTTCTGGTTTAGAGAGTTTGCGTGATTTATATGCTCATGACCATGATTTTTCCGTTCCTTATGCACATTGCAAAGAGGAAAAGGTGGGATAAATTTCACATCCATGATGGGTTTTGTTTCGCACTAACAAATTATGCGTTCAGCACTCCTCCGCATGCGTTTGCTATTCTGCAGGAATCACATGCGGTGGGTTGATGGGACATTTTGGACGTGAGAAGACGTTATCTATGCCGAGCGATCACTTTTATTGGCCTAAGATGAGGCGAGATGTAGAGAGGTATGTGCAACGATGCATTACTTGCCACAAAGCGAAATCGAAGTTGAATCCACATGGTTTGTATACCCTCTACTGCTCCCAATGCACCATGGGAGGATATTAGTATGGATTTTGTTTTAGGATTGCCTAGAACTAAGAGGGGAGTGATTCTTTTTGTAGTTGTGGATCGTTTTCAAAGATGGCACACTTTATTCCGTGCCACAAGAGCGACGATGCGCGCATATTGCTAACTTGTTTTTCGTGGAGATCGTGAGGCTACATGGCGTGCCACGCACTATTGTGTCGATCGTGACGGAAGTTCATGAGCTACTTTTGGAAGACACTTTGGGGTAAACGGGGGACGGTTGTTATTCAAAGACGACTTGTCATCCCCAAACCGATGGTCAAACGGAGGTGGTGAACCGCACACTTTCGATGCTACTTCGGACCATGATCAAGAAGAATCGCGCGAGTGGGAGGATTGTTTGCCGCACGTGGAATTCGCTTATAATCGGGCCGCACCCCACTACGCAGCTTGTGTCCTTTTGAGGTGGTGTATGGTTTCAAACCCTTTACGCCGCTTGATTTGCTGCCACTTCCAAGTCAACACCGTGTTCATATGGAGGCATCCAAGCGAGTGAGTATGTGAAGAAATTGCATCTCAAAACAAAAGAGGAGATAGAACGCAAGGTCAAGTCCTATGCCGAGAAGGCGAATAAGAAACGGAAGAAGATGATTTTTCAACCGGTGATTTGGTTTGGGTGCACTACCGCAAGGATCGCTTTCGAACGCCGCAAGTCTAAATTGCCGCCACGAGGTGATGGACCTTTCAAGGTGCTTGCGAAGATCAACGACAATGCCTACAAGATAGAGCTTTCCGCGATGACTATGGCGTGAGCTCTACTTTCAATGTCGCTGATTTATCACCTTTCTTTGGTGGTGATGATCCAGTCGAGGACGACGCCTTTTCAAGAGGGGAGGATGATGAGGCATCCCTAACACTTATACATCTTTCCCTTATACACATATCGAGGTGGACGCCACACGTGACGCTACAAATAATTCAAGTACGAAGTGCATATTGGTCCACCGACGAGAGCAAGAGCTAAACTTCTAAATCAACAGTGCTTTTGTTTCTTAATGAATCTTCTATTGTCATTGATGAGAATTGGGTATTACCTCATGCAAATGTTTTGTGCATTCTCGAGTTTGAACATTGTGAAGCCTTTGGAACCAAGAGGAGGCCGAGTCAAAGCAATGGAGGAGAAGCTCACGTGGGTCAACCAAGGAGAAAAGCCCAAGAATTCAAGCCCAATTCGGATCTTCCACAAGTGCAACCGAAATTCATCTCGGAATCAACTCGAATTCAATTGATTCGGTTCGGGACAGCCCAACAGGGCTGTAATAAAAGGCCATAACTTTTGCATACGGAGTCCGATTGGGGTGTTCTTGGACTTGTTTGAAAGCTTATTCCAAGGCCCACACAATGGTTTTGGCCCCAGCTTCAGAAGACTTACGGTCGCACCGCTATGGCCGAAACAATGTGACGGACTTAAGTTAGGTTTTCCTTTTGTGTGTTTTTAGGTCTTAGCCGAGTTAGAGTTTGATTCGGCATGTGTGGCGGCCCTAGGCCGTGCGTGAGTCGTGGAGGGTGCCTTAAATACCCTTGCCCTCCCTTGTATCCATTAGACCAGTTTATTCATAAGATTGAAACATAGCTATTGCTTGTTCTTTCGACCCGCAGTTCATGCGAGGACTTTGAGAGAGGACTAGGCGATCCAATTGTTCGCTCGCAATTCAAGGTCAAGCCGTCGCTCCATTGGGAATCGGGACTTGGCGCTCGCTGCTCGTGGTCTCGCGACGAACAACTACCCGGTGTGTTGTGGGCGTATTCCGAAGAGTTGAGGGTTCGTGCATTGGCGCGAGTGTTCAGCTAGCGACATCATCTACTTCGCATCAACTATCCACGGTTTCTCACTGAGAAGATCGGGCCTCCCCCCGTATCAACAACGAGTGTATCCGTCAGGAGGACAAAGCTCATCTCGAGGCGTGCAGGTGCAGGGAGTGCAAGGCTCGCGAGAGGGAGCACAAGAAAAAAAAGGAAATGCTGGCCGAGGCCAAGGTGGTAGGCGAGGAGTACAACGCCGAGCTCGGAAGGAAGGGCAAATGGCCCCGATCCACGTAGTAGGTTGGGCCATTCCGTGGAAGTCCTCCATCCTACCCACCATGTTTTTTACTATCCCCTAAAGGCAGGTATGCTTACATGGTCTGGATGCTTGTGTCGCAGTGTACCATAGTAGTAGCGAGGATGACTAAAGCAATTAGTCGGACCATCATGCTATGTGCCCACATGTAACGTGCTTCTGTCATGACTCTAATGTAGTTTTGGTTCCGTGCCTACGCTAAGCCATCAAAGCAAGCCTATATTGCAAGTATGCCTTTTCTAGTGGAATCTTAGAAAGAACCATTCGCACCGACATCGAATCCTCCATGTTTTAGGGCATCTTTGTAATCACAACGAGCGTTCTCAGCCCCCTCAATTGCATTATGTATAAGCTTCATAAAGTATTTTGCTTTAACTCCACCATAGTGAAGTAATGTGATCAAGAACTGTAGCGGCGGAAATCTATGTTTCTAGTTCATGCCTCTAGCAAGTGCAATGTAGTAGTACTAGTATTGGCAATTTAATAGAGTGGAATCTATGTTGCCAATCATCTTACCATAGCAGAGGAGTTCCATAATGAATCTTACCTTACACAAACAAATTTGCATCGGAAGGATGAATCGAGTATCGAAATTCCATAATTTAAAATTCAAATTGTAAACCAAATTTTCGAGAGATAAATTTTTCATCTTCGAGACAATTACAGAACACATATAAAATTGCCAAAACATTATACAATCAAGTCCACTGCGTGAGGAGCCTTTAAAACAAAATTCATAATTTTTCGAGCTCATTTTATATATTTACAAAATCCTACAAACAGTACACTTATATGAAAAAATTGAACGAATAAAAAAAATATAAAAATTACGGAAGCAACAATACTATGTCGGGAGGCTCCACAAAAAATTTCGTAATTTTCTTAACACATTTGCTATATTTTGAAATCACTACAAATATCGCTGAAACCGCGACGAAACCCTGATTTTGGGGAAAAAGAAACCCTAATTTATAAACCTCAGTGCCCATATTTCTTAATGAATGTTTTTTTACAAATCTCAGTGCCGATATTTCTCCCTGATCGCTGAAACCCTAATTGGAATGCCTAAAAAAAATTCGTAAGCGACGAAACCATAATTAGACCGAATGAAACCCTAAACCGGAGACACCCTAATCAGGTTTGAACCCTTCCCGTGCTCGGCCACCGCGGAATGCGGGCTAGCCCCTTACCGCGCTTGGCCACCGCGGCAGGGCTCTGCCCGCGCTTGTCAACAGCGGTAAGTGGCCGCCGGCCCACCTCCCATGCATGTGGCTTTGGTCTCGCGCTCGGCCAGCCTTCCACGTACAGCTCTCACTATCCGCGTTCGGCGACCGTAGAAGGAGGCACATGTTGCCCTCCTGTAATCCCACACTGGGGAGGAGGCTACATTTGCAAATGCAAAGTTATGGGAGCCATTTTTGCAATTTATGTGACGTCAAGGAGCCAAAAAAAAAAATCGTCTTCTGTTGTCTCTGCGTTGCATACAATGCAACTGGTTGGTACCATTGAGCTGGTGGTCCACGTGGTACTTTGCTTTTTAAGTAGTTACGCACAAGATGTCAAGAACAATTTTCCCTTTGTCCACATGGCCTTATAGCGCAAATTCACCTTAAAATGAAGCACGACGTTTGCCTCCCTAAATTTGCGGTAATTTCCTGCAGATCCTTCATTTCCCAAATATACGAAAAAATCGTAATTAAGCAAATGTAGCAAAACCCTTCAAATTTTCTTTTCCTTTTCTAACCATGGAGTGCACTTCACTTGCTTTAGAAGGAAGGGGCACCGGATGTCCTTTCCCCCACACGTGAAAAGAATTTGTAAGAATCTTCTGATGTTACTATAACTCTTCTTCAGTTGAGCTAAAAAAAATCTTCTTTAGTTTAACTAGCTGCTATACGTACCAATGAAATATACCAATCTTTACTGTAACTTCTTATTAATTAATTTTGCATACTATTTTTTTACTTACAACTTTGTGTGAATTGGATCAAACCTAATCCTGGAGAGCGGAGACGAAAAAAAAACCGGCTTGAAGCAGCCTATATGAGTTTCCGGTGGCTATACCAAGTACCAACCTCCAACCACACCAATAACAAAAGAAAAGGAATTGGAGTCCGAACAAATAGAGAGAAAAAGAGCCACCTGTAAAACACTTTTGAGAAGAGATTCGGTGAGCAGTGCAAACTCCTGCGCCTGCGCGTTCAGTCCCCCGGATCGTCAAAAGCAGGAAGCAGCCGACCGCCTACCACGCGGCCACAAGGCCCACAACACACTACACCACCAGCTCCAAATATATAAATAAGCAAGAAAATATTTTTCCCAAGGAATACTAATCATTTCTACTAGTAACTAATTCATCATCACACGCGCACATCACCAGCATTTCTATTTTCTCGCTACAAATGCTTCAGTCTTAGCGATTCCACCTTCTCCTCCACTCTTTCCCTTCTCTCCTCATCTTTCTTTGACTTCTCCCTCTCTGTGTGCGCCAGTGTGCGCGCGCGTGAGTGTTATTTGGTGTGTGTGCAGCATTGTGCCGATCGATTCCTGAGACGCCGCAGGATCTGAGATGACGTCGACGGCGTACTCGCGGCCATCGAAGCTGCTGGGCGGCGGCGGCGAGCGGAGGCTGCCGCCGCGGTTGATGAGGAGCCTCACCGCCAAGATCGAGCCCAAGAAGCTCGGCGTCGGCCTCGTCGCCGGCTGCTGCCTCGCGTTCCTCACCTACGTCTCCCTCGCCAAGGTCTTCGCCATCTACTCCCCTGTATTCGGTGCGTACTGGTTCCAATCCAGTCCAAGGAGCTATACATTCGATTAACCCTCACTTCCTCAGGTTCTCTCTAATCTAGTCTAACTGGGGCTGTTGAATTCGTCCTCAGCCAGCACAGCCAACACGTCCGCCCTGCTGCAGAACTCACCGCCGTCGTCGTCCTTGCCGTCATCTTCCGTGCCGGAGACGGAGGCCATTCCACCCCAAGAAACAACATTTAGTAGTGGCAACAACAACAAGACCATGGATCGCGTCGATCTCCCGGAGGAGAACCAGCCGGCAGCGGCGGCAGAGTCTCAAGAACCCGGCTTGCCGGAGGCACTCTCGAGAAAGGTTGACACGGAGGAGGCGGCGGCGACCTCGGAGGCAAAGCCATGTAAGGAATCTTGCCCCTTTCTCTGCCCCTTTTCTTGCGTACCCTTAAATGGAAAGCCGAACAAAACTACCGAGCAACATGCAACTTCTTTTACTGCCATCTCCCAGAAATTTACAGCGCTGTGCTTTGCAATGTCGGCAAAAAAATTGTTGCGCCCACCACAATACCCACTTCTTGACGCAATTAATTTGGGTTGGATTTGTTAGAAATGCGCGAGATCTGCCCTGTTCTAATGGGGATTTGTTGGTAATCTTGTTGGTTAATTCAGCTGGGAAGGTAGGGGAGGAGAAGAAGAGCAATGGCGGCGCGGCGGCGGCCGGGGAGAGTGTGGCAAAGATGACATGCGACGAGAACGGCGTGGACGAGGGCTTCCCGTACGCGCGGCCGGCGGTGTGCGAGCTCTCCGGCGACATCCGCGTCAGCCCCAAGCAGAAGACCATGTACCTCGTGGACCCGTCCGGCGCCGGCGGCTTCGACGAGAGCGGCGAGAAGCGGCTCCGTCCGTACGCTCGCAAGGACGGCTTCCTCCTCCCGGGCGTCGTGGAGGTGACCATGAAGTCCGTGCCCTTCGTGGCGGCCGCGCCGCAGTGCACGAAACACCACCGCGTCCCCGCGGTGGTGTTCTCCGTCGCCGGGTACACGGACAACTTCTTCCACGACATGACGGACGTGATGATCCCGCTGTTCCTGACGACGGCGCACCTCAAGGGCGAGGTGCAGCTGCTGATCACCAACTACAAGCCGTGGTGGGTGCAGAAGTACACACCGCTGCTGCGCAAGCTCTCCAACTACGACGTCATCAACTTCGACGAGGACGCCGGCGTGCACTGCTTCCCGCAGGGGTACCTCGGCCTGTACCGTGACCGCGACCTCATCATCTCCCCGCACCCGACCCGCAACCCGCGCAACTACACGATGGTGGACTACAACCGCTTCGTCCGCAGCGCGCTGGGGCTGCCCCGCGACCGGCCCGCGGTGCTAGGGGAGGAGTCCGGGATGCGGCCCCGGATGCTGATCATCTCCCGCGCCGGGACGCGCAAGCTGCTGAACCTGGACGAGGTGGCCGCGACCGCGTCGGAGCTGGGGTTCAACGTGACGGTGGCGGAAGCCGGCGCGGACGTGCCGGCCTTCGCGGCGCTGGTGAACTCCGCGGATGTGCTGCTCGCCGTGCACGGTGCCGGGCTGACGAACCAGATCTTCCTGCCCACGGACGCGGTGCTGGTGCAGATCGTGCCGTGGGGGCACATGGACTGGATGGCTACCAACTTCTACGCGCAGCCGGCGCGGGACATGCAGCTCCGGTACGTGGAGTACTACGTCGGCGAGGAGGAGACGAGCCTGAAGCACAAGTACCCCAGGGACCACATGGTGTTCAAGGACCCCAAGGCGCTCCACGCGCAGGGGTGGCAGGCGCTCGCCGAGACCATCATGAAGCAGGACGTCGACGTCAACCTCACCAGGTTCCGGCCTTTCCTGCTGCAGGCGCTCGACAAGCTACAGCAGTAACCGCAAAACCGCAGGGCGAGAGGGTCACACTATCCACGGGCACAAATTATACACACAAGCAACACAGCAAGATCGAAAAGGGGAACAAGCAAGGGATACTAGTCCTACAACTAGAAAAAGAGGATCCGATCAAAGGAGGCGGCTTCGAATTGGTAATTGGTTGGTTGGTTTGTCTTTCGGTTTGTAACAAATTTGGATAGTGCGCTACACTCCAAAAAAATGTTTATTTTTTGTTCGCTAAACATGCCATTCTGTTGAACAGTTATTTTTTTAAAAAAACACAATATAGCACTGAATAACTAAAATGTTGTTTGTTGTGTTTCATTGAGATGCGGGTTTTTGTTGTTGTGAGGCTGATGTGTAGATATAGGGTAAGACACGAATTGCCTTTTTTTTTCCCTAGTCACATGGAGAATACTAGTAGCATGTATAGTGGTAAGTTCAGCCAGCTAAAACGATGTGTTTGGGATCTGGATAAAATTCCATGGTGGTGTTAATAGTACTCGTATACACTCGTAGCAAATGGTAGATAAGGTTTTTTCTGTACATCGTCATGTCATGCCATGGGTGAGTAACGAAGAGGAAAATAATTTCTTTGAAGGAGAGTCCAGGAGAGATTTCGTTTATCTGTCGTCTATGAGAAGAGAGAGTAAAGAAGAGATGATCGAACAGTGGGGGAGGAGGGCCTCCGTAGAATTTGCTTCCAACAAAGAGGCATGGGAAGTACCTGTATTAGATCAATGTACTGTGCATTTTAGTCGGAACTTTCTTTATGGTACAGCTATACATTCCATTTTCCTCTGCCCAATGGGACCACCTGCCGGTGGGCTCAATAATAGTCAGAATTGGTGGTACCTTTGACTACAAGGCCCCCTCTATTCTAGGATTTCTAATGTACGCGTATTAGTAACAGTTGACTCATCCATAGTTGTCTCTCTTCCTAGGCCTTTCTCCGAGGCTTCTAGGAGCTCCTGGTCTGTGCAGGTAACTTGGTTGTGCATTCGTGTCTACAAGGAGATTCTGGTTTGTGTGGATGTGTCAGCATGTAGCAACTGCTAATGAAAGTGAAGGGAAAAGCATCGATGCTTTGTCGAACACCCCTGAACAAGTGTGTTGTAACCTGTCTGCCTGCTTTGCCCATAAAAGCCACTAATAATGAAAAGCAGAGACAGCTAACCGGTTGTGTAAGAAAGCTGTGAGAGAAGTATTACTAGTCAGCACGGACCTACCTAGAGAAGCGCCAAGCCGCCTTTCTCTCGTCTTCCGCATAGAAAAAGACGACGATGGCGAAAAAGAAAAGGAATACAGGAAATTTGAAATGCAGGGAGTAATACTTCCGTTTTTGTGTGTAACCGTAGGTGGGCGAGGCACGACGGGTCCGTTGTCAGTACTTCCAGTTGTGTGTATTGTTGAGGAATCGTCGCTGGCGAGTCCAGTCCGAGCGATTACCTCGTAGACAAGTATAGAATCGTTAGAACAATGCATGAACAATAAGAACAGAATAAGAGATAGAACACAGAAATGTAGGGGGACTTCTTGTTTCTCTTTATTCCTTCATCCATCGATCAATCCTTTACAATGAATAGCACCCCCTATTTATAGGCTACGACCCTGCTAGGGTTTAGGATGGAGCGCCCACTAATGGGCCGACTGCAGGGTCAGGCCCATGGTTTCCCAACACTCCCCCTAGGGCACCCATCCTTCATGTCATGTCTCGTCAAAACTCCATAAAAACTCAGTGGGAAAAATTTATAGAAAGAGTACATGATACACGTTCTGCTGTGATGCACGAATTGCCTCATTAAAGCCTTGGCCGAGAAACTTCAGGAAAACTCGTCAAGAGAAAAAGAGTACAATCCACCCAATTTCATTTAATCTCCTGGGTTTATTCTTTGGGTACTCGATCTTCATGATCAAATTTTAATAATGAGTTCGTGAAGGTTCTCCCCCTGAATTCTGCACTTCTAAGTCTCATCATTCCAATTCACGTATGCATCTTTCAAAGCTAGACACTGGAAGTGACTTAGTGAATAAATCTGCAAGATTCTCACATGACTCAGTATGCAGTACTTTGATTACGTTCATCTTTTGCAATTCATGAGCATAGAAGAACTTGGGGTTGATATGCTTTGTGAGAGGACTCTTCACATAACCCATATGTACTTGTGTAACACAAGCTGCATTATCTTCATACAAAAGTAGGGGTTTGTGCGGTATTCAATCCACATAACTGCTGGATGTGGTGAATCATCCGCTGAAGCCAAACACATTCTTGTAAAGCCTTGTACAATGCTATGATCTCCAAGTGGTTCGTCGGAATCGATACAAGATATTTCTTAGACGATTTTTATGGAATTGCAGTTCCACCACATAGGGGTTCATAGTCTGTTTGCGATTTGGCTGTATGCGGGTCCTACAGGTACCCGTCATCTGTATTCCATTCATAGTTAGGTCTTGGTTCTTTCTGTAGAACAGACTAAATTCTTTGCTTCTTTGGAGGTATCGGAAGATGTCCTTCATTCCCTGCCAATGCCTTTGGTAGGTTCTGTACTATGCCTTACTAATAGGTTCACGGCAAATGCAATGCCCGGTCTAGTACAGTTTGTTCAATACATAAGTGTTTCTATTACACTTAAGTGTGGGAATTCCGATCCCAGGACTTTCTCCCCCTCTTCTTTAGATCTGTATGGGTCTTTGTCTTGCTGCAAAGATCTCCCGACCATTGGCACTTTCAAAGGGTATGTCTTTGCAAAGTCGAACCTTTCTAACACTTTCTGAGTGTAGGCTGACTGATACACTAATATCCCTTCAGGGGCATGCTCAAGCTGCAAGCCTAAGCAATATTTAGTTTTACCCAAACCTTTTATTTCGGACTCCGACTCTAGGTAAGAGCTTGCTTTCTTAATATCCTTCAGGGTTCCGATGATATTCAGATCATCTTCATACACTGAGATTATACAAAATCCATTCTGGGATCGTCGTATAAATACACAGAGATTATTCTCATTTGTTCGTGTAGCCTTTCTTGCATAGAAAGTCGCTTCAAGCGATTATACCACATTCTGCCTGATTGCTTAAGTTCGTACAATGACTTTCTGAGTTTCACACTGTACATATTTCTATTTGCTCTGTTTTGATTCGGGATAGTGATACATTCAGGTATCTTCATATAAATGTCCGAATCCAATATTTCATAAAGGTATGTTGGTACCTCATCCATCAATTTCACTTCTAACTTCAAGTTCACTGCCATTGAGATAAATATTTAAAAGGGAGTTCCGCCCATGACCGGGGAATAGGTTTCTTCATAATCATCTTCTGGACGTGTAGTGAAACCTTGTGCAACAAGCCTTACTTCTTTTTATTTCTCTTTCGAACAAATACACACTTATGCCCTGCGGGGTGCACAAGAGGAGGCGTGCGGCTTACAGGCCCAAACGTCTTTCTTTTATTCAGAGAGAATAATTCAGTTTCTATTGCCTTCTTCCAATCTTCTCAATCTGATCTTTTCTCTCATTCAGCGAGCAATGCAGGCTCTGGATCAAGATCGTTGATTGTGGTAATTTTCTTTGTAAAATAAATGTCGACATTGGTTGTTGTCATATTCAAAGATTCTCCCGAGGTGATAAAGTTTATAGCTATTTCTTCAAGGGGTGATTCTTCTAATGCTTTTACTTGCTCACCGCTGCTTCCAATTGCGGGGCAAGTCCCTTTAGTTTTTCAGCTCCGATGTGTGCGCACACATCCATGTTGATGTCTCCCTTCATGGGGATGTTCAATTCTGGTATGCCTTTTCTGAAGGTTCCATACCAATACCAGGTCTCAACTGGCTCCCCTTCTGGTTCGGGGAACTTCGGTGATCGGCTGTGCCAAGTCCCTCTTGTCCTTTTCCACCAGGCGTCCCCAATTACTTCGGATTCGAGGGACCGGAGTTCTCGTCCTTTTATTCTGAGGCCTCTGGACGGGATTAGGGATACCTTCAATGGTATTTCAACCCTCTCCGGTGCATTGCTTGCAGGCAAATGCTACTTATTCACGCTCTTCAAATCACTAAAGTAGTCTGGCAGTTGATTCGCTAATACTTGCAAATCAATTATCTTCTGGACTTCAATTGTCTTCTAGACTTCAATTCAATTATCTTCTGGACTGCAATTATCTTCTGGACTTCTCTATTTGCTTCACTAGTGTTCGGGTCATATGCATAGATTTTAATTATCTTCTGGACTTCAAATGTCTTCTAGACTTCAATTATTTCCCGACATTATTATCAAGGGTTGATTTCCTCCCCCTAATGACGGGAAACTAATCTCATCTATTGTACTATCAGCGAATCGGGTATTATACAAATCTCCAGTCATAGGGTCCAAATACTTGATTATGGATGCTGTCTCATAACCAATGTATATCCCAGACTTTCGGAGAAGACCCATTGCAGTTCGCTGCGGTGGTGGTATAGGTATATAACCCTTGCAACCAAACCTGCGAAGATGAGAAGTTTTCGGTGCTGACCCTTACGCTAGTTGCATAGGTGGATGGATGTTATAGGCCGATGGTCTAAAATTGATGAGAGCTGCTGCGAGCAGGACTACGTGTCCCCAACATGTAGTTGGTAAATTACAATTCTTCAAAGTTCTGCTAGTCCATTCTAGGTGTGGATATGCTGTAACACCCCAGGACCCACATTACCCTGGAATGCTACTAAACCACTCAGCTAGCCAGAAATTTCAAGGTAATTTGTTCTGGCAACAATTTCTAGACATGAAGCAATAAGCAGAAGCATAAACAATTAAGGGAACAAAGATAACGGTAACAAGTTCAATAGTTAAAACAACCTCTAGCAGATTAATCAAAGGAATAGTTACAAGTCCATCATTATTAAATAAAATATTCACCCACGAATAGCTAAGCATTTGACTAGAATTTCATCGACTTTATTACAGCATGAGTTGATGAACCAAGTGCATTATTGTGGTGCCGCTCTACCCAACCCATGAATGCTCAACAATCACCTGTAGGGGAAAAACAAGGGTGAGAATAAAATCTCAGCAAGCAAACTGTTTAACAAGCTATTCAGACTACAAACAAATATACAACATCATTACAGTATCCACATGTCCACATCCATAATGTGCATCCACATTCATTACAAGTTAATTAAACTACAAAGATATTAAGCATCAATATCCATTTCCCATAATGATCACAATTATAGCCTCAACCATGTTTACTACCATCAATAGTAAAATATTAGCAAATGAATCTTGATTAACTTCTTCATATTATGCACCACTACCACTACCAATGACAATAAAGCATTAACAAGTTTTACCTCATAACTTTACTATTTCTCGCATCCACAATCGCTATCAACAATTACCACAAGAGAGTAGAATCTCATGCCATAATCACAACCACTACCATACCACAAGGGATGAACCCCAATCCACGACATAGCCATTTTCCTCACACCACAAGTGACTCTCATGAGCCAATTCCACATTACAACTATAAAGTTGCAGTTATTTGTAATATAACTTCACCACAATATCTTGCATAAGTATGCAAATGATCTTTCCACAATGTAATGCATATGTATGCTATGCTCCACTGCACCTTTACCCAACAAGGTAAAAGTATGCATCGTGCTACGGCAATGCACGATGTTGTACCGGTACGGTCGCGGCTATAAGCGGCGACATCCACAATGCAAATGTCATGATATGTCATGAATGATATGATAATCATAAACCACAAGAATTTAACCACGAAGGTCAACAACATACTCATCATGAGTATTTTCTCATAATCCACAGGTGTCTCATTAAGCACAATACCATTGTGTTATAAGACCATTACCACATAACCCACACCCGATTCACCAAGATCAAAATCAATCGATCTAAATGGAACTCTACCACATAGACCACAACATGATCATCATGAATATAACCACAAGGAATTATCAATATGTCCACCTTGAGTTTATTTTCATATTCCGCATTTGGCTCATTAAGCAAATTACCACATGACTACCAACAACTCTTCCAACGCATGGCAAAAATGAATATTAATTTGCTACCACGACCTCATTCATAAAACATGCAACCATGACATATAACTTCAAGTTATGAAAAACATGTATATTGCAAGTAGTAAGAATAACGAGTTAAACCGTAGCACAACCGCTACATTTACTTACCTTCCGAAGCGCTACGCGGTGAGGTAAAGAAGATGTCCCTAAACCGAAGCCTCTCTCGCCTCTGAGTAAGTACTCAAATGAATACAACATATAACATAGCGCTTCCATTAACGTTCTACAACGCCTTCCCGACAATCCACAATTAACTAGTTAGCTCTAATCTGAAAGCAGACTACTCGTGCACAACCCAAAGCTGGACAAGAGAACGGTAAATATCATATCTATTGATCTGGAACTCGGAATGAGGTGAGACCAATTTCTATGGATTCTGAACTGACAAATCTACAATACTCTAGTTGACAAGGTAAGCCAAATCGACCAAATTAATATACTAACAGGTAATTGAAAATAGCAGTACAGAATATGTCCGAACATTTAAGACAGCAAGATTAAAACATCCATAATTTTTAATCTACAACTCCGAATTGAGCGTTCTTTAACAATCTTAAAAGGTTATGAAATTATCTACATTAACCTACATCCTACCTTAATTACTAACCACTAGCTAGCTGTCCAGAATATGCACTTGCTGTCCAGAATTTCTCCTTCAATCCCTTGGCCGAAATTTGAAGTTCCAGGGGCTCCTATTCCTTACTCCAAATAGCCAAGACTCAATTTAAGGCTTTCATGGTGCTCCCAAAACCAAGTTAATCGATTAAACAACTATCTTTGAAAAGAAGATGAGAGGGGAAAAAGTTTTCCAAATCTAACCAAGAATAAGGTGAGATGAGCAAGCTAAGATAGGTCAGGAGTAAAATTAGAGAACTTACTTAAGTTTTCATAAACTATTTGAAAGTAAGTTTTCAAATATCCTAAAGGCGACCAAGCTAGGGGTTTCTACGGTCAGTATGGCTCTGATACCAACTTTATGAGGACGCGGAATATTTAACTAGTAACACTTAACCTCCAAATGGCTCTAGCGTTACTAATTAAACATTCTAAGCCTCGATGGTCATATGCTTCCCAGAATTGCAGCATATGCACATCATCACAAAATTACACATCATTTCCATACACATACATCACTCAGTTCAACCACAACATACATAAAGTAAAGTTATTACAAAAGAGAGCCGACCTGCCAAATAGAACAATAAACAAGAATGACAATGAAGCAAAGGTGCCATAAGATGGCTAGAACAAAAGTCGACCAGGTTAGCCATACACCCACAAGGCAACCGAGTGGCCGCCAAGCTAGTCGCCCCGCAAGCTACCACAACACAGCTCACAAAAGTGAGGCCCCTCAGGCTAACCTTCTTCCTCTACAACAAAACAATTAAGCGTAGCAACTGAGTACAAAGATTGTCTTTGTACCCGCAAGACTGACGTGTGGAATAGCAGACCTATTCATAAACTACATGCAAGCTTATTTAGGTGGAGGTTGTATGTCTCATTTGCACAAAGCCAACTTTATTTGCAATAATGTAATACATTTTAAAAGCAAGTTTGCAAATCTGTTTTGTTATCAAAGTAACAAGAAGTAAAGGTACATACAAGTAACCACCGGAAGTGACTATCCCAATAGCCACCACAACATAGCACGAATCCCGATTCGTACCACCCATCAAGTTTTAGTTTAAAAGGTTGTAGTATAACTCTTGAAAGACCTTGCCAAGCGTGTCCATAACCTAGACGAGGCTATTCGAATAGTTTTAACCCCTGCAGGTGTACCAATGTACCCACACTTGCATCGCCTTCAAGCCACAAGCACACTACAGAAGGTATGCTGCACGCTAAGTCCTCTGAGACATTTCCAATCTTGTGTATTAACTACGAGCCGCTCATATGGATAGAAACCCATATGCTTACATTGCAAGTCGAAAGACAACAAATCCCATCACGGGTGAAGTCTTTCGGACACTACAATGCTCCCAACACCATCCCTCCCGCGACTCCTGCGACTGGAGCCAATACACGCCAAAGTACTAAGTCAAGAGAGGTCCCATACCCTCTAATGTGGTTAGCACGCTAAAATGCTTGGTTTAGTGTAACAAGATGTTCGGTCCTTGTTGACCCGGCACCATTCCGCCACACCCAAAATCACACCATCATACCATTGTGCCCAAGTCTAAATCATTTTGTTTTCGTTTTAGTTTTCATAAGTAGACATAGCACAAGGTGGAAATCGTAATCATAATAAGTTTGATGTGATCAAGGTTATCGACAAGTCGATAACCGCCCATTTCTACCGAAACTAAGCATGACTAAGCAATTGATTCGCAACTACTAAGTGACAAGAGCTCATCCACGAACTCTAAATCACAACCAAGTAACCTAGGCTCATGGTAGTAGAGAATAATCATTTGCTAAGGAAATGCATCTACTAGGCCAACTATTAACACAAAATAGCAATGCATACATAGAATTTGTAATCAACATAAATACTTAAAATACTGGGATTAACATGATCAAACTGCTTGCCTTCTTGCTGTTGCTCAAACTGCTGTGGAGGGTCATTCTCGGGATTACCGCAAATGTCGAATCCTAAGCGCAAAGGCAAAAAGAACCAAGAACAACCAATAAGACTAGCATCACTTAACAAAAGAGTAAGAAAAAATTATTCAAATGCGACGAAACTTATACACAAGGTGAAATACGAATAAACCAAGACATAGAAACTGGAAAAACCTAATTTGGATTTGTGGTGCAAAAGATATTACCTAAAACCCATTTTTACACATAATTAGCACTGTAGCAAAACATTTTCTAGAAAGATTTTGAAGCTGAAATTTTTATGGTAGCTACCTATTGGTAGAGAGGTAACCCATATAAAATTTCAGGTCATTTGGAGTTAAAATGATTTAGTTATGATTTTTCTAAGATGCAAAACTAGCATAATGCACTTTCCAGAAATATAAGCATGTGCAAAACCTATTTCACATTATGGAATGATAATGAGGGATTTCTAACATCAAATTTCTATTTTTAGGATTTACAGGAATTACTGGTGTCTATTACATCATTAAATGAATTTTTAAGTGTCTTGCTAATAAGGTTAAATCTACTAACATATTTTTAAGTGTGATTTAGGCCTCCCACCATTTTTAGATTAAAGTTTAGTTAATAACAAATTTATCAAAGTTAAAATCATACAATTATCGATATACGAGAAAAGATATGCATTTTCCAAGTTTTAATACAATTCTAGAATATATAAAAATAGCGAGAAAACAAGCTATCCTTAACTAAACAATTTCCTGCTACTGGAACATGCTTAAATCCATTTTTATAATAAACTAAAATGACAACATAATTTATTACCGTTGGAATTATCTAAAAAGCAGTTAAAATGAATTAGTTATGAGTTTCTAAAATTTTTATATCATTTCGGTTGTTAAACAAATACTTACCAAATACGTAACCACCCAATTAAAAGAAAACGACGTGGACGCCGGCAACCCTTGATCTAACATCCTACGGCTCACGCGCCAAACAAGCAGCGCCGCGCCAAACCTAAGCGGAGCCCACCGTTGGATCACGATCCAACGGCTCACGAAGGTGTATGCATCCGGACGGTGCGGCTGCTTGGGCCAATCCCAGCCGTAGATCTGCTGATGGACGGTCCAGAGCGCACCAACGGTCGGAAGGTCCGATTGCACACACGAACTCAGCCGTTGATCTCAAGATCGACGGTCGAGAATGATCAAGGCATCCGGAGGGTCCGAATGCACTCACGATCTGGGCCGCAGATCTAAAAACGAACGGTAGATATTAACCGCAGTTCAAAGGAAGATGCTGACATGTGGGACCGCATGTCAGTGACTTCGAGTCACCCACGCGTTGGTTTAACCCACGTGCCGCAGCACCGCCCACTTGTCGTCGATCGAGAGTGGTGGTTAGGACAGGATTAATGCTTCTAATGATTACCATTAACTAGGCACTAATGAATCCTGGAATTTGATTTTAACCCCTCGGGCCCACAAGTCAGCGACCCAGAGGAGATTTCCGACAGGATTAAATGCCGACACTTTTATTAATCAATGATTAAGCATTAATGATGTCGGAACAGTGCGGGATTGAACCAGAGAGTGATTTAAGGATATTGGGCCCACTGGTCAGTGGCTCAATGACAATGATTAAGACATAATTAATAACTAATGATTAGCAATTAATGTGTCCTAATCAGGTGACGAAAACGGGAGCTCTGTGCCGGCAAAACCCGAGTGGTTTCAACGGCAATCGCCGGCGACACGGCGCGCGGCGCCACCAAGGACCAAATGGATTCGCAATAGCACAACGAATCTAGGGTAGCATTCTCACCGCGCGAAGGACTAGAACGCCGGCTAGCCGGAAAAACGAAAATGGGAGCTTACTGCTAAACATGAAAATCGCGATGAGCTCCACTGCAAACCTAGGATGCGGGTGCCAGAGCCACTAAGGACTAATAAGAAGCTACCTTACGGACGAGGAGCTTCAAAGATGGCCGGAGATGCTTGATCACGGAAAGCTCGCGGACTTGGAGAAGAACGATTGAAAACGACACCCTGAGCCAAATGAGTTATACCAAAGCATTAAAATAGCTTTATAATGATTCACAGAAGCTACATGAGCGAGCAATTGGAAAATGGAGCACTCACCTGAGCTGAGGAAGAAGATGACCAAATTCGGCCGAATTTGAACAAACCCCAAATTGGACAATTCCTGAGAATCAAATCCAAAATCAAGTGAGGGGAAATGTTCAAGGAAGTAAATAGATAAGGTTAGGGCAAAGAAACATGAAGGAGGACCACTGGACACCAAGAACACCAATGAAGCTTCACGGGTCAACAATGGCGATTTGCCATTTTTGAGGTGTTAGGCTCCAATACTGAGAATGAAGCTTGATGGTGGTCTAAAGAGATACTAGGAAGCATTGAGAGTGCTTATAAGGCCAAGAAAGTGTTAGGTTTGCACCACTCATGTTTCAAGCGGCAAAGCACAAAACACAATGCGCGGCCGACAAGGAAAAGGGGTGTAGACGTGCGCTAGGGCATGGCCTTGCACAGAGTACCTCCCATACCCCTAAACGTCGGCTAGGGTGGCTTTAGGGAGCAAGGAATGACATCTCCATGCCTTGCACTGTTTTCGCACGGCGGGAGGTTGAAGATGACCAGCGCAAAAAGCTCGGGCGATTCAGAGCCCCACGATCTAAATCGGACGGCTACGAAGGCGCCACGCCTCCGGGCTTTAAAACACAACGGGGAGGATGCAAACCCTACGATTAGAAATGAACGGCTCAGATAGCTCCACGTTGCAAACTCAAATTACAACGAAGGGGTACGCGAGCGTTGGATCTTAATCCAACGGCTCTGATTCAAAAATGCAACCGGAGGGTCCGAAAGTTTCGGCGCATCTTGACGGTTGGATGGAGATCTAACGGTTGACATTCAGACTTGCAACCGGAAGGTCCGAAATGATACACGCGCGCGGGCCGTGCGATTTAGATCTAACGGTTGAGATCCACCGCGCGTTTTAAAGAGTGGCTCGGTGCATTTAGTTGACTGGACCAAGTCGATTGGCTCGAGCCCGAGTCTGACTCGAACCCGAGTAACAGTAAAACCCAGTTTGACTTTGAAATAAAAACAGAGACTTTGAAAGATTTATTTGAGGTAGCAAATTAACTCCAAAAATTATGAAATTTTTACAGGAGCTTGCTAACTCAGATATCAACCTTGTGTAAAATTTTCAGAGGTTTTTATACTGTGAATAAATCTCCAAAAATTCTGCAAGGCTTTGTTTTAATGTTTGACTAAGAGTCAAACAGTTTGATCGCCTCTAAAAATATTCAAACAATTTCTAAAATTGTGAAATTTTCCAGAGGGTCACATACCATCACAGAGACTTGGGAAAAATATTTCAGAGGATGATCATAAGATTTGACAAGATTGTTTTTGGAATAGCAAGATTTGGATCCACAAGACTTGTGACAATGTAATTCCATAATTCCTTGAACAAGAATTGATTGGCACAACAGAAATACATGATGTAGGAAAAGTTTTAATTTCTACTCATTTTCTTACATTTGAAACACAAGCCCAAAATTTGGGATGTTACAACTCTCCCCTTACAAGAATCTCGACCGAGATTCCGTTTACTCGAGAAGAAAGAAGGAAAATCTGCACGAAGGCGATCTTCTCGCTCCCAAGTTGCTTCATCTTGAATGGTTTGACCATGAACCTTAAGGAACTTGATGGCACGGTTCCTTGTTCTCCGCTCAGATTCCTTAAGAATACGAACAGGATGCTCGCGGTAGGTCAAATCCTCCTGCACATCGAGAGTTTCCAACGGAGTTTCCTCAGTCGGGACACGGAGACACTTCTTTAGGTGTGAAACATGGAACACATCATGCACACCCTCAAGTGCAGCTGGTAGCTCCAATCTGTATGCAACTGCCCCAACTCTCTCGATGATGCGATAAGGCCCAACATATCGAGGAGCCAACTTGCCCTTGATGCCAAAACGCTGATGGCCCTTCAAGGGTGAGACTTTGAGATACACAAAGTCATTGGGCTCAAAGCTCAACTCACGGCGACGACGATCTGCATAGCTCTTTTGTCTGGACTGGGCCGTGCGCAGATGCTCGCGGATCAACTGCACCTGGCTTTCGGCCTCATTGATCGAATCTGGGCCAAAAAACTGCCGCTCGCCAGTCTCTGACCAGTTCAATGGGGTTCTGCATCTCCTCCCATACAAAGCCTCAAATGGTGCCATGCCAAGGCTGGCCTGAAAGCTGTTGTTGTAGGAGAACTCCGCAAATGGTAGGCATTTCTCCCACTTCTTCCCATAGGAAAGAACACAAGCACGGAGCATATCTTCCAACACTTGGTTGACTCGCTCCGTCTGGCCATCACCCGAGGATGAAAGGTCAGATGAAGTGGAGGCGGGTCCCCATAGCTTCTGCGGACTATGCCAAAACCGCGAGGTGAAAAGTGTACCACGATCGAAATAATCGTCTTGGTACACCGTGAAGACTCACAATCCTCGAGACATAAAGTTCGCCAAAGGCCCACACGGCCGAGTCTTGACGGAAGGAAATGTGCCACTTTAGTCAACCTGTCGATCACGACCCAAATAGCATCATTCCCTTTGGACGAGCGGGGCAATCCGGTGATGAAGTCCATGCCAACGGAATCCCACTTCCACTCGCACCGCAAAGGTGAAGAAGGCTGCCGGACATCGATGCTCGGCCTTCACACGACAAAGACACGCCGCACTCGAGAACGAACCTAGCAATCTCGCGCTTCATTCGGGTCCACCAGAATTTCTGACGAAGGTCCTGATACATCTTGGTAGCCCCGGGGTGAATAGACAAAAGAGAATCATGGGCTTCGCGGAGGATCAAATTCCGCAATTCCATGACCTTAGGAACCACAAGACGCTGCCCAAACCACACAACGCCATGCTCGTCCTCTGAAAAGCACTTGGCTATCCCATCCTTGATGTTCTGCTTGATTTGGCTCACACCAACATCTGTCTGCTGTGCCGCCTTGATTTGGTCCACCAAGGTTGGTTGCACAACCAATGTAGCAAGAGAACCGTGCTCGATCAAACCCAAATTGAGGCGCTGAAATTCTGAAATGAGGGTAGGTTGCTGCTCTTGGAGCATCAACATGTTACAATACACCTTCCGACTGAGTGCATCAGCCACGACATTGGCCTTGCCCGGATGGTACTGAATACCCATGTCATAATCCTTGATCAATTCCAACCATCTTCTCTGCCTGAGGTTCAGATCTGGCTGGGTGAACAAATATTTCAAGCTCTTGTGGTCGAATACACCTCACGTGTTACCAATCGATAATGCCGCCAAATCTTGAGTGCATGGACCACAGCAGACTAACTCCAAGTCATGAGTAGGATAGTTGAGTTCATGAGGCCTCAATTGCCGCGATGCATAGGCCACAACCTTGCCTTCTGCATAAGAACACAACCAAGACCACGACGAGAAGCATCACAATAGATATCAAAACTCTTGTGAATATCGGGAGAACAAGCACCGGGCTGAGGTCAACCGCGTCTTGAGTTCTGAAAACTCACATCACAAGCGATGGACCACTCAAACTTCTTGTCTTTCTTGAGTAGTTCGGTCATAGGCTTCGCAATCTTGGAGAAATTCTCGATAAAGCGGCGATAGTAGCCAGCCAAACCAAGAAAACCCCGCACATCGGTGACTGACTTGGGCTGACCCCAAGATAGCACATCACTGACCTTGCTAGGATCCACAGCCACACCTCCTGCTGAAAGAACATGGCCCAAGAATGCCACTTCCTTCAACGAACTCGCACTTGCTGAATTTGGCATACAGCTGGTGCTCACGCAGCTTGCCCAACACAAGCTTAAGATGCTCAGCATGCTCTTCTTCACTCTTGGAGTAGATAAGGATATCATCGATGAATACCACCACAAACCTACCCAAATACTCCATGAATATCGAGTTCATAAGATTCATGAACAAAGCAGGAGCATTAGTCAAACCAAAAGACATGACGGTGTACTCGTAAAGACCATAACGAGTAGCAAAGGCAGTCTTCGGGATATCCTCGGCCCTGATCCTGACTTGATGATAGCCCAATCTCAAGTCAATCTTGGAGAAGACATGTGCTCCGGTCAACTGATCGAAAAGATCATCAATACGGGGCAAGGGATACTTGTTCTTCACCGTCACTTCCTTAAGCGGACGGTAATCAACACACATGCGCAAGGTCTTGTCCTTCTTCTTCACAAAAATAACTGGACAACCCCAAGGAGATGAGCTAGGACGGATAAAGCCCTTCTCTTGCAGCTCACCCAGTTGCTTTTTCAGCTCCTCCAACTCATTAGGAGGCATGCGATACGGCCTCTTAGAAATAGGGGCGGTACCGGGCAGCAACTCTATCACAAACTCCAGATCTCGAACAGGAGGCATCCCGGGCAAATCTTCAGGAAAGACATCCGCGAAGTCACACACCGTGGGGACATCATGAATCTCCAATGCTGGCTTTGCTTCAAGGGCAAAAAGGTGGGGTTCTCGCAACTGCGGTGAAAACCCAACCTGTTCACCTGAAGGGCTGGTGAGGTAGACAATCTTCCTGGCACAATCGATTTGCCCCAAGTGTTGGGACAACCAATCCATGCCAAGAATCACGTCCAGACGTGCCGAGTCGAGTAGGATAAGATTCGCCAAGAATCCCACTCCTTCGATGTGGATAGGAACATCCCGGCATACTTGGTCAGCTCTCATTTCCGAACCCGGAGAGCGAATCAGCAGTGGAATCCCCAGAGGAACACAGTGAAGCCCACAATCAAAGAAAAGACCTCGAAATAAAGAATGCGAGGCCCGAATCAAATAAAGCGTGGCGGGATGCAAATTAACAAGGAGCGTACCCAACACCACGCCGGGCGCCTCTGTGCCTCCTCACCGAGATGTGATTGACTCGCCGCTCCCCAAGCCCGGTCTTCGGTCGGTGGGTGACCACTCCCGCCCGCGTCCTCCATTAGGACGAGGGGTCGCTCCAGTCTTCTTAGACAACTACTCGCGTAGTGGCCCTTGTTGTGGCGATGAAGCGGTGACGTGGGTGCGGGGTTGCGGGAACACCTGCTTTGGGTTGCGCGCGACGTGATCGAGTCACGGCCTGCGGAGGACGTGGAGCTGGTGCTGACGGCCTCGGCGGTGCTGAAGCCAAAGAACGGACCACCGGTGCAGGTCCAACACGGGGACGAACGAGGCCGGCTGCGCGGCACCGGGCCTCCCACTTGCGCTGCGGGACTTCGCCGCGCTCTTGCCTTATGCTCGGCGGCGATGGCCTTGTCCACCAAGGTCCGGAAGTCGGAAGTCCACAATAGAGAGCTTGTCCTGAAGTTCCTCAGACAAACCCTCCATGAACTTCTCCTGCTTGGCCTCATCAGTGGCCACCTCAGTAGGAGCGTACCTCGCCAAATGGTTGAACTCATGGAGGTACTCGATCACGATTTGCGCCTGTTTGAGCGCAGGAACTCCTTCTTCTTGACTTCATCAGGCGCGCAGGACATGGGCCCGACGGAAAGTCGACGGAACTCCTCCCACGAGACCACGTGTCCCGCGGCTGCATGGCGAGAAATTCTCCCACCATGAGAGTGCCGCACCTCCAACCGATGTGATGCGAAAGTGCGCCCGCCTCGCTCCGGCATCGAGCAACGTTGAGCTTCCGCTCAACCGACGCGCTTGCCGTCTGCGCCCAAGGGGTCTCGGACCGGGAGAAGGTGGGAGGCTGCGTGCGAAGGAACTCCGCAAGTCCCCACGAGACCGGTGACCACCTCGGATCCAGAGGCACGAGAGGAGTGGAGGTGTTTCTAGCGATAACCTCCAACACCCTACGGTCCTCCGAACGATTGCGTTCGATCTACATGAGGACTTCCGCCATGGTCGGAGGAGGGGGAAGTTCCTCATCGGGACTACCGGCTGATTCCGGCCGCTACGTGTCCCACCAGCCATCCTGATTCACTAAGATGAGTTAGCTACAAGCCCGAGATAAAAAGAAAGCAAGGAAATGCAAACTCAATAAAAAGGGCTCAGGAATAACCACCAAGAGTACAAGACCAAAAATCACCAAATCGACTTCCTGAACGACTAACCCGTATGGAAGAACGAGCAATCGTTTGCGAAGACCCAAAATTTCAGCACTAATTTCTAGCTCAAAACAGCCCAAAATCAGGGTATAACCACCTACTAGAGTATAGGTACTAGCTAATCTCATATCACTTCTTACCCTTTCATTCCCACAAGTTTTAGTTGAATTTACCTCTCATTTCCTACCTTAATTACTAACCACTAGCTAGCTGTCCAGAATATGCACTTGCTGTCCAGAATTTCTCCTTCAATCCCTTGGCCGAAATTTGAAGTTCCAGGGGCTCCTATTCCTTACTCCAAACAGCCAAGACTCAATTTAAGGCTCTCATGGTGCTCCCAAAACCAAGTTAATCGATTAAACAACTATCTTTGAAAAGAAGATGAGAGGGGAAAAAGTTTTCCAAATCTAACCAAGAATAAGGTGAGATGAGCAAGCTAAGATAGGTCAGGAGTAAAATTAGAGAACTTACTTAAGTTTTCATAAACTATTTGAAAGTAAGTTTTCAAATATCCTAAAGGCGACCAAGCTAGGGGTTTCTACGGTCAGTATGGCTCTGATACCAACTTTGTGAGGACCCGGAATATTTAACTAGTAACACTTAACCTCCAAATGGCTCTAGCATTAGTAATTAAACATTCTAAGCCTCGATGGTCATATGCTTCCCAGAATTGCAGCATATGCACATCATCACAAAATTACACATCATTTCCATACACATACATCACTCAGTTCAACCACAACATACATAAAGTAAAGTTATTACAAAAGAGAGCCGACCGGCCAAATAGAACAATAAACAAGAATGACAGCGGAAGCAAAAGGTGCCATAAGATGGCTAGAACAAAAGTCGACCGGTTAGCCATACACCCACAAGGCAACCGACCGGGCCGCCAAGCTAGTCGCCCCGCAAGCTACCACAACACAGCTCACAAAAGTGAGGCCCCTCAGGCTCACCTTCTTCCTCTGCAACAAAACAATTAAGCGTAGCAACTGAGTACAAAGATTGTCTTTGTACCCACAAGACTGACGTGTGGAATAGCAGACCTATTCATAAACTACATGCAAGCTTATTTAGGTGGAGGTTGTATGTCTCATTTTGCACAAAGCCAACTTTATTTGCAATAATGTAATACATTTTAAAAGCAAGTTTGCAAATCTGTTTTGTTATCAAAGTAATGATAAGTAAAGGTACATACAAGTAACCACAGAAGTGACTATCCCAATAGCCACCACAACATAGCACGAATCCCGATTCGTACCACCCATCAAGTTTTAGTTTAAAAGGTTGTAGTCTAACTCTTGAAAGACCTTGCCAAGCGTGTCCATAACCTAGGGCGAGGCTATTTGAATAGTTTTAACCTGCAGGGGTGTACCAATGTACCCACACTTGGACCGCCTTCAAGCCACAAGCACACTATCGAATGTATGCCGCACGCTAAGTCCTCTGAGACATTTCCAATCTTGTGTATTAACTACGAGCCGCTCATATGGATAGAAACCCATATGCTTACATTGCAAGCCGAAAGACAACAAATCCCATCACGGGTGAAGTCTTTCGGACACTACAATGCTCCCAACACCATCCCTCCTGCGACTCCTGCGACTGGAGCCAATACATGCCAAAGTACTAAGTCAAGAGAGGTCCCATACCCTCTAATGTGGTTAGCACGCTAAAATGCTTGGTTTAGTGTAACAAGATGTTCGGTCCTTGTTGACCCGGGCACCATTCCAGTCACACCCAAAATCACACCATCATACCATTGTGCCCAAGTCTAAATCATTTTGTTTTCAGTTTTAGTTTTCATAAGTAGACATAGCACAAGGTGGAAATCGTAATCATAATAAGTTTGATGTGATCAAGGTTATCGACAAGTCGATAACCGCCCATTTCTACCGAAACTAAGCATGACTAAGCAATTGATTCGCAACTACTAAGTGACAAGAGCTCATCCACGAACTCTAAATCACAGCAAGTAACCTAGGCTCATGGTAGTAGAGAATAATCATTTGCTAAGGAAATGCATCTACTAGGCCAACTATTAACACAAAATAGCAATGCATACATAGAATTTGTAATCAACATAAATACTTAAAATACTGGGATTAACATGATCAAACTGCTTGCCTTCTTGCTGTTGCTCAAACTGTTGTGGAGGGTCGTTCTCGGGATTACCGCAAATGTCGAATCCTAAGCGCAAAGGCAAAAAGAACCAAGAACAACCAATAAGACTAGCATCACTTAACAAAAGAGTAAGCAAAAATTATTCAAATGCGACGAAACTTATACACAAGGTGAAATACGAATAAACCAAGACATAGAAACTGGAAAAACCTAATTTGGATTTGTGGTGCAAAAGATATTACCTAAAAACCCATTTTCGGCCATAATTAGCACTGTAGCAAAAACATTTTCTAGAAAGATTTTGAAGCTGAAATTTTTATGGTAGCTACCTATTGGTAGAGAGGTAACCCATAAAAAATTTCAGGTCATTTGGAGTTAAAATGATTTAGTTATGATTTTTCTAAGATGCAAAACTAGCATAATGCACTTTCCAGAAATATAAGCATGTGCAAAACCTATTTCACATTATGGAATGATAACAGAGGGATTTCCTAACATCAAATTTCTATTTTTAGGATTTACAGGGAATTACTGGTGTCTATTACATCATTAAATGAATTTTTAAGTGCTGCTAATAAGGTTAAATCTACTAACATATTTTTCAGTGTGATTTAGGCCTCCCACCATTTTAGATTAAAGTTTAGTTAATAACAAATTTATCAAAGTTAAAATCATACAATTATCGATATACTGAGAAAAGATATGCATTTTCCAAGTTTTAATACAATTCTAGAATATATAAAAATAGCGAGAAAACAAGCTATCCTTAACTAAACAATTTCACCTCTCATCGAACATGCTTAAATCCATTTTTATAATAAACTAAAATGACAACATAATTTATTACCGTTGGAATTATCTAAAAAGCAGTTAAAATGAATTAGTTATGAGTTTCTAAAATTTTTATATCATTTTGATTGTTAAACAAATACTTACCGAAATACAGAACCACCCAATTAAAAGAAAACGACGTGGACGCTCGGCAACCCTTGATCTAACATCCTACGGCTCACGCGCGCCGAAAACAGCGCACGCGCGCCAAACCTAAGCGGAGCCCACCGTTGGATCACGATCCAACGGCTCACGAAGGTGTATGCATCCGGACGGTGCGGCTGCTTGGGCCAATCCCAGCCGTAGATCTGCTGATGGACGGTCCAGAGCGCACCAACGGTCGGAAGGTCCGATTGCACACACGAACTCAGCCGTTGATCTCAAGATCGACGGTCGAGAATGATCAAGGCATCCGGAGGGTCCGAATGCACTCACGATCTGGGCCGCAGATCTAAAAACGAACGGTAGATATTAACGCGGTTCAAAGGAAGATCTTGACATGTGGGACCGCATGTCAGTGACTTCGAGTCACCCACGCGCTGGTTTAACCCACGTGCACAGTGCACTAGGCCCACTTGTCAGCGACTGAGAGTGGTGGTTAGGACAGGATTAATGCTTCTAATGATTACCATTAACTAGGCACTAATGAATCCTGGAATTTGATTTTAACCCCTCGGGCCCACAAGTCACGACCGCAGGAGATTTCGACGAGATTAAATGCCGACACTTTTATTAATCAATGATTAAGCATTAATGATGTCGAACGATGCGAGGATTGAACCGAGAGTGATTTAAGGATATTGGGCCCACTGGTCAGTGGCTCAATGACAATGATTAAGACATAATTAATAACTAATGATTAGCAATTAATGTGTCCTAATCAGGTGACGAAAACGGGAGCTCTGTGCCGGCAAAACCCGAGTGGTTTCAACGGCAAATCGCCGGCGACACTGGCCGCGGCGGCGCCCACCAAGGACCAAAATGGATTCGCAATAGCACAACGAATCTAGGGGTAGCATTCTCACCGGCGGCGAAGGACTAGAACGCCGGCTAGCCGGAAAAACGAAAATGGGAGCTTACTGCTAAACATGAAAATCGCGATGAGCTCCACTGCAAACCTAGGATGCGGGTGCCAGAGCCACTAAGGACTAATAAGAAGCTACCTTACGGACGAGGAGCTTTAAAGATGGCCGGAGATGCTTGATCACGGTGAAAGCTCGCCGGACTTGGAGAAGAACAGTTGAAAACGACACCCTGAGCCAAATGAGTGATACCAAAGCATCAAAATAGCTTCATAATGATTCATAGAAGCTACATGAGCGAGCAATTGGAAAATGGAGCACTCACCTGAGCTGAGGAAGAAGATGACCAAATTCGGCCGAATTTGAACAAACCCCAAATTGGACAATTCCTGAGAATCAAATCCAAAATCAAGTGAGGGGAAATGTTTAAGGAAGTAAATAGATAAGGTTAGGGCAAAGAAACATGAAGGAGGACCACTGGACACCAAGAACACCAATGAAGCTTCACGGGTCAACAATGGCGATTTGCCATTTTTGAGGTGTTAGGCTCCAATACTGAGAATGAAGCTTGATGGTGGTCTAAAGGGATACTAGGGAGCATTGAGAGTGCTTATAAGGCCAAGAAAGTGTTAGGGTTTGCACCACTCATGTTTCGGGCGGCAAAGCACAAAACACAATGCGCGGCCGACAAGGAAAAGGGGTGTAGACGTGCGCTAGGGCATGGCCTTGCACAGAGTACCTCCCATACCCCTAAACGTCGGCTAGGGTGGCTTTAGGGAGCAAGGAATGACATCTCCATGCCTTGCACTGTTTTCGCACGGCGGGAGGTTGAAGATGACCAGCGCAAAAAGCTCGGGCGATTCAGAGCCCCACGATCTAAATCGGACGGCTACGAAGGCGCCACGCCTCCGGGCTTTAAAACACAACGGGGAGGATGCAAACCCTACGATTAGAAATGAACGGCTCAGATAGCTCCACGTTGCAAACTCAAATTACAACGAAGGGGTACGCGAGCGTTGGATCTTAATCCAACGGCTCTGATTCAAAAATGCAACCGGAGGGTCCGAAAGTTTCGGCGCATCTTGACGGTTGGATGGAGATCTAACGGTTGACATTCAGACTTGCAACCGGAAGGTCCGAAATGATACACGCGCGCGGGGCGTGCGATTTAGATCTAACGGTTGAGATCCACCGCGTTTTAAAGAGTGGCTCGGTGCATTTAGTTGATGGACCAAGTCGATTGGCTCGAGCCGAGTCCGACTCGAACCCGAGTAACAAGAAACCCGATTTGACTTTGAAATAAAAACAGAGACTTTGAAAGATTTATTTGAGGTAGCAAATTAACTCCAAAAATTATGAAATTTTACAGGAGCTTGCTAACTCAGATATCAACCTTGTGTAAAATTTTCAGAGGTTTTTATACTGTGAATAAATCTCCAAAATTCTGCAAGGCTCTGTTTGAATGTTTGACTAAGAGTCAAACAGTTTGTACCTCTAAAAATATTCAAACAATTTCTAAAAATTGTAAAATTTTCCAGAGGGGTCACATACCATCACAGAGACTTAGGAAAAATATTTCCAGAGGATGATCATAAGATTTGACAAGATTGTTTTTGGAATAGCAAGATTTGGATCCACAAGATTTGTGACAATGTAATTCCATAATTCCTTGAACAAGAATTGATTGGCACAACAGGAAATACATGATGTAAGAAAAAGTTTTAATTTCTACTCATTTTCTTACATTTGAAACACAAGCCCAAAATTTGGGATGTTACATCATAAGACCATTACCACATAACCCACACCCGATTCACCAAGATCAAAATCAATCGATCTAAATGGAACTCTACCACATAGACCACAACATGATCATCATGAATATAACCACAAGGAATTATCAATATGTCCACCTTGAGTTTATTTTCATATTCCGCATTTGGCTCATTAAGCAAATTACCACATGACTACCAACAACTCTTCCAACGCATGGCAAAAAAGAATATTAATTTGCTACCACGACCTCATTCATAAAACATGCAACCATGGCATATAACTTCAAGTTATGAAAAACATGTATATTGCAAGTAGTAAGAATAACGAGTTAAATCAGAGCACAACCGCTACATTTACTTACCTTCCATGAAGCTACGGTAGGTAAAGAAGATGTCCCTAAACCGAAGCCTCTCTGCCTACAGAAGTAAGTACTCGAAATGAATACAACATATAACATAGCGCTTCCATTAACGTTCTACAACGCCTTCCCGACAATCCACAATTAACTAGTTAGCTCTAATCTGAAAACAGACTACTCAGGCACAACCCGAAACTGGACAGTAGAACGGTAAATATCATATCTATTGATCTGGAACTCGGAATGAGGTGAGACCAATTTCTATGGATTCTTAACTGACAAATCTACAATACTCTAGTTGACAAGGTAAGCCAAATCGACCAAATTAATATACTAACAGGTAATTGAAAATAGCAGTACAGAATCTGTCCGAACAGTTAAGACAGCAAGATTAAAACATCCATAACTTTTAATCTACAACTCCGAATTGAGCGTTCTTTAACAATCTTAAAAGGTTATGAAATTATCTACATTAACCTAGTTGGGATGAAACCATGATTCGTCCATTAACAAACACCTATTTTAAAAGACAACTTAAAAGGTAATTCTCGTCAGAATTCTGGACAGCAGATATTAAATCTATCATAACTTTTGACTCGAAAGTCGGAATCAAGTGATCTTGGCGCCACCGAAAGCTAAGAACATTATATAAATAACTCTAGGAGATCAAAATCCCTAATTCTGCCTCTAAACACACGAAACAAGCCGCGCAAGAAACTGGATAGAATTGAATTTGTAGCGCAGCAATTCAATCCAATCAAACCAATCGAATTCGCATCTAATACAACTTAGACAGCAAAGAACGCCTCGTTACCCTTTTTAGAACCTTGGGGAAACGCTGGTTGAATCCAAGAAGAAGATCCCTTCTTCTCCTCCTTTCTCTCCCTTCTTCTTCCTCCCAAGACCAGTAGCAAGGAGCAGCAAAGGGGCGACATGGAGGGCGTGGCAACAAAGGGAGGAGGGTTGCTACAGGGGGCGTGAATGCTGTAGCTGCGTGCTACAGAAAAAGACCTAGGGTTTGGTTGGCCTTCTTAAACCAACTTCCCACTTGGGCCAAACAACGTGGGCCGAAAGCCCAAGATTAATTCTCCTCTAAAAAACTGATTTCTCTTTTTAATTCCTGTTAAATACCTTTCTCATTTCAATTAATTCTCTAATGTTAAACAGGATATTACATAATCACTGATGGATACTTTCCTGTTAAGAGAAATCCCTCTCTAAACTATATTGCACTTGAAAATTTAATAAATTTCTCTTCCCCGAATAATATATTCTCTCAAATTGATATTCGGGGTATTACATTCTACCCCCCTTAAACAGGATTCGACCCCGAATCCTCACACATCACTGCGCGAAAGAACAACCAGAACTAACAACTAACAACGGTAAACAAATACCCGTAGCGAACAAAACCGGGTAACGTTCACGCATGCGAAACCCCAACTCCCAAGAGGCCTCACACCAGGACTGTTGAGACCACCACAAAAAGTCATACAACGATGTTCGTCATAACACTCAACCGGAAATTCCGGCACGCTCATTAGAAGGGAATCGAAGGAAATTCCACTCACATCATTCTACTAGAAGCACAACGGTATCTTTCGCAAATAGAACCCAAAGAATGTAAGAGTAAAGAACTCTCAAGCATCACACTAGCAATCACTTTACTTCAAAGGACCACGATCCAAATCAAAGGATTCACCACAAAATATTTCTACTCGTCCAAAGAGACAATTGGAGAACCACACCACATAAGCTAAGAGTGAAAAATCACTCGACTGCACCAAAACAACCAATTTCTTTTCCTAACTGGAAAAGACTATGCCTCATCATAAGTCAACTCAATTTGCAAATGGTCTCGCCATAAACACACAAAGATAAACAAGAATCAAGAGAACATCTCACTACTTGACATAACAATAATTTCCCAATTCATTTCTTTTAATAATTTAACTTCCTTGAACCAAGGATTTTCAAATCATTGCCCAACACACCAACTCATTTATCTCAAGTTGGCCACCTCAACAATTAGCTCGATTGAGTACATCATCTACACCATTGTAGATAGACTCTATCGCCCCGCAAATCATACTCTAGCCAAAACCAAGACCAATGTAATTATTTTGACAATAATTCCTAACGCACTTCAGTCCCTTAAGGATAACAACTCGGATTCAAATCACACCCACACATACTCAATTATCGCACCTCAAGGATGCTATCCCGATCATCGCACTATTTGGATTCCACTCGATCCACTATTCCAACACAGAGACACTGGGCCTCTAGAAACAAATTCTAGCATAATGAAGGTGAAGCCCAAACTCACTTCCAAGTTCTTACAACCAACTTCCCATATAAGATAGGAAAACCTCGGTGAACACCCTACTATACCACAATTAACAAACACTCATTTCTTAACATCAATAAATCGCTTGGCTCTAAGATAAATATTCTATTTAAAACATACCCTTCCCAAGGATTAATCCAAGAAAATAATATATCATCCATTATATCTTAAATATTGTGATATTTAAGGCTCCCCCAAAAACATCACTACACTACCACTATTAAGTTGTCATCACGCAACAAAAGTCTTCGCAACCCACAATAATTACCATGTTCTTAGAAGAAGAGGTAAGAAGAAATAAGTTCCAGCATACAGAAAATTGCTATCATTCACGTGAGCCAAAAGACCAAGGAAAAAAATAGATAGCATTGAGGTTGGAAAACACAAGATAGATCATCTGTACCTCAAATACTTATAGTACAACTTTTCTTTCAATAAGAAACATTTTTTCTTTTATAACAAAGATCCCGCCAATTCCAACAAAGGATGCTTGGAAACCACAACACGAGATTGAGATAAAAACCAAAAAGATCATTCAACATATCGCTTTACTCAAAGCAACCTCGGCTATCACACAAGTCATAAGGTCCAAAAAGATTCCAACCATAAATCTCACACCCTTCAATTCAATTAGTATTATGGAATTAACAAATTCCTTTATTTTTAAAACATTCAACACCATAATCACAACTACATGCTATCGATTGTATTCACAACAAGATAAAACATTCTTTGCAAAAAAAAAAATCATCATATCACCTCACTCCTTCATATTTTCCAAAAGGAACACCATAAATCACTTCATCATGTTCTTATTATCCAAATAAGATTCCAACTACTTAATCTAGTTAAACCTAGTGCATAAGCCAACATATTAAAACAAACTCTTTAACAAGATGATATTAGAACATGGCAATCTCACAAAACATGCTAGTATGAATCTCTTATTAGATTTCATACATTTATCTCGTACTGATGCTCAACTCTAGTTTAGAAAAAAGTAATTACACTCTAGCCATTGCTGTCAATAATTGATTATTAATTTTTCATCAGCATAGCATTAATGATCCTATCTCTAATTTGCAATCACAAAGACAATAAAGAGCATGATTCAATACTCCACCTTATGTTAAGATATTAAAATAAAATAACTTTAAACATCAATAATAATGACTTTATAAGACAAGATTCCACAAGTCAATACATCAACCTTCATCCATTTCTCGTATACATGTTTCAACAATTTAGCATGGTAAAAGTTACATAAATTTAATGATTGTACATGCTCATCAAGTATGTAAAGAGAGAACATATTAAAGGTTAATCTTATTAAGGCAATATTCCAACACCTCCTTACTTGACCATCCTGAATGGTCAGATTAATTACTTAAGATCAATCAATCCAATCTATCCAACAAGTTGGGAAAATTAAACAACTACAATAGTCAAAACAATTGTTTTTCATATTCCTTAATAAATGCATGAGTTCTACACATGTATCGCTAAATTCTTAGCCACAAATCTTCAAGAAACTACAACAGGACAACATCATATTAATCAACTTCACTTCTAAGGATGTTAGTAGAAATTAATGATGTACCACGCTAACTTTTCAACTTGATAATTCACAATCTATCAATTATTTACATAATTTCCACCTACTACTTAAACACAACAAAACATCACAAAGGGGTTTTAACACTCCCTTCTAGAGAGAAATCAAACTTCAAAACAAATGCATAGAGCCAATGCTTCCACAAATTAATGAACTTCCCACATAAAGCTTTCATTCCCTCTCAAAATATCAAACGAAATACAAGAGTCATATTTTCCAGCAAGAAAGATGGAACAACACGGAAAATACCAGTCTCTCCAAAAGCACTGCTCACGAGCAGTCAAACAACCCATCAATCAGAAAGAAACAATACTTGGTCTCAAGAACAATTGGAGGACTATTGACACCCAACAAGCGCAATAAACAAACTAACCCGAGAGAAAATCATTAATCGCAATAGGCCAAGAATCGCCAACATCAATTCAAGGAGGATAACACTTTTCTAAGAAACTTACCCATGACATCCGCAACTAAGTTACCCGAGGTAATCGCATCAATATCCCCGCACCACGAACGGGTATAAGCTGGCAATGCCCAAGGCAACGTACCGCAAACTCTACCTCTTATCATTGACTATCCTCACTCATAGCAGTCATAGAAACAACACATAAACGTACAAGATTATCTCATAGCATGAATAATCAATAAAACATGTCAAAGCATGAATGCAACGCTTGACCCATCCCATCCTACGTGCACCAAAGGTGTCAATTTAATATTTTTAATTACCACGGACCTAAAGCCCGCTCGATACCAAGCGTAACACCCGGGACCCACATTACCCGGAATGCTACTAAACCACTCACCTAGCTGAAATTTCAAGGTAATTTGTTCGCAACAATTTCTAGACATGAAGCAATAAGCGGAAGCATAAACAATTAAGGGAACAAAGATAACGGTAACAAGTTCAATAGTTAAAACAACCTCTAGCAGATTAATCAAAGGAATAGTTACAAGTCCATCATTATTAAATAAAATATTCACCCCGAATAGCTAAGCATTTGACTAGAATTTCATCGACTTTATTACAGCATGAGTTGATGAACCAAGTGCATTATTGTGGTGCCGCTCTACCCAACCCATGAATGCTCAACAATCACCAGAGGGGAAAAACAAGGGTGAGAATAAAATCTCAACAAGCAAACTGCTTAATGAGGCTATTCGGACTACAAACAAATATACAACATCATTACAAGATCCACATGTCCACATCCATAATGTGCATCCACATTCATTACAAGTTAATTAAACTACAAAGATATTAAGCATCAATATCCATTTCCCATAATGATCACAATTATAGCCTCAACCATGTTTACTACCATCAATAGTAAAATATTAGCAAATGAATCTTGATTAACTTCTTCATATTATGCACCACTACCACTACCAATGACAATAAAGCATTAACAAGTTTTACCTCATAACTTTACTATTTCTCGCATCCACAACTGCTATCAACAATTACCACAAGAGAGTAGAATCTCATGCCATAATCACAACCACTACCATACCACAAGGGATGAACCCCAATCCACGACATAGCCATTTTCCTCACACCACAAGTGACTCTCATGAGCCAATTCCACATTACAACTATAAAGTTGCAGTTATTTGTAATATAACTTCACCACAATATCTTGCATAAGTATGCAAATGATCTTTCCACAATGTAATGCATATGTATGCTATGCTCCACTGCACCTTTACCCAACAAGGTAAAAGTATGCATCGTGCTACGGCAATGCACGATGTTGTACTGTCTGATCGCGGCTATAAGCGGCGACATCCACAATGCAAATGTCATGATATGTCATGAATGATATGATAATCATAAACCACAAGAATTTAACCACGAAGGTCAACAACATACTCATCATGAGTATTTTCTCATAATCCACAGGTGTCTCATTAAGCACAATACCATTGTGTTATAAGACCATTACCACATAACCCACACCCGATTCACCAAGATCAAAATCAATCGATCTAAATGGAACTCTACCACATAGACCACAACATGATCATCATGAATATAACCACAAGGAATTATCAATATGTCCACCTTGAGTTTATTTTCATATTCCGCATTTGGCTCATTAAGCAAATTACCACATGACTACCAACAACTCTTCCAACGCATGGCAAAAATGAATATTAATTTGCTACCACGACCTCATTCATAAAACATGCAACCATGACATATAACTTCAAGTTATGAAAAACATGTATATTGCAAGTAGTAAGAATAACGAGTTAAACCGTAGCACAAACGCTACATTTACTTACCTTCCGCGAAGCGCCGCGGTAGGTAAAGAAGATGTCCCTAAACCGAAGCCTCTCTGCCTACAGAAGTAAGTACTCGAAATGAATACAATATATAACATAGCGCTTCCATTAACGTTCTACAACGCCTTCCCGACAATCCACAATTAACTAGTTAGCTCTAATCTGAAAACAGACTACTCAGGCACAACCCGAAACTGGACAGTAGAACGGTAAATATCATATCTATTGATCTGGAACTCGGAATGAGGTGAGACCAATTTCTATGGATTCTTAACTGACAAATCTACAATACTCTAGTTGACAAGGTAAGCCAAATCGACCAAGTTAATATACTAACAGGTAATTGAAAATAGCAGTACAGAATCTGTCCGAACAGTTAAGACAGCAAGATTAAAACATCCATAATTTTTAATCTACAACTCCGAATTGAGCGTTCTTTAACAATCTTAAAAGGTTATGAAATTATCTACATTAACCTAGTTGGGATGAAACCCTGATTCGTCCATTAACAAACACCTATTTTAAAAGACAACTTAAAAGGTAATTCTCGTCAGAATTCTGGACAGCAGATATTAAATCTATCATAACTTTTGACTCGAAAGTCGGAATCAAGTGATCTTGGCGGCCACCGAAAGCTAAGAACATTATCTAAATAACTCTAGGAGATCAAAATCCCTAATTCTGCCTCTAAACACACAAAACAAGCCGCGCAAGAAACTGGACAGAATTGAATTTGTAGCGGCAGCAATTCAATCCAATCAAACCAATCGAATTCGCATCTAATACAACTTAGACAGCAAAGAACGCCTCTCGTTACCCTTGTAGAACCTTGGGAAACGCTGGTTGAATCCAAGAAGAAGATCCCTTCTTCTCCTCCTTTCTCTCCTTCTTCTTCCTCCCAAGACCAGAGCAAGGAGCAGCAAAAGGGGCGACATGGAGGGCGTGGCAGCAAAGGGAGGAGGGTTGCTACAGAGGGCGGGTGCTGTAGCTGCGTGCTACAAGAAAAAGACCTAGGGTTTGGTTGGCCCTTCTTAAACCAACTTCCCACTTGGGCCAAACAACGTGGGCGAAAGCCCAAGATTAATTCTCCTCTAAAAACTGATTTCTCTTTTAATTCTGTTAAATACCTTTCTCATTTCAATTAATTCTCTAATGTTAAACAGGATATTACATAATCACTGATGGATACTTTCCTGTTAAGAGAAATCCCTCTCTAAACTATATTGCACTTGAAAATTCAATAAATTTCTCTTCCCCGAATAATATATTCTCTCAAATTGATATTCGGGGTATTACATATGCGGTACATAATGCTTAACTTTTAATTCCCATTTTCATGCAATAATCATCAAATGCTTTCAAAGTAAATTCTCCGGCGTTGTCCATTCAGGTGGACTTCATATGATGATTAGGGAAAATATTTCTAATTTAATTATCTGCGAGATTGGCTTTGCAAAAGCATGGTTTCTCGTAGACAATAAACATACGTGCGACCATTCCGAGGAAGCATTGATGAGCACTATAAAATACCTAATTGACCCTTACAGGGGCTGTATAGGACCGCAAAAAGTCTCCCTGGATACGGTCCAGGAATGCAGGGACTTCATCCTCCGCTTTCAGAGCAAAAGGTCTAATAATTAATTTCCCGGTGGCACATGCGGGGCACACAAAATCTTTCAGATTCGGGAAATTCTTTATATTCATATTATGTCCTTGTGAATTGTTAATTATATCTCTCATTATCCTAAGACCTAGGCGGCATAATCTATCATGCCAGAGATAGATAAGTTCAGAGCTTCTAAATACGATTTTCAAGGCAGTATAGGCTGCAGGTGCCTTAATATTAGTGTAGTATAGCCCAGTTTCACATGAAGGAAGACATTCTAATGCTATTTCACTTTCTTCATGCTTTGTAGTGAGCAGGTATTCTGTACCATACTCTTCTTCAGTCTCTACACGGAAACTGTTAGCGCAAATATCCTTGAGAGTTCTAGTCGATTCTGGGTACAACAAGTCTTCTTCAATGACCAAAGTTGTGCCCATTGGGAGTATAATTGTGGCCCTTCCTGAGCCTATTATACAAGTATCGTTGCCTGCGATTGTCGTAAGACTACCAGCATTCTTGCTGATCGACTGGGAAAATTTCCGTTTCTCTTAGGATGGTTTTCATTGTGCCGCTACATGCTAAGCACACTTTCTCCATAGGGCACCACACGCGTTCTAATATAATGTACTTTATTAATATGTAGCAGAAAGCAAGCAACACATAAATAAAATACTTCAGATATTAGAATGTAACTTGCTATTATAAAGACGGGAAAATAAGCCTTGCAGGACTCATGATAAGAATTTAATGCTTTGCTCTGCTAGAGCTTGCAACCATTATTCAATAATTCAAAATTCTGCTTCAATTACAAACTGCAGGTTACTATAAAAGATTCGAGTGCAATGCGTGCACTAGATCTAATAGACGAAGTATTCAGGAACTTCTGCCCCAATCGGCTTCATGCGCGATCTTCTCCTTTTGGGCAGCTACGGCTGTGGCCGCTGCGATGTCCAAAGGAGGGATGATGGGGGCTGCTACTGGGCTGTCCACATTCATAAGTGCAACTAATGGATGTGAATCCTCCTGTACTGCAATGGCGAGGTGTGTCTCATGCTATCATTTGCCCTTTTCTTAGGCGTAAAGCATCAATAATGTGCGACTTACGACCTTACCCTTCTTGCTCCTCTCATTTGTGAGAGGCTTCATCACCTTGTAGCTGCTAGCAGTGGCTTCATGGCCAACATTGCTACTAGGTGGCTGCAAGATGAAGTTCTTTCCTAGAACATCACCTTGAGCTTCCGCAACTTACATGATGTCAATTAATTCGGCATACTGCATGTAGCCGCCTTGACGATAGTTGCGTGCAGTAGCAGCGGGAGAGGTCTCGTTGTCACCATAAAGCACGTTGCGAGGAATGCGGTTCATGTTGACTCCAAGTAGCAGGTACTCCTGGGCCTCATTAAGACGACGCCGAGTTTCCCACAACTCCCTCACCATGCAGCGATGGATTTGGTCCATGATGCGGACCATCCTCGCCAACTGTCGCAGTTGAGGGTCTTCCCCAAACTGTATCTCATCGAACATGCTCACTTCTGCAGTAGGGCCTTGATTCAGGAAGTGATCATAGGGTGGTTGAGACAATTCCGTCAAATCATGACGAAGAAGGCTCATCATCCTACCAGCAACTTCCTGAACCGCCATAGCTTCAGAGGTGGCAAGTGCTTGGACACAGTAGGGAACACTGCCGGCTACATGTCTAGCGATAACGTTGATGAAGGCACGATACTCCTCCATCCCTGGTCCTCGGTCTCGTCGATAGATGGCGTACTCCGGCTGGTAGGTGAAATTGGCTCGCCACATCATGTCTCGCAGCAAAGCTGGAAACCCATCAACATCCTCTGCCCGGGTCTCCTTGACCAAGTACCACCCACTCATCTATAGACAAAAGACAAGATAAGAAAACAATTCACTTTGGAAAAATCAACAGAAAGTTGGGCAAGAATTGATATTAAGGAGGATAAGAAATAAAAGATGTCATACTTAAACTTTCGAAATTATATTACTGCTTAAAAATAACTTTCCCAAAAGACTCTCTAATTACTTCGGCCATGCTACTTCTAACCTACAGCAACGTATGCTCGATACCAATTTGTGAGGACACCGGTTATTGAAATGTACTTAATTAAAATTATACTGCAGCACAATTCTTAATTAAAGAACAGTGCTGCCCCTTTATTAAAGATCATGCTAAAGGTATAAATTTAACAAGTGACAAATCCAATAAACAGGATTCCCGGATATGTATATTTCACAATGGTTCCCAGGATCAACGACCATTGCATATATATCCTTCAACAACATTGCATCAAATACATACAAGTCATACATTGACATAATTAAACATAAGTTTACAACTTGCGGTTTTGTACTACATTATGGAGTGACTTGGTCACTACAACAAGTTCAACAGCGGAAGCAAAACAAAATGGCAACATCGACCAATGGCCCCATCCACCCGCAGGCGATTGCGTGTAGGAAAGAAGTAGCGCTACTCGTTAGCGTCACCCTGATCGGCGCTAACGGGTACTTCATATAAATAACCGTCCTCACCTGCAACATTAGGTTATAGCACCTTGAGTAAGGAAGGTACTCAGCAAGTCTTACACAAACTAATAAAAGAAAGTGTTTATTAGAGCCTATTCAAAGGAGTAGAATTTATACATGCATAAGGCTACAACAGGAAGGTAAAATGGTTAAGTTTTGCATAAAGCAGGACATCTTAACCTACAAAGACTAAATTTTGATAAAGCGGTTTAATAAATCAAAGTTGGATTAGAACAGTAAGTAAATGACATAATGTAAACAGTATAGTGCATGAATCCCTCATGCTAAACCAAAAACAGAAACTAGATTTGTAAATCAAAACTTCTATACAGGTGACATCAATTCAAGTTATCGTCCATGTCCGTGGACATGGCTATTCGAACAGTTTATACCCTGCAGGGGTGTACATCTTTACCCACACGACTAAGCTAGCCCGTTGCCTTCGGATGCCTCCGAATGATGACATACTTCCTTTGGTATGCCGACCGGGGAAACTAAGATTTGGTATTTTTCAACAAGCTAACACTATTGAGTTGGACCCCCATGTGTGAGTGATCTCGCTAAACAACGATCGATAGCATCCGCTAACTGGGCACACATGTTGCGTCAGTAATGCCGACCCAAACAATTAAATGCGAACTGGGCTCACTACCCATATTAGGATGCAATCGGTATCTTTAAGGTCCGTATATGCTACGGAGCACATATACGCCCTCACCCTTCTAAGAACATCTGATACTGACATACAAGCTCACATGGCGTACAACGCAGTCATAAGACCAAAGCATCTATGCCATACAAGGTCAATACACATATTCTTACTTTCCTGTTTCCAACCGAATAGTCTTAACATTTTACTTAACCAAACAGCGCCCATACACTGCATGTGGAAGTACGTGGGGGACTTGAATTGAATAGTCAGAGTTCGGTCCTTAATTAACCCGGACAAGTCCACCACAATTCCCAATCTCGTGCACAAAAACACCATCACTAGCTTCCTCTTGTCCAGATCAATTTAAATATGAAACACATTTCTGACATAAGTAAACTAGACAAAGAGTTCAAAGTAACAGAAATCCATTTGTGATTCCCAGGCTTGACAAGGTATGCTTGTCAAACTCTAAAGTTTCTAGACTGCATGTCTAAGCCAAATCTGAGAATATACCTTATAATATACAGTACTATGCTAGGGTTGAGTGTATGATTTTAATTAAGGTAATCCATCATGTTAGGTCATAACTAACTACTAACAGATCACAATTTATAGTTTCAGAAAAGTAGCATGCACAGATGTCACTGGATTTAGAAAAACTATTGTATAAAATTTGGGATCAACATGGTGCAAAGAGGATGCTTGCCTTGATAATAATAAACCCTTGTGCAGGCTCAGGTTGCTCAGAAACAGTGTCAAAAGCCTCAGAAGAACCAGATTCTATAAAAGATAATAAACTCCAATAAACACCAAAGATGACAACTAGTATAAATTAACAGAAAATGCATGATCAATAAAGAAATGCATGATTAACAGCATGCTTAAGTCACAACTACCCTAATAGTGATAATACCCCATATTATAATACACAGCTTTTAAATAATAGAAACTAGTGTTTAAACCATAGTTGACCAGCCCTATTCAAATGCTCAAAGGGTTGACTGGGCTTTCAAAAATAGCAAATAAATTTGTAAAATCATGAAATTTTTATTGGAGGTTACTGGGATGATATATTTCCCAAATAAATTCTAAAACTTATATTATCACTTTGTAAAATACAAAACTAATTATCTTAGCCCGAAAATGTTTATTTAAAAGCAAACATTTTTCTCCAAGCCAAAATAATTTCTAAAAATTCAACAAAAATTATTTTTGGTCAAGATAATTTATTTAGACTTTAATGAAAACACTTTCCAGTCATAATACAAGGTTTATCTTGTGTTTCCTTTGAGATTTCAAATGAACTTTTGGATTTTGGCTAAAAAGGAAAGTTTTAGTTGGTAACAGCAATTCCAAACTGTTAATTATGAACAGTAATGTCATGAACAGTGTCCCATTACTGTTTATAAAATTGGGGCTGTTACAAACCTACCACCCTTAAGAAAATCTCGTCCCCGAGATTTGGAACAAGTTAGAAATTAGAAGAAAGTGAAACTGAAATGATTTATAAGGAAATTCAACATCTGTTGTCTTGATTTCCTTCAAAGGTAGCAAAGAAGAACTTCATATAATAACATAGTGTTATTATTACATCTTGTTTACATTGCTTTGTTTAAACTTTCCTTCCTTGATTCAAAGGAAAATTCTAAACAACAAAAAGATGGGGGTGCTCAATCTGCATCAGATCTTCGCGCTCCCAAGTGGCTTCATCTTCAGAATGATTAGCCCACTGAATTTTCAAGAACTTGACAGTACGATTTCTTGTCCTGCGTTCCATTGTGTCGAGGATACGTATTGGTTGCTCTTGATAGGAAAGGTCAGGTTGGAGATCAAGATGCTCATAAGCAGTTGCCTCAATAGGAACACGAAGGCATTTCTTCAATTGAGACACATGAAAAGTATCACGCACTGCAGAGAGTGATTCAGGTAGTTCCAGTTGATAAGCTACAACTCCTCGTTTTGCAATGATTCGGAAGGGTCCGATATAACGAGGTGCGAGCTTCCCTTTTACCTGAAAATGATGAGTACCCTTCATGGGTGACACTTTAAGATAGACATGGTCATCTACCTCAAAGCTTAATTCACGATGACGATGATCAGCATAGCTCTTCTGACGAGACTGAGCAGTTTTCAAACAATCTCGAATCAGACGAACTTGCTCTTCTGCTTCCTTTACCAAGTCTAGACCATAGAATGATATTTCACCAGACTCGGACCAATTCAATGGGGTCCTACAAGCTCTCCCATACAAGGCTTCAAAATGTGACATTTGAATACTTGCTTGGTAGCTATTATTGTAGGAAAATTCCACATATGGCAAAGATTTCTCCCAGTCTTTGCTATAAGATAGCACATAGGCTCGAAGAAGATCTTCCATTACTTGATTCACTCTCTCAGTTTGACCACTAGTTTGAGGATGATAAGCAGTACTGAAAGAGAGCTCAGTTCCCATAGCCTGATGAAGACAATTCCAAAAGTGGGAAATAACCGAGGGCCACGGTCGAAACAATGACCTTGGGAACACCATGAAGACAAACAATTCTAGCAATATAAAGCTTTGCTAGCTGCTTGCCACTGAAGATGGTTTTGACCGGAATAAAATGAGCCACCTTTGTCAAACGGTCGATGATTACCCAAATGGCATCAGATCCATTGGAAGTCTTGGGAAGACCAGTAACAAAATCCATACCGATCTCTTCCCACTTCCACTATGGAATAGGCAAAGGTTGAAGAGTACCAGCTGGCTTTAGATGTTCAGCTTTAACCCTTTGGCAAATATCGCATTCAGCAACATACTGAGCAATTTGCCTCTTCATTTGGCTCCACCAAAATGTTTTCTTCAAATCCTGATACATCTTGGTACTTCCAGGATGTAAAGAAAACTTGGAATTATGAGCCTCTCTGAAAATTATACTCCTAAGTTGAGGATCTGCAGGTACCACCAAATGGTTGCGATATCGAATCATACCGCGATCATCTTCAGAAAACTCGTTGGCTTTGCCCGCCTTCAAGTTTTCCTTGATTTCGGCCACCTCGGCATCAGTTTTCTGGGCCTCAAGAATCTGAGATTCTAATGTAGGCTTTACTTGCAATGCAGTGAGAAAACCTTCTTCCACCAATTCAAGACTTAGGCACTGAAAATCAGCACATAAGTCCTTGGCCGCAGGTAGAGAAGATATGCAGTTGCACTGTGACTTTCTGCTTAAAGCGTCTGCCACAACATGGGCTTTACCAGGATGATAATGAATACCCATGTCGTAGTCCTTGATCAATTCAAGCCATCTTCTTTGCCTCATATTCAAATCAGATTGAGTGAATATGTACTTTAGGCTTTTATGATCAGTATAGATCTCACAACGATTACCAAGAAGGTAATGTCGCCAAATCTTCAATGCATGGACTACGGCAGCCAATTCCAAATCATGAGTAGGATAATTAACTTCATGAGGGCGCAACTGACTGGATGCATATGCCACAACTCGGCCTTCTTGCATAAGCACACAACCAAGCCCATGGCGAGATGCATCGCAGTAAATGTCAAAGTTCTTATGAATATCCGGAAGAGTGAGAACTGGAGCTTTAGTCAAGAGAGTTCTCAAAAGTCGAAAACTCTCCTCACACTTAGCTGACCATTCAAATTTCTTCTCTTTCTGCAAAAGCTGAGTCAAAGGTCTAGCAATTTTGGAGAAATTTTCAATGAACCTACGGTAATAACCCGCAAGTCCAAGAAAACTTCGGATCTCAGGGACACTCTTGGGAGGCTTCCAATCTAGTACATCTTGTACCTTGCTTGGATCAACAGCGATACCTCCTTCAGATAACACATGTCCCAGAAATGCAACTTCTCTGAGCCAGAAAGCACACTTGCTAAACTTAGCATACAGTCGATGCCGACGAAGTGTTTCCAGCACAAGCCTCAAATGTTGTTCATGGTCCTTATCAGACTTGGAATAAATAAGGATGTCGTCAATGAACACGACAACGAACTTATCCAAGAAATCCATGAACACCGAATTCATAAGGTTCATGAAATAAGCTGGAGCATTGGTCAGACCAAAGGACATGACAGTGTACTCGTACAAACCATAACGACTAGAGAAAGCTGTTTTACGAATGTCCTCAGCTCTAACCTTGATTTGATGATAGCCCGATCGCAAATCAATCTTTGAAAAGACTCGGGCACCAACCAACTGATCAAAAAGATCATCAATTCGAGGCAGAGGATACTTATTTTTAATGGTAACCTCATTTAACGGATGGTAATCCACACACATCCGTAAAGTGTTGTCTTTCTGTAACACCCTGGCTATTCGAAAGCCAAGATGTCACCTAAAACATCTAACATACATCCATAATGAAAAAAGAACTTGAAACAAGTATATCAACTAAAGACAGCATTAAGATAAACAGGACATGGTGAAGGTATCCTTCCTTCACCTTCTAAGTTATTTAATCATGAACATCAATAAAGAAGGTTCACACGCAGATAATAAATCAACATCCGTGGAGAAGGTATCCTTCCTTCTCCAATTATAATTTAATTATTACAGTTCATCGTTAACGAATGAAATATGGAACTAAAATTTAGACGTGAACATGAATTTGATGTTGTGAACAAGTAGTGCGTGTCTACTCCTCCCAAGAGCCAACATCGGGGTTACCTAAAATAAACAAACAACGCAAGAGTGAGTCCATGACTCGGCAAATACGATTATCAATAAGATAATCATTCAATATGAATAAGACAAACTCATCATCGAGTTCGATCACATCACAACCGATTACAAATGAAAACATGATATGAATGCTCAAAATCAAAGGAATGGACTGCACACATGCATATATCGAGTATAGCGGTGAAACACCCGTCGGTGTTCACTCAAGCCCGCATCTTAACAAAAATGCGGGATCCACTTCCCGTATGAAGAACGTTTCATACGGTGTCCAACATTGCCCATCTTGGAGTTAATGGGTCTTACATGCCCATTCGAATTAATGGGTCTTTCAAGTCCACTCCGTGGGCGGGACATGACAATGTCCAACACGCCCACATTGGAATGGTGGGACTTGCAATCCACTTTCGTGGATGAAACATGCATAATGAATGCATAGAATGAAATACGAATATTGAAAGACATGATAACAAAACATGGATTCAACACATATGAAAGAACATAGACAATCCATCTTCTCTCGTATCATACCAAATCACAGCATGACCATATAAACTTTCATCAATCACAATCATTAAGGGTGGCAATGTACTTGCCTTCCACGATCGACGCGTTAGTCGGCAAAGGTGATACTCCTAAACCCGAGGCTTCACCTCCTAAACAAGTAAAATAATTTCAATAAGGACATAATATACCCAACACTACTAATCGATGCTAAACACGCTTCCACGATGACTATAGTCATTAATACAAAACTTAAAATGAAATCAACAATTTCTGACATAACTTAATTCTGGACAGCAGCACGGTAATTGACATATCTATTGGTCTGGAACTCGGAATGAGGTGAGACCAATTTCCATGGATTCTTAACTGACATATCTACAATACTCTGGTTGGGCAAAAGTTCAGATTTTGCCTCTAATAAAATTTGGCCCACGGCTCAAATCTGTTGACTGAATTAATAGACAGAAATATCGGCTAAATTAAAATATCCATAACTTTTGTTGTACAACTCCAAATTGGACGTTCTTTAACAATATGAAAAGGTTATGAAATTATCTACAATAACCTAGTTGGCACGACATTCATATATTGTCTTTAACAAAAAGTGGCACACGGGTCAAAATTAAAGATAGAAACTGACATACAAACTGGACAGACTGACATACAATCTGGACAGTCACAAAGAAAAGTGCATAACTTTTGATCTATAAATCCAAATGAGGTGTTCTTTATCAATCCTGAAAGCTAGTGATATCACCTTCAAAATTTGTTATGGGCAAGACCTCTGAATCACCCTCTAACTAGGCCACAAATCAACCTATACAGAGACTGCTATTTCTCGTCAGGATTCTGGACAGCAGATAATAAATCTATCATAACTTTTGACTCGAAAGTCGGAATGAGGTGATCTTGGCGGCCACCGAAAGCTAAGAACAAGACCTACAACTCTCCAGGAGACCCAAACTCCTGATTCGGCCTCTAAAGTCACGAAACAGTCCACGCAACATACTGGACAGATTGCTATCTACAGCAGACCGACATTGATCCAAGCAATTCTATTCGTTTCCTCTCCTACGACCAAACCACCAACCCCAACCGAGATACATTACCCTTGGGCGCCCAGGAGCACGACGATCGAACCGTGGTGAAGATCCCGGCCTCCTTGATCTGAACCCTGCGAAACACCACCAAAGCACGCGGGAGGCCGCAACGAGGCTCTACACCGAGGAAAACTCCGGGAGAAGGGGCGCGACTCCGGGACCTTGGGGCAGCACCAATGGGGAGGAGGAAGGGCGGCACCCTGCTGGAGGTGGCGCACAAGAAGGAGGAAGGTGAAAGTGGCGGCTGCACAAGGGGGAGAGGTGGAAGGGGTGGGAGCTAGGGTTTTCACCGCCCCTAAAGGCCCTATGGCGGCCTTGGTGAGCTTGGGCCCCACGGCTGCCCCCTTGGGCTCCAAGTCATCCCCCTTGGCCCACAAGGCCTCCTTTTGGGCTTGTTGGCCAAAGGCCCAGGCCAAAAACCAGAAGAATCGACGAAACGTCGAAATTGTGAATTTTAAACTCGATTTCGAACCGAAAACTTCCTAAATGAAAACGAGGTATTACACTTTCTTTTTGACAAAGATTGCCGGGCATCCCCAAGGTGAGGAACTCGGTCGAATAAATCCCTTATCAAGTAACTCTCTGAGTTGTGCCTTTAATTCAACCAACTCGTTGACAGGCATTCGATAAGGACTCCTGGATATTGGAGCAGTTTCAGGGACTAATTCAATTACAAACTCCACTTCCCAGTCTGGTGGCAATCCGGGAAGGTCCTCAGGAAAGACGTCAACATACTCACAAACAATTGGTACTGACTCCAAAGAAGGAGTGGTATCAACTCGGTGAGCACAAAGATGAGAAACCATTGCTCTGGATCGAAAAACGACTGAGATGCCACTTTCATTAGTTAAAGAAATGGATTTGTGAGCACAATTAATTTGCCCAAGGTTCTTGGATAACCAATCCATTCCCAGGATAACATCCAACCCTTTAGAATCTATCACAATCAAATCAGCCCAAAAGTCTACCCTTCAATATTTATATTGACATTACGCAGCGAACTTGATTAGTCATAAAGACAGATCGGTGAGTGAATGACATGAGGTGGATAAAGATGATGCACAATTAACTGATGTTGAGTAGTAAACTGCCTACTAACAAATGAATGGGATGCTCCAGAATCAAATAAAACAGCTGCAGTGCTGAAATTAACTAGGAGCATACCAAGAACAACGTCAGGAGCGACAGCTGCTTCCTCAGCGATGTCGATTCACACGACCTCGAACCGAGCAGTCGTCGCTTGACCACGGTCGGGGAAGGTGGTGCAGGACGTACAATGGCTGGGGAAGGTGAAATAGGTGGTATCCCCTGAGCCTTGGCATAACACTGATTGGCGAAATGCCCTGGGCACCCACAATGATAGCATATAACTCCCGGCCTGACAGTCACAACAGCTGGTGGCCGGTTTCCACTAGGCCTTGGTTGATTAGTGGAAGAAAATGGACGAGGGGCAAATACTGTCGGCCTTGGTGAAAAGGGAGCTGGTGCTCGCGGTGGTCTAGGCACCCACATGCGAGGCCGCGGCGAACTACCACTAGGAATGAACTGAGTAGTCCTCTGTCGCTTGCGTGACTCCTCCAAGGCCTTGCTCTTACTTTCGGCCACAATAGCCTTGTTGACAAGATGGGAAAAATTCAGGAAGTCATGCAAAGCTACAGCCATCTGCAATTCTTCAGATAGCCCATTCAAGAACCGGTTTCGACGACGAAGGTCAGTCGAAACATCATCCGGGGCATATCTGGCAAGGAAGTTGAACTCGTGTAGATACTCAGTCAAAGATTTTCGCCCTTGCTTGAGAGCGAGGAATTCCTGTTGCTTGATCATCATGACTCCTTCAGGAATATGGGATTCACGAAAAGCCTCCACTAACTCATCCCAAGTAGGGATATGTCCAGCAGGCTGAATGGCAAGAAGATTATCCCACCATATGCTAGCCGGCCCATCAAGTTGATAACTGGCAAAAAGAACCTTTTCCCTCTCGGAACACTGAGCAATTAGCAGCTTCTTCTCAATGGTCCGAAGCCAGTCTTCAGCTTCCATGGGATCATGGGAACTGGAGAACACCGGCGGGTTAGTCCGCTGAAAGTCAGCAAGACTGCCCTGCACATGGTGACCTCCTGCTCTGACGGCTGGTGCAACAGGGGAAGAAGTGTTGCGCGCAATCTGCTCCAAGATGCGCGTTTGGTCCATTCGATTGTGCTCAATTTGCATGAGCACATCGGCCATCGAAGGTGGTGGAGGAAGCTCCTCTTCCTGGGAATCATCTGGCGGTCCCTGAGAGCTGGAAGGTTCAGTCGGTCCTCCCTGAGAATGGGGTACTGAAGTTGAAAGACCCTTCCCTTGTTGTGTCTGCGCACGAGTAGTAGGTCCTGTCATCCTGTTACCACACCCTGGTTAACAACATAACAAGGACATACTCGGCAAACACAAGCAAGATTATAATTAAGAAAGAAACAAACACTATACATATAATGCATTATGTTATGTCATGCATTCAAATTAACACCAAAACCAGAAACTTCATATATACAACAAAAGAGATTTGGTTCCAGTCTCACATAATAGTCGGCTATAAAGATCATATTACAAACCCAAAAGTCAAACTTACATATTCTGTAAAAAATACTACTGCCCTATTACATACAGTTTATTTAAGGGCAACTACTAGACTAGAAGACACTTATCCACGAGGGTTCATCGTCGAGGTACTAGCATAAAGATCCCGGTTAAAGTTCACCGGAAACTCATTCAAAAGATGAGCTCCGGGGAACCGGTATCAACGAGATCAAAGGACTAATAAGGCGCCTGGGAACCCAACGGTGGTGATGACCTCGGAGGTGCGATCCGCAGAGTGCGAGAAAACTGCGATCATCCGGGCATGGCGCACTTGTTCATAAGCAGCACGCACCGGCTACTACGGAAGTCGGTAAAGAGGTGGTGCAGCAGCAGCGGGAGAGGTCTCGTTGTCACCATAAAGCACGTTGCGAGGAACGCGGTTCATGTTGACTCCAAGTAGCAGGTACTCCTGGGCCTCATTAAGACGACGCCGAGTTTCCCACAACTCCCTCACCATGCAGCGATGGATTTGGTCCATGATGCGGACCATCCTCGCCAACTGTCGCAGTTGAGGGTCTTCCCCAAACTGTATCTCATCGAACATGCTCACTTCTGCAGTAGGGCCTTGATTCAGGAAGTGATCATAGGGTGGTTGAGACAATTCCGTCAAATCATGACGAAGAAGGCTCATCATCCTACCAGACTTCTGAACCGCCATAGCTTCGAGGTGCCAAGTGCTTGACACACGATGGGAACACTGCGGCTACATGTCTAGCGATAACGTTGATGAAGGCACGATACTCCTCCATCCTCGGTCCTCGGTCTCGTCGATAGATGGCGTACTCTACTGGTAGGTGAAATTGGCTCGCCACATCATGTCTCGCGACAAAGCCGAAACCCATCAACATCCTCTGCCCGGGTCTCCTTGACCAAGTACCACCCACTCATCTATAGACAAAAGACAAGATAAGAAAACAATTCACTTTGGAAAAATCAACAGAAAGTTGGGCAAGAATTGATATTAAGGAGGATAAGAAATAAAAGATGTCATACTTAAACTTTCGAAATTATATTACTGCTTAAAAATAACTTTCCCAAAAGACTCTCTAATTACTTCGGCCATGCTACTTCTAACCTACAGGCAACGTATGCTCTGATACCAACGCTGTGAGGACACCCGGTTATTGGAAATGTACTTAATTAAAATTATACTGCAGCACAATTCTTAATTAAAGAACAGTGCTGCCCCTTTATTAAAGATCATGCTAAAGGTATAAATTTAACAAGTGACAAATCCAATAAACAGGATTCCCGGATATGTATATTTCACAATGGTTCCCAGGATCAACGACCATTGCATATATATCCTTCAACAACATTGCATCAAATACATACAAGTCATACATTGACATAATTAAACATAAGTTTACAACTTGCGGTTTTAGTACTACATTATGGAGTGACTTGGTCACTACAACAAGTTCAACAGCGGAAGCAAAACAAAATAGCAACATCCACCAATGGCCCCATCCACCCGCAGGCGATTGCGTGGAGGAAAGAAGTAGCGCTACTCGTTAGCGTAACCCTGATCGGCGCTAACAGGTACTTCATATAAATAACCGTCCTCACCTGCAACATTAGGTTATAGCACCTTGAGTACGGAAGGCACTCAGCAAGTCTTACACAAACTAATAAAAGAAAGTGTTTATTAGAGCCTATTCAAAGGAGTAGAATTTATACATGCATAAGGCTACAACAGGAAGGTAAAATGGTTAAGTTTTGCATAAAGCAAGACATCTTAACCTACAAAGACTAAATTTTGATAAAGCGGTTTAATAAATCAAAGTTGGATTAGAACAGTAAGTAAATGACATAATGTAATGATGCGATGCATGAATCCTCATGCTAAACCAAAAAGAAACCGATTTGTAAATCAAAACTTCTATCTGGTGACATCAATTCAAGTTATCGTCCATGACCGTGGATATGGCTATTCGAGCAGCTTTATACCTGCAGGGTGTACATCTTTACCCACACGACTTAGCTAGCCCGTTGCCTTGGATGCCTCCGAATGATGACATACTTACTTTGGTATGCCGGCCGGGAAACTAAGATTTGGTATTTTCAACAAGCTAACACTATTGAGTTGGACCCCCATATGTGAGCTGATCTCGCTTAAACAACGACTGATAGCATCTGCTTAACTGGGGCACACATGTTGCGTCAGTAATGCCGACCCAAACAATTAAATGCGAACTGGGCTCACTACCCATATTAGGATGCAATCGGTATCTTTAAGGTACGTATATGCTACGGAGCACATATACGCCCTCACCCTTCTAAGAACATCTGATACTGACATACAAGCTCACATGGCGTACAACGCAGTCATAAGACCAAAGCATCTATGCCATACAAGGTCAATACACATATTCTTACTTTCATGTTTCCAACCCAATAGTCTTAACATTTTTCTTAACCAAACAGCGCCCATACACTGCATGTGGAAGTACGTAGGGGACTTGAATTGAATAGTCAGAGTTCGGTCCTTAATTAACCCGGACAAGTCCACCACAATTCCCAATCTCATGCACAAAAACACCATCACTAGCTTCCTCTTGTCCAGATCAATTTAAATATGAAACTCATTTCTGACATAAGTAAACTAGACAAAGAGTTCAAAGTAACAGAAATCCATTTGTGATTCCCAGGCTTGACAAGGTATGCTTGTCAAACTCTAAAGTTTCTAGACTGCATGTCTAAGCCAAATCTGAGAATATACCTTATAATATACAGTGCTATGCTAGGGTTGAGTGTATGATTTTAATTAAGGTAATCCATCATGTTAGGTCATAACTAACTACTAACAGATCACAATTTATAGTTTCAGAAAAGTAGCATGCACAGATGTCACTGGATTTGGAAAAACTATTGTATAAAATTTGGGATCAACATGGTGCAAAGAGGATGCTTGCCTTGATAATAATAAACCTCTTGTGTAGGCTCAGGTTGCTCAGAAACAGTGTCAAAAGCCTCAGAAGAACCAGATTCTATAAAAGATAATAAACTCCAATAAACACCAAAGATGACAACTAGTATAAATTAACAGAAAATGCATGATCAATAAAGAAATGCATGATTAACAGCATGCTTAAGTCACAACTACCCTAATAGTGATAATACCCCATATTATAATACACAGCTTTTAAATAATAGAAACTAGTGTTTAAACTATAGTTGTAGTTTTCAGATTTTGGAAAGAAGCGAAAGCAGATGGAGGCGATTTTGGGTTAGTTATGAATAGACTAAGTAAAAGATGTTAAATTGAAACTTAGTCGATGTTTAGAGTGGATAATATCCTAAGCAAACCCTAGTTTAACCTAGTTGGCGATTACAAAACTACCAAAATTCCGAAGTTGTCGGTTAAACCGACAACGGAAAACAGGTGATTCTCTTACAAGATTAAATAGATGATAAGAAATATCAAGAGACTAACTTATTATGCTACTAAGGCTTAGTTTAGACATACGTAGGATGATATCTTGACAGGAGAAACCCTAGTTTCTTGAAAATGATATGAAAGACCGAAAAGTTAGAGTAACAACTTTTCAGTTTAAAGCAAGTTGAAGCTACTGACATACAGGTGAATGATTCAAATGAGTTTCTAAGGTCCTTAAGGTGCTCAAGATGTCAAAAAAATGTTTTTAGCTTACCAGGATAGGAAAGACACCAAAGATTCTGAAAACCGATGTTGTTCGACAGAGAAATAAACTCTGGTTTAACCTACAAAAGGTGTTAAAACCTCAGTGCAAGGTAAAACCAGTGCTTAGAATGGATGGACAATTCGGAGGGGCAAGAAACTCCACCGACAAAGAATGGCGGATGAACACTCGGTGGTCAACAATGGCGACTCAAAAGTTAGGGTTATATATAGATGTTGAGCTACAGAGCAAGGTGGAAGAGTCTAGATTTGATGAGGTGTCCATTTAGGACTAAACATCCAAAAATTAGTTGCATAATCTTTGGATAAATCCTCTCCTCTGCTCAGAGAAATGGCGGCGCACAGAGATAAGGAAGAAGAGGGGCAACATATGACATGTGGGTCCCTTTGTCAGCCACAGTCGCGCGCGCCTCTTAAAAGCTCCAAGAATCGTCGACCGTTCGATCAGAGATGGACGGTTGCGATAAATAGAGGGTTAAAAGGTTTTTAATCGGTATCGTTTAATATGGACCGTGCGATTTCAATCGGTCGATCGAGATTTAAACGGAGCTCAAAGGGATCTCGGGACCTACTTTCAAATCTGGACGTTGGATTGGAATCCAACGGTCAAATAAAAGAAATACACGTCACCCCTTTAGATGCGATGACGCGGCGCCGTTAGATGGGCTTTCTACGGTCAGGATCGGCGCGGTATCCGGATGGTCCGAATGCATACATCGACCTGGACCCTACGATTAAAATCCAGCGGCCCACCGAATTTGGGCTTTAAAAGCCCGCGGTCAAAAAGGAGTGCCGTGGGATTTAGATCCAAAGGCCCACGATTGATGCGCGCCTTTAAATTCAAAATGAAAAGGCGGCGCGGTTGGATCGAGAATGGACGGTGGAGATCGTGAGGGGATCCGGAGTCGTCCGAATGCATACACCACTCCCGACCGTCTGATGAAGATCCAACGGTGGGGGTTGGGGCGCACATGTGGACAGCTCGCGTAGCGTCGTAGCCTCGCCCGTTCGATTGAAGATCGACGGCTCATAGTACGCGAGGAGGTTAGACTCGCGCCCAAGCGTGACAGAGCCGGACCGGTTGCACCGGGTTGGACCCAACCGCATGGGATCGAGTCGTCACTGAGACTAGGTCTTGAGTTCGACAGATTAGTTGACCAGCCCTATTCAAATGCTCAAAGGGTTGACTGGGCTTTCAAAAATAGCAAATAAATTTGTAAAATCATGAAATTTTTACTGGAGGCTACTCGGATGATATATTTCCCAAATAAATTCTAAAACTTATATTATCACTTTGTAAAATACAAAACTAATTATCTTAGCCCGAAAATGTTTATTTAAAAGCAAACATTTTTCTCCAAGCCAAAATAATTTCTAAAAATTCAACAAAAATTATTTTTGGTCAAGATAATTTATTTAGACTTTAATGAAAACACTTTCCAGTCATAATACAAGGTTTATCTTGTATTTCCTTTGAGATTTCAAATGAGCTTTTGGATTTTGGTTAAAAAGGAAAGTTTTAGTTGGTAACAGCAATTCCAAACTGTTAATTATGAACAGTAATGTCATGAACAGTGTCCCATTACTGTTTATAAAATTGGGGCTGTTACAGAGGTGGAGGCGCCGGGCCAAGGCGAGGGCAGAGCAACCGGCGGTGTTCGGCGCTGCGGGCGTGGGGAAGCGGCGGCGGGCCGGCCGATCGAGCCATGCGCGGCGTGGCGGCGCGCGGCGGCTGCGTCCGCCGATGGCAACGCCCCCTTGTTGTGTTTTTTTTTGCTTGCCGGCGGCGCCTCGTTGGGCAAGGCGCTCGGGGGCCGGCTCATGGGCCGACGCTTAAACGTCACTTCAAGCGGCGCGCGCAGACGACGGGGCGGCCGGCGCGCGCGCAAGCGGCGGCGGCGGCAGCCGTCGTCGGCGGTGCCTGCAAGGCTGCGTCGGCAGCGGCTCGACAGCGGCGCCTGCAAGGCGGCGGGAACAGCGGCTAGGGCCGGTGGGCACCAAGACGCAGGCACGGGTACGACCTCCATGGTGCTGCGGGCACCAACGGCGGCGAGGCACCAATTACTGTTCATGTATGTAATGTAATGTAATGTAATGTAATGTGGTGCAAGATTGCAACGGAAGCGCGGCTTGATGCCGTCATGTGTGTGCTCGCCGTGTGCTAGCGGTGTGGCACTGTCATTGCCTCCGTGGCGGTACGTGATGGCGGACTATGCCGACCGGTAACGTATCGCGGAGGTAGTGATACCGCACAAAGCGGTGCCGTGCACATGATGCCTTTCATGCGATTGCATCTACTACCTACGGTACAATCATCATCTACTATTTCATGCAATCCACCGATCGGCTGTGCCGGTGACTTCAAGTCGGCTCGCGGTAGATTAGAGCGGATTTGCACCGTAGGAAAACAAATCTAGAAAGCCAATTTTTCAGAATTGAAAGCAATCTAGAAAAACGATTCAATCTACGAGTGTCGTTCATCGACGGTTACCTTTTCGATGCGAGGAGAGTCGATCGTGCTGATAACGTGTTGAGGAACCATCGCTGGCGAGTCCAGTCCGAGCGATTACCTCGTAGACAAGTATAGAATCGTAAGAACAATGCATGAACAACAAAAACAGAATAAGAGATAGAACACAGAGATGTAGGGGGACTTCTTGTTTCTCTTTATTTCTTCATCCATCGATCAATCCTTTACAATGAATAGCACCCCCTATTTATAGGCTACGACCCTGCTAGGGTTTGGGATGGGGCGCCCACTAATGGGCCGACTGCAGGGTCAGGCCCATGGTTTCCCAACATGTACGACGGCGAACTCACGAGCGTAACACTTTATACCCAACAACTAGCCGAAGAGAAATCATCGTGGGTTTCCCAAGTAAGAAGTATACGTGTTGCCATGATTGATCGCACGTCAGATTATCGGATTTGTATCCTCCGCCATAACTTGGATAGCCACATGCTGTACCTTTTCAAAACCGAAAATGTTTTATATCCAATCGGAAATACATGAGTTTTGAGCCCATCTAACGCGTTTTTGAACCAAAATAGCAAAGATAGTCTTCTCCAAACGAAATGACAAAAATAACACACGTGCCATACTCAAAAAGCACGACAGCGGACCTATCCACTTGGTGAGGGTGCGGCAGGCCGTCCGCCGCCGAATGAGAGCCTACCATATGGCCTACTACGCGGTAGGGGCATGGTAGGCCCACTGCCGTGCATTTTGCGTGCGACACAGGTGCTATCTTTGCTAATTCATTCGCATGAGGCTATTTTTGCAATTTGGACACAAAACAGTGTCATTTAAGCCAATAACTAAAAATATTTTGGATCCCTGATCTACAATTGCAAAGTGACATCTCCCTCATATACCACTGCAAACTCGAAACCATACCATTTTATGCCAACGTTGACTAGTCAAGCCATAAAGTAGTTGTAAAAAATACCATCTTCCCCTTGTTGTCTTCTTGTTCCTTCTTCTCTCTCACACACAGTGCACACACGCACACATACAAAGAGTGGCAGTCGCCGCCACCGGGCTGCTCCACGAGGCCACCGATGCCACCGAGACTCTCTTCGCCAAAGCGCTTGCCCTCATGCCCTCTGGATTCGCCGCGCTGCTCCCGATGAACTCCATCACAAGATCGAGCTCATGGAGGCATCCCTAGTGGAGCAACGGATCCTAGCAGCGTGAGGCCAGAGGAGGCAGTGCGGCGGTGGAGCAGCATGGTGGCGGCGAATCCCCCCCCCGATTGACTCAATGCCCCCCTGACGAGGATTAAAATCTCTATGTATTATTTTTAATACATAAAAGACTATACGTCTTCATGGTCATAACCCCTGATGTTCACGACCTCACTAGTCGTAGAGATTCCACAGGTTATACAATGGGTACCCTGGTCGGACAAGGTCCGGTACCTAGCTTCCGACTAGGGAACCGCTCGTAAAAGGTATAAACTGATATTTGGAACTAATTCCAGGGATATTCTCTACCGTGTGATGAATGGAATACGTGTGTATATTCCATACCACACGACATTTCTTATCCTGAAACATTGATGAACAACCACCATACGGTTGAGTATCTCACAAGCATACAACTGTCAAACGGTTGATTCTCCATCAACCGTCATCTCACTCTGACCAGTCGCGACGCTTCACAACGGACGCCTTCTCTAGAAGTAACTGCCACCCCTTCAAGAGCTATTTAAAGATGGAGTATGGACGAAGCACGAGAGGGGAAGATCGGACTAAAGCATAGACATTAGATTTGTGTTTTAAGTCTGACATTATAGCATAACAAGTAGTGTTCTCAGTGTAAACAGGAGTAGTTCACTGAAGACTACGGTGGCCCGATCTTTCGATAGGTTCGATTGATTTCGTCGTGAGGACGTTGACGCTTTGAGGCTTCCGACCAGCAGATCGTCACCTCGCAATTCGCTACACCCGCACGACTGTCGTTATCAACCACGCTCGCACGCGATCGACCTTACCACGAGGGTTATTGTTTCTGCAAGCAATCGAAGCAACTCACAAGAACAAGGAAAATGCAATCTGGATTGTATTGTGAATATGAATAAAGTTCACAACGTGGGGTTCCTCAAACCGATAAACGGCGAAACTGCAAGTGGCAGAATAATTCTAAGAAAAACCCAACCCTAAACTGTGGCGGCTATTGTATATATAGGGGGGGCGTGAGGAGGTTGACCTAGGGTTGTGCAGCCGTGGGAAGAGGCATACACAACCTAGGCTTCGACCCCGACACGCTTACAAGGCCCTATTATGCCCAAAACGGTGTCGCAGCACCTAAAGACTGGTCGTAGAGCTTGAGACCTAGTCGTAGCGCTGGCGAACCTTGTCGAGGAGCTTGAGACCTGGTCGTAGCACCGGTGAGTGCAGTCGAAGCGCCGCGTAACCTAGTCGAGGATCTTAAGACTTGATCGTAGCGCTGGTAGGACTGGTCGTAGGGCTTGTAGACCTGGTCGTAGACCTTGGGGATCCATTATTCCTAAGTAACAAAAGATCACAATTATTAGGTAGTATACCATTCTGCATGGATAAATTATTAGCACCTAGAAACGAGCTCACCTCATAATTTAAGTGACGCGCACGAGCTCTTGTCATAGGACCTTGTAGTTTAGCAACTGGATCTGGAGAATTTTGTGTAGTGCGTGTATCCGAAGGAATGATGTCCTCATCATCCTCCCCCTCTTGAATTGGAATTGTCCTCGACTCAAGCTCATCTGCTTCTCCCACGTATGGCTTCAAATCTGAAATGTTAAATGTGGGCTAACCCCAAAATCTGCAGGTAGCTCCAATTGATAGGCAGTATCATTTATCTTCTTAATTATCTTAAATGGTCCATCAGCTCTAGGCATCAATTTTGATTTTCTTAACTCCGGAAACCTGTCTTTCCTCAAATGCACCCAAACTAAATCACCCGGTGCAAATTTTATTTCTTTCCTACCTTTACTTCCAACAACCCTATACTTTTCAGTCATACGCTCTATGTTTTCTTTAGTTGTTTCATGCAACTTAAGAACAAATTTAGCACGCTTCTTAGCATCTAAATTAAGGTGTTCAGAGGTAGGCAAAGGTAGTAAATTAATAGGAGCACGGGGGTTAAAACCATACACTATCTGAAACGGACTTATCTTGGTGGTGGAGTGTACCGACCTATTGTAAGCAAACTCAATGTGCGGTAAACACTCTTCCCACATCTTCAAATTCTTCTTTAAAACAACCCGCAACATGGTGGATAACGTGTGGTTGACAACCTCCGTCTGTCCATCAGTTTGGGGATGGCACGTAGTAGAAAACAGCAGCTTTGTCAACAATTTGTTCCAAAGTGATCTCCAAAAGTGGCTCAAAAACTTCGTGTCGCGATCCGAGACAATAGTATTGGGCACTCCATGTAAGCGAATGATTTCTCAAAAAAAATAAATCAGCTATGTTTGTAGCATCATCGCTCTTGTGACAAGGTATAAAATGTGCTATTTTAGAAAATCGATCCACTACTACAAATATACTGTCTCTCCCCCTCTTTGTCCTAGGCAATCCTAAAACAAAATCCATAGAAATATCCTCCCAAGGGGCGCTAGGAATAGGGAGAGGCATATAAAGGCCATGTGGATTGAGACGGGACTTAGCTTTGTTGCATGTAGTGCAGCGAGCCACGTAGCGCTCAACATCGCGCCTCATCTTTGGCCAAAAGAAGTGGGCGGCCAGCACATCTTCTGTCTTCTTTGCTCCAAAATGCGCCATCAAACCTCCTCCATGCGCCTCTTGCAACAACAAAAGACGAACGGAGCTAGCTGGAATGCATAGCTTGTTAGCACGATAGATCAAACCATCAATTATCACATATTTATTCCATGTTCTCCCTCCTTTACAATGTTCAAGCACTTCTTTAAAGTCCAAATCAGTAGCATATAACTCCTTAATGGCCTCTAAACCAAAAATCTTATGGTCAAATTGAGATAACATGGTATAACGTCTAGAAAGCGCATCAGCAATCACATTGTCCTTACCTTTCTTATACTTTATGACATATGGAAACGACTTAATAAATTCTACCCATTTAGCATGTCGTTTATTTAGGTTAGCTTGGCTTCTAATATGTTTTAGCAATTCATGATCTGAATGTATAACAAATTCTTTGGGCCATAGATAATGTTGCCAAGTTTGAAGCACACGAACTAAAGCATACAGTTCTTTGTCATAGGTAGAATAATTCAGACTAGGCCCATTTAGTTTCTCACTGAAATATGCAACTGGTTTACCTTCTTGAATCAATACACCGCCTATCCCAATCCCGCTAGCATCACATTCAATCTCAAAAGTCTTACCAAAATCAGGGAGTTGAAGTAGGGGTGCTTGGGTGAGCTTCTCTTTCAATAAGTGGAATGCCCTCTCTTGCACAGGTCCCCATTGGAAAGGCACTCCTTTCTTTTTCAATTTATTCAATGGTGCAGCAATGGTGTTGAAATCCCACACAAAACGTCGATAGAATCCAGCAAGTCCATGGAAGCTCCGCACCTGTGACACAGTGGTAGGCGCCGCCGACTTTGGATGGTCGCGATCTTTGCCCCATCCACCTCAATGTCCTGTGCTGTCACAACATAACCAAGAAACGCAACTCGATCGGTGCAGAAGGTGCACTTCTCAAGGTTACCAAACAAACGTGCATCTCTCAAGGCATTAAAAACAACACGTATATGATTCAAGTGTAGGTCATGTGACTTGCTATAAATCAAGATATCATCAAAATAAACCACCACAAATTTTCCAATGAAAAGACGTAAAACCTCGTTCATTAATCGCATGAAAGTACTAGGTGCATTAGTTAGACCAAAAGACATCACTAACCACTCATATAATCCGAACTTAGTTTTAAAAGCAGTTTTCCATTCATCTTCCAGTTTCATTCTAATCTGGTGGTAGCCACTTCGCAAGTCAATCTTTGTGAAAATAATAGAGCCACTCAACTCATCAAGCATGTCGTCTAGCCTAGGAATAGGATGACGATACCTTATGGTAATATTATTACTGGCTCTACAATCAACACCCATACGCCAAGTTCCATCTTTCTTAGGAACCAAAAGGACAGGAACAGCACAAGAACTAAGGCTTTCTCGTACGTACCCACGGTCCAAAAGATCTTGGACTTGTTGCTGAATTTCCTTAGTCTCTTCTGGGTTGGTCCTATATGCCGCACGGTTTGGCAAAGTCGCTCCCGGGATCAAATCAATTTGATGCTCTATCCCTCGAATAGGGGGCAATCCTGGGGGTATCTCAGCTGGAAATACATCCACATACTCCTGCAAAAGGTTAGCAACAGTAGGAGGCAAAGAGCTAGATATATCCTCAAGTGAAAATAAAGCATCTTTGCATATCAAGGCATAGCATGGCAGGTCATTATCACAAATTTCAGCAAGCTCAGAATTAGTGGCAAGCATAACACACCCTTTCAATTTAATTCCTTTGGCTTTGGAACTAGGTGCCACTTTCTCCCCTTTAGGTGGGAAAACACGTTTCGCTACTTGCTGATTTTCAGAATCATGTTCAGTGTTATTTCTTTCATTTCTAGCACGCTATACTTCATCTTTCACAATTTCAGCGGGAGTTAAAGGCAACAACTTAATCTTCTTACCCTTATGTGAGAACGAGTAGGTATTAGCTCTACCATGGTGCAAAACATCATTATCATATATCCAAGGCCTACCGAGCAACAATGAGCATGCTTGCATAGGCACTACATCAAAGTCGGTACTATCTTTGTAATTACTAGCTGAAAATTGCACTCTCACAACTTTGTTTACCTTTAACTTACCACACTAATTGAACCATTGGATGTAGTAGGGACGTGGGTGTGGTTGTGTGGTCAAGCCAAGCTTCTCGACCATCTCGGAGCTTGCAAGGTTGTTGCAACTCCCTCCATCAATGATAACTCTGCAGGCTCTCTCCTTCGCGAGGAATTTGGATTGGAACAAGTTGTGCCGCTGATTTTGCTCCGCTCTCTCCACTTGTGCGCTCAGCACTCGCTGCACAACAAGGCTCACATGAGTCCCTGTGTCAACAGCAGCTACTTGTTCTTCTACATCATCAGCATCACTATCTGTCTCGTCTCCTCCACCTGCAATGTTAGCTGCAAGCACATACTCATCCTCAATATCACTAGCACTTACATAATCTCCGTCTTCGGTGGCGAGGTATGCTTGCTGACTTGGGCAGTCCCTCATGACATGGCACATTCCCTTGCAACGATGGCAAATAATCCCAGTTGTACGACTTGTGGAAGCAACCGAAGAAGAACTCTTGGCTGGGACCTGCACACTAGTAGATTTGTTTACCTCGGGTGCATGTGATGGTGTCGGAGGTGCTGCTGAACGCGCCCTACTCGAGGAGGGGGCAGCAGACCGTGTAGCTGAAGATGGGACTGTTTTAACATGCCCTGATGTTGATCTTGGTGTAGACGTGCTCCCAAAATTGTTCCTTAGCCTCTGCTGTCGTCCCTGCAATTCATTTTCTGCCAAACATGAAAGGTGGAACAATCTAAGAACACTATCATATTCTTTGTAATCAACTATGTCCTGAATTTCACGTGTTAGTCCTCCATAAAAATGTGCCATAGCAGCCTCTTCGTCCTCAATAATATCACAACGCAACATACTAATTTGTAGCTCCAGATAATATTCTTCTACGGATCTATTACCTTGGTTTAAGCGCTGCAATTTCTTACGCAAGTCCCATTTAAAAGAGGGTGGAATAAATCTGTTACGCATAGCAACCTTTAAAGCATCCCAGGTAGTAGACGCTAATCCATCATTGCATACTCTACTCCACCAAATGATAGCAAAGTTTTTAAATTCGCTTGCGGCTTGCCTAACTCTATGCACTTCAGGAACTAAGTGAGCATTAAATTTCTGTTCTACCGTCATCTCCCAATCTAGATATACTTCAGCATCATAAGCACCCGCAAAAGATGGTATAGTGAACTTGACTTTAGCATATGGATCATTATTATCACGTGCATTATGGTGCGAAAAGTTATTACCTCTCATACCTTGACGGTTGAAGTTCAATCGGTTCCGTTGTCGTGCATCCAAGGCATCGTGGTGGTGCATCTCATTATCGTTGTCGATCTCATGATCGTGAGCTGCACCTTGAGGATCCACACGACCATTGTTCGGCGGTTGATTGGCCAAACCATCAATACGTGCATTGAGTGTTGCAGTACTAGCATTGAGCTGTTGTAGTGTAGCATTTGTCTCTGCAAACTTCCTTTCGATGTCGTCATTAATAGCATGACGGTGCTCATCCAACACCCTTGTAAGCTCTTCCCTCACAACACACTCTTGCGCATTCAATTCCTCACCAGCCATTGTTAGTAGGAGACAAAAGACAACACAAATGTATTATTCCTACCAACTACTAGGTGGTGGAAGGTGGAATCACACACTCTCACGCGTCTTACCAAGCTCTTATGAATCTCTTACCAAATTGTAGCAGGTGGTCTGATCGGAGAAGGTGGGATGTATGACTGCGGCGAGGCGAATGCGAGGATCCAAATCGGATGGCCAAAAGTACGTGGAGCTCGGACAGGCAATGTTTAGTAGCAAGGAGCAGCAATAATGAAATCAGATTAGCAAAGTTAAATCAAAGTCCACAGTACTCGTCACAATTGCTGGCCCAAACGCGCTCCTAGCACTAGCTCAAGCAAGCTGAATGATAGGGTAGATACAAGCACAAAGGAACAAAATTGGCAAAGCAACCGATATCTCTTGTGGGTGGTCGTGGAGCACCGGTGAGGGTGATCGTAGACCAACTGAGGGTGGTCCTTTTTTTCTTTTTTTTTTTTTTTTTTTTATTTTTTTTTTTTTCTTGATTCTTTAGACCAACTGAGGGTGGTCGTGAGCCAACTAGAGTGGTCCTTTTTTCTTTTTTTTGATTCTCTTTTTTTCTTTTTTTATTCTTTCTCTTTTTTTTGACTGACGAAACCCAACCTAGGGTTCCTTTTTTTTGCGCAAGTGACCTTGACTCACAACTCTTCAAAACCCTTTTCCGGGCCTGGATATATATATAGGTCACAAACTTGTTCAGGAGAGCAGGGGTATAAAGGTAATAAAAAGATACTCTCTCTCTCTCTCTCTCGGAGCTTGGGCTATCTCTGTTTCGGCTATGGAATTGCTTCTCGGTCTTTGTTGGGTCGGCCACGATATGATGAGTGCGTGGGTGTCCGAGAGCAACCAGAAACAGATAGACTCCAAGTAGGAGGTCGGGGCGGAACGAGTAGATGGTCGAATCCGATTCGGTAGTCGAACACGAGGAGGTGGTCGTATCGAGTAGGTGGTCGAATCCGACTAGGTATTTGAACATGAGGAGGTGGTCGGATGGGGGTGTTGGCTCGAGTAGGTGGTCGGGTGGGGGTGGTGTCACGAGTAAGTGGTCGGATGGGGGGTGGTGACTCAATCTCGGCTATAGCAGACAAACCCTAATTGCAACGGATGCAACAAAGGACAAGCCGAGATACACGATAACCAAAACAGCAAAGACTCGACACTAGAAACTAGATCACGATGACTAGACAAGTAACAAAGACACCGACGATGGACTCGAACTCAACAACGCGAATACTGAAAACAAAATTGCGAAAGGCACAACGTGGTTTGGACAGCGGAAAAACTAAGATCTAAAACTTTTTGTGGGGCAATTTTTTCTGGACTCTAGGTGATGGAAACAACTAACAAAAAGGGGATAAACGAGATTACCTAATGGGCAACCTTTGCTCTGATACCAACTGATGACTACGGTGGCCCGATATTCTGATAGGTTCGATTGATTTCGTCGTGAGGACGTTGACGCTTTGAGGCTTCCGACCAGTAGATCGTCACCTCGCAATTCGCTACACTCGAACGACTGTCGTTATCAACCACGCTCGCATGCGATCGACCTTACCACGAGGGTTATTGTTCCTACAAGCAATCGAAGCAACTCACAAGAACAAGGAAAATGCAATCTGAATTGTATTGCGAATATGAATAAAGTTCACAACGTGGGGTTCCTCAAACTGATAGACGGCGAAACTGCAAGTGGCAGAATAATTCTAAGAAAAACCCAACCCTAAACTGTGGCGGCTGTTGTATATATATAGGGGGCGTGAGGAGGTTGACCTAGCGTTGTGCGGCTGTGGGAAGAGGCATACACAACCTAGGCTTCGACACCGACACGCTTACAAGGCCCTATTAGGCCCAAAACGGTATCGCAGCACCTAAAGACTGGTCGTAGAGCTTGAGACCTAGTCGTAGCGCTGGCTGGTCTGGTCGTAGCGCTGGCGAACCTTGTCGAGGAGCTTGAGACCTGGTCGTAGCGCTGGCTGGTCTGGTCGTCGCGCTGGCGAACCTAGTCGAGGATCTTGAGACTTGGTCGTAGCGCTGGTAGGACTGGTCGTAGGGCTGGTAGACCTGGTCGTTGACCTTGGGGATCCATTATTCCTAAGTAACAAAAGATCACAATTATTAGGTAGTATACCATTCTACATAGATAAATTATTAGCACCTAGAAACGAGCTCACCTCATAATTTAAGTGAAATGCACGAGCTCTTGTCATAGGACCTTGTAGTTTAGCAACTGGATCTGGAGGATTTTGTGTAGTGCGTGTATCCGAAGGAGTGATGTCCTCATCATTCACCATCTGGTCAGAAGGCATTTCCTGTAAATTTCAGATCATATTAATAAAAGAGCAGTCTCATTATCTCCCTAGAATTTCCACGTCAAGTCAACCGATCAATGACCACCCAAATGACATCGTTTCCCTTGGGGGTTCTGGGCAGACCGGTGATAAAGTCTGTGCCAATGGAATCCCACTTCCATTCCGGCACTAGTAGAGGTTGAAGCAAACCTGCTGGGCGCTGATGCTCGGCCTTTACACGACGACACACGTCGCTCTCGGCAACGAACCTTGCGATCTCGCGCTTCATTCGGGTCCACCAAAACCTTTGCCGAAGATCTTGATACATCTTCGGGGCCCCGGGGCGAATGGACAAAGGAGAGTCATGGGCTTTGCGGAGAATCAGATCCCGCAATTCCATGACCTTCGGAACTACCAGGCGTTGCCCGAAACACACAACACCATGCTCATCCTCCGAAAAGCACTTGGCGGCTCTGCTCTGGACATTTCGCTTGATTCGGTTCACGCCAGCATCCGAAAGCTGATCAGCCTTGATCCGATCTACCAAGGTTGGTTGCACAACCAAGGCAGCAAGAGATCTGTACTCAACTACTCCCAAGTTGAGACGCTGAAATTCTTCAAGGAGGGTGGGCTGCTACCCCTGGAGTAACAAGTTATTCCAATGCGCCTTTCGACTAAGCGCATCAACAACAACATTGGCCTTGCCCGGATGGTAGTGAATGCTCATGTCATAGTCTTTGATCAACTCCAACCACCTTCTCTGCCTAAGGTTCAGATCGGGTTGAGTGAACAAGTATTTCAAACTCTTGTGATCCGAACACACTTCACAACGATTACCGACTAAGTAATGTTGCCAAATCTTAAGTGCATGGATCATCGCAGCGAGTTCCAAGTCATGGGTTGGATAGTTGAGTTCATGAGGTCTTAACTGTCTTGATGCATAGGCAACTACCTTGCCCTCTTGCATCAAAACACACCCAAGCCCTCGACGAGAAGCATCACAAAAGATGTCGAAACTCCGGTGGACGTCGGGGAGAACGAGAACTGGAGCAGTGGTCAAACGCTTCTTGAGTTCTTGGAAACTCTTCTCGCAATCCTCGGACCACACAAACTGCTTGTCCTTCTTGAGCAATTCAGTCATCGACTTCGTGATCTTGGAGAAGTCCTGGATAAAGCGGTGATAGTATCTCTCTAAACCCAAAAAACTTCGGACCTCGGTCACCGACTTGGGCTGCTCCCAAGAGAGCACATCATTGACCTTGCTAGGATCCACAACACGCCTCCTGTTGAAAGAACATGGCCTAAGAACGCTACTTCCTTCAACCAGAACTCGCACTTGCTGAACTTCGCATACAGCTGGTGCTCACGTAGCTTTCCCAACACAAGCTTCAAGTGCTCCGCGTGTTCTTCATCGTTCCTGGAGTAGATAAGAATATCATCGATGAAGACCACTACAAACTTATCCAAATACTCCATGAAAACTGAGTTCATAAGGTTCATGAACAAGGCAGGAACATTGGTCAAGCCGAAAGACATGATTGTGTACTCGTACAAACCGTAACGAGTAGAGAAAGCCGTCTTCGAAATATCTTCAGGTCTGATCCTCACTTGATGATATCCCACTCTCAGATCAATCTTGGAGAAAACTTGAGCTCAATTCAATTGATCGAAGAGGTCGTCGATACGGGGCAAAGGATACTTGTTCTTTATCGTCACTTCATTAAGTGGACGGTAATCGACGCATATGCACAAAGTATTGTCCTTTTTCTTTACAAAGATTGCTGGACAGCCCCATGGAGATGAGCTAGGGCGGATGAAACCCTTCTCTTGAAGCTCGCCAAGTTGCTTCTTCAATTCCACCAACTCGTTCTGTGGCATTCGGTAAGGACTCTTTGAAATCGGGGCGATACCGGGCGCCAACTCGATAACGAACTCGAGGTCTCGAACTGGTGGCATCCCAGGCAGTTCATCGGGGAATACATCGACGAAATCACACACCACAGGAACTTCATGGATATCTAGAGCTGGCTTCGCTTCAAGTGCGAAGAGATGGTGTCCTTGCAGCTTCGGCGAAAAACCAACTCGCTCGCCAGAGGGACTGGTGAGGTAGACGCACTTCTTGGCGCAATCGATTTGTCCCAAATGTCGAGATAACCAATCCATATCAAGAATTACGTCCAAACTTGCTGAATTGAGGAGGATAAGATTCGCCAAAAATCCCACCCCATCGATCTCGACAGGAACATCCCGACACTCAACTTCAGCTCTCAACTCCGAACCCGGAGAGGGAATGAGCAAAGGGACAAGCAGAGGAGCAAAAGAAAGATCACCCACAGCAGCAAAAGACTTGGATACAAAATAATGAGAAGCTCCATAATCAAATAAAATGACAGCAGGACGAGAATTTACAAAAAACGTACCCGACACGACGTGAGGCGCCTCCTGTGCCTCCTCAGCGGAGATGTGGTTGACGTGGCCGCTCCCCACGCTCGGGATCTTCTGGATAACCTTCTGATCCTAAGAGGGACCACTCCCCTGCCCGTGTCCTCCATTAGGACGAGGGGCCGCTCCGGTCTTCTTAGGGCATTTACTCGCATAATGCCCCTTGTTGTGGCAGAAAAAGCAAGTGACCTCGGCAATTGGGTTGCGGAGGCCACCCGGCTGACTCGCAGGTGCACGTGGCTGAGCCACGGCCTGTGGAGGGCGAGGTGCAGGTGCTGAAGGCCTCGGTGGTGCTGAAGCCTGAGAGCAAAACACCGGGGCTTGCCCGATGCGAGGACGAAGAAGATCGGCCCTTGCGGACTTCTGGCCTCCCACTTGCGCTTGCGGGACTCCGCCAACGCCCTCGTCTTGTGCTCGGCGACGACGGCCTTGTCGACCAAGGCCAGGAAGTCGGGGAAGTCCATAATAGATAGCTTGTCCTGCATCTCCTTGGACAAACCATCCATGAACTTCTCCTGCTTGGCATCATCGGTGCCCACATCTCTTGGAGCATAACGAGCCAAATGGTTAAACTCGTATAAATACTCCGTCACTGACCTACGCCCTTGCTTGAGCCCAAGAATCTCCTTCTTCTTGAGCTTCATCAAGCCAACAGGGATATGAGCCCGACGAAAAGCAGTGTGGAACTCCTCCCAAGAGATGGTGTGACCGGCGGGCTGCATGGCGAGAAAGTTCTCCCACCAAGAAAGTGCTGCCCCCTCGAGCTGATGGGACGCAAAGAGTGCCTTCTTGTGGTCCTAGCACTGAGCAACGTTGAGCTTTCGCTCAACCAGATGCAACCAGTCGTCTGCGTCCAGTGGGTCCTCTGACCGAGAAAAGGTGGCGGCTGAGTGCGAAGGAACTCCGAGAGTCCCCCTCGCGGCTGATGCCCACCTCCTCCCCCTGATCCGGAGGCACCAGAAAGAGTGGAGGTGTTGTGCGCAATGGACTCCAAGATCCTGGTTTGGTCCATCCGGTTGCGCTCAATCTGAAGAAGAACCTCGGCCATGGTCGGAGGAGGCGGGAGCTCCTCATTCGAACCAGCCGGTTGACCCTGACTGCTACAAGTCCTCCCAGCCATCCTGCCGCGAAAGGAGAAGGTTAGCAACAAAGCCCAAAAACTGAAAGCCAAGACAACAACAACACAACTAAGAGATGAACCCCAAAAACATGCACAAATTAGCACACAAGTTTCATGACTCGAGATCAACTTCCCGATACGACTAACTCGTACAGAAAGAACGAGCAATCGGGTAGGGAGATAAATTTCAGCATGCAACTCAAATTCTAACATGACCAAAGGCAGGGTAAAACCTCTAATAATGGTGTTAGATACTTAGCCCACTAATATCACTTCTTACCCTTTTACTCCCATAAGTTTTAGTTGAGTTATCCTCTCATTATCTACCCCATTTAGAACCTTTGAGCTTGCTGTCCGAAAATTGACGTTGGTTGTCCAGATTTTGGATCCAAGCTCCTAGTCGAAATTTACCATTCTAGAAGCTTCAAAACCTTGTAGAAGGGCAGCCAACACTTCAATTTGCCAAATTCATTGGTTCCCAAAACACAAATTAAACGATAACAACTATCCTTTGAAAGGAAGAGAGGAAAACAACTTTTTAAAACTCAATCTAGAGTAAGATGAGATAAGCAATCTAAGATAGGTAAGGAGTAAAATCTGAGAGCTTACTTAAGTTTTCAAAATCATTTGATAGTTTTCAAACTAAGTTTTTCAAAACATCCTAAAGACGACCAAGCTAGGGGTTTCTACGGTCGGTATGGCTCTGATACCAAGCTTTGTGAGACCCCGGTGTATTTAGCTTGTAATGCTTAGCCTTCCGTTGACTCTAGCATCACAAAAAAAAAATCATGCCTCGGGAAAATGTATACTTCCCAGAATTGCAGTATACACACCCTTTTACAAAACATTGCATCAATTCCATACAACACATAAAACCAAAGCCTAAACTTTACAACCAAAAGACATACATAATAATCTTTCCAAAATGGAGACCAACCGGTCAAGAACAAGCTAAAAGAGATAGAAAGACAATGGAAGCAAAATGCCATAAGATGGCTAAGGCAAAAGCCAACCGGTTTGCCTACACCCAAAAGGCAACCCGACCGGGTCACCAAGCTAGTCGTCCCAAATACCGCCACAGCACAACTCACAAAAGTGAGGCCCCTAGGGCTCACCTTCTTCCTCTGCAACACATAACAATAAGCAAAGCAAATGAGTACAAAAATGTGCTCGCAAGACTTACGGGTAACAAATCTAGTTACATGCAGGCTTTAATCAAAGGAGAAGGCTCAAGGTGAATTTTCAGCATAAAGCAAGTTTTATTTGCAATAAGTAATAGTTTGAAGGCAATTTTAACTATCTGAATTTTGTTTGCATAAATAACAGCGAAACAGTAAGTAAGTACATAAAGACAACCTGGAGATGACTAACCCAATAGCCATCACAACAATAGCACGAATTACCCATTCGTACCACCCATGTCAAGTTTTAATTTAAAAAGGTTGTAATCTAGTTCTTGCGGGAAATAACCAAGCACGTCCATAACCTAGGACGAGGCTATTCGAATAGATTTAACCCTACAGGGGTATACCAATGTACCCACACTTCAGACCGCCTTTTTGCCATTAGATTAAGCACACTTCCTTTGGTATGCCAGCACGGCTAAGTCCTACGAGACATTTCCAATGGATTGCATTAATTAAGAGCCGTACGCATCGGGGTTAACCCTTAGTGATCTGCCGACGAAATATGGATCACAAGGACCCATACATAGAGTAGGATACACCGGCCTCGGCGGGTGTTCCCCTCAATCACGTGACCCATCTTGTATATAGAAATATACAACCTTCCACGCGACTCATTAATTAACAACCCCCAAAGCACTAAGTCAAGAGAGGTCCCATATATATCTAGTGTGGTTAGCACGCAAAATTGCTTGGATCAATGGCGCAAGTAACTCGGTCCTTGATGACCCGAGTACCATTCCATCACACCATAAGATCACAACATCATACCATTGTGCCCAAGTCTAAAATATTTTATTTTCAGTTTTGGTTTTCACAAATAAACAAAGCACAAGGTATTGATCATAGGTAATAACAAGTTTTGTGTGATCAAGGTCATCGACTAGGTCGATAACAACCCAATTCTACCGGTAACTGAGCATTGCTAAGCATCATATCGTAAAGATAAATAAAAAGACCATAAATCATTCACCGGGCTCTAATTCACCAGTGAGGATAATAACCTATGGCAGTGGCAGGGGTGAACAATTTCAAGGCAACAATGCAATAGGCTTAGCTACCTCTAATCAACAAAAATTAACTTTGACACAAGAAGCATGCATACTTAGTTTTTGCAAACAAGATATTAGAATTTAAAAGTAGTAGGAGCAATATGATCAAATGATGTTACACTACATGCCTTGCTGTGATTTGCTTGTTTGCTACAGAGGATCACTCTCCAAATCAACACAATCGTCGGATCCTATCGAAAAGGCAAGCAAATCCAAATAAATCGACGAACACTCAAGAAGACTCAAAACCAAAAGTGTTCCAAAACACATGAAATTTACACAGCAGGAAGAGCATGATTTTAGACAAAATTAGCAATAAGAATCATTTAATTTGGATTAAGGATGCAAAAGTTATAGCTAAATCAATTTCAGTCTGTTGGAAAATTCAAAATTAATTACTATTTATTACTGTTCATGGCATAAATTTCTAGAAAGATCTGGAACTTGAAATTTTTATGGTAGGTAGATACCGGTATTCTAAGGTTAGCAAAACTTAGTTTACTTCATTTGGAGTTGATTTGAATTTATTATGATTTTTCTAAGTTATAAATCTAGGGCATGATCAATTTCAGAGTTAAAGACTACGTTAAAACCTACGCTAAGTTGAAGCATTCTAACAGAGGAACCTACAGAACTTTAGTTTGTTCAATTTGGAGTTACAGAGAGAAAGTTATGCATTTTTGAAGTTCAAAGCAATTAACAAGTTGCAAATAAAAGCTTTCGAGACTTAATCTTGAAAACCAACTCAATCTGAGGAGGTCGTGGGCCGTTGATCTGAAATCGCACGACTCACGAGCATGGGCGTGAAATCCCCCACGAGCACCTATGCGAAAAGACCTCATCGCGCCCAGAGGAGGTCTTAACCGTTAGATCAAGACTTGACTGTCCAGATCTAACAAGGAGGTCCGCGGGGTGGAGATCTAAGAGAGGAGGTCTAAACGGTGAGATCTGAAGACGGGGAGGTCCTCACGGCTAAGATTTTCCGAGGAGGTCTTAACTGCCAAGATCTTCATCGATGGATTTAGATCCAATGGCCCACGAGAGATGGGACATTCGGACTTCCCGAATGCCTCACCAAGTCTGGGCCATGGATCTCAAAAGGAACGGCTTAGATCAGGATCACAATCGGAGGTCCGAATGTTCACGAGATCTGAACCGTAGATCTAGAGATGAACGGTAAAAGAGGATCGGAACGATAGAGCTCCAACTGCGTTGAGGAGGTCTAGCCCGTTAGATCTAGATCTTATGGTCCAGAGTTGAGGGGAGGTCCTAAAGCTAATGATCTGACGGAGGAGGTCCTAGACAGTCAAGATCTCCAGGGGGAGGTCTTGAACGGCTAAGATTCCATCGAGGGAGGTCCTTGGCGATAAGCTAAACTGGTGAGGAGGTCTCGGGCGGCTTAGATCTAGACTGGGGAGGTCTCAACGGTCAAGATTTACCCATGGTGGTCTTGAGGGTTAAGACTTTCGGGAAGGGGAGGTCTTAAAGGTTTTCTTCACAAAAGGCCAAGGGGTGGTCTTTTGCAAAGAGGACCTCGAGGGGTGGTTTAGGGGTGGTTTTTGCAAAACGACCAGGGGAGGTCTTTTGCGGAATCACAGAGAGTGGTCCTAACAGCCCAGATTAGATCTAAGGAGGTCTTTAACGGCCATGATTTAACCTAAGAGGTCTGGAACTTAACGGCACGCACGTTTTGCCGACAAGAGCTGTATTTAACGCTAATGATTAGACTTAGGACAACATAAATGCTAATCATCAGGCTACAGGGCTTGTCATGGTAAGGCACAGCAAAAACTCGAGTTTGAGCTTGAGCTCAGCGTCGGCAAAGTGGACCACGCCGGCGGGAACCAAGGGCACGGATGGGCTCTAAGTAGCGAGGGAAACCTAAAGGTGCGAAAAACTAGAGCTAAAACACCTCCTACCGGCGGCTAGCCGGAGACGACCGCCGGAGGCAAAATACGGCAAAATGAAAAACTACCGTGGTCCAACAGAGCAGGATTTCCAACGCTAAGGTACTAACCTGAGAATAGAGGAGGTCTAGGGATGGCCAAAAAAGCTCTGGCGACGACCATGCTTGCCGGAGTTGGGGAAGATGACAAACCCAGCCACAAAGAGTAAGACCCCAATTCATCAACCTCTGTGAAGGTTAAACAAAACAAATTAGGGGATGCTTAAGGTAACCAGCTGGACAAGATGACACGCCAAGATTGCAATTTGAACCACTGGAACTCAGAGATCGACGAGGAGCTCCAAGGTCCGGCAATGGCGGCTAAGATTCTCGGAAGTTTTGAGCACAAGAGCACGGAGAGGAAACTAGGGTTGCAAAAATGGTGTCTAAAGAAACTTAAAGAGGGAGCTTGGGGTTCTTATATAGCCGGAGAGCAAAAGGAACAAAGGCAATGCTACACAGGTGCACTGAGCTAGGGCACACTTGAAATGATAGGAGTAGGTAACAGGGAGACTTTTGGGGCAAAGGTTTGACGCACATTTAATGTTGGCAGTAAATAGCCGTTGTGAAGGATTGGGAATTGACAAGGCACTGCTCCATACTGCCATGGGCACGAAAATGATGATGACCAGGCTCAGAGAGGTCCCACCAGTCAGTGAAAGAGCCTGGGTGGACTGGTCAAAGAACACAACGGCTAAACTAAGCGTTGAGCTCCAGCTAGGGAGGTCTGGGCGGTTGGATCTAAAACGAAAGGCCCCGATTTTAAGTGAGGTTCGGAGGTCCTAACACTTACGGAGGTCTGAGGCACAGATCAAGGGATGGACGCCCCACGATTACTCAGGTGTTAACAGAGGTGGTCGAGGAGGTCTGAAGAGGTCTTTTAAGGACGACCTAGGGTGGTCTTTGCAGAGATGCAAAGGGAGGTCCTAGGGGAGGTTCGGGAGGGTGTTCTTTGCAAAAAGGACACGAGGTGGTCGTGCGAGTGGGACGTCTTTGAGGAGGTCCTACGGGAGATCTTGGAGGAGATCTGGAGGAGGTCCTCAAGGGGGTCTTAGGGAGTTTATTTGAGCTGAAAACTTTGAGGGATTCTTAGAGCTAGCAAACTAACTCCAAAATTTATGAAATTTTTACAGTAGCTTGCTGACTTTGAGATGGACCTTGTGTAAAATTTCCAGAGGTTTTTATGTTGAGAATTTTTCTCCAAAACTTTCTCAAGGTGCTAACTAAGGCTTTGACCAAGGGTTAAGGTGGTTTGACTGTCCCTAAAAATATTCAAACCATTTCTAAAAATTTTGAAATTTTTCAGAGGGGTCACACATCAACCCTAGAATTTAGGAAAAATATTTCCAGAGGATGACCACAAGATTAGACAAGGGTTGGAAAAGAAGGGTCATGACTTTAGTCAATTTGGAGGTTTGGGTTTTTGATTTCCTACAATTCCTTTACAAGAATTGCAGAAAAGCTCAAAAACTTCAAGATGCAAGAAAAGTTTTAAATTTTACACATTTTCTTACATTTGAAACACAAACCCAGATTTGGGCTATTACAATCTTCGACATCATCTGAATCAAGCAAGCGGTCGGAGGCGTCCTATCAACGTCCACGATCGAATCGGGACACCGGAGCACCGGCAATCTAATCTTAGAAACCGGTCTCCGACCGATTATAATCCGGCACCTTTCCAAAGAAGGCGCCATGAAACTATCACAGGTTGTCGAGCCTTCTCCATAGGGCTCCAGGCTGTGCGTTGGCCAAATAGGTTCCGACCGGCCAATTTGGACAAATTCAATGGAACTCAAAATCCTTTGGAATTTCTCTAGATATACACCACCGTCATCAGAGCCGCTGGTGGTGATGAAAGTGTAATGGCTAACTATCTTCCTACGGTATTAGAAGGATCAGCCCGGTCATGGTTACTTAACCTACCGGTCTGGTCAGTGTATACTTGGGAGCTAATTTTCAGGGTACGTACGATCGCCTTGGAAAGGAGGATGATCTCCACCGAATCCAGCAAAAATCTAATGAGACTCTCCGGCAGTACTTCAAAAGATTTAGCTAGGTTCGTAATTCAATACCAGGGGTTGCAGAATTTTTTGTCATCCAAGCCTTCAAAGCAGGATTAAGAAACCGAAGGTTTATGGAGGATTTAGCTATACATCCCCCACGAACAACCATCGAGCTTTTTGATATGGCGACAAATGCAACTTGCAAATAGCGGTTGAGTGGAACGAGGCCATTGATCGAAAAGATAAAATCCCCCAATCTGGCTTAGATAAGATAGAAAAGAAGCAAAAGAAGGCTCTCAAGAAAAAGAGACACCGCAAAATCGACGATAAGGAGGTTCTTGCGGTTCCTGAAAAATTCACCAAGGGAAGAAAAGATTATGCTGGTCGTGGCAAGTCTAAAGCCCCAACCAATGAATACAAGGAAAATAAGAAGTGATGTCCTCTTCACCAGCAAGCAGGACACGACTTGCGTAATTGCCGTGCTTAGCAAAAGAAGCTGGAAGATTATTTTGCAGGTAAAGGTCCACTCCCTTCAATACAAGAGCTCGGGGAGACAAGCCCCAAAAAGGACAAGGACAGTGACAAAGAAATGGAGTACCAAGAACCTCAGCACAGTATCGACGTGATCTTCGGTGGATCTTCTTCGTACGAATCTAAACGTCATCTGAAGGCCATGGAGCAGGAAGTCAACCTTACCGAACCTTCGATCGTCGTCAAACCTTCAAGGTGGTCGGAGACAATAATCTCCTTCAGCAAAGAAAATTGCCCTATCCCTTCGACTCGACCAGGTAGGTTTCCTATTGTCGTTGAACCTACTATTAAATATTGTATTTGCAAGCTCATTAGAAGACATGCAGATTCCCAAATCTAAGGTAAAACCTATGAAATATGTCTTCCATGGCATAGTTCCTGGATCTACCGTCAAGCCAATAGGGCACTTGTCCCTACTGGTTACGTTCGGGAGGCCTGACAATTTACGGACAGAAAAGATTTCATTTGATGTGGTGAATTTCGAAACCGCATATAATGCAATCCTTGGTTGTCCGGCCTTAGTAAAATTCCTGATAGCCACACATTACGGTTACCAGAGTTTGAAAATGCCGGGACCAAAGGGGGTCATCACGGTTCGAGGTGATCAAAAAATAGCCTACGCATGTGATTAGAAATGTTTGGAACTGGTCAACGAACTTCCGACCAGGGGAACTAACACCACTACCATGCAGGTCAAGCACTCGAGACCAAAGATGATACCAAAACCTTTCGACCAGATAAAAGAGGTACAACTCGACGAAAGCGCTTCTCCAGAGGGTGCCAAGATACTGGTCGGAGCAAGACTCAACCTTAAATAGGAAGAGTTGCTCGTCTCCTTCCTCTGAGAAAACCAGGACGTATTCGCCTGGCAGGCGTTCGATATGCCCAGAGTCCCCTGGGAGGTGATCGAGCATAGGCT